>JACJVS010000004.1:600000-1200000 GCA_017655985.1 Incumbomyces delicatus
CTAATTAAGTTATTTTATAGTAAACGTTCTATAGATTAGCCTTATCTATACAGTACTTTAAAACGGTTCGATTACGTTTAGAGGTCTTTATATAAGTTATCGTTTTACTAGATAACTAGTTTAGGCTAGTTAGTCTAGTTCTAGAAAGTATTTAAATCCTAATTCCTCGACGATATCTATATTAAGGAACTGTATTTTCCCTTAGTATCTTATTCGTACCGATCTAAGTTCCTTATTAACCTCGGTATATCCTTAATTACCTATTTTAATTAAGTATAATTCTTATTTAAGCCTTTTTTCGTTTTATTATATCCGATATATAAACGCCTTCGAGACTAGACTAGTATTTACTCCCGTATTAAGTAATGCTCTAGCTCGATATTTATTAATGTGTATATATATTATTAAGAGCTTCTAGATCGCTCTCTTCGATCCTACGAATTCCTTGCCCGTCTTCGCCTCTCCAGCCGTCGGCTTATAGACATTAGCGCACGTTCTAGCAGTACGATTAGCGCTTCGATATCGTTCTCTTCGAGTATTAGTTCTAGGCCTAGAGTAAATTCCTCTAGCCCTAACTCTATCTCTACGATTAATGTTAACGGCGCTAATTTCTTCTATAGAGAGAACGCTTCGTCCTATAGAAGAGTATCTCCTAGACTAGGTACTACGACTCTTCTAGCTCGCGTCGTCTCTTCGTACGTAGGCAGTCTCTAGAATATCGTCTCTTAATACGACGGTAAACTAGGTCCTCTATAGTCCTCTAGTTGCCCCTTCGTCGCCGGAACAACGGCCCTTAAGTTTTTTAAAGATTCCCGTTTAGAGTCTTCGTCGGAGGTGTCTATTTCTGATTCTACTATAAAAATACTGTCTAAGCGCGTTACAGCGATTAGTAGTATTAGAAAATAACGTCGTATAACTATATCTCGTACTCTATCGTAATAGCCTTAGTAATAATAGAGCCTAGACTTATACGATTCTTTAGTATACGCCCTTAAGACAATCTCCGTAGTCTCCTATTAGTTTTTCTCTAGGTGATTATAATAGCGGTATAGATACTGCGTATCTTACTCCGTACAGTCGTCCTTACGGTAGTAGTCTATATACTATCGTCTTATTTAGATAACGACCTTATACGAGATTATAAAGGTGATCTTAGTATATAGGTTCGATCGTTTCTTCGCTTCTAGCAGCGTTCTTACGTATCGTCTTAGTATATTTTCTATTCGACTATATTTAGGTACCGTAAAGTATATCCTTAATAAGACTTTATCGAATTCTATATCGATATATACTAGCTGCTCTTTAGGTAGTATAATCTAATTGTAGATTCGATAAACGAAAAGATTGTAAACGCATACGAGTGCTTTATACGAAAATCGTGCTTTCCTAAAGCAGTTCTAACAGTATCACTTATTAGTTCGTATCGTAATTCGGTTCGTCTTCGACTATAATTCGATACTAGTTTAGTTATTATTCTATTAATATAGGGATCGAGAAGTACCCGAAGCACCGACTAATTTAAGTAGCTCTTTCTTAGGATTCTCGATTATTTCTATATCGACTCCTTATTATATCTTCGTAATAGTTTTCTTCTAAGTCTCGATCTTATTTAAGATAGACGATTTCCGTTCGTAGAGAGATACCTTAAGAGTCTTTACGAGGTGCCCTATACCATCTATAATCTTATTAAGTCGTAGTAGCGATACGAAATAATATATCGCGTTAGCCTTAATAATAGTTTTCTAATGTTAAAGTATTATTTATCGGATTATATACGCTCTCGTATAAGTTTATTCTCTTATCTCGTTATTTCTTAAGTACTTAGAGATAATAATCTATATAAATTATAGTTACCGTTCTAGGATATTATTATAGATGATTATCTCTACTATTCTATTTTCTCTATACTTAATCTACCTTCAGTAATAGGTCTCTATAACAGTAAAAAATCGGTTGTTTTTAATAATTCTTAAGTTACGAGTATGCGTAGGCTTCTTTCTTATTATATTAACTTGTTTTTTAGCCTTACTCGACTTAGGTTCTTTTAGAAATCAGCTACTTTCTTACTTATTACCTTTATATGTCTAATACTTATTATCGTAGTATACCGTTTATAACAGTTAATAGTGCGTTTCTTCTATTTTCTAAATGCTCTCTAGTTCCTCCGATACCCTTTCGGCGGTATTCGCCTATTTAGCGGTATTTCTACACTCTTTAGCGTAGTATCTCTATTTTCCGTATCGAAAGTATATCTCCTTCTTAGATTTAGCTTTTCTAGATATAGATCCTTAATTTATTCCTATAAATTTTACTTCTCGTCTTCTACTCTTATCTCGCGTAGGCTTTAGTTTCGATATTCTACTAGTATTATATCTATCTCGCTAGGTCTTTAGTTCCTTATAAGCCGTATTCGCCTATTAATTTATCGTATTAGAGTATCGCGCCTATCTCGAAGTACTAGTCTAGTACCGATATCGATTCGAGATAAACGTAAATCCTTTCTTACTTTTCTCTATCTTACGTTCTTAGTATTAAGTGTCGATATCGGTTACTATCTATACTAATTCCTCGTAGTCCTATACTTTTATCTTATCGACTAGTTTATTCTTAATAAAGTCCTTAAGGCCCTGATAATAGCGTAATATAAGGGCGGCGTTATCCTATTTAAGGCGACTTAATAATTATTAGAACTTCGCAGTATAGTCTATAACCGAGCCGGTTTATCGAAGCTCGTAGATCTATCGCTCTATCTTCTTAACCTCGTTAAGTCCTCTATACAACTTCTTTAACTCGCCTAAAAACTTATCGATAGATAAGAATAACTCGATAGTTCCCGGCTTTTATTTATCCTCGTCGTTCTCTAAGAAGTCGTTTAAATAGGGTTTAAACTATTCCGCGAGTTCTTTACGTAATAGATTACCGGTCTATAAAACCTAATTCTACGATTTTATAATTCGCCCGTACCTTAAATAAGTCTAAACTTAGTTCGTAAATTATATAAATTTCTTAGTATTCTCTTCGAATATATTAGGTTCTTTAATCTTAAGTCGCGTTTTATCCTTCTCGACGCCTAATAAAATATCTGGCTTTTTACCTTTAGTAGCGACCGTAGATAATTCTGCTTCTGCGTTAGCCTGCTTACCTAGCATATTTAGTTGTACTCGGTATTAGTTTATCTTAGAATTTAGTTTAACGAATAGTAGCGAAGTAAGACTGATTCGTACTAGCTATTCGACTATTTAATTAACAGCGAGAGTATCTTATAGAACTATATCTTCGCTAATATCGCTTTTCGAGATAACGAAGAGTAAGATAGACTCGAAGTCCGAATCTATACTTATAGACTATCGTAATAGTAAGTAGATAGTTAAAATATTATAAGACTATCTACCTCTCGTTCTAGTAATAGTATAAGGGAACCTTAAAGGTTTTCTTAACTATCTATTAGAATAATATATCTCTAAGTCAAGGTATAAGTCGTACGCAGATAAGAGTGCTAGTATAACTTAGATTAACTATAGAGACTATTAAAATATATAGAGAAATCGTAAGTATATATACCTAAACTAAACTCTTCTAAAGAGACAGTTTCCTTCGTTATATCGTAATATTAGAATAATAGAATACTTACCATTCCGCTATTCTACTATTCTACTATTTCGTACTTTCCTATTCCGATAATCATATATAGCTTCTCTATATACACTAAGCTTCTCTCGTATAACCTTTCTTCTCTATATCCCTAAAGCGGCCACCTATATAGTCACTTCGTAATAGAAGATTCGCTAAAAGCTCGAGACGATATACGTTTTATTCGATTCTTTCTAGAATCCGATACGGCCCTATATACTTATTCTTAAGTTTATAGTATAATCGCTTAGTATTAATATTTCGTAAGCTTAATAGAATATACTTATCTAAAATTAGCTAAAGATCGCGATACTTTTTATTATAGTAGATCTTCTAATATTTCTACGTCTTTAGTAGTAAAGTATAGATCTCTCGCTCTATCTTTTATACTATTACGATTTAGTTCGTAGTTCCGATATATTCTCTATCGCGATTATCGTCCTCGCGAGAGAAAAAGTTAAAGTTAAAAATACGTTTTTCGATTATCTCGAAAGGCGTCTTTTCGATAGTAGAGTATTTTACGATATTATAAGCGAACTTCGCTATCGATAATAGCCTAATCTAGTCGTTCTAAGTATAGTTATAGAAACAGCGTAAGTACTATTTTAGTATACTATTAAATCTCTTTATCTAATTATTCGTCTACGAATAATAAGTCGTTAATAGCTTTATCTTAATTCGTAACTCGAATACGATATTCGTAATTATCTTCGCTACGAAGATCGATTTATAATTTAAGATAATAGCTTACGAAGTTCTCTAATTCTTAAGTATCTCTTATAGCTAAATCTCGATTAATTACGCTATCGTTATATTCTTATATACCGAAATAATCTTTACTCTTTTCGAGAGTCTATAGTAGATATTAAGTATCGCGTTAAACTCTGCTTCGTACTATACTCTCGAGATCGATAAGTTAGTAATTATATTTATTATAATCTTACGATACTTTTTTATTAGTAGTAGAATAGATTATAGTAATTTTACTAGCTTATCTCGCGATACTCTCGCTTTTTAATATACTACGTACGATCTATAGTAGTCGTTTATTATTCTTTTTATATTTAGTTACTAGTACTTTCTCTATAAGGCTACGTACGTTCTCTTTATTACGAAGTACTTCGTCGCTAGGCTATTATAGTATTTCTTTAGTAACTCGATACGTAAAGCCTTATAAGTCGAAATATATAGTAAATTCTTAAAATAAAAAAGCTTTTAAGTCTTCTTTTAGTTCGCGATAGCTAATCGTAGATTCGTAAGCTTCTTATAATCTATTAAATTCTCTTTAATTCTATATATAATCGAGTCTATTCGTAGAAATTTTAAGAGTCTCTTTCTTAAGATACTCTATATCTTCTACTATACTCTTTTCGCTTAAGACGCTATTCGGACTATCTCGCTCTCTAAGACTACGTAGATATCTACTATTCTCGTATAAATAATACGAATTACTATAAATATTTTCGTCTTTATCTCTTAGCTATATAGAACTATTTTTAAATTCTAAAGTTATAAGTATACTTTACTCTAATCTTCTCTCTCGTAAGACGTTATTTCTAACGTTTACTAAAGTATAGAGTAGTAAATCTACTATCTCTTTTACTCTTTATCTTTTATTAAGTTCGATCGTCGCGATAGCGCGTTCGCTATATTCGTAGTATCTATATAATAGCTAATCGTAAACTAAAACGTCGATAGCGTTTATAACTACCTTATTTATCTTTAAATTAGCTTAATAGTTATCTAGAAGTATCGTAGATTATTATAATTTATAAGTATCTTTATTATCTTTCTAGCTCTTTCTAGATAGTATCTTTAGTATTTAAAGTATTCTATAATTACTAATAGCTTCTAGTCGTATATCTAGTAATTTCTCTCTACTAAAATTATCTTTTAAGAGTAGTATACGACTACTCTCTACGTACTCTTATTATCGAGCTATAAAAGAATATCTACTATAGTAAAGCTTAAGATATTTATCTCTAGTCGTTTTTTTCTTTACGATTCGTAGTAATATAGAAATAGTTTATTAGTAAATCGATTCTTAAGCTCGTTAAAAGCCTCGCGAGCCTTTTACGATAAAAAGAATTCTTTTTACTCGTTCTTTATTTATAGTCTACGAAGCTCTTCTTCTCTCGCTTTTTTCTTTAACTATCTTTTTATCTTTTCGCTCTTTAGTAGGTTCGTTAAGGGGCCTATAATACGAGAGAAATCGTAGATAAATCGTTAATAGAAGTTATAAAAGCCGATAAATACTAAGATATCTCTCGCTAATACTGGTTTTAGCTAGTCTTTAATAGCTGCGATTCTCTTCTTCTTTATTATAATCCTCTTAGTTAAGATAATAAAGCCGAGAAAGTTAATCTCGCGAACGTTAAATTTATACTTACTAAGATTCGTATATAAGCTAGCTTTCTATAGTATCTCTAGTACTAGACGAATATACTGCGCGTAATCTATCTCGTTTATAAAGAAGATTAAAATATTATCGAGATACGTAATTACGAAAACGTTTAAATACTCTCTTAAATATTTATAAATATAGAATTAAAAACTCGTAGAGACGTTTAAGAGCTCGAAGAGTATAACGAGATACTCGAATAAGCTATATTACGTACGAAAGATCGTCTTCTACTCGTCGTCTTTCTTAATTTAAAGTCGATAGTAGACGTTACGAATATTAATCTTCGTAAAGATCTTCGCGCTACTTAAACGATCTAGAATCTCGTTTATTAAAGATAGTAGATAGACGTTTCTCTTTATTATTCGATTTAACTCTCTATAGTCTACGTAGAGTCGTAGTTCTCTATTTATCTTTAAGACGAAGAGGACCGACGCTCTCGTTAATAACTTAAAAGAGCGAATAAAGCTATTTACGAGATTCTCTTATAAATATTATCGTAATACTTATAGCTCTTTTTTAAAGAGCGAGTAAAGAAGTTCTCGTAAAGATACGTCTCTTTTTACTAGATTAATCGTATAGTTCTTCTCTTAATAAAAAGATAGCGAGCTCGCTCTACTAAGACGAAATATATCTACTAGATTAAAATACTTATAAGATAGAAGTTCTTAAATTTCGCGAAGCTCTAATTCTTTTTTATTATTTTATTATACTTCTTTAAGGTTAAATATAGTACGTACGTACGCGATATACGTAATATCGTCGTTCTTTATAAAAAAGATTTCTATATTCTTTAGTATAATATACTTAGAATTCTAGACGAACTTACTTCTTTACTAATTAATCGCGAGATTCTACTAGTATAAGAAAGATATATCTAGAATAATCTCTACTTAGTTAGTTTCGAAATCTATAGATATAAACGAGACTCTCGAGATTCGAGATTTAATATTCGAATTAGAAATACTATAATTTAGATAGTAACTACGAAAGATATCTATTACGACGTCGTTTAAGGCTACGAGAGTTAACGACGAGTCGACGCTAAGAAACTTATATCTCTTCGCGAACTCGCGAGATATTAAATTTATCTTCGTATTATTATTAAGTAACGCTCTAATCTTTCGCTCGTCTACTAGTATCTTAAACGAGATCGTCGTTCGCGTAAGCGGTACTTTTAAAGTCTTATAGTCTCTTTACGCGAGAATTCGACGTACTCTTAGTATTATAGACTTTATTAGTTTCTTCGCGAAGACTCTACGAGCCGCGATCGTTCTCGATATAAATACTCTCTTCTCGAGATAGTCTATCGTTTTATAGCTAACTTTATTATACGAGAAGTAGCGAATTTATTCGTACTACTCTTTATAAGATTTTCTTTTATTTTACGTAAAGAGAAATCGCGACGTCTCTTTATTTCGCGACGCCTTCTATAAAGAAGAATTATTAAGAGAATAGCTAAAAGTAAATAATTTATCTTTAGTATTCTTATTTATAACTTTCTATAACGACTTTCTTTACTTAAAGAGCGCGTTTATTACTAGTTCGAGTTACGCGATTCGAGCTTATAGTTCGTTAATAGTTTACGAGAAAGCGAATTACTTACGAATCTCTAGCTTTATCGCTCTATCTAGTTCGAAGTATAGCTAATAAAAGCGAATTTTTTATAAGTCGTTTTATTTCTCGTTTACTACTTTCTCTAGACTTTATAGTCTCTAGCGATACTAATTATACGACTCGTTCTCTTTTTTTCTATAGAAGATTATCTCTTTCTATATAACTAGACGAAGTAAGGCTAAATTATTTAAACGAGTCTCGAGATATCGTATTATTCGCTTAAACGAAAAGTCGATCTAGCGCTCTCGTAGCTAGTAATCGAGCTTAATTTACTCGCTCTACTAGAGAGTTACTATCGCGATAGCGACTTATTCTTCGCGCGTTACGTTTAGTTTTATATAGTTAATCTCGAACTTACGTAGATACTCTTATAACTTTTCTCTTATCTAAAATTCTTCTACGAGAGTCTACTAATTTATTAAAAGTTAAAGTATTATAATTCGCGATCTTTATTTATCTATAACTACTGCTATACCGCTAAGAGTAAACGCGATATTAGTAAAGTCTCTACGTCTCTTACTTTCTACGCTAAAGACGAAAGAGATCTTTACGCGAAATTCGCTTAAACGAGTTATAACTCGCTCGTCGTTCGTTAATCTACGCTTAGTAGTCTTTATCTCGAGTCGAGTTTAACGCTTATCGAGTACGAGATACTACTTAAGTTCGATAACGCGACTAAGAATAGCGTATAGTACTTTCTTAGTAGTTAACGACGCTAGCTAGTTCTATAGCGAGTCTACGCTCGATAAGAACGTTTTAGCCTTTATAATATCTTCGCGGTCTTTCGTACTCTCTACGACCCTTAGAGAATACGTCGAGAGCTTAGTAATTAACTAAAATACGAATTATTAACTATTCGCCTTCGCGATCCCTTCTATCGAGATCGTAGAATCGTCGACGACGATAATAGCGTATTACTTATTTCTAGAAGCTATAGTAAAGTAAATAGGCTCTCTTCTTTTCGTAGAAAGTATTAAAACTGTAAGGGTTACGATAAGAGCGTAAATATAATACTATCTATTAATTCTTAAATTAACACTAAAGAGCTAAAAGATATCTACGAGAGCTACGTAGAGTTTTATAATTACGCTAAGCGTCTTCGTAGCCCTTTTCGCGAAGCGAAGATAATCCGTATCGGCGTTATATATAAGATACTCTTATATAACTCTTATAGTTTTAATACTTTCTACGAAAAGAAAAAAGCTTATTTATTTTACTATAGCTTCTAGAAATAAGTAACGCGCTATTATCGTCGTTAACGATTCTACGATCTCTATAGAAGAGACCGCGAAGGCGAATAGTTAATAATTCGTATCTTAGTTAACTACTAAGCTCTTAACGCGTTTTTTAAGGATCGTAGAGAATATAAAAGACCGCGAAGATATTATAAAGACTAAAACGTTCTTATCGAGCGTAAACTCGCTATAGAAGTAGCTAGCGTCGTTAACTACTAAAAAAGTACTATACGCTATTCTTAATCGCGTTATCGAACTTAAGTAGTATCTCGTACTTAATAAACGTTAAACTCGACTTAAGACGAAGACTACTAAGCGTAGATTAATAAACGATAAACGAGTTATAACTCGTTTAAGCGAATCTTACGTAGAGATCTCTCTCGTTTTTAACGTAGAAAGTAAGAGACGTAAAGACTTTATTAATATTACGTTTACTCTTAACGGTATAACGATAGTTATAGATAAATAAAAATCGCGAATTATAATATCTTAACTTTTAACGAATTAGTAGACTTTCGTAAAAGAATTTTAAATAAAAAAAAAATTATAAGAGTATTTACGTAAGTTTAAGATTAACTATATAAAACTAAACGTAACGCGCGAAGAATAAGTCGCTATCGCGATAATAACTCTCTAGTAAAGCGAGTAAATTAAACTTAATTACTAACTACGAGAGCGCTAAATCGACTTTTTATTTAAACGAATAATATAATATCTTAAAACTCGTTTAAATAATTTAATCTTACTTCGTTTAGTCGTATAGAAAGAGATAATCTTCTATAAAAAAAGAAAGAACGAGTCGTATAATTAGTATCGCTAAAGACTATAGAGCCTAAAGAAAATAGTAAACGAGAAATAAAACGACTCGTAAAAAATTCGCTTTTATTAACTATACTTCGAGCTAGATAGAACGATAAAGCTAGAGATTCGTAAGTAATTCGCTTTCTCGTAAACTATTAACGAACTATAAGCTCGAATTACGTAACTCGAATTAGTAATAAACGCGCTCTCTAAGTAAAGAAAGCCGTTATAGAAAGTCGTTATAAAAAATCGTAAATAAGAATACTAAAAATAAATTATTTACTTTTAGCTATTCTCTCGATAATCTCTCTTCGTAGAAGACGTCGCGAGATAAAGAGATATCGCGATTCTTCTTTACGTAGAATAAAAGAAAATCTCGTAAAGAGTAATATAAACTAATTTACTATTTTTTATATAATAAAGTTAGCTATAAGACGATAGACTACTTTAAGAAAAAAGTATCTACGTCGAGAATAATCGCGACTCGTAGAATTTTCGCGAAGAAACTAATAAAGTCTATAATACTAAGAGTACGCTAAATTCTCGCGTAAAGAGACTATAAGACTCTAAAAGTATCGCTTACGCGAATAACGATTTCGTTTAAGATACTAGTAAACGAGCGAAAGATTAGAGCGTTACTTAATAATAGTATAAAGATAAACTTAATATTTCGTAAGTTCGTAAAGAGATATAAGTTCTTTAGCGTTAACTCGTTATTAACTCTTATAGTCTTAAACGATATTACGATAAATATCTTTTATAGTTACTATTTAAATTATAGTATTTCTAATTTAAATACTAAATCTCGAATCTTAAAAGTTTTATTTATATTTATAGATTTTAAAACTAACTAAGTAAAGATTATTTTAGATATATTTTTCTTATACTAGTAGAATCTTACGATTAATTAATAAAGAAGTAAGTTCGTTTAAAATTCTAAGTATATTATATTAAAGAATATAAAGATCTTCTTTATAAAGAACGACGATATTACGTATATCGCGTACGTACGTACTATATTTAATCTTAAAGAAGTATAGTAAAACGATAAAGAAAAATTAAAGCTTCGTAAAATTTAAAAGCTTTTATCTTATAAGTATTTTAATCTAGTAGATATATTTCGTCTTAGTAGAGTAAGCTCGCTACTCTCTTATTAAGAGAAGAACTATATAATTAATTTAATAAAGAAAAACGTATCTCTACGAGAATCTTTTTACTCGCTCTTTAAAAAAGAGCTATAAGTATTATAATAATATTTATAAGAGAATCTCGTAAATAGCTTTATTCGCTTTTTTAAGTTATTAATAAAAGCGTTAATTCTCTTTTTCTTAAAGATAAATAGAGAACTACGACTTTACGTAGACTATAAAGAGTTAAATCGAGTAATAAAGAAAAACGTTTATCTACTACTCTTAGTAAACGAGATTCTAGATTATTTAAGTAACGTAAAGATCTTTACGAAGATTAATACTTATAATATCTACTATCGACTTTAAATTAAGAAAGACGATAAGTAGAAGACGATCTTTCGTACGCGATATAGTTTATTTAAGTATCTCGTTATATTCTTTAAACTCTTAAACGTTTCTACGAGTTTTTAATTTTATATTTATAAATATTTAAGAGAGTATTTAAACGTTTTTATAATTACGTATTTCGATAATATTCTAATCTTCTTTATAAACGAGATAAATTACGCGTAGTATATTCGTTTAGTACTAGAAATACTATAAAAAGCTAGCTTATATACGAATCTTAGTAAATATAAGTTTAATATTCGCGAGATTAACTTTCTCGACTTTATTATCTTAACTAAGAAGATTATAATAGAGAAGAAGAGAATTATAGCTATTAAAAACTAGCTAAAATTAGTATTAGTAAGAGATATTCTAGTATTTATTAACTTCTATAACTTCTATTAACGATTTATCTACGACTTCTCTCGTATTATAGACTCCTTAACGAATCTACTAAAGGGCGAAAAGATAAAAAGATAGTTAAAGAAAAAAGTAAGAGAAGAAAAGCTTTATAAGCTATAAATAAAAAATAAATAAGAAAAGCTCTTTTTATTATAAAAAGCTCGTAAGGCTTTTAACGAGCTTAAAAATCGATTTACTAGTAAACTATTTTTATATTACTATAAATCGTAAAGAAAAAAACGACTAAAGATAGATATTTTAAGCTTTACTATAGTAAATATTCTTTTATAACTCGATAATAAGAGTACGTAGAGAGTAGTCGTATACTACTCTCGAAAGATAATTTTAGTAAAGAGAAATTACTAAATATATAACTAGAAGCTATTAGTAATTATAGAATATTTTAAGTACTAAAGATACTATCTAAAGAAAGCTAAAGAGATAATAAAGATACTTATAGATTATAATAATCTATAATACTTTTAAATAATTATTAAGCTAATTTAAAGATAGATAAGATAGTTATAAACGCTATCGACGTTTTAGTTTACGATTAGCTATTATATAGATACTACGAATATAGCGAACGCGCTATCGCGACGATCGGACTTAATAGAAGATAAAAAGTAGAAGAGATAGTAAATTTACTACTTTATACTTTAGTAGACGTTAAAGATAACGCTTTATAAGAGAAAAGATTAAAGTAAAGTATATTCGTAATCTTAAAATCTAAAAATAGTTCTATATAACTAAAAGATAAAGACGAAAATATTTATAGTAATTCGTATTATTCGTATAAGAATAATAGATATTTACGTAGTCTTAGAGAGCGAGATAGCTCGAATAGCGTTTTAAGCGAAAGAAGTATAGTAGAAGATATAGAGTATCTTAAAAAAAAGACTTTCGAAATTTTTATAAATAAACTTAATTATATATAGAGTTAAAGAGAATTTAGTAAATTATAAGAAGCTTACGAATCTACGATTAACTATCGCGAACTAAAAGAAAACTTAAAATCTTCTTTACTTTAAGAATTTATTATATATTTCGACTTACGAGACTTTACGTATCGAGTTACTAAAGAAATACTATAATAGCTTAGCGATAAAGTACTTCGTAATAAAGAGAACGTACGTAGTCTTATAAAGAAAGTACTAGTAGCTAAATATAAAAAAAAATAATAAACGACTACTATAGATCGTACGTAGTATATTAAAGAGCGAGAGTATTACGAGATAAGCTAGTAAAATTACTATAATCTATCTTACTATTAATAAAAAAGTATCGTAAAATTATAATAAATATAATTATTAATCTATCGATCTCGAGAGCGTAGTACGAAGTAGAGTTTAACGCGATACTTAATATCTACTATAGACTCTTAAAAAAAGTAAAGGTTACTTCGATATATAAGAATATAACGATAGTATAATTAATTAAAATTTAGCTACGAGAGATACTTAAGAATTAAAAAACTTCGTAAGCTATTATCTTAAATTATAAATCGATCTTATATCTTACTTACTATAAATAAGCTAAACTTATTCGCGACGAATAGATATAATTCTATAACTTCGTCGTAAAGTAAAAAACGATTTTACTAAACGTAAGCGATATATAAATATTCTATAACGATATTACTCGTACGCAGTAGATGTAGATCTAGATAAATACAATAAATATATATTACGAAAAGCAGAACGAAGTCTACGAGAACGCTAGATCTACGAGAAGAGAGATATTATAAGAGTACCTTATATATAACGCCGATACGGATTATCTTCGCTTCGCGAAAAGAACTGCGAAGACGCTTAGCGCAACTATAAAACTCTACGCAGCTCTTATAGACACCTTTTAGCTCTTTAGTATTAATTTAAGAATTAATAGATAGTATTATATTTACGCTCTTATCGCAATTCTTATATATATCCTTTACCTCTTACTCTAGTAACCTTTATAAATACCTCTTTTAGATATTACCTTAATACCGTAAGTTTAGTATTACTTAGCGAGTAAAGACGTCTATAGAGAATAACTTTATCTAGCTTCGTCTTAATAGTATACTTCGCTTAAACTAAAGAAGTATCGCTAGCTTTATACGATTCTCTTACTATATCTATAAACTCTAAGAGCTTCGATAATAAGGAGATACGCACTATTTAGATCGTCGCTAGAAATACGTTATAATCTCTTAAATTAATCGTAGAGTTCTAATATAGAGCGTAAATAGGCTCTTTTTCTTTTCGTAACTCGTATACTAATATCTTTATAATAGCTATAGATTTATTATTTCTTATAAACTACTCTTCGGTACTCTAGCGTATATCGAGATCGATATTCTCTAGCTATTTTATATCTAGAATTATATTAAACTTAGATACTTTAATATTCGTAGTACTTAATAGCGAGATAATATTAGTTCGTTTTTTAGTAGTATTAACTGCTATTACTTTATAAGAGTAGTTATCGTAGATGCGTATAAGCGTACTATTAACTATAAACGCCCTAATCGCTACTGCGTTAGGCTTAGTCTAAGTCTAATAGCTTTACTATAGTTAATAAAGCTCGCGTCTATACTACTATTTAGTAGCGCTTTTAAGGGATATTTTATACCTTCGTAGTTTATTTTAATCTCGATAGCTAGATACTTTATAGTCGCGTCTCTAGCTGAATCTTTCTCTATTCCTAGTACTATAGCTGTATTTATTACGAGAGTATTTATTTTTTTAATCTCTTAACGATAGGTCTACGACCGCTCTACGACTAGCTACTTTTATTTAGAGAATCGTAGAAACTTCTTCTAAGGCTCGTCCGTCCTCGTCACATGACACTAGCGCGTCACCAGCGCACTCTCTTACCGCCAGCGCGCTCCGCGTCGCTAGCGTATCCTCGCTAGTTCACCTTGCCATTCCACACGTAGTATACTCTTTAAGAATAATATAAATATTAACTAGTTCGTTATCGTCTTGTTTTCTTTAGTATAAGATTATAGCGTCGTATCTCGTAGATAAAAGACTACGATCTTTACTCTCTTCTCTAGCGACGCGTCTTATATATTAAAATATACTTCTAGGATATTTAGAAATAAGATAAGGCCCTTATAGCCTTTCTTATCTATATAAATCTTTATGGAATGGCAAGGTGGAATACGCTGATAACGCGGTACCGCGCTGGCGGCGCGAGAGTGCGCTGGTGACGCGCTAGTGGCATATAAGGAAGACGGTCGGGCCTCGGTGAGACCGAGGATCTGTGGAATAGCCAAGGCTAGCTAAGGACAGCAAGGCTAGCCAAGGGCCAGCAAGGCTAGCAAGGCTAGCAAGGCCAGCAAGGCCAGCAGGGCAGCAAGGCCAGCAAGGCCAGCAAGGCTAGCAGGGCAGCAAGGCCAGCAAGGCCAGCCAAGAAAGGGCTAAGCCAATTGAGGCAGCTCACCAAGTCCGTCCGCATGTGCGGACCAAAGTCCCAACGTTCGGGAATGACTCATAGTGGATTGGTAAGCATATGACCATCGCCTTGGCCAAATACCCACATATGCGGTGGTAATTGGTCATCACGCAGGCAGACGCCTATGGGTGGCGCTGGCGCCTAGAGGATGACGCTGGCGCCTAGAGAGGGGCGCTGTTGCCTAGATGGTTGTCTTCGCCACCACTAGGCAACAGCCCATTACGGGGGCCTGACGGCCTTGAACTACGGGCTATATAGGCGCCGTTTCTCGCTCTCTAAGTAGATAGAAATTTAAGCTTCACAATCATCTCATTCCATCATCATTCCATCATCACATGACTTTACTCCTGCACCCCAGTAACCTTCATAGGTTATGAGCCCGGGTTAGCGCCAACCAACCAGCCAATCAGAGGCCCTCATTCCAGCCAATTAGAGGCCCTCATTCCAGCTAATCAGAGGCCCTCATTCCAGCCAATCAGAGGCCCTCATTCCAGCCAATCAGAGGCCCTCATTTCCAGCCAATCAGAAGTGAGTTTACCCCCTGGAATAGCCTAACGTTTAGCTTCCCTTTATAAGCTATATCGTCACCTATAGCTTATAATTGTATCACAATGGAGTTCAATAGCACCCCTCGATTCGCCAAGCTTAAGGGGTCAGCTAATTGGGATATCTGGGCCCTACGGGCTGAATCCTACCTCTGCGAAAAGGGGTACACCCAGGCTCTCAGTCCCCCAGAGGGGGCCCCAGCAACCCCGGAGAATATAGGCGCTGAGCGCCTAAATCAGCTATCTCCGAAGGACCAGCAGACCTATAACAACGAGTGGGCCAACTATCGGACCAACGAACAGCGCTGGACCGCTTATATAGCGGAATACAACAAATTAGCGGCTAAAGGGGCCGCTACTATACGCCTATTACTAGAGGACGGGCCCCTATTGCAGACGCGCTATATCGACGGCGCAGGGCCCCTCTGGCAGACGCTCAAAGACCTCTACGAACCTAAGGGGTTTACCAGCGAGTTCCTCATCAGCAAGCAGCTATTCTCCACTACCCTCGCCAATTGCAGTAATAATATGGAGACCTACTTAACCCGAATCAAGCGCTTGACGGATGAGCTGAAGGCCCGAAATTTGGCCTTGCCAGACAAGGTAATCGCGGCGTACGCACTCAACAATTTGACCAGCGACTATGAATCAACAGTAGCTATTATCAGCCAGTCTTACCGGGGCCAACCAGGGGGGGCTATCGATCTAATAGCCCTATTCAACCAGCTGGTGGACGAGTCAAGACGCCTAAAAGCCAGGGGCTCCGGGGGCCCCGTGGACCACGAAATGGCCATGCCAACAGGGCACACCCCTCAGAATAGGGGTCAAAAGGGCCAAAACGCTCAAAGAGAGCGACCAACTGGTCGACAACCACAGGAGTGCGACCATTGCGGTAAAAGAGGGCACTCTAAGAAAGAGTGCTGGAAACTTCACCCCCATCTGAGGCCTAATAAGGCCAAACCGACATCAGGGGGCCCCGGGGGAGTCCCGAAGAACGCTATTAAGCAAGACGACGCTTATATAGCTGAGGAAGAAGAATTAGCCCTATTCAGCAACGGGCTCGATAATGGCACTTGGCACCTGGATTCCGCCGCCACCAGCCATATATCGGGTCATAGGGGGCTATTCTGACGCCTGGAGCCTTGCGATATACCCCTAAAATGGGGGGACGGCCGAGTGATACGGGTTAAATGGAGGGGACAAGTCAAAATGACCCTCTGGCCAACTGGTCGCTCGGTAATATTGGAACGGGTGCTGTACGTCCCCGAGTTCAATATTAACTTGATATCGCAAGGCCAACTGGTGGAACGCGGTATTACGGTTACCGCGGACCGAGACGGGTGCCAGCTATCCTATAGGGGTAAGCTGGTGGCCCAGGGGCTTTATAAGGGCAAGATGACCCTTATAAAGGCAAAATACCGCAGCGTAGACGGCCCCCGAGACGGGGGACCAATGGCCCTGGCCTCAGAGGAGGTCCAGGGGCAAGTAGAACCCCTAGATAGGGGTATCGCCCCCCAGAGGAGGGGGCCCGTAGCCCTGGCCTCAGAGGAGGACCAGAGGCAAGAGAGACCCCTATTTAGGGGCACCGCCCCCCAGAAGGAGGGACCAGTGGCCCTGGCCTCAAAGGAGGACCAGGGGCTAAAGGGGCCCCTAAAGGGGGGCACCACCTGTAGTATATGGCACCAAAGGATGGGCCATATAGGGGCCAATGCCCTAGAACTACTGCCGGGAGCAGTAAAAGGAGTGACCCCTTTCGCCGAAGGGGCACCAAAGCTAGCCGAATGTGAAGTCTGCATTCAGGCTAAGGCGACGGCTATAGTCAGCCGCGCTAAACCAAAACGGGCGGAGGGCTATATCGACAAGGTCCACAGCGATATCTGCGGGCCTATAGCCCCCCAGACCTTCAGTAAAGGCAGATACTTCACCTCCTTTATTGACGATAAGACCCGCTATGCCGAAACAGCTATTTTAGCGGGTAAAGGCGGCGTCTATGAGGCCTATAAGGCCTATAAGACCCGGGAAGAGACCCAGTCTGAACGCCGACTGAAGGAATTATACTCTGACAATGCCCGGGAGTACAAATCGGACAAGATTCTCAAACTTCACAGCGAGAATAGGACGATTACTAGCTATTCAGCACCATACACGCCCGCACAGAACGGCGTCGCTGAGATCTTCAACCGAACTATTCTCAACAAAGTTCGAGCAATGCTTATAGAGGCAAAATTGCCTAAAGCATACTGGGGGGAGGCGGTAAAGGCCGCCGAATACCTATATAATAGGACCCCCCATACCGCTAATAGCGGCAAGACCCCATACGAACTCCGGTACGGCGAACCGCCTAATATTGGAAATATTAGGGTATGGGGGTCATTGGCTTATAGGCGGCTTCCAGAAAGCGCTATAACCAAGCTGGATCCAAGGGCAAAGCCTTATATACTGGTTGGATACGGTAGTAACCAGTATAAGCTAGCCGATCCACTCACCCACCGTACTATATGGGTGAGAGACGCCTATATTTTAGAAGGGACGTTCTATAATATAGAGACGAACAAAGACCAACTGGTCGCCGAAGAGGAATTGGTGATTCCTGAAGACGACGACGACCAACTGGCTGCCAAATATGACCTCCCCGTCGACTGGGGGGGACGGGGCACCCAGGGCGCTGAAGGCACTGAGGGCGCTGATCAAGAAATGACTAACCAACTGGCTGACGAGTCTTATAAGGACGTAGATACGCCTTATAATGACTTTATAAGCCAGCTAGAGCAGCACTCAGCCCCGAATGACGCCGATACTGAGATGGCTGTACCAGCTATAGCTCAGTATAAAGACGCCATTACTGGGCCCGATTCAGCGCTATGGAAGGCAGCTATGGACAAGGAAATAGGCGAACTCAGACGCCAGAAGACCTGGACTCTAGCGCCGTTGCCCCCGGGGCGACGGGCTATTCCAGGGAGATGGGTCCTTAATATTAAGGACGCCGAGGGCCCCGGACGCCTTTATAAGGCGCGCTGGGTGGCCAAGGGGTTTTGCCAACGCCCCGGTGAAGACTTCACCGAAACGTACGCCAACACCGTAAATCCAGTAGTCTATAGGCTTATTTTAGCCTACGCCGCCCTTTATGACTGGAACGTTCATCAGTGGGACGTTAAATCGGCTTACCCGAACGCCAGTATAAAGGAAGAAGTCTATGTCGCTTAGCCAACTGGCTATGAGCTGAATAGCGGTGGCCAACTGGTCTGCCGGCTGAACAAGGCCCTATACGGGCTAAAGCAGTCAGCCCGAGAGTGGGAATGGTTCCTAAAGGGGCTATTGGCTAAAATCAGCCTTACCCCGCTAGGAATAGACCAATCGGTCTATACTAGCGCCTCGGGGACGCCTATTATACTCGTTACGCACGTTGACGATATATTAGCGCTGTCGCCCAAAAAGGAACGGATCTCGGAGGTCTATAACGCTATCAACGCGTCTATAGACTTAAAGGACCTCGGTGAAGCCAAGACGTTCTTAGGCATCCAAATAGAGCGCGATAGGCGCCAGGGAACGCTAAAACTTCACCAGGGGGCATATCTAGCTAGAATACTAGCTAAATACCGCCCAAAACTAGTCGGGAATAGCGGAATAGCCGCTATACCAGTCCCCGTCGGCTCCAAGATAGGGCCATACGACGAGAAGCAGAGTGACCAACTGGTTAACCAATACCAGCAAGAGGTAGGGGCCATTCTCTACTTAGCGACGAAGACTAGGCCCGATATAGCGTACGCTATAGGCCTGCTATCGCGCTATATGAGTAATCCAGGCCCGGAGCACTTCAGAGTGCTGAATAAGCTGTGGGCTTATTTAGCCTCTAGACCGGCGTCGCTCGGCCTCTATTACCACTCTGAGCCCACTCTAACGGGGTATAGCGACTCAGATTGGGGGGGGGACCTTGAAACCAGGCGCTCGACGACCGGCTATATATTCCTATTTAGGAATGGCCCCGTCGCCTGGAATTCGCGCTTACAGCGCACGGTGGCCCTTAGTAGCTGCGAGGCGGAATATATGGCCTTAAAAGAGGCTATAAAGGAGCAAGTTTACCTACAAAACATAGGTAATTGCCTCTCTCCGGCCCCGTTTATAGGCTTTCAGCACCCGGAACGCCTCTATACGGACAGCCAATCAGCTATTAATTTAGCTAATAACCCGGGCCACCATCAGCGGACGAAGCATATTGATATTCAGTATCACTATATTCGTCAGAAGGTACTGGATCAGACCAGCCAACTGGTCTTCGTCAAATCAAGCGACCAACTGGCTGACTGGCTTACTAAGCCATTATCAGCGCCAGGGTGGTCGGAATGGATGAAGAAAATAGGCCTGAGGTAGGCCTATAGAGGCCTAAGAAGGCCGAAGAGGTCTCTAACGCTTATAGGGGCTATAGAGACCGGGGGTGCTAATATATAGCCAGTAGGGGCTATATACAGCTTAGATAGAGCCTTAGTATAAGGCGTTCATTCATTAGAACTAGCGAAACCACCGTATAAGGGGTACGGGGGTGTGTGGAATAGCCAAGGCTAGCTAAGGACAGCAAGGCTAGCCAAGGGCCAGCAAGGCTAGCCAAGGGCCAGCAAGGCTAGCAAGGCTAGCAAGGCCAGCAAGGCCAGCAGGGCAGCAAGGCCAGCAAGGCCAGCAAGGCTAGCAGGGCAGCAAGGCTAGCAGGGCAGCAAGGCCAGCAAGGCCAGCCAAGAAAGGGCTAAGCCAATTGAGGCAGCTCACCAAGTCCGTCCGCATGTGCGGACCAAAGTCCCAACGTTCGGGAATGACTCATAGTGGATTGGTAAGCATATGACCATCGCCTTGGCCAAATACCCACATATGCGGTGGTAATTGGTCATCACGCAGGCAGACGCCTATGGGTGGCGCTGGCGCCTAGAGGATGACGCTGGCGCCTAGAGAGGGGCGCTGTTGCCTAGATGGTTGTCTTCGCCACCACTAGGCAACAGCCTATTACGGGGGCCTGACGGCCTTGAACTACGGGCTATATAGGCGCCGTTTCTCGCTCTCTAAGTAGATAGAAATTTAAGCTTCACAATCATCTTATTTCATCATCATTCTATTATCATATAACTTCACTCCTGCACCCCAGTAACCTTCATAGGATCCACCGATTGTCATGTCAACCGAGATATTCCCAGATAGTTGGGAACTTTGCCACGACAACGGTCAAAACCCACTGCAATCTCAGCAAGAATGACCAACACCTTGGCCATTTACCCGCATCAACGGTGGTAATTGGTCACAGACCCAGTTGCTGTCTCAGTTGATTTTAAATTAATTATTCGACAGCCAGCGGTCTACGACGGGACTTAGGCCTATATTACCGGCCTTCTTCTCTCTCTCTCGATAGTAATCTAAGCATCACAATCATCTCATTCCATCATCTCATTCCATTCACTCATGACTGCACCGCTGCACTCCTCTAACCTCAACAATCTTCGACTAAGCTAGTCTTAGATATTTCTTTTAGTACTTTAAGAAGCGTAATCTCTAGCGCTTTCTTAACTTCGTTTATTTCTCTCGCGAGTCTTTCTCGATCTCTCTACGTAGGCGTTTAAGCGTTCCTCTATTTAGCTATCTTTTTCTTACTACTTATAGACGAGAGATTTCTCTTTTAATAGTCTCTACTTCTTCGTCTAGGCCCATATTCGACGCTTGTTCTAGAGTATTAAACCCGGCTATCGTCGTATCTTCGAGCTCTAAGCTTACCGCTTGTAAGGGCTCTACACTGAAAAGTAGAAAACCTAGAGTGAAAGACTTAATTGCCTCCTAAATCATGGCGAAGCCATGATTACTGGAACTATAGGCCGGCTACGTTGGGTCCAGTAAACAATGTAAACTTGTACTTGCCGTAGGCTAGCTACGGTAGGTGTACTATCGTGGGTTGACTACGCTCAACACTATAATAAACACTTCTCCTCTCGTAAAACCGCGACGTCCTCGTCGCTATCTCTCTCTTAATCTTTTCTTACGCCTTATTTATTCTTCTATTTCCTCTACGTCCGTCCGTGTCTTTATTAGTAATAGTGAATCTAGCTCTATTACTATCCCTCGAAATATTAGGGTTTATTTAGATAACCCGTCTATTAACTGTCGATATACTACCCGTAGGGTCTTCGACGTAACGACTCTTACTATTTAGGTCTTAATTCGCTTATCTACCGGTGTCATTTCGCTACTTATGCTCGCTAGACTTATGGATCGTACACGTTTAGGAGAGGGCTAAATGACGACGGCGTTATTTATTAACTATCGGCTTAATTAATTATCCTAGTTAATGTCTATAATATATTCCTTTTTAAAAGGTACGCCTTCTAATCGTAATAGTATACTTTCTATAGTAGTAACTTCGTTTAACTTAAGATAAGCAGTTAGAACGCTTATTTCTTTCTTATTATTTTTAACTAGAGAGTATTTCTTAATATTCTACTTACGTAGGTCCTTATTACCGTCTACGTCTATAAATGCGTCGGCTATAGCTTTAGCTTTAACGTTTTCTAGCTTATATTTATTTAATACGTTTACGGGAACCCTTACGTACGTAATAGCTCGGCTAAGAACGGAGCTGCTAACTACGATATTAATAATACGTTTACTAGTTAGTATAAAGTTAACCGTCGTTAAGACGTCTATAGTCGTGACTTTCTAGTTAAACTAGCGCTATACGTTCTTAACCTTTTACCCGAGGTTCTTAGTTACTATCTACTACTGCTGTCGAATTTATTTAATGCTAGCTTCTCGAAGAAAATCTCGTATATCTATATCTTCGCCGTATTCGTTTAAGAGTCGTGACTATTCCGAGAACGTAATCTAACGCGCGCCGAAATCTTTACCTTATCTATAGTAGGTAGCGTAGTCGTTGCCTTTAGTCTTAAACTTTATACGGAACTTATCGAGGTTAATATACTTAGCGATATCTTACTCTAGATAGTAGTTATATTCGTCGACGCCGACCTATATATATCCTATATACGGGTGCTTATCTACTTTAACTATATATACTAGAATCTTAGCCTTTATAAAGGGTTTAAAGTTTATCGGATTCGCTAGCTTTTCGAGATCGAAGCTCGCTTCGTCTAGATTTACTATTACGTCCTCGTATACCGGCTCGTAATAAT
The DNA here is from genome assembly GCA_017655985.1 of Incumbomyces delicatus. Lineage (NCBI taxonomy): Eukaryota > Fungi > Ascomycota > Eurotiomycetes > Chaetothyriales > Trichomeriaceae > Incumbomyces > Incumbomyces delicatus. The sequence goes on from JACJVS010000004.1 coordinate 622,747, forward strand.
CTAGTAGAATAAGTATAGACGGGGCTTTATAACTATCGGTCTCTAGAGTCGTATTATATCGTCTAGTTAAGATTTCGAGATCTACTACCGAATATTATTATCTATCTTACGTATAGATTCGTCTATATTTTATTACTGAATCGTAATCGTCTCGTACGAGGATAAGTTCGATAGTACTAAAGACGTGATATGCGTATATTAGTACGTAAACTAAAGTAGTAATTCGATAGCTGCCGACTATAGTTATCGCTAGTATTTCCGTCTATAGGCTTTATACTAAGTAGAGGTTTTTTATATAAACGTTTAATACTGCTTTCTCTAATCTTATAGCCTATTTCGTCTTTTCGTTAGACACTATATTATAGTTAAGGTCCTTACGAAGTTTCTCTTAACCTAATCGTTAAGGTAAGGTATCTTTCGAGCCTAGAATCTTAATAGCGTCGGTTCGGCGGATATATAATAGTAGAAGGCGTCGTGGTTATAGGCCTTAAAAGTGGTTTATAGCGTACGAGAAAGTAGTAGTAAGATTATTGTTTTAGATAAAGAAAACTTACGGTTCTATAGCGAGGCCGTAGTTACTTAGTATTCTTAGTAGTACTGTTTTCCTTATCGGTAGAACGTAGTTTATTTAGACTAGAAAGCCTTTCTTCTATATTATACTAATAAATACGCCGACTGCTTAGTTAACGATTAGATTAGACGTATTCTAATATCCTATCGTATTCTATATATTTTTTAGCTTTAGGTCTTACAGTTTCTCCTTTAGCTCCTATAACGTAATAGGCGGGAAGACTGCTCTAAGCTCGTTAAGCTTTTCTATAGAGAGGATATCTATATAGAAAGCGTAGAGAAGGCCTTTTCCGAACGTAATAAGTTCCTTCGGACTTAGGCCGTAGATGTTCTCTAAGTATTTACGGTCTTATACATTCTTACGTAGGGCGACTTATAATAGCGGTTAGTAGATAAATAGCTTTATAGTATTCGAGATAACTCGTTTTATTACTAATACTAGCTAGTCTTCGTCGATCGTTAGTAGGGCTATATTCTGTCTCTCTAGCGTCGCTATCGCCGAGCCGGCGGTGCTGTTTACGTTCGAATCGTCTTTATTAGTATCTATACGGTATCCGTTAGCTGCGTATACTAGTTTTTTCGCTATACGTATTCTATATTTATAGGGGAGCCTTAGCGGGGGCGGGCTTAGTTCGTCGGATAAGATAGAGGAACTTAAGGTCTTAGAGACGGAGCGTCTTCGTTACTTAGCCTTAGCCTTCTTTTCTAAATCCTTAGGCCGCTCTAATTTCTTCTTATACGCGGTTAGTTATTCGTTAACCTATTACTGTACTTAATATTCCTTCTTATACTCTCGATCTAGTTTCTATATACTTAGTACCGTGGTCGATAGATTTAGTAATAAGATATACGGGTTTAGCGTCTTATTATAAGTTAACTAAGTCGTGCTTTCTGTATTCTATTTAGCTGTAATAACTGCTTTAGCCTTATCGAGAAGTTCGTCGCCTGTCGTAAGCTTAAAATCTCTTCTAAACTTATTGCGTATAATTGCGTCTTAGTCTTCCTATAGGACCGTTATATATCGTCGGCTAATATATTCTATCGAATATTCGCCTCGCTCGTCTCGTTAATTCTTCTATTAGATCTAACGTTTTAGTTAGTCGAGTAACTTCGTAGTATTAACTGTTCGTACTAGTAAGGTAGAAAAGAATAGCTAGAGATAGTCTTCTCGAAATAGTCGTTAAACTATCGAAAACTCGTTCTATCTCTAGGCTATTCGCTATCTTCTAAAGCTTAGTTCTAATCGTTCTCTCTCTAGATCGTTCTTTTCTGTAAATTCCTATAGAAGTTTTTATACGAGATCATCTCGTATAGTTTAGCTAATAAGGTTCTTTATAAATAAGATAGCATCCTTTACGACTAACGCCTTAGAGTATCTATCTCGATAGATAGCTTCGCCTTCTATCGCTATCGATACTATCTCTACGTTATTTCTCGTATCGTTATACGTAACTCGGATCCTCGTCTTATCTACCTTAGCCTTTCGTAATGCTTTTCGATTATAAATCCCGACGTATCTTACTACTTATGGTCGCTAATAAAATGCTAGATAGAGCTCGAGCGAGCGCGCGTTAGACGAGAGTTCGTATTCTTTTTATAGATCGACTATAATATTAAATCTCTCGAAAATTAATTTAAAGTAGTTTAATAATACTTAATATTCTTTCGCTGTATTATAGCGGCCTATCTTACGTTTTCCGTAAGCTGCTACTATCGATTTCTTTAGTCTAGCTACTATAATCTTTACGATCGTTTTACCTCTTCGTAGCGTCTCTACGTCTTACTCTTAATTGCCCTTCTTAGTACGAATCGATAAAGTAAGTAGCTATAGTTCTAGAAGGTATTCGTCTAATAATATAGTAATATTATCGATGTTAACTACGCTAACGTTCGCCTTATTATTCGTTGTCGTCGGTAGCTCGTCTATAGTTTATTCGACTTATTTTATAATCGTAGATTTAGCTAGCGTTACTGTTCGGTACGAGAACGTAGACGGCGACCGAGAAATCGTAATAGTCTATATAGTCGGTATAGAGGGTTCGATTAAAGTTGCCTCTTCGACCGAGCTAACTGTAGGTATAACTAAAAAGTTTAGAAGTTAATCTTCGTCTACTAGATATCTCTTCTCTTCTAAGTCTACGGCGTCCGGGATTATTAGCGGTGCCGTATCGTTAATGTCTATATTCTCCGAGTCGACCGTATTCGAGGCTATAGTAGTTATATTCTCGTCGATATCTATATTCTCGACGTCTAAACTATTATCGTCGACGAACGAATTATCTTTAGTTACGGATCCCTTTTAAAGCGTATTTAAAGTTACGCTAACCTTTACTGCGCTTTTAATGGTCTTAGTAAGCTTACGTCTTAGTCTTTAGACTTTAGTTTTAGCATTAAGGGCCGTTAACTACGGTATTAACAAGCTATATAGACGTTTTAGTATCTTCGCTATATTAAGAAGGCCGTAGGTTAAGCTAAAAGATTTAAAAACGTATTTAGTACTAATAAGCTAATTAGATCTAATTAAATAGATCTATACTATATTCTAAGTAAATAAAGTTATTGCTAAAAATTATATTAGCGCCGCCGATATTTAGTAATAATAAAGTGATATTACTATCGTATAATCTAGTAAGTACAGATTTTTTAACTAAATAAAACATTATCGTTTCGTGGCTATAATGACTACGCGTATGCTCTTAAAGTAAATACCGTACGCTTTTATATACCGAAATTATGATATTAACGTTAGTTATTATTATACTAAGAAGATCGTAGTACGTATCTTTCTTTATAATCTACGTTTATAAGGTTCTCTTTTCTTAGATAGTCTAAGTTTTTCTTTTATAACCTAGTTCGAGATTGTAAATAGCGAATGGTTTATAGCTTTTCTCGTAGGCTATTCTACTTTTTCTTTATATTCCCTTATTAGGTCTTAAGCGTTATTAAGTAGGTTCTCGCTATACTATTCGTCGAATTCCTTTTCGTACTCTCGCTATCGAACTAGATATTCTATAATACGTCTTTTTCTATATCTGCGTTCTCGTTTACTAACTAGCTTTTCTACCTCGAAGCTTTACTATCCTTCGAGGTCGTTCTCGGTAACTACCGTATTCGAGTAGTTAGATCTTAGTCTAGCGTATAAGTTCTCTCTCTTAGATATAGATTCTAACTGTACTACCGAAATTACCGAGTAGATCCGCTAATAAGGTAGTAGATCTAGTTTATAGACTAGCCGTTTAACGCGTTCTAGAACCCTAAATAGTCCGTAGCGTTATACTAAGAGTTTTCTTCTCTTTCTCTCGAAGAGGGCGTACCCTTTATACAATAATAGCATAGCTTAATCTCCTAGTTTTAATATTAACGGCTTGTATTTTATATTATAGGCTCTCTTTACTTATAATATAGTAAAGTCGACTGCATCCCGAGCGTCTTACCTATAGACTTCTCGATCGAGGATGCGATCCGGCTTTAAGCTTTTACCGTTTAAGAAATCTAGAGGCTCCCTTGCTTTAATCCTTATTACTAACTGATTTAGGCTAAGACCGGTAGTCTAATTAGCTAAGTTGTTTAGAGTTATTTACAGTAGGAGTAGTTTATCTAGCTAAGGCTTCTCGTATTTCGCCGTAAGATATCGTAAGGCAACTTCTACCGTTTAATTTATACGTTCCGACTGTCTATCTATTTATAAATAGTAGGCGGTAGATAGTAGAAGCTTATAATTTAGCCTTTTAAAGAGGTTTTTCTAAAATTCGAAAAGAAACTTTAGGTCTTTATCTAATACGATTATCGTCGAAATACCCTAGTCGGTATATATCTAAGCGTCGACTATCCGGCGAGCCTAGATTTTCGCTGTATATATAGCTTTACTAGGGACGAGCAGAACCTTTTTTAACATTTTATAGATGTATATAAGCACTGTATTAAGATCGTATTTCTATTCTAGTAAGTCTAGAATAAAGTCTATAGCTACCGTCTAGAAAGGTAGATCCGGTATTTAAATCGAGATAAGATCGCCGTATAGAAGATATCGCTTAATGCTTTATAGTTAGTACGTAGAACAGTATTTTAAGTATTTACAAAGTCTTCGATAAAGTTTATAGAAGTATAAAGTCTAGCTAATTCGATTATACGTATAATAAAAACCGATATATTCTAACTAATTATACGCTATCTCGAAGATCTTCTTTTCGAGGTTTAGTAGTATATATAGTCTAGATAGGCTATAGCTACGCCCGTCTACGTAGACTATATCGTTAATTAACTTATATAGTAGTGGTTTAGAGAGCTTACTCTAGAGTTAGATTATATCGATTATATCCTTTCGTAGTTATTCGAGTAGACTTTATTAATATCGATTCTTCTAATAACCCTTCTTAATCCTTTCTCGAAGATCTAGAATAATTTCGACTAAGGTTGCTGCGTAGGCGTATATATTCGCTATATTAGTATCTTAATCGGCTAGTTTCGCTAGTCGAGATAACGCGTCTACTACTATATTTTATTTATCGAGGGTAAAGCGAATATTTAGCCGGAATTACGATAGGTACTATAAGGCCCGTACTAGTCTTAAATTAAGTTTATTTATATTAGTTGTAGCTAGCTTCGTCTATACTACGATAGATAGGGTCGCGGCGTAATCTATAAAGAAGATTATCGTATTACGGGTCGCCTTAATTATATATCGGGTTTTACGGACGACCTATGTTAGTACTAAAATCTTAAGTTCGATAATATTTATTTTCTTCTCTATCGTTATCGTAGCTCTCGATAGGAAGATAATTAGCTCTACTAACGACTTAGGTATCTTCTTACCTTTAGAGATTACTCTATCTCCTTTAAGATAGTATAATATCGCGCTAAAGCTATCGACGTAGGCGTTAATATCGCTATAGAGCGGGCGTTCGTGGTTAAAATAGTATCGTTTAAGCGTCGCTCGAAAGTCGGACTATAGGGTGTTAAAAGCTTTTTACTCGGCTTCTATAGAGTCCGTTACCTTAGTGATTCTCGCGTATTTATCTCGCTATCGCCTCGTCGAGGAGGGCCCTTATTTTAACAGTATAGTTTTTCTCTTTTATAAGGAGACGATCTTAACTACGTAATCCCTTACGCTATCTCTTAACTAATTACTAAGCTCGATATAATATTCTAATTCTTTTAGTGTCTTCGGGAATTCGAGTAAGAGCAGTACGTTTAATTTAGCTTCGCTAGTAAATAGGCTAAGGCCGTCTATATATTAGTCTAGAAGTTGTACGCTCGGGTAATCTAGATAGCTTTTATTCGAAGCTAGGTATAGCTTAATGTTTTAGAAAAGGTTAAAGATTGTATTAAGGTAGACTAGATATTCCTTTAGCGTTTTACTAAAGATAACTATATTATTTACGTACGCTCTTAAGAATTTATAGAGCCGCAGTAGGCCGTCTATTCGGCGTTAAATATAAGGTAGTAAACCTTTAAAGCCTATAATTAGAACTCTAAAAGTCTCTTATTCCCGATATAATACTACTATAAAGCAGTGTTAATCTTCTTCTCGGACTAGCTAGAAATAGAAAAACTAAGGGACGTCTACCGTACTAATAAACTCGCAGTCTACTACTACTGTAATAACGTCGCTTTAAAGTAGTATTAGATAAGGATCGTCTTCTAAATTAGCGTTTAAGTCTCGTATATTCACGACGACTCGTTCTTTACGTTCTAGCTTTTTATCTAGGAGTTAGATCTATTTCTAAATCATAAATATAAAGTAGCTATATAGCGTTATCTTCTATATCTAGAAGGCCTTATCTACCTCGTATAGCTTATCTATTGTCTTATCTATAAGCGCTCGTCTCTTAAGGCCCTATAGATAGACCTTTTATACTTTAATCTTTACGTCTAGTTTAAGTCTTACTTTTAATTGCTGCTCGTATAGTAACTAAATAACCTTTAGAGACTCCGTATTTTATAATTCTAGAAAGGCTATAGCCGTGTTTTTAATAGTCTAGCGATAGTCGATAGTCTTCTCGTAGACTATAAGTCCGTTTAATAGCTACTTCTCGAATTCTAATAAGTTTTTTGTGAGTTCGAGCGAGGCTAGAAGAGGATTTAGGAGAATCGCGGTCGTAAAAGTAGCTGTAATTATCTTTTTAACCTAGAAGATTAGTCTATTTACTAAAGGCCTCTACTCTAGTATAGCTAGATAGTAACCTTCTACCTCGTAGTCTACTACTCGTTCTAATTTTATATATCGAGGAATAAATCTCGTTCTAGTTATATTGTTTATTATAAGCACGGTATTCGTATTCTTCGAAATAATTAATCTAGCTACGCTACTATCGAGACTAAAATTAATATTTATATTCGCCGGCTCTAGAAGATAATTCTAATCTTCGATTAGACAATCTCGTCCGCCTTTTCTATACTTAAATTCTACCTTTACTGTAGATTGCGCTAGGATATATACGGCTTTCTTTATCTAAGCGATTATATCTACTCTAGGCGATTCGAGAGTAACTCTAATCGGTATCGTAAAGCCTTAGTATAAGCTAAAAGCTATTTTACGTAATAGAATATTAATATAGATTTTCTCCGAGCCTAGTATATTTATTTCGTAGAGTATACCGGCGCGTAAGTTCTTTATAACTCGTACGAGTCGTTTAATTATTATAAGGGCCGGCTTACCGTTTCGGTAGTCTAGAAAATATATAGACAGCATTACTATCTCGATATAATTATATTTATCGTATTCGATATCTTTAACTATAGTATTAAGGATTTCGGTTCTTAGAGCGCCGAGTAGTATTATATTAAAGAATTATTTATTAATAAGAAATATTGTATAGCCGAAGTTTACGTAGACTATACCTATTTACGTTAGTATCTTATCGAAACCTACCTATACTACGATATAATACTATTTTCTAAAGTCGAAGAAACGGTCTTCGTTTCTTAGAGTATTAGACTTTACGATCGAGATCTACTTACTCTATAGCTTCACTAATAGTACGTCTTCTTCGCGTTTTTAAACGCGATACTCCGCGTAGGCCTTAAGGTGCTTAAACAGTTTATTATTTAAATTAAAGTCTTACTTATATCCGTAGTAGATAAAAGCAGAGCTCGCGTTCTAGGCTATAATATCTATAACCGTGGCTTAGCTAGCGAAAGTCTCGTCTCTCGTCGAGCTCTTTATAGTATAGTAGGTTAATCCTTCTTTCGCCGTATAGGGTGCGTAAGCCTAATATATAGTAAGGTCCTCGTAGTTAGCGCCGGCCTTATCCTTATCCTAAGGGTAGTCCTCGTCGAAGCTATCCGGTAGGCTCTCGTCGCTATAAGACTATCCTATAAGGTCTTCGTCGATCGCCTTACCGTAATTAGCCGATTATACTAGTGTATAGTCGGTTAGCTAAGAGTAACTATAGTTAACTACTTATTATACCGGGCTATAGTTAGTCTATTAGGGAGATCGCGGTCTATAAGTTGCCTAATTAGGTTTAGCCTCGTTACTAAAGTTTTTCTAATTCGGCCGATTTTAGTTGTAGTTGTCTCTTTCTCGGCCTCTTCCTCGAGCGTTATAGAGTTAAGGGTTATTCCGGTTCTAAGCTCTTAGACTAGTCTATTTACCGTACCCTCTTTCGTTTTCTATAGTTATCTACAGTCGGGCTAGCATTTAAATAGTACGAGACTAAGGATTATTCTATTGCCTGTTCTATAGTCTATTCTAATATTTAGTATCTTCGCGGTCTAGCTAAGCACGTTAAGGAGTATTCTAGATAGGGTATTACTAGTAGTATTATTAAGTAGGATTTCGTAGTATATATAAGTTTCCCTAGTTCGGTAAGTAAAATTAATTTACGTAGAAATAGGGGTTTCGTAGATTAGTATTAGCGTTGCTATATTCTCTATTCCGAGGAAATTGTTCTCGCTAATTATCGGCTTTACGATAATTATACTGATCGATTCTTTTCTCTTTATTTACTATAATTTTAAACTACAGTTTACGTTTAGTATTAAGTTAGCTTAAGAAATTATCGACTAAGGCATTCTTCTTCGATAAATTAATGTCTCTTCTAAGTTCCGAGTTAATATATAGGTAGGCTATATTTAAAGCGCTATAAGTATTCTCTATTCGAGCGTCTCTCGTATCTCGTATAATCTAAGTTATATATACTCGAAGGTCCTTTTTTCTTATAGTATCCGCTATAGTATAAGTCTACTGTATAATCTTCTTTAACGCCTCGTAAGGCGGTTAAGTAAAATATTTAAGCAATGCCTTTTTCTACTTTATTATGCCTTCTCGACTCGTAATAATAAGCTCTTATTCTGCCTTCGATAACTTTATAATCTACTATACTATAGCGTCGCTACGCAGGCATTACTACGTATTCTATTATACTTATTCTATATCTGCGGTATTAGCTATCTATTTAAGGCGTTAAGTAAATAAATAGACGTCCTTAAATACCGTTTCTTTTTCGGCTTACTAAATCATATTCTCGCCCTCTACGTCGAGGTAGAAGAATCTAACTTAGCCCGAAAGAAATCGATTACTAATTATCGAAGCCGTAGCGAGACTAGTATTTATCGGTATATCGTTATTTACCGCGGCGCCTACTCTTTATCTCGCTAGAATCTCTAATAGGCGTTGTTAGTTCTTTATAAGATTTTAGATATACGTTCTTATCTCTGCTATCTCGGTCGCTAGCTAGTCCGCTATGGTTTTAGTTCGTATCTTATTACCTAAAGACGATAGTAGTCTTAGTAAGACGCCGCTCTAGATCTCGTTGTCGATTTCTTTCGTTTAACCTAATGGCCTGCGAGTACCGGCTATAGTAATCGACTCGGCGAACTCGAATTCCCTCTCGACTAGGGGTTCGTTGTTTATTAAGCTCGGGTTCGACTCGGTCGTGGGTTATCTATATTCTCGAAACTGTTCTAGGACGAATAACGAGTTCGAGGTCTTCTCTCTCGTTCGTTATAGAAGGTAGTTTACGTCTAGAATAGGTTCTAACTTCGCTATATCGATAGACTTAGTTCTTCGGACCCTCGAAGCTCTCTAACGTCTTAGTAGTCGAATCTAGAGTATCGACTATTGTCGTTCTAAGCTTTCGTTAATCCTACGGATAGTAGATAAAGTTATGGTTAGAGGTAGTAGACGTAGTAGAAACTGTTTTAGGATATATTAAGTCGAGGTTTTAATTATTATAATTACTAACTCTAGCCTTAGGGAAACTACCCTTTCCTAGGTAGAGCCGAGTCTAAAAGTAATCGTGCCTTTCGTTTTAATTTCTCGCAGCGCAGCGACGAGTCCCTCGTCGCCTAGCGTTAAAGTTAAGATATAGTGCTTATATATTACTGCGAGAGACGTAGCTAGCCTAGAATTCTATAAGGCCAGCTAGGGTTTCTATAAGGGGGCCGAGATTAGATACTTAGAGGATTAAGGTTTTACTCGAGTGTCTTTCGTCTTCTCTAGGCCGTAATTTTATAGATCGGGTTCGATCTATTTTAGTAACCTCGTAGGGAGTTCCGTCTAGATAAGCTACTACTCGTTAAACTCTAGTTCGACGTATAGCCGTTGTCGAGGGTGTACTTAGGCGATCGCGTTAATTCGAGAACGCAGGAATCGTAGTAGCTTAGTCTTTACGAACTTCTTAGAAGCTGAATATACTAAATAGGAGCTAAGCTAATATACTTACTCGATAATTAGATCGTCGAGCTAAGTAGATTTACTTATTATATAGTAATGCTTTCGTTGTCTGTTCGTAGCTATCTACGAGGTGGAGTTAGCTTATCGGAGTTCCGACTAGTAAGACTTAGGGTTTCCCGTATCTCTGATAGACCTTAAAAAGTTATAGCGTTGCTACTAACTGTAAGGGCTCTGCACTAAAAAGTAGGAAACCTAGAGTAAAAGACTTAATTGCCTTCTAAATTATAGCGAAGCCATGATTACTGGAACTATAGGCCGGCTACGTTGGGTCCAGTAAACAATGTAAACTTGTACTTGCCGTAGGCTAGCCACGGCAGGTGCACCACCGTGGGTTGGCCACGCCCAACACCACAACACCGCTCCTTACCTTATTATTATTATTTCGGTGATTCGACGATAAGTCTACGGCAGCTCTACGGCGACCTCGCGTCGTCTCTCTTTAGCTATCCCGACAGCTCTTTTTTAGGGAAGCTTAGAAAATTGTAAGAACCCTGGTATAGAGAGTAGTCAGAAATAGCTAAATAGTATAGATTTATCTATATATAGGGCTCTATTACAACGATTCTAAGCTTAGAGAGGAAAAGAGGGGGTTCCGAAGGGGTTCCGTAAACATTCCGTAGAGAAAACGTTAGTCGAAGGCCAAGTCTACACGTAACGTCTTGCCCCTATTATTACATTATAACAATTAGCTCTATTATTAAACTAGTTATTAATAAAATTACTAACTCTCTAAAATTTTACGAAAGTAACCGATTTTAAACTTTAATTTTAGACTTATTTCTCGGTATAACTAGCTATAAACTTTATAATCTATTATTTATATATTGAAAATGCTAAAAATACTATTTTTAATTTATTATACGCTAATACTGCTATTTTATTAAGATAAATAATAATACTTAGAAATCTTCTAAAATTCAACTTAAACTGTCTCTAGCTCTATTATTTTAAGTGTTAGAGCTCTATAAATTTAATACATTATTTTTAGTACTATAAAGAAGGTGCTGTCAAATTTTTAGCGCGATCGGGCAACGCGTTAAGAAGTTATTAAAAGTGGTAGGGTAATCTGCCGATCCGCGCTAAATTTCACAATCTGGGGGATAGCTGTGCGTCTCGATTTGTCCCTCCGTCCTCTCTCACATTGGTGCAACCCATCAGACTTCCCAGCACTCGCGAGGATGCGCTGCCGGCGTCTCAGCCAATGATTGGCATTCAATCTACGCTCCGGCACCAATCAATCGGGTGTGGACTGTCGACATGTGACTAAGTCGTCGTCCCAAGACTCGACACCAAGCCGCTCGCCAGAGAAACCCTAAGAAGAAGAAGAAGAAGAAGCAGGCGACGATGACGGAGAGGTGGACAAGGAGGAGACGATATTACCGATATGGTGAGTGTGCAGAGTGGTTTAAACTCCATCCTATGAACCAACTCGATGAAGACGAGAAGCAACACTCTCTACCCCAACATGAGACTGTTGCGTACGACACTACTATACAAGATGAGCTTCTAGAGGCAAAATAGGTGCCTAGTCAGTCGTACTAGAGTAACGGGAAGACGAGGCACCACCAAGCGAGAAGGTCTCTACGCCAAACCGACCGAGGAACAAGACCAGTGATCTCGCTCGAACCTTGATCGACTTCGGTCGAGATCACCCGCCAGCAGAGACCATCGTGAACAGATAGAGAGAGAGAGAGAGAGAACTAAAACCCAGGCTGCCCACTTTCACCGCCTGTCTCGAGGTAAGTAGAGCTGAGACCGAGAATGGCGCCGATTCTGGGACAGGGATGGGGCAGGCATCAATCCGCCTGGCGAGGCTGAGCTCATTTCTCCGCTCCTCTTCTCTCGGCTGGTCTCGGTGGTGGTGTGGTGGTACGACCAATTGTTCATCACCTCCGACGTGCATCAGCCTGGTCCGACAACGACCATCCTTTTCGAAGCTGAACGCTTCTTTCTCGCGCACGCGGCTAGCACTTGCGTTCGGTGTTTGGGTGGCGACGTTTCACACGGCTCTGGTCAATATTGGGTATCACAGCACCTAGACCAGCACTGACTAAATGCGGATGCTCTCGACGGATGGAGGAAACGTAGAGGCGAGAACCAAAAGCGGCGGTACACAGGGTATCATTTAGGAGCCTCGAGGACGACTAACAGCCGATGTCTAGGAAAGATCGCGGTTCTCGATGCAGTATTTTTTCTTATGTAGTACGCTTAAAGCAAATGGTATTTCGTCTATGTGTTAGAATATTGTATTGCTACCATATGGACTATGTTTTGGGATTGATTCCCCGACACGCCACACCGCTTTGGTGTAGTTATGCTGCGGTCGTGCATGCTCTGCTCTGCTCTGTCGGTGAGATCCGATCATATTGTGCCCGTATAATTTCGTCCCGATGATGTATATGGTGATACTCGACTCCATATGTTATTGACATTAATTTGCTGTATAGATCGAGCGAGAAGCCGTTGTTCAATTTTTTATATGTCCTCTATGATATTTACGGAAAGCGGCTTATCCTTAGTGACCTCAATGTCTGGCTGAGCGAGCAGTAGCTGGACGATCTCTATATGTCCTCCTTCGGCTGCTTTAGAGAGTGGTGTAGAGCCGTGCTCATCCTGAGTGTTGATCTTAATGCCTGGCTGAGCGAGCAGTAGCTGAACGATCTCTATATATCCTCCTCTAGCTGCGAAAGCGAGTGGTGTAGAGTCGTTCTTATCCTGAGTGTTGATCTCAATGCCTGGCTGAGCGAGCAGTAGCTGAACAATCTCTATATATCCTTCTTTAGCTGCGAAAGCGAGTGGTGTATAGCCGTCCTCATCCTGAGTATTAATCTTAATACCTGGCTGAGCGAGTAGTAGCTGAACGATCTCTATATGTCCTCTCTTAGCTGCGATAGAGAGTGGTGTATTGCCGTACTTATCCTGAGTGTTGATCTTAATATCTGGCCGAGCGAGCAGTAGCTGTACGATCTCTATGCGTCCTTCTCTAGCTGCGGAAGAGAGTGATATAGAGCCGTACTTATTCTGAGTATTGACCTCAATGCCTGGCTGAGCGAGCAGTAGCTGAACGATCTCTAGATGTCCTCCTTCAGCCGCGTTAGAGAGTGATATAGAGCCGTACTTATTCTGAGTATTGACCTCAATGCCTGGCTGAGCGAGCAGTAGCTGAACGATCTCTAGATATCCTCTTACAGCTGCGAAAGAGAGTGGACTATTCTTGTTGATCTCAATGCCTGGCTGAGCGAGCAGTAGCTGAACGATCTCTAGATGTCCTCTTACAGCTGCGAAAGAGAGTGGACTATTCTTGTTGATCTCAATGCCTGGCTGAGCGAGCAGTAGCTGAACGATCTCTGTATGTCCTTCTTTAGCTGCGTTAGAGAGTGGTGTAGAGTCGTCCTTATTCTGAGTATTGATCTCAATGCCTGGCTGAGCGAGTAGTAGCTGGACTATCTCTATATATCCTCCTCCAGCTGCGAGAGAGAGTGGTGTAGAGTCGTCCTTATTCTGAGTATTGATCTCAATGCCTGGCTGAGCGAGTAGTAGCTGGACTATCTCTATATATCCTCCTCCAGCTGCGAGAGAGAGTGGACTATTCTTGTTGATCTTAATACCTGGCTGAGCGAGCAGTAGCTGAACGATCTCTGTATGTCCTTCTTTAGCTGCGTTAGAGAGTGGTGTAGAGTCGTCCTTATTCTGAGTATTGATCTCAATGCCTGGCTGAGCGAGCAGTAGCTGAACGATCTCTATGCGTCCTCCTCTAGCTGCGAAAGAGAGTGATATAGAGCCGTACTTATTCTGAGTATTGACCTCAATGCCTGGCTGAGCGAGCAGTAGCTGAACGATCTCTAGATGTCCTCTTACAGCTGCGAAAGAGAGTGGACTATTCTTGTTGATCTCAATGCCTGGCTGAGCGAGCAGTAGCTGAACGATCTCTATATGTCCTTCTCTAGCTGCGCTAGAGAGTGGTGTATCGCCGTACTCATTCTGAGTATTGACCTCAATGCCTAGCTGAGCGAGCAGTAGCTGAACGATCTCTATATATCCTCCTCCAGCTGCGAGAGAGAGTGGACTATTCTTGTTGATCTTAATGCCTGGCTGAGCGAGCAGTAGCTGGACGATCTCTATATGTCCTTCTACAGCTGCGAAAGAGAGTGGTGTAGAGCCGTGCCTATCCTGAGTGTTGACCTTAATGCCTGGCTGAGCGAGCAGTAGCTGAACGATCTCTAGATGTCCTCCTTCAGCCGCGTTAGAGAGTGATATAGAGCCGTACTTATTCTGAGTATTGACCTCAATGCCTGGCTGAGCGAGCAGTAGCTGAACGATCTCTATATGTCCTTCTCTAGCTGCGAAAGAGAGTGGACTATTCTTGTTGATCTCAATACCTGGCTGAGCGAGCAGTAGCCGGACCATCTCTATATGTCCTTCTGTAGCTGCGTTAGAGAGTGGACTATTCTTGTTGATCTTAATACCTGGCTGAGCGAGCAGTAGCTGAACGATCTCTGTATGTCCTCCTTTAGCTGCGTTAGAGAGTGGTGTATCGCCGTACTCATTCTGAGTATTAACCTTAATGCCTGGCTGAGCGAGCAGTAGCTGAACGATCTCTGTATGTCCTCCTTCAGCTGCTCTACAGAGTGGTGTAGAGCCGTTCATATCCTGAGCGTTGATCTTAATGCCTGGCTGAGCGAGCAGTAGCTGAACAATCTCTATATGTCCTTCTCTAGCTGCGATAGAGAGTGGAATATTCTGATTGTTGATCTCAATACCTGGCTGAGCGAGCAGTAGCTGAACGATCTCTATATGTCCTCTTTTAGCTGCGAAAGCGAGTGGACTACTCTGAGTGTTGATCTTAATGCCTGGCTGAGCGAGTAGTAGCTTAACGATCTCTATATGTCCTCCTCTAGCTGCGAAAGCGAGTGGACTACTCTGAGTGTTGATCTCAATGCCTGGCTGAGCGAGTAGTAGCTTAACGGTCTCTATATGTCCTCCTCTAGCTGCTCTATGGAGTGGTGTAGCGCCGACCTCATCCTGAGTATTGATCTTAATGTCTGGCTGAGCGAGCAGTAGCTGGGCCACCTCTGTGTGTCCTCTTCTAGCTGCGAAAGAGAGTGGTGTAGTGCCGTCTATATCCTGAGTGTTGATCTCAATGCCTGGCTGAGCGAGCAGTAGCTGAACCATCTCTATATCTCCGCTTTCAGCTGCGAAACAGAGTGGTGTAGGGCCGAACTTATCCTGAGTGTTGATCTTAATGCCTGGCTGAGCGAGTAGTAGCTGGACCACCTCTATATATCCTCTTTTAGCTGCGGAACAGAGTGGTGTAGGGCCGTACTTATTCTGACTGTTAATCTCAATGCCTGGCTGAGCGAGCAGTAGCTGAACCATCTCTATGTGTCCGCTTCCAGCTGCGAAACAGAGTGGTGTAGCGCCGTCTTTATCCTGAGTGTTGATCTTAATGCCTGGCTGAGCGAGCAGTAGCTGGACCACCTCTATGTATCCGCATCTAGCTGCGAAACAGAGTGGTGTAGAGCCGTCTTTATCCTGAGTGTTGATCTTAATGCCTGGCTGAGCGAGCAGTAGCTGGGCCACCTCTGTGTGTCCTCTTCTAGCTGCGAAAAAGAGTGGTGTTTCGCCGTCTTTATCCTGAGTGTTGATCTCAATGCCTGGCTGAGCGAGCAGTAGCTGGACTACCTCTGTGTGTCCGCTTCCAGCTGCGAAAAAGAGTGGTATAGAGCCGTCTTTATCCTGAGTGTTGATCTTAATGCCTGGCTGAGCGAGCAGTAGCTGGGCCACCTCTGTGTGTCCTCTTCTAGCTGCGGAAAAGAGTGGTGTAGAGCCGTACTTATTCTGACTGTTGATCTCAATGCCTGGCTGAGCGAGCAGTAGCTGGACCACCTCTGTGTGTCCGCATCCAGCTGCGGAAAAGAGTGGTGTAGCGCCAACCTTATCCTGAGTGTTGATCTTAATGCCTGGCTGAGCGAGCAGTAGCTGGACCACCTCTGTGTGTCCTTTTCTAGCCGCATACGAGAGCGGTGTTTCGGAATCACTATCCTGGTTGTTGACGCCCTCCGATGGTCGAATGAGGTCTTGCAGAATGCGATAGAGGCCAAAGTGTGAGCTAATGTGCAATGCCGAGATATCTGATGTCCGACATCGATATGCTCTTTCCCAAGTCAAAGATCCAAGAGTGATCATAACCGAGAATCGTAGATAGTCAGCATTCGATAGGAATTTCGTTATACTAGCCAGTAGTAGTTCTTTGTTCTGTACCGTTTGTGCATGCACTCCCCAATTCTTCCCGGAGTACTCGAGAAACTTGTGCCGACGGATAGTTGTTGTCAAGTCCATTTCCCAGTAACATTGGGCATGAGCGAACACATTCATGCTTAGATAGGCGATACAACTCCGCGAGATGACCAAGTGTCCTTCCGGGAGCCATCGGTCGCGAATCTTCTCGAAGTACTCCTGGGTGGTGTAGTGGACCAATCGCACAATTCGACTTTCCTGGTCGACCTCAACTAACCCCTGACAAACGGACACGATCAGATCTTCGTCGTCGAGATAGTCGTCGAGGTTGTCGGTCGGTCGGTCAGGATCTATCGCGATAGCCTCCCGTAGTTCGTCGATCGACAGTTGCCGTGTCGTGTAGGTGATCCACAAAAGAACGCGTTGAGCCAGGTCCCGCCATCCTGGAAGCTGCAGCTCGATCCGGTCGATGGCTTTGGCGTACTCGCCATCTAGCGCATCGGACCCGCTTTTGAGCTGGGCTAAGGCGGCTTTCATCTGTCCGGGGTTCGTCTTGTCGCGTAACGAGTCGAACTGCAGTCGAGCCAATAAGAACCTACCACGATGTTAGCACTACATCGTCGCTCAGCAGTACGGTCCATCAACTGACATTCCTTCGGCGGCATCGACGATGCGACGCTTGATCTCGTCCTGTAATGGGACTTGGTAGGATACAAACCGCGCCAGCCCAGCCACCCGACTGGCTAAATAAACTTCGATGTCGCCCTTATCTGCGCGGATGTCAATTCGGGGATACATCGAGGAGTTACGGACGAGGTCGATAGAGCGCATAGTGGCGAACACATTCACGTCGTTGCCTTTCGCCTGTTGGAGCGAGAAGAGCTCGTCCAGAAGTCGATCGCGCTGGTGGTCGGTATTACCGCATTCGTCTAGAGCGTCGAGAACAACGAACACTCGCCGATACGAGCTCACCAAAACACCTAGCAGGGTTTTGAGCTCGTCTACCGACGGCCGGGTGGCTCGATCTCGGTGTTTCTGGTACAGGGTGGTCACCGCGTCCGGCAGTTGTGCTTGTTCTTGAAACAACTGTCGGACCAAGGTGGCCAGCATACGACGAAGGTCTTGCTCCGCCTGTCGGTTGAAGTTGCAATACAGATAGATCACGGCCACGTCCTCGTGTGCCCCAAAGCACGTCTGGAGGTTGTCGATCACGGTGGCCACCATCACGCTCTTGCCCGATCCTGGGATGCCAGGACACAACAACACGCTGTTGGCACGCTGGCGCCACTGCTGGTACTCGGCGTGGGCGAGAAACCAGCCACCCGTTCCGTTCTCTCGTCGAGACAGTTGATCGGTCTGCTGATCAGCAAAGTCGGCGGGACTGTACCAGTCGGCCACGATCGTCCTTTTGCGTTGGGCGTCGCTGTCTCGGAGATCGCGCACGCCTTCCGACATGTCGATGGTCAGGTCACTGTGGTCGAGGTGCGTTAGCAAGTCGTTGGCGAGACGGCCGCCTGTACTTACGTCTCGATGATCTCGAGCAGCGTGTTCAACTGGATGATCTGGGCACCCAATTGCTCGCGAAGATGGCGGATCTCGTCGGGGTCAATGTGCAGTCTGGTCCAGGCGCGTCCCCCTTTAAAGCGATGTCTCGTGGGGGGTTGGACAGAAGAGTACTTGTCCACGAACTTCTCACATTCTTGAAGTACCTCGCGACAACCGTGGCAGGCCTGCGTCAAGCTCTCTTCGTGCCGTTTGTTCAGAACCATCTGCGTGCCCAGCTCGCCGATGTCGCGGAGGACATTCCCGATGTTTTTCGTCCTACGAACTACATGTTAGAGCGTGGCGAGCGAGGACAGACGCGCGAAGACGACCTTCACGATCTGTAAATGGTCCACGTACTCATTCTTAATCGATGCATATTCTCCCGGGGCGTCGATCCACCGGTCTCGGAGCTTGGTCGCCAACTCGAACACCGCTATGAAATCGCCGATGCCAAAACCGAAGCTCATCTCGGTCCTAGGGGAACAAAGGACGGCGACTGTGTAAAGTGAGGATCAGTCGTTATCGGAGACCAATTTGTGATCCGCGAGATCTGAATTTAATACTGGTGGGATGAAGAGGCTGAACGCGGGGTACCACATCCCACCTGTGGGCCGCCCCGTTGCGAGAGCTTTAATTTGTTTTAAACAGCTGACGTCACGGCGTAACTTTGGCACTTTTAGCATCACAGCACCATTCCGTCGATGCGGATCAGTGATTCTTTGGATTGGACGAGTAGGCAATTAAGCACTTTATATCAGGACGAGACGAGCAGGGCGGTCAGGAGAATCATACCAATGAATCACTATGGGATACATATCGCTAATATATATAAATCCTTATTATTGTCTTTTGGGGCGCTTTGCGGCCTATGTAGACACAGGTGCCAACACAGCACAACCTAGCAATCTACAG
Organism: Incumbomyces delicatus; assembly: GCA_017655985.1. Taxonomy (NCBI): domain Eukaryota; kingdom Fungi; phylum Ascomycota; class Eurotiomycetes; order Chaetothyriales; family Trichomeriaceae; genus Incumbomyces; species Incumbomyces delicatus. The sequence goes on from JACJVS010000004.1 coordinate 641,690, forward strand.
TCAGCGCTCTCCATGCTAGTCCAACACAGTTCCGCCTGTGCACCTTCCTTCGCCCAGTGCAGGGAACCCTCTGGGGAATAAAACCTGCTCCTCCTCTTGCCCTGCTGCTAGCATTTTAAAGAAAAGGAAAAGACCCAGCTACTGACTCGCTGGTGTGGTAGTTTAGTAGTTTGCACCTGCCAGTCCAAGGTCTCTACCTGAAAGTATGCTGTTGCCGAAGTGTTGGCCATGTGACCCACAAACCGGTGCCCTGTGAGAGTTGTAGAGGTGTCGCCAGAATCGTCTACTTCTGCCTGCGCTGCTGTCGTGTAGTATTCGCCGTCGAAGAGCAAACAGCGAGAGAGCTATAGTGTATCTAAATACTCCTGGCGGTCGCCGAAGCAATACCGTTGCATCCTAGGAGCACTGCTCTCGAGTATTTGTATTCCTATCGCCCGTAGTATACTGCCTCCTATCCGTCTCTTACGTCGATACATCTTGTCTCGCGTGTGGGTCGATTTGTCAATTTTGCTGAGAGGGCTCGTAAGACGCCCCGGCTGTTCCGCATCTCTGCCTTGATTCGTAACAGGACGTTCAGTCCGGCGTCCTCTTCACGCTCCATGTTGTAGAATAATCTGAATTTCTTCCACATCCAGCAGACGAATCGACACCAGGATTGTGGTCTTTGTGTCCGTAAGCTTGTCCCGATTCTATCCTTTGCCTTATGTCTCCTCCATTAATAACCATGGCGCCTGCCCCAATCGGTCCGTCACAATCAGGGCTAATCACATTAACAAGGCTGCTCAACAATGCTCCAGTAAGAGCACCCAGGCCAGCTCCAACAATAGTTCCCACGATAGGGATCGGGCTACCCACAAGTGCTCCGATAGCAGCGCCAGCAGCTGCTCCTGCTGCGCTACCCACAGCCTCTGCCGCTGCTCCAGCTCCTGTGTGGGCAATTTGGCTGGCAGCACCTTCAAGTGCCTTTCTAACTGCCCCGTCGTCACCATGTCCGTTGTTGACAAGGACGTACGAAAACACAGCGACCTCATGATCAGCCACAGGGATGTCGCGGATCACGAGGTCCGGGATAGTACTGCCCTCTGCATGTTTTCCCAGGCTCTTCGAGATCTTGACCGTGTCTCGAGACCCGACAGCCACCGATATAGCCAGGTGAAGAGTATCGTTGTTGCGGGAACGAGTGATGTCACACCAGATAGAGTCGACCGAAAAGTCGTAGTGTGGGACATCATACCAAAATCGGTCATCGAGGCTTCCTTGCGCCGATGTGAACCAGACTTCCATCGACGTTCTAATTCGTGCTAGACAAGCGAGCTGGGTGCTTGCGCGAGCTGTGCCCGGCGGGGCCAAGTCGAATTGAGCCCAGGGACCCATTCCCTCATACCAGTACGCGTCTCGCACCCGGCCGTCTGGGCCAACCCACCATATTTCTTCCGTGTTTGACTGGCGAGAAACTCCGGTGATTCCGCCTCGAGTCGACGCGCTGCCGGGGCCTGTCATATCATAGAACGTCCATGGTGTCAATCCTGCATTGAACCACTTCCCTTTTACTGATCCATTGGGATGGATCCAATTCAAGTTCATCATACCTGGAAGTCTGGAGCGCACATTCATGCCTGCTCCGATAGCTGCTTCACCCGGGGAAGCAATTTGATATCGACGCCAAGGATTACCATCCTGGTACCAAAACGCTGACTCAACCGAACCTTGTGGAGACTGCCACCAGATCTCTTCGCTAGTTGGAATTCGGGAGACACCGGTAATGGCGCTTTCCAGTGCAGCAGATCCGTCCGGAGCAATCTGATAGCGTGTCCAAGGCACAGCCGGCCAGGCTGGAGTCGCCTCAACCCAGTAACAACCTTCGATGCTGCCTCTGGGACCAATCCAAAAGATGTTCATGTGGGTGGGCATTCGAGATTGAGCGTGGATTGATGATCCTGGAGATGCGCTGCCATTTGGTGCGATCTGATAACGTCTCCATTGTATCCCAACGTATATGAAAGCGCCTTCGATAGAGCCAGCAGGACCAATCCACCAGAGCTCTATATGATCTTCCCTCCGAGAGATTGCCTTGATCCCGCCAGAGGTTCTGGCACTTCCTGGAGGCGCGAGTTGGAAGTGCTTCCACTCACCATACCAAAAGGCATCGTACACCGAGCCGTCGGGAGCGATCCAGAAGACTTCCATGTGACCTTTGATCCGATGCACTGCAGTGATTTCGCTACCATCAGCGACTGGAGGGAGGCGCAAGGCATTCCCAATGGCGAAAGGATTCCAGCCACCCATTTTTGTGGAGGATGTTTTCTGTTGTTTTGAATAAGAGAAGATTGTGGATCAGAGGTTTTTTTGTCTCTACAGGGGAAATGGAGGGATGCGACGCCTCCATTTATAGTTAAAGTCGACTCTCATGCGGACAGGAGCCTGGCTGAGCGGCAGACTCGCACGCGTTGATTTTTGTCAGTGAATCGTGCTGTTAAAGCAAGCCTTCCCCCACCTTGTGCTAGAGGATCCTGGATCCACGCCGCCTCGCTTCGCTTCCCAGATCCACAATTTCTTCAACACTTCTGATACATGGTACCACAGTAAGCGAATGCAGAGAGCCAGATATGAACAGCGATCGCGAAACCGGGGCCACATCACTTTACCGGTGAGTGACTCTGTTGTTCTAGATGAGCTTTTGTGCGACGCCGTCTTGCCGAACAGCATATCACCCGACATCTCTCATTGGCAATTATATGGCTTCGGTTGTGTTTTGCCATGCATTCCTCTAATGAAGCCCATTAGGCTCCATGCATATACGAAGGTGGAGTAACGAGACTGAAGGTTGTGCCTCGATGCTCGGGATAGCGTATGAAACTGTTGAAGGAGAAGATACCACTGTCGGATGACCCATAGAGAGCTGCATGCACGGGAGAATTGGATTGGCCCGTTATTCTAACTCACGGACTACTCTATTAGTGGATTGATTTTTATTTTATTTTGCTTTTTACGAATATTTCTCTCGTGGTCTACGAATCTCTTCAATAATAGTTTAGCATACTTCGGGTTACAGACATTTTGCTACTAAATAATGACATCGATTAAACGCCACAATGCCTCTCAGCGAGAAAATGCTCTCGGGGCTGCCGAAGACCGCGTGCTTCACTCATCCCTTCCAATCTGGCAGAAGCCATACAGATAAGTCGAGAGATCTGGCCTGGTCTGTTAAAGCCACGCCTCAGGCTTCTGCTCCGCCGGACTACTTGTGTAGCCCGCCACGCTGAAGCAATTTCAAGGTAAGATTATCTGCCTAGGCCATCGGAAGTCCTTTTGAGCGCAGGATTGTGGGCCTTTAGACACACCGCTTGTTTTATTGAGTCTGGATTCAGCCACGTAAGGAGAATTTGACGAATTCCAATTCACTACAACTTCTGCTTCTTTGACAGCCATTAGTTCCGCATTCGCACAGTTAGGAAGCTAGGAAGTTAGTTGTCGAATATGAGATGAGGGCTAGATGTTGTGCTTAATCATGGATGAAGCCATGTGTTTAAGTGATTTCTCGGCCACTAGCTTCGACCTTTCATTCTCAGCTCTGGTCTACCGTGACCCTTTACCCCACGTCTTTCCAACTTGAAAAATCCCATGCGTGTATAGAAGCCAAAGTATCATAGCATAGTGGAGAAATCTTCAGAGGCGAGCATGTGCAGGAACGCACCTCGGACGCGGCAGGCAAACAGCAGAACACTCAAAAACGGTGTGATGCAAGAGCATGCCGACGCAGATTACCCGAATAATCACGAATGACTGAGCACCATATTCTACGTAGCTTCCCGGCGATGTCTTAGGTCGAATTTGGTCAAAGCTGCTTGAATTTGAGGACGGAATTGTCTGCAGACTGGCAGAGATAGTCGATGGTTATCCGAAATGTTATTGAAGTACGCTATAAGTAGTATTTCCAGTATAGAATACTTCCTAGAATATCTAATATAGTAATATTTATTCTGACTTAGTACCTAAGTTGTGAAGGTATAACTTCTTATTATTTCTATATTCCGACATTAGAGTTAGCCTTTCGAGAACTCTAATATAAGTGTAAAGATACGAATCCCCTACATCGTTTTCTATAGCTTTAGTAGTCAGTCCAAGTTATACCAGTACCTCTACCCGTGTATAACGTAGCCTTGCCTTGACAAACTCGACTTGTTGAAGACTCATCCCCTGCATCTCTCGTCCACTGAGTCATCTTCGAGTGAACTCTCTTGAGGACTCACGGCTTGTACCATTACTAGTCACGCGAAGGTGTCAATAGATACGCCCCATAACAGCATTAGTGGATGACTTTTCACCGAGACATGCCAAAAAATAGACAGTTCTTTCTCCACGAAAGTTGAACTTGACCTACTGTCCTCGAAATACCAGTTTTATAGTACGGCATACTTCAAGACGTGGCTCGCCGTAACTACGAGTACAACTTAGAAGCTAATTCCGTCAGGGAAAATGTTTAGTAGCATTAAACAAAGACTTTTATTCTTCATCTCGTATTACGGATCTGGTTGCGGAGGGCTATGATCTGCGAATGTAAATTCAACCATCGTCTTTACTTGTTGGCGGTAAGGCCTGACGGATACATGTCCACATTGCCTCGTCGACGGCGGAGCGCAGCAAGGTTCCCCGCGACTATGCGGGTTGGAGGGTGCTCCCGGCGTCGTCTCCCATATCGTGTCAATGCTCGTAGGTACGTCTGCTCTGTCTCGTTCAGCTTGCCGACGGTGTTGAGCGTCGAGGAGAGGTCTGGTCTGAATGCTTTCTCGCACGCAGTTAGTGCTCTTGTGTATATTCGCTCCTCCTTCCCAGCTTGCCTTGAGCATAACATAGATTACCAAAATTCGAAACCCTCTTTGAAACATTGCAGGAGTCGAGGATGCAGTCCCTTCACGACTGTCCCCATGTCCAATACACTGATATTGTAGGGGACGGTACATGGTGAATCAAATCTTATTCGTGAAGTTGTTGAAAGCGAAACGCCCGGAGCAAGCACAACCGGAAAAGGTGGTTTCATGAGTGACTCAAACCGCACCTCTCCTGCACTCAACTTTGGCTGCGACTTGGCATCATACACCACAGAGTGCTGACGCATCTCCTCTGCCTTTAGCCCTGATTTTGCGACGCCCTTACCGCCATGTTCAACCACGGGAACGCAGATGCATCGGGATGGACCATTTTTTATCACAATCATGTGCCGCAAACTAGTATAGACGGGCTGATTCGCTCCTGCACCGGCAGGCTCGGACCACAAGACACGAAACATGCGACCCAAAGTGAAGAATGAGGAGTGCCGCACGATATACCTTCCTGGACCCGACCCTATAGGGTGCAATTTGGACGCCGGCAGTACCTCAAGTGAATTACTCGATCGACCCAGTGGTTTCTCTATGATACCTCCTATCGTAGGTAGTGGTCTAAGGACCTTGTTCACGTCCTCATCGTTGTTGGACTCGTCAAGCTTATCATAGTCATAGTCAAGCTTCTCGTCGTATTTGTGATCTGTATCATGGCGTCTAGAGGATTCATATAGGGAACTGGTCATGCGGTCTGATCGCTGAATTGGCCTACTGGTTAACGTACTGATTGAACCCCCATGTGCTGAATCGCCATCGAAGTCTGGTTCTGCAAGAAGTGTCTTTGACAGCAGATAGCTCAACATATCATACTCGTCCGTGCGCACGGGTTGTTGCGCATCATTCAACGGTGCTTGGAACATACTTTCCATGTTAGGCACCGTAGCACCTCGCCATTTCTCGTGGATTGACCCGAAAAAGGATGGAGCTGGTATGATGAAGCATGTTTGATCTTCGGGTGAGAACGCGAACAAGACGCCAATGACCACTTTGTGTTTTGTCGAGATCACCCATGCTCCAGAGTCCCCTGGTGCTGTTGAATCGAGTCAGTTCTTGGACAAGACTCGCCTGGGCTTAAAACTTACCACATATGCTGTCCATCTCCCAAACATCGACAGTAGAACTAGCACCGTCGATTGTGATGGAGCATAAAGTCCCATCAATTCGACCTGTTACTAGGCCTGAAGACGCACCATAGAAGAAAGCCTCACGATCGTTAGGTATTTCATAGTGCTTCAAGCAGGATTCAACTTCGAACTTAGAGCCATCAGGAGACACGAATACATTCCTAGTGTCGACACGCGGGTCTGTGATCGTAAACAGCAGGAAGTCATTCGCAGCATCAGCGTAGAAGGCAGCATCTTCGTCTACAGGATCGAAGATTCTGGTGACCCCAATGTGTCGCGCATCAGAGTCGAAGATACCTCTGCGAGTTAGTACAAGTTTCCCGTCACCGGTAGCATAATTCGAGGCTTGTGCTACTGCGAAGATATCATTTCTGCCAATTGAAAGATCCTGCGCCATAGAATGGTAAGTTGCGACGCCAACTTGAAGGCCTGGCGCCATGTGCAGTACACCGCCGAAAGTGCCGTATCGATGGCACTCTTGAAGATCCAAGGATTTGGACACACAAAATATCGGCCTTCCATGCAAGAAAGAGCTTGATTCCGGCTCTGGACGGCGGGAATGAAGCCTCAAACCGTCATGATGGATGTCACCCAAATGCGCTGTTGCATAGCCGTACCGGTGGCGTCTGAAATCGTCTTCATCCGGGCTACCTCCACAGTATTTAACGATGTGTAGATGTACTGACACGCTAATGCCAATGTCGTTCAGCCGATCATGAACATCAACAAATATTCGACTGAGATTGTTGCCATAGACCAGTGACTTGACAGAGGGACAGCATATGATTACCGTAGGCTGAGCCGATTTCATATCTTGATTTTTCCCAACAACCTTGAAATGCAACCCTAGCAACTGATATCTATGTTTATCACTACTGTCGGTGGTGCCGTAGATCAAAGGTTGATTAGCCGCCAAATCACGTATCGTTTTGAGTTGTGCAAACAGCCTATCGTCTTTGGAGGTTCCCCAGATTTCCTTCAAAGCACCTTTGACACCCCAGATGTATTCGAATCCATACTTTCCACGTCTGGGCGGAAGGTCGCAGCATGCCTGCTTTTCGTCAGGCGTGGCTTCGGTCCAGCTAAAGGCTGGCATGCTATGTGCACCTGCGACATGCGTTGCAGATGCCAATAGACTTGATTGCGTCTGCGTGACGGTTGACATCTCTACTTGACGCGACGTCCTATACGGAAAGGCAGTATTCTAGAGACAATAACGACTAAGAAAGTGGTAGTTGAAGAAATGTTATCGGTACGGCATGACCTGGTTGCGGCTGCGCCTCGCAGACAGCCCCGCATTGCAGAGCAAAGCAGCACCAGGCGCCGAGACGCCCACTCACTGGTCAAAGTGGCGGAGCTGGCAGGCAACCAAAAGGCAACCAAAAAACCACAGATCCCACCTGTGACTAGATCAGTCTGCCGGTTTCATGCGTTTTCTTTCAAAACATTTACTCGAGTCGAGGTGGAGAGATGAGACACATACGGACGATCAGTTATAGTTTTCGCAAGCACAAACTCAGTGCACAAGATGAGATGTTTGTCGAAAACCTCTCCAAAGGGGTTTGGGGCTACAATTTTCGCGGTAAGCTGTGGATACATACAGCGACCGCTTTACTTGATCATGCACGACAAGTTCAGAACAAGCTGGAAACCCACTATACAATCGGCGAGATCAACGATCCAAGCACAGACTTCTCGAGCTTGACCAACACCATTCGTCAAAACAGGAATAGAATCATCAGCGACCTGTACCGGGATATTGAGCAAGCGCGATTCCGGTGGATGACCGACCCCACGGATGACGAGTGTCAAGCTTGCGTTTTCGAAAATGTTGTCGATCTGTGGCTGTTTGTTGATCTTGAGGACCACGATCGCAACAAGAACCTACGCGACAACATGGCCGCGAGGCTACCTCGGTGGATCGATCCCAAGGCACACCAGGGTCTGTTCCTGAGTGCTGATCTATCTTTTAAAAATTTAACGAGGAAGGCCGACTTTCGCCTGAGCCCAACTAGTGATCTCGCGAAGCATCTTACCTTCGAGGGCCGCCACAGCCGGACACTCTTTGTTTTCAGACACGCTCACCTTCTTCAGCACCTTGAACAGGCCGATGAGAAAGATCTGTACCCAGTAGGATTCTTACGTGAGGTCAGAAGCACGCTTTATCTGCTGTTCGAACCCAGCTCTATGAAAATGAAACCTCGATTGAACAAGTTTCAGAGAGAAAGGAGGTTCGACATAGAGACACAAATGGCAAATTTCGACGAGCTGGATCTCAAAACATATCCATACTTTGCGGAGCGACTTGCCGAACTTCAGAGAAGATATGACTCGGCGAAACCGACAAAGCTCAAACAGTGGTGGTACGATCGTAGAGCTCGCAATGAATGGGCGACTCTAATTGTCGCCATGATTGTGTTTGTGTTAACAGTGTTGTTCGGGTTGATACAGTCTATAACGGGTATTTTACAAGTAGTGAGAGGCTAGTTAGAGTTTGGAGCAATGCAAGCGGAAAAGTGCCCCGTTCCTCACTAAAAATTCTGCCGGCATGATCGACACCGAAGGACCCACTCACGCGACGATGCAGTGTCTTGTGCCAGTGGAAGAATTGATTCTTTCGCGACAGCCATGGATCTTCTTCACGAAGAGTCTCTCGTAATGCTGACTATGGCTTCATAAGTGATGAACGAGTCTTAAAGGTTCTGACCTGTCATCGCGTCGACAACGCGCGTGGCTCTCGCCGCACACATATGCTCGAGAAAATGGCAGCGCAGGCTGTACCGGGCGGCCCATTTACGAAAATATGATCAGGCTGCACGCTATTTACCCATATTTTGCGGGTCGTTATTCACATCCACCTGAGTGGCATGGAGTCTGGTTGGTCAACAATCTTACAATTAGCAACATCAAAAGCGTGCGAGATCATGCACAGCATTGGGCCGAAGCTTACGTGGAGCCTGGAGAGCATTCTTCGTGGAGCGGAATTGATAGGTAGGTAGCCCATGAATGACGTGCGAGAGCTGGTTAAAAGCTATCGTAGGGAAAGCTCTACACACATGTCTAGTGCATCAGAACACAAAGCCCGTCGAGCGTCGTGCTTGGGAGCGTTTGCCAAGCTTGAGGATGCTTGGATACGCTGGGGGCTGGCGTAGAATGACGAGTAATGTTGGATTCAAAAGGGACGAGCTTCATCGTCCACCCCACAGGGACAATTCTATGCTTCTCGAAGGAAAGTGCTCGACCTTTGCGACCGGGGTAGCACACAGCCACGGCCAGAGTGCATGTTCATCGTCTGCTTCCAATGTTACACCCTTCCACCATAAATGGGTCTTCAGTTTACCGCTCAAAGCGATCGCGAAATCAATATGCGCAGATGCGGCCATCCCACCAACCCTGAATTCTGAGCGTGGCAAGATATCCCAACTCAGTAGATCCATCTGCCATTGTGTCCTTTTGGTCAAGGCTCTCAAGAATCTTATCAATGTGACGGCCAGCGGCGCTCAAATGAAGAATATGCGCAATGGCGCAATGGATGGCAAGTAGCCGCGGAGAAGGAGGATCAATGGTTCGGGTATCGGTTAGGAAAAGGGTACGATCGATAGGCAAGATCGGATGCCGTAAAATACCAGGTCGTGTTGAGTCAATTCGGTATGTATGCGGCTGATCGCCTTGGGCTTCAAAGTGGACCTCAAAATTGCCGAAGAGGTGATGGAAATCATGCGTCAAAGTGATTGCGTTGCGTGGGCGGTCGATATCGGGGCCTTCAATTAGATGGACCACGCCATCATCGAACATGTTCAGAATCGCGAGCGCCGTTTTCTTTGACTCGTCCTGTAAAATTGGGTCAGTCGCAGCCCGCATCAGATTGGCTGCCGGCTGCCGGCGATAAGGAGGCCAACGTACCAGCTCCTGCATTCCACTTTGGACGGTCATCAACGAATGGGGGATGATATGTGCCACCTCTAGTGGAGCAAATATTCTGCCTGTAAACTTTCCGCCTTCGTCTTTGAAGAAATTTCCATCATCATCTTGTGCCCTCTCTTCACCATCCCGGCCAACACGCCTCATTGCCTCGCCATCGTCAAACGTACGTGATATCACACAGCGGTGACGATCACGTATGAGACATTCCCTTCTCAACGCGGCCACCCGTTGGCTGGTTCCCGCCGGCAACTGGTTGCTTTGGATATCGGAGAGTGCCGCAGGCGACGGTTGCGGAGTCTTCCTCGTCGAAGCTTTCACTGGACCGTCCACCTTCAGTAAATGTTAACGTGTCGAGAATGTCATCGATATCTTACGGGGCAGAAAGAAGTTTTCCAAGAGAGTGTCCGCAAACGCAATCACCTGCGGTCGGTGATCGCAGCTACTGATCAGTTCCCACTCGGTAAGCTCGATCGGGATTTGCGTGTGCCGGAAGAAGAAACGTAGAAAATTGTCTCTCGAGGCTTCTGAGCGCGCATACTCATAAGTGAGGCGAACGAGAGTGATCTGTTTGTACGGGCCCTTGTCCTGCAAGGGTTCGCTGGCTTCGCTGGCCTCGATGACAGCGTTAAAAATGCGCCTTGCCTGGTCTCGTTGTTCGGCACTCAGCGGCTGAGTCGGTGTAAATATCACTCCCTCAAGGGACGTTTGGTGGCGGTGATGAGGGGTGGGAACTGACATCTTGGTCACGAACCTTTGTCGTTCATGCCCGCGGTTGGCAAAGGTCGGATTTCAAGTTTGGCGAGCCTCGGTGCGTAGTCACGTGATTATCCACCGATCCACTTTACACGAGGCTGGATACTGTGGGAAGCCACGATCTGTGGGGCATATAAACTGCGCTGTCTTTTCATCTTCCTTTACCAAAACAATGCATCTTTTACACTTTCACAGTACGAAAGTTGGTGGTGCTGATTGGTAGTTCGAAATCCGAGATCATGCACGACGCTTACGTGAGCTTTATATGGATCTATGCCTTTCATCCATCCCCTCGAACGGCGAGAGCATCAGCAAATCCTTTGGTTCGGCCACAATCTGCCGCTAGTGCTAGTAGCAGGAATTCATTTTGGTCGTCATGGGAAGCTTTTAGCTGCTGGTGCTGATTGAGTCGTATTCAGGTAGTGTCGTTCTTGGCGTCATGGATCCTGCTCAACCTCGTCGCGTGCCCTGTCACAACTGTCGACGTCAGCGCTTAAGATGCGACCGATCCATTCCACAATGCCTAAAATGTATCAAGAGGGGTCAAGAATGCCTGGGCTACCAGCGCCTGCTTCGCTGGGAGCCGGGCGTTGCGAGTCGTGGAAAGATGGCCGGGGTGACGTTCGAGGAGGCCATGAAGGCCCGAGAGAAAGAGAGGCGCGAAAACGCCAAGTCCACAGATCATAACAGCCTCTCGAGCCAACCGTCTTCCCGCGAAAGTACTGAAGTCTCCTCTTTGGGCTCTCTGACCGATCCTCTGCTACAAGACTTGAATCCTACTTCGAGGAAGTATATCCGTTATTGTGAGCCATGTGCCATGGCCATTGTACTCACTCTCTGCCGCTGACAAAGGTCTTTTTAATCATAGTTGCTAGTGATGTTTGCAAAGACCTCGTCCTTTACGATACTCCCGGACACAACCTTTTCCGGGAGCTCATTCCCCTGGCCCACCTGCATCCAATCCTCCTTGAAATCATCATCGCCAACTCAGCACTACATATGTCGAATGCATCCCAGAAGCCCCGGGTCTTGCATAGGAATCGCACGAGCCTCCCTGGTTCTCCTGGCTCGAGCTCATCGGCATCACAGCAACCAGAATCATACCATGATGCTCTCGCGGCCAAGCAACGAGCACTGTACCTACTAAAAGCCGCCCTTGCCAGCATATCCACAGTGAATATCGATGTCACGCTGGCGGTGGTGCTCCTCTTCATCGAGTTTGAGCTCATTGACTCTGGAAAAGGTAACTGGACACACCACATCAATGGCGCTAGGAAAATCATCGAGACGCTTTGTGGACCCAGTCTATCGACACCGGCTGTTATGAGCCCCTTACGTAGCTGTTTAATCTCCAATTGTTTGGTGTATGTTGCGGCCCTTAGTCAGTCCTATATTTCCAACCCATGCTGACTTGCTCCGTACCAGCTTCGACATTCTCGGTTCAACCCTCGCTTGCTCCATTGACAGTGTACCCAGCGATGACCTTTCGAATGGCGCTCTATCACTCCTACAAGACGCCGAAGGCAACCACTGCTCTTCATTCCCAGTAACCTTCCTCCAGCTACTGCGCGCCGGAGCTCAATTCTTATCCCAATCCAACCACGCAAGCTCTCCTGGAACCTCCCCGACTGGCAATGGACAAAAACAAGCTCTCCTCTGTCTCCTCGACAAGGCGCAGTCCTTTGACCCGTTAGAATGGGCCACGAGCCTTCAATCGCGCTCGCCCGCCACCGACCTCGTGCACCGCGCACACGTAGGTTCCGCACACCGTGCAGCGATATGCATCTATCTCTCCCGCGTCCTCCTCTGCCTGCATCCCACCACTCAACTTCCCTATGACCTTGAATCACTTGTGGCAGACGTCATTGCTCACCTCTCGGTCATCCACATGAATGACCCACTATTCACAGCAACAACGTGGCCTGCCTTTATTGCGGGAGCAGAAACAAAGGACCGGAAGAGTCAGGAGTGGGTGACGACGAGGTTTCAAGAGATGTGGGAGGTTGAACCATGGGGGCAGATAAGAGACGGGTTGGTCTTGTTGGAGAAGATCTGGGTGGAGCACCGACTGAAGGACGATGGGCGAGACGGGGATTGGGTCACCCACCTGAGAGGGGCCGGGGTTGATTGGCTTATTTTGTAGTACACACACACACACACACACACACACACACACACACACACACACAAAAATGTGCATACCGCACGTCGGATATAAACCTGAAGTCAATGTGTCCATCGTCAGTTGGAGATTGGAGCTCAGCATGCCCAAGCAAAATTCTTTCATTCGCGTCTTCGGCATGGCACAAAATATACACATCACAGGAACGCGTATTCACTCTTCTGCCTTGGCCTCCCGCATCAGCTCGGCCTTTTCATCCGCCGTCAAATCGCTCGTGGCCTTGGGCACCCTGCCCCACCCTCCCATCACCACCAAACTCAGGGCTCCCGCCCCAACGCCAAACCAGAACGTATTCTTGTAGCTCCTCCCCAGCCCCACATCCTCCACCGTCGCCGACTGAATGATATCCGACAACCCCAGCACAAGCGCCACACCCAGCTGCAGCACAGAATTAATCAGCCCCCCCGCCAGCCCCTGCTGCGCCGTGGGCACTTTCGTCGTGACAAAGACCGTCATCAGGATCGTCGACAGATCAATCCCAATCGTGCTGAGGACTGTCGCGGGGAAGATCCAGGCCCAGTAATTCCCACCGGCAAGCGGGATCAGCGCCAGCAGCAGCTGCGCCCCGACGGCGCCCAGACCCGAGATGACGAGCAGCACCCGCCCTGGCACCAGGTGCAGGATGAAGCCCTCGAGGATACTGAGGATCAGTCCCGCCACGCCCAGCGGCACATACCACGCGACGACCTGCAGGGGGCTGGCGGACATGATGTTCTGGAAGTACAGCGTGCCGTACACCGAGAAGATGCCCCAGGTGCCGTACAGAAACAGCAGTGCGAAAAGAAGAGGCGTCATTGAGGCGATTTTGAAGATCGATGCAGGGAGCAGCGGATACGCAGAGATGCGTGTCTCGATGTACACGGCTGCGACGAGCGAGAGGATTCCTAGAGAAAAACACACGGGAATGTACGGTGTTCTCCACCCTGCCGGAGCGTGCGCGGACTGCGTGATGGCGAAGACGGTAAGCGTCAGGCCGGCTATGATCGCGAGAGCGCCGGGGTAGTCCATTTTGACCTTGTCTGCAGGAGCTTGCTCCGGTGGGTGGGGAGAGGAGGAGGGTGGCGATGGCATGGAGGGGATCGAAAAGACCGAAAAGACCAGCGTGACAGCCGTGAGCACGGCGCCGATCCAGAAATAGAAGCCCCACCGCAGAAACTGGCCCACGATCCCCGCGACGAAGATGCCGCCGAAGAACCCAAACACGGCCGACGTGCCATAGATGGCGAACACGAGATTCTTCCGCGGTCCCGGCCGGTACAGCGAGCCCATCAGCATGACGCCGGTGGGGAGGAAGGCCGCGGCCCCCGCACCCTGCAGCGCCCGGCACAGGTCCAGCATGATGGGGCTGGTGCTGAATCCCGCGACGACGCTCCACACAAGCAGCCAGACCAGCCCGCCCAAGAAGACCGGGTAGCCGCCCCACATGTCGCCGAGGCGGCCGAAGACGAGCAGCGTGCTGGAGATGACGAGCGAAAACGCCGTGGCGGGCCACACGCTCGCGGCGTGCGGGATCTCGAGCTCTCGTATCAGCGTCGGCAGGATCACCGTGAACCCCGACACGAAGTATTCCGTCAGGAACTGCGACATGATGATGCTGAACACGAAAGTCGATTCGCTCCAGAGAGAGGTGAAGGTTGGAGGGCGTTCGCGGCCGAGACGCTCGATGCGCGCTTGTAGCGACTCTTCCGTACCGGTACCGGTACCGGTGCGGCCGTCGATGGTGTCTCCCTTCCCTCCGGCATCTCCTGCATCTGCTGCTGCTGCTGGTGGGGTACTGGTATTGGTGCTGGTGGTCGCCGCATGGTCATGATCACGGTCATCCGCCGTTGAGGTGCTGAGGCTATGCGACCTCGAGGGACGAGGCGATGCCCATGAGGAATTACTCAAAGTGCGCGTTGGCCCTGAGTGGGACAAGGAACGAGGCATGATTTTTTAGTTTAGGCCGGGCAGTGAGGTGGACGATGGGTCATGTCACCGTATCCCCCATTCCAAGTGCTGCGGATTTTTTCGAGAGGAAAAATAAAACTTATACATTTACAAAAAACAGCCTGCTGAAAAAGCTCTCGAAACGACGAGGAATGGCTTGATAATATTACGTCAGATGCCATATCGGAAAAGATAGAGAAGTATACGAGAATTGCACACTGCGAAGTTCGAGACACTGTCCGGATCCGACCGGCGATACGTCGGGGTTTTGTCAGCTTGTTCAGCTTCTAGACGTTGCACACGCCTCCATCTCAGAATTTTAAAACTTACGATGTCAAATCTTTCATCTGCAGCCCTAGTATCTTGGCTGCCTGATTAGGTATAGCTCCCGTTGGGGGGCTAGCATAAATGTGGTTGGCCTTCCCTTACGAGTCTAACGCGCCAAACTAACGCCTAGTCCGTCGAAGCAAATGAACGGTCAGCTACCGGCAGATCTACAGGTCATAGTACTTCTGCTTCGATTGCTTGTCGTCATGTCGAGGAAACCGCACTGGAATTTCAAGGGATGCTGTGTAGCACAAGGGCTGGGCGCCGTTCGCTGCTGAAGGTATTGCAAGCACAGGTGTAGCCGCTACTTCTGAGCTCCGACGGAGTTGAATCGTCTTTGATTTTGCTGTGATTGCCGAGGGACACTGTCTCGTCCACTCCACCCCTCTCGGGATAAAACTGTCTAGCCGAGTTGTGCGCATGTGCTGAGCCTCGTGGGAGTCGCCCGGCCGGGGGATCATCTTGTAGGGCAACGCTCCGAAGAAGGTGAAGGAACGTAACTTAACCGTGATCTGGTCCAGCCGTGGAGGTGGCTCTTCTTGACTTGCGGGCCGAAATTGCAGGTTCACAGATGCTGTCAATGTCGGACTATCCCCTGTATCTTCACATGGGTTAGGCAAATTCAATGAAGGTAGCTCTGCTGTACTGGCTGTGAGACGGCCAACAGCTCTGCCAAGAATTGGATAGCCTCGAAACACTTCGTTCTCGCAGGAGAGACTGTAGTATTGGTCGTTCTTGTCGACACGTAAGGTTGGCTCTTCGTCTCTTTCTGGAATCACACAAACTGGCCTCGTGCTCTTCAGCATTTTGGAGTACCCGTCAGGGAAGCATTTCTTAACCCGGACCTGAATGCTGTAGGTCACTTTCGCTCGCTTTGGACTGAGGTCGTCGATGGCACTGCCGGCGGTCCAGGAGGTGCCAAGTGAAGGTGGTGGAAGCAAGTGCGCTATCCGCACTACGCTCTCATCCAAAGTGGCATGATTACAAGCGTATGGAAGAAGTGTAGATGGCACAGTGAAGTTAAATGGGATAATGTATCTCTGCCGGCAGCGAGCTAAGTGATTCTCTGGCAGATAGGATGCTTGAATGGGATGTGAGACTCTGAGAAAGGTGTGATTCCCGAAAGTATACCCAGTCCTTTTCGACACAAGGACATGCTCCTGTACACGAATGTTTACCTTTCCTTCCAACGTGATGCTTAAGTCGCCGATGATGGTGTCATTCTCGAACTCGAGCCTAACATGTCCTTGAATCAGATCGTGAGTGGAGTAAAAGGAATTTCTGTCTCCGGAAAAAACAATGTTGACCTCTGTCGTTGATCGCATGTTAGGTCGATGATGAGTACAGCCACACCGAACAACCGGGCACCAAAGAACTCAGCCTTATCTACTGTGGCCACTGCAACAGCATTTTCAATATCAACTCATGCTAGAGGAGGGTCTGATTTCTAGCACTGCGAGGCAGGCGCGTTACAAGGCCCAGTATGAGAGAAAATAGCGCAAAATTGTGTCTTGGCTGCCCATTGTAGAATGGATAATATCACCTTCCAACCCTGTCCCCCGTTTGCCAAAAGACTGAACCTTACAACTGTGTTGGCACGCTCCTCACCCCACATTGAACGTAGACAACTGCACTACTTTGGGCACTGTGCGACGAAAAGACCACAGTCCGCACATTGTAGCATTCCCGATCTACCCCTTTGTTACCTGGTCTGTGCAGGCTAGAGGTTAACGGCTAAGCTACTCTGGGTAATAATGATAAGGTTGCTTAGTGCTCGCAAGTTTGCGATTTGTTGACAAACCAGGCGGAAAGTTCTATACAGCTATGTCGGTAGGGTGGTTGATCGGAGTTCCTGAAAGAGGGAGAAGGATTTGACCTGTTGTAATGTCCGGTGGGGATTCGGAGATCGACCGTCGGATCCGAATGTGTTGGCGGACAATGTGGATCTGCCCGAAGCTGACAAAGCATCCCTGTCAACTTCCCCCTTAATCTGATGACCACATCGTTCGGCTGCACCGTCTTGATATGCAGCTATATTGCATCAAGGCACTGCATTATTCTTGTCCTATTAGGGTCTTGTCCAATTAGAATCGATTCACAACCCGACTGGCGGCGTCTGTGTCCGGTCTACTCCGTGGGTATTCTTATATCTGCGACTAGAGTATCTCATAAATCTGGCTCGTGACGCTTGTCAATGCTCTTGTGACGAAATCGTTTTCATCAGAATCAGCCTATCCTCTTCCAGGGCAGGTCACTGTATCCCAATATCTGCGAAAACACCTCATCTCGCTGTTCGAGTCCTACTAACTGATGCGATGGCTCATTGCCTAGACCCACGAAGAGAAGACCGAGAGGGTTTTTCTTCTCGGATGAATCAGAAACCTACTCGCACGAGAGTACGTTAGCTTGTTGCACCAACGCATTATTAGAAGGACCATGGCGCGGTACCTTGTGGATAGCTTCCAGTCCAGAAAAAGGCAAACGCCAGGTCGGATCCCGGCACTTGCGCGGCACAAACGATATTGAGGAGGTAGTCGCCAGAAGCCTGCCAGCGGTATCGCCTTCTTTGCACTCGTAGATCCCAATCAGCTGCGGTTGATCAGGTTGCTTACGGATATTGAACTCAGCTGGCTCATTCCTGTCTGGTGCACTAGTATCATGGCTTGAATCGTTGAGAGTCGGGTTGTCATTCTGCAAAAGTTGCTGTTTGGCTTCTGCTTGGAGCCGCGCCATGGCCCAATCGACTAAATGTAGCTGTCAGCCAACACACTTGTTGTAGGGTAATCTGGAGATTGTACCATGTGTGGGAACCTTCCATAACACCCAAGTAAACGGTGAAGTGAGTAACCTATACCGTGGAAAGCGGCGTCCCAGGGGTGTCATGATGAAGAAAATCACTCCTATGAAGTAGCAGCTTATCTTCACGAGCAACCAGGTCGGCGTAATCACGACCAGGACCAAGGCGCCAAATAACATGCATAGCGACTGACCAGTGCGCGCTGGATCCCGCCACTCATAGACACTGGGACATCATCAGCAAAGGGTATTAGATTGCTCATTCGTGCAATGCTGACTTCTGCATCATCTCAAGTGTGTCCGCCGCGTGTTCGAAAGCATAGAATAACGTCGGTGATGATTTGTCGATCGCGTGATCGACCCAATCCCTCGTACCGTGCTGAGTTATTAGCTCGGTAATATGCCGTGCAGTTGTGTCTTTATCTTCCGCATTTATGACCTTGGCGCGCATATCGAAGAGATTGAGAGGACTCCGCCGCTTGTTCAGGATCCTAATGAGCAAATAAAGGATCTAAAATATCACCAAATGCTCTCCAACCGGGAGACTTACACTTACCATGGCGCTCGCAAGTTGGTTAAAGAAGACTAGAAGGAAGTATACAACCATGTAAGCCGAACTCTTTGAGGGATTTTCCCAGTGGCATATACTTCGCGCATCCATGAACAGATTTTGAAGAGGTGCCGACACCACAACCACTCGTTCGAAGCTTGATTGTAGCACTGCATGATCGGGCTCATCTATCTGTGGTGGTTTATCGAGGCAGTGCTGCGCATATTTTTCCAGCCAATATTGGAGGAGCTGAAGAACTCTTAGCAAGGATTGAACGAGAGAATATTAAGCTTACTTGCTTGCCATAGGTACTCCATTGTGCTTGCGAAGTCCTGAACTTCTGGTTTCTAGATAGAAGCGGTCTCTCTGGCGGGGGTCCAGGCTCCTGCATGATCTTGATTATCCTTATATGTCTGTCCACACTCCAGCGAACGAACTCATCCTGCCTCAGCTGCTTTATCTGTACCAGAGTCTCCGTTTCAGCAAGGATCTCTTCCTCTGTCGAAGCCTCCTCGACCTTCTGCTCCTGGCGAAGAAGGTTTACGCTGGCTCCATGCGACACTTCTGACTGGGCTATATGTTCCGCAAACTGAACCCCACCCTGATCGGAAGCCAATTGCTTTGCGGTGCTCAATGGCTCACGCACTATCTGCTTGATGGATGGCATACTCGGCTTGTCGTCAACTTCGTGGTTCAGCCGCATTCCCTTAGTATCCAGAGGCGGGTTGGGAGCAAGTAGAGGTACTGGCTCATCATCGTCCACCAGTAGTCCTGGCTGGTCAGCAGAGTTGGTGTGCGTATCAGATAGAGAATTCTTGATCTTCTGAGACCCCCGGCGTTGATGTATGAATGTAGACAGCTTCTCGCCAATACTCCGGCGAAAATGATGTTTCTCATCTTGGTTTGGTTCTGAAGGTGGTCGAACATTGGTCAACTCTCTGACCGGAGGGCTTTCATGAATCTGTGCACGGTCGAGGCCATCGGATATGGTTCCGAACTTGTTAATCGTGGCAGCCATGATTGCGATATGGATATCACGCGCCTCGAGAGAGGCATTCAGGTCTGCGAATAAAGGAAGAATACGCACTAAAGTGAGGTGGAGTCACCAAGATCGGGAAGGCAGGTCACGACTCCTGATGACAATACCTTGACCCATTGCGGCGGAAGGCCCTTAGTAATTAACCTCTGAACAACCTTCTGATACAAAATGGTCACCTGGGGAGCGTCATTGCGGAGACGCATGCGTCATCGCGCAGCACCTCGCCCTACGATTGGCTCGGAGAACCTTTGAGGTCAGGGATCTACAGCTTAGGCATAATATCCGACCCCGAATTTAAGTACGGGTTTTACTTCCCAGACTTGTCTTTCTCCCTCACATAGCTTTCCTAGTATCACTGGAGCATGTGCGATGAATAGGTACTCACCATACGTGAAATACGAGTCCGTGCAAAGCTTACAAGGCTTTCCGGTAACATGATATGTTGAGACTGGGGTTTCCGGACCCCATACTCTTCAAACACAGCATGACAAGGCTATTTCATATTATCAAGCCGCTTAAACGGCAAATACTTCTGTGCTTTGATTTGTGAATATCCGAAGAGCAGTATAACCTGGGCGATGAGGGTGAAATTAGTATACTTGATCCAATAACGTCAACGCACTGCAAAAGTCGGCCTTGTGGGACACTGGTTAATGAATCTATGGAATTGTATTCTAATATGAACGATATTGTATTCTAACACTTACGCTTCCTCCGCTATCCGCATCATATTCCCAACGCTACCATTTCCCATTAATGTAGCCTTTGTGTTGGACTTTGCGCGATGCTCTGCAGACACGGAATTATTCGCAGGACCCCACCCACCACCTCCTGGACTTCGAATAATAAAGCGATCTCCTGCCTCGACATTGACTGTGCACTTCCCTCCAACATTGACTTGAGACCCATCTTTCCTGACCCATACGTTCTCGCCTCGTGAACCGTCCTCACCGCCATTCATGCCGTAGGGCGGCATCGCTCTGCGCTCACTCAGAATACTGACTTTCAGTGGGAGGCTAAATTCCATTTCGCGAATGATGCCGTCACCACCACGGTATTGACCTGCACCTCCGGATCCGGGACGCAGAGAGAAATTTCGCAATATGACGGGATAGCGTCTCTCTAAGACTTCGGGATCAGTGATGCGCGTGTTCGTCATGTTGGTGTGCACTCCAGAAGTCCCATGACCGAAGGGTCCTGCGCCAGACCCTCCACAGATCGTTTCGTAGTAACCAAATCGAATATCGGGATCGTCGGATCCAAAGCAGAAGTTGTTCATACATCCCTGTGAGGCTGCCATAGCCTTGAATGCCAGGAAGATGACATCCACGATCCTCTGTGAGGTGAGCACGTTGCCAGCGCAAACCGCCACTCTCGGGCTCGGGCTCAACAGCGACCCAGGTGGCACGACGACCTTGATAGGTTTGATTGCTCCTTGGTTCAGAGGAATATCTGTGCCGACCATGCAACGAAGTGCAAAGAGGATAGAGGAGTGGGTGATTGCAATTGGGGCATTCCAATTGCCCCACACCTCTTGGCCAGTTCCAGTAAAGTCGAATGTCGCGCCCCCGTCCTCTTGATCAATTGTAACTTTTAGTCTGATTGGAGTTCCATCATCCATGTAGTCCACTGCCTCGAGTTGAGATGTTGCCTTTTGTTGACTGACATGTTTCAAGAGATTTCGAACTGCAAGCTCTGCAGCATTCTGGATTTCCCTCATATACAGCTGTACAACGTCAAATCCATAATCATGGATCAACGCATGAATAAGATCAGCACCTCGATGATTTGCAGCAATCTGGGCGCGGATATCGGAGACGTTATCCTCGATACACCTTGAGCCGCTGCAGCCTTGGATTTTGCCAGGCTCGGTAAATTTCCGAACAAGGGCATCTTCATTGAAAATGCCTTGGTCAACGACCTTGAAGGCCTCAAATACGGCACCTTCTTCCCACAGCTCCCGAGAGTTCGGAGGCATTGACCCGGGAAGAATGCCACCAACATCGGCATGATGCCCTCGGGAAGCGGTCCAAAAGATAATTTCTTGTCCGCTGGCGTCAAAAACTGGAGTGATAGTGGTCAAATCTGGCAAGTGAACACCGCCGCAGATAGGGGAGTTTGAAAGTATAACATCACCTGGCTTTAAGCGTCCGCCCCAATGCGCTATCTGCCACTTGACGGCATATGCCATTGAGCCGATCATGGCCGGTACATGTGGAGCATTGGCCACAAGGCTCCCATCTGGGGCGAAAACTGTGCAGCTAAAATCGAGACGTTCTTTGATGTTGGTACTGATACTGGTTTTCTGCAAGGCTCTGCCCATCTGTTCAGCAATACCCATAAAACGATGACCAAATATTGATAATTGAATGGGATCAACTTTCAGAGAAAGATCTTGGGATTTCTGTTCAGCAATGTCGAGAATAATCATGTGTTGCGTTCTGATGGCCTTACATGTCGGAGGCACAAGAATCGTCTGGGTATTGTCAATTATCATAGCCGGTCCTGAGATATTGGAGCCAGCCCGCAATTCGTTGACAAGGTAACAAGGGGTATCGAGCCAACCGGCTTTCTCAAAATACACTTTCCTTTCAAAAGTAGGAATGGCTTGTCCTGACTGCTTGAGGCTGGCAAGCTCATCGAACACTGATTCGTCCTTTGGCATCCCACTCTGGCCAATGCAACGAACGCGGACATCATCTACCAGAATCAAAGCATTCTGTGGGGTGAACCCGAACTGTTTGTGATGACTCGCAATGAAGAGAGAGGCGAAATCAGAATCTTGGGAACTGCTCTCCCGAATCATGAGGCTCGTGTCGCTGCCTCGATAACGCATGTTGAGATATCTTTCGGCGTGAATGCGATGGAGGGCGATACCTTGGTCAATCAATGCCGATGTCGCCTTCTGCTCCAGTTCGTCAAGTTTTTCGATTAAAAAGGGTCGAGATTCATTGCTAAACGTAGAAGCTGCAGGTGTCTGCTCCTCGTGTACAACATCCGCGGCTGCCATGCCATAAGCCGACAAGATTGACGAGTATTTATGTATGAGGACACGATTTATCCCGAGCGTGGATGCGATGGCAGCTGCGTGCTGGCCGCCAGCTCCTCCAAAAGATGCTAGATTGTGTTTGGCAGTATCATGCCCTGCAGCTTCCGTCAACGCTCGAATTGGTCGGCACATCGACTCGTTTGCAACAGCCAGGAAGCTAGGGGAGCGTTAGCATCCAAATCCATCAGGTTCGACGCCCACTTACCCTGCCGCGACTTCTTCAATCGTCATGTTAGCACCGACATCGTTGTTGATCCTGGCTGCCATGTCAATGAACAGTTTCTTCGTAGCTTCCTTATCCAGGCCTTGGTCTTCGTTAGGTCCGAATATCTTGGGAAAGGTTTCTGGTAATATCCTTCCTAGTAACAAGTTCGCATCAGTCACTGTTAAGGGACCACCATTCCTATAGCATGCTGGGCCAGGGTGACTTCGTGCACTTTCTGGTCCAACGGCAAACATGTTATTCCTCCAGGTAAGTATACTTCCGCCACCCGCCGCGATTGTGTTGATATCTAATTGTGGGCTCTGTACAACGATTCCAGCCGTCGTAGTTTCGAAGATGTGCTCGAGCTGGCCAGCAAATCTTGACACGTCGGTCGATGTGCCTCCCATGTCGAAACCAATTACAGGTGTGCCTTGCTTCTCGTCGTAGCATGTTGATGCATAGCCTATGACGCCTCCAGCAGGACCAGAAAGCATCGCACGGAGGCCAGATAGTCTCGTAAATGTTAGTATAGATAAAGTGGAAAGGTCTAGGATCTCACTTTTGGAATTGCACCAAGCCCCCATCGCTCTGCATGAATTCGCACCGACATCCACTGTTTGCTAAATCTTCGAAGCCAGCTTCAAAGCCTCTAATGTATTTCTTCAACTCTGGTGTCAGGTAAGCATCGGCTGTTGCAGAATGTCCTCTTGGAACTATTTTGCACATTGGCATGAGTTCGGAAGAGATTGAGACCTGCTCAAATCCGATCTCCTGTGCAAGTTTGCCAATTTGCATTTCGTGATCTGGATAGGTGTATGAGTGCATCAAGCAGACAGCAAGTGATCTGAAGCCATCATCGAATGCCGCCTGCAGATCTTGACGAGCCTTGTCGACATCTCCAAAACATATTAGTGATTTTACAGTTTCCACGATGCACTGCTGACATACCTAAAGGCTTTAGAATCCTGACAACCTCTCCGGTCGTGCCAAACACCAGCGAAGGGTCGTTCTCAACCATGATGGCTTTTGGCTTTTTGTTTTCTGTCCAAGCTTCCAAGGTTACACGCTCCGAAACTGAAATAGTCCGTGTATTTAATGAATCTGGCCGATTGATGGCCATGTCAAACATCTTTGGCCGTGATTGATTTCCGATAGTCAGTAGATCTTCTAGCCCCTCGGAGATTGCAAAGGCTGTTCTCGGTCCTGATCTCTCCAACAGAGCATTGGTTGCCACCGTTGTACCCATCTTAATACTCGCTATTGTCTTGAGTTAGTACTTTTGTGAGTGAAATAAGGGCTTGCTACTGTGACGTACTAACACCATGTAAGGCAATCTTGGATTCTCGTGGATATGAACGCCCCGTGGCGGCCTCCAGGACCCGACGGATCGCTTCAACGGGTGCATCTTGATACTGTTCCGGATTTACAGAAAGGAGTTTGAGAACAATATCATCTTTGCCCGGTACAGTCGCAATGCAGTCTGTAAACGTGCCACCTCGGTCTGCATGTAATTAGCGACGACTCGAGATAAGATAGCGAAGAGCTGTGATAACCCACCAATGGCGATCCGGATACCCGGTTCCTGTGATATGAGTGATGGCGACATTGTTTATGATGGTGACCCTATCCCCCCACACTGAAAGTCTCTTTTGGTGATCAAGCGCCTCCAGGAACACAGTGTATTTCCCTGTTGCCCTTGAGTCGTGTCCATATGTAAAATGAACGTTACTCGGAAGACCTTCCTGTAAAAACTCGGAGCGCCTCGGTTGATGCTCCGGAGAGATTGCCGATAGGGTGCGACGCAAAGTTGGTGGTGCTCCGCCAAAGCTCCACCACGACTTGATAGGTCAGCCTCCACCGGTACCGGCACAGCAGGACAAAATGTTGAGGGGTGAAGGATAACTCACGCTCGCGGAATCCTTGGGCTTCGTGATACATGAACGCAGAATATGCTGTGCACGGACATGGCGCCGTGCGCTCGCACTTCGAAATGTGGCGATAAATACCTCATGGCTATTCTAGCTCTGGAAGAAAATCAAGGTCTTAGGGTTATTTGGAAGGCCTCCCATTCCTCGATCCACTCAAACTCACCTCGAAGGCTTGTGAGACGAAACATCCCGACTTGTCAAAGCCCCTTCACCAACAATGCCGTTCGTGCCAGCTAGGGGTGTGTATGCTCCAGTGACGGTGTTCTTCAATGAAGATGAAAGTCTCGACTTCGAGTCCATTCGAAAACATGTTACGAGACTTGGTCAAAGCGGTTTGAAAGGCCTAGTAATATCTGGCTCGAACGGAGAAGCAGTCCACCTCTCTCAGCAAGAACGTATGGAAGTCATTCAAGTTGCAAGGCAAACACTCAACGACCTCGACCTCAAGTCGACCTCCATCATTGCTGGCTGTGGCGCACATAGTACAAGGGAAACGGTGCAACTGTGCGAGGATGCAGCAGCGGCAGGCGCAGACGCAGCTCTTGTTCTTCCTCCGAATTACTGGTCTGCCGCAATGAGCAAAGCTATTCTCCAAAGGTTCTTCAAGGATGTGAGAAACGATGCATTTTTTGAACGCGCTTTTCACTAACATGCCTGTCAGGTCGCCAATCTGAGTTCTATCCCAATCTTGATATACAACTTCCCTAAGGTGGCTAACGGCATTGATCTCGACTCTGACTTCATCCTCGATCTTACGACACATCCGAACATAGTAGGGGCAAAATTAACATGTTGTGACATGGGAAAGCTCCAACGCATCTCGAACAATGTCGATAACGCCAACAATTTTAATGTTATAGTCGGAAAATCGGAAGCATTTCTCCCTGGACTCCTCGCAGGTAGTGGCGGATTGATTGGAGCTTTAGTAAATTTGGCGCCAAAGACGCACATTGAGGTCCTCAGACTTTTTGATGAGGGCCAGATAACGAAGGCGAGAAACATCCAAGCGATATTGAGTGACGCAGACCACGCAATTGTAAAGCTCGGAGTTCCTGGTCTCAAGAGTGCCTTGGATGGGTATTTTGGGTATGGAAAGGGCCGAAGCCGAAAGCCCTTGGGCCAGGTCGATATTCGATCATGGCCTGCGTCGATCGTGGCAAAGGTCGACCAAGTTGTCCAGCTGGAACGGAAGCTCAGCGAGCGCCGTGGAACCCATAGGCAGGAGTATGCACGTCTCTAATGAATGCGAGATGGACGGAAATCTTACTACCTTGTTTGGTTTTGACGCCCCCTTCTGCTGTAAATGAGAAATTAGTTGCCAGTTTTACACGCTGCGACATAGATAAAGAGAATTTTACATGTAGGAAGAGTTTCTGAAGCTGGCTGTATCGTAAAGCACGAACGTACGAATCATTAGTCTCGACACCTCAATTTCAGTCACCTGGCCCAGCAGTAATCTTGAATATAGGAGCCCCGTCTTTCTACAGATTGAAGGGCTATTTCGCCTCAATGGCAGTGCGCACCGAAACACCTCGCCCATTCACAAATTATTACCTAATATATCGCTACTAAAGGGTACACGTCTAAATCCATCTGGATTTCATGCTTGACTTTGGTTTCCAAGGAACACTTTGTTTTCAAACGCCTGCCAGCACACAAGAAGAAGGTCCCGGCAGCTGCATCGAAATCTACAAGCTTATCCTGACATAGTCCTGCCGTATTACCGAGTTGATCGACTCTGCCAAGTAACGGACATTTTCATCGTTGATACCTGCAACAGAGATGCGAGAAGACGCTGCCATGTATATGTGGTATTTTTCTTCACTCAGTCAGTTTTGATAATCCTTGTTCGAGATAGGGTGGGACGCACCTTTAAGCAGCAGAACCTGATCATGCT
Source organism: Incumbomyces delicatus (assembly GCA_017655985.1). NCBI lineage: Eukaryota > Fungi > Ascomycota > Eurotiomycetes > Chaetothyriales > Trichomeriaceae > Incumbomyces > Incumbomyces delicatus. The sequence continues at coordinate 668,270 of JACJVS010000004.1, forward strand.
GCAGGCCTAAAATGCAGAACATCCCATGTTGTTCTATGATATGATCCCAACTTCCAGGCGTTCGGAGTCGGTGGAGCTCTTGTAGCAAAGATCTTCTCATCTTCACTATTCTCGACTGCATGGTTTTCAGATCTGCAAGCCATTCACTCGTCATGATCGGATCAGACAGAATACATGCAGCAATCCGAGCCCCGTAGGCTGGTGGATTTGAAATCTCCCTTCGTTGCAGTTGTTCCATTTGTGATTCAATGTTTCGTTTCAGATTTGGATTCTGCGTGGCAATCATAAACGCACCGCATCGCTCGCCTTTACTGCTAGGTCAGCTCATAACCACAATGAATTTGTCGCGAAACGCACCGTAGAGGCCCATGATCTTCGCAAATGATACGCAAATCGCTGCTTCTAGTCCTAGGTCGCTCACAAAATGCCGGATGGCAAATGAATCCCGAGAAATATCCCCCGACACCATCCCCAAGTATGCTGCATCGAAAAGCGGGAAGAGGCCGTTCTTACTGACAACCGCGCCCAGTTCTCTCCACTGCTCCTCCGTTGGATCGCATCCGGTTGGGTTGTGAGCACAAGCATGTAATACGATGATCGAACCGGGAGCAGCCTTGTTCAAGGTCGTGAGCACTGATTCAAAGTCAAGCTTCTTGGACGCAGGGTCAAAGTAATTGATCGACCGAACCTGGAAGCCTAGATGCTCAAAGACTTGCCGGTGAGGAGTCCATGTTGGCTCCGTAATATAGACCACAGCCTGTGGATTTAGGTAAGACCTGAGAAAGGCGCCGCACATATGTAGGGCTCCCGTGCCGGAAAGCGTCTGGCAAGTCGCAATCTTACACAGTCAGTAACTCTCCATATCGGCAGAATGTAGTAAGGAAGATTACTCTGTGATTGGTGACAACTTCAGCGTCCTCACCAAGGATCAATTGAGGAACTGCATCCCGAAATTCTTTCAACCCGAGAATAGGTAGGTATTCGTGATTTGAATTCTCAAGGGTCTTCTTTGCCTTTCTGACTGATGGCAGTATCCACGGTTGACCTTTGTCATCGCGATAGGTACCCTGTCCAAGATTGACTTTATGTGTGAATGAATCCGATAAGTATTGTTTAGTAAGGTCAAAGATGGGATCTGGCGCCGTATATGGCACATTTTCGAAAAATGATGCCATAATTTGTCAATGTTCCCTCTCGCTGATTACAAGGTGAGCTTTCACGCTTTCATTTTCTGAACCACTGAGGCAATTATCTATTGACGACATACTCATCGGAATTCCAACTGTACGGCTCAACCAGATCATCCATAAGCCCAACACTCCTTTCATCTTCGGACGGTATCATCGACATGCGGTACATCTGCACTTCGGTGGTGCTCCACCAAAACTCTCTCTGTGGAACTTTTCTGATACCCACACAATGGGGTCCGGTGCTTAAACACAGCACGTTCAGGTCTTGAACTTTGTCTGATAGTTAGTGAAAGCCAGCAGTTGTGTGTCTCAGGGAAGATCGTTGTTCGTACGAAAAGATACCAACATCAAGAACTACGTTCTGAACAGAGTCTCGTCAAGGCGGACCAAGTGCTCAAGTACCGCCTAACATTAGAAGAGGTTCTACAATGGGGAGCCGAGATTGTCGAATTGGATTTGTGCATATTACTATTCTCACGGTCGATTGAATTCTAATGATAGTCAGTATGGCCTGGGCAGCATGGGTCTATGCATGGCCAACAATCTTGCCAGACACCTGAAAGCGACCGGTTTGGCTCCCCTACATTTTGGCAACCGGACGATTTCGAAAGGAGACTGCCTGAAAGCCCACGACGCTGTCCCAGAGGCAAATTTTACATCCCTTGCCCGCAGTTGCAACATCATATTCACGATGGTAATGCCGTTAAACCCACGCGTCGTGCTGCTTTATATATTGACGCTTCGATAGGTCACAAACGACCGGGTGCTGAGAGATTTGATCCAGTCACTTCTGGCCATGGAAGCACCCTTAGCATCAAAGATCTTTGTCGATTGCTCAACAGTGCATCCCGATACTTCGTCGGAAATCTCTAAGCTGCTGGCGAAACATCAAGCGTCTTTTGTCTCAGCACCTGTTTTCGGAGCCAGCAAGGTAGCAGAGTCCGGACAGCTTATCTTCGCCATGGCAGGACCAATGTATGCTATCACAATCCTCGATCAATACGTAAAAGGTGTGATGGGTAAAAGCATCATCAATATGGGCGAAGATGTGCGTAAGGCGAGCTTGCTGAAAATTACAGGGTAGGTGGAGAATGCGTCTAAGCGCAAACCATCAACCATGCTGACCGACGATAAGCAATACACTTGTAATCGGCTTCATGGAACTTCTATCGGAAGCCCATGTTTTCGCAGAGAAGACGGGATTGGGAACAGATGTCTTGCATGACTTCCTAGGTCGGATGTTTGGACCGACTATTGAATCTTATTCGACAAGGTCAGTTAACCAAGTCTTACCTGATTTGCCTGGTGCAAGTAAACTGACAGGGGCATCAAGAATAACGTCAGGGTCATACAAACCACCACCTGGCACGCCACCGGGTTTCTCGGTGAACCTTGCAATCAAGGATACCAGGCATGCTGTTGGGATTGCCCAAGACCACGGGTGCAGCCTTCCAACAACACAAACCGCACTGACAAATCTACTCACTGCAAGGGCTTTGCGTGGTGAGAACTTGGATAGTAGTTCGATCTATGGTACTTTGAGAACATTGTCGGGTTTGGAGTTCTAGCGATTCTTCAATTGAATATCTGTGCCACATGGTATTGAAGTCTGAGGTGCTGCTTACTCGGCTTCTCCGCCCACCCGTCGAGGAGCGCAGAAAAACGTGATGTGAATGTATCAAGCCAGTCGTAGTCAAATGGAAGAATAATCTAACTTTTGGCCTATATCGTGATCATCAAGCCTCCGCCGGATTTTAGTGAGAAGATTCGATTTTGTGGAAGTTGATAGGCAGAGAATACCTGTTTGTCGTGAAGCTAAGAAGTTACAGGTTTGTGGTCGAATTTGGGTAACACAGATCCCGTTTTGTCACATCGTAGCACATCTTTGAAACCAATTTGGAAGTGATTATATGAAACGACCGGTCAATGGGGTGGCTCAGGTGGTGCCCTGCGTCAGCGGGCCCTTGTCGTGTCGGCAATCATAGTGGAGCACCACATAGATGCAAAGCCTTCCCCACGTCAACGGGAATCTCAGGAATGCCCACTAGGTGGACCTTGGCCTCCGGCAATTGAATGGCGAATGTTCGAATAGCATAAGAGGTCGAAAGACGCCACAATCTTTGGTTCATCACACGAACTTTTGCTAAGGAAGAACTGGAAGCACTGCCATTATGTCGCCTTCCGCTATCTTGTATTATCCGGAAACGGAAGAACTTGTCAAACCCTTGCATTCTCGTCATTGGTCCAAACCAACCCCAATTGAGTCCAGCATTGAGGTCTCGCCTACCGTCGAGACCAAAGTAAATTTGCCGAAAGTTGAAGTTCAATCTAAGCCCTACCATATCTTGGAGGAGCCTAGTCGGCTTGGTCGCCGTCTGCGAGTGATCGTTATTGGTGCCGGTGCCAGCGCTTTGAATTTTGCTCATGATGTGAGCACAAGCTCGCTGGATATCGACCTTGTGTGCTACGAGAAGAACCCAGAGATTGGTGGCACTTGGTATGAGAACAGATACCCTGGATGCGCTTGCGATATTCCTTCAGTAAACTATCAGCTATCTTGGGCCCCGAAGCTCTGGTCAAAATAGTGAGTTCTGAAATGTATGCTGTCCCGCGTTTTCTAACCCAAGAGCCAGCTATTCGACAGCTCCGGAAATTTTGGCATATTTCAAGACGATTGCTGATGAGAACGGGTTGCGCAAATACGTCCGACTAAACCACCGTGTTGTCGGCGCTTATTGGAACGAAGAAGCCCAAGAATGGAAAGTTCGAGTTCAGAACGGATCCGACCCAAATAACGTGATAGACGACCGATGTAACGTCTTGGTAAACGCAAGTGGCGTTCTCAAGTATGTCCTCCAGATCGATCAACATTCCGATACCTGTGCTAATACTCGAAAAGTAAATGGAAGTGGCCGAACATAAAGGGCAGGGAATCGTTCAAAGGTCCCATGTTGCACAGTGCCAATTGGGACGACTCAGTTTCACTCGAAGGCAAGAAAGTGGCGGTCATCGGTGGTGGTTCTTCTGCAGTTCAGATTGTGCCAAACATACAGCCGAGTAAGTGTGCTTTTGATATTGCTGTGGGATGGAATGGGCCTGACCTTTTTGACAGAAGTAGCATCGATGAAATGCTTCATTCGAAGCACAAGCTGGGTGACGGCAGGGTTTGGTTCGAGGTTTGCTGGTAAGAACGGAGCAAACTTCACATGTAAGTTCTGTATGACATGAGAATTTCGCTGGAGTTGACCAGGATTAGATAGCGATCAGCAACGTCAAATATTCACCGAGGATCCCCAGAAATACCTGAGATATCGTAAGAACATTGAGTCGGAGCTCAACTCAAGGTTCCGGTTCATTCTGAATGGTTCGGCGGAACAGAAAACTGCACGAGAGGTTAGTCCAAACTGTAGGATATTGCTCGTCTTGCTAACTTTGCAAACAGTTTGCCGAAAATGACATGAGATCGAGGCTCGCCAAAAAGCCAGCAATCGCTGACCACATTGTTCCCACCAATTTCGCAGTAGGATGTCGACGCCCGACACCAGGAAATGGCTACCTGGAAGCTCTTTGTGAAGACAACGTGGAAGTTGTCAGCGAATCCATTTCCGAGATCACGCCCGCTGGTATCAAGACCGCCGACGGAGTTGAACATGAGATCGACGTCCTTGTCTGTGCAACAGGTTTCGACGTAAGCTGGAGACCTCAATACCCAACCATTGGTCGAGAAGGACGAAGCCTGGCAGATGAATGGAAGCAGATACCAAGCACCTACCTGTCAATCACAGTGCCACATTTTCCCAACTATTTTAGTGAGTAACAAGCACTCCAAGGTCAGGCGTTGTCACTAACTTACCAGTCTTCAATGGACCATTTGGGCCTTATGGTCATGGCTCCTTCCTACCAATTACCGAGCAATTATCGAAACATTTGATGTTGATGCTGAGAAAGATGTCAGAAGAACGAGTCACGTCTTTCGCACCGTCAGAGAGGGCAGTTGCAGATTTTGCACAACACCGGCGAAACTTTATTCCGCGCACAGCGTGGTCATCACCGTGTCGGTCATGGTTCAAACAGGGAACAGTCGATGGCGAAGTGATGATGTGGCCAGGATCTAGACTTCATTTCTTTGAGACCATGAAGCAGGTAAAATGGGAGGACTATGAGCTCAAATGGGCAAATGCAAATCGCTTTGAGTATTTGAGCAATGGCTTTGCAGCCATGGAGTTTGACGGAAGTGACCTCAGTTGGTAAGTACAATCTGCATTTGGGTCTTCCTTGGCTCGTCGTTCCCTCTGGTATATTTTGCTGATTTGTTCCAGGTATTTGGGTCTCTTGGACGGCAAGAATGAGCAACCTCTATTCTGCGACGATGCGATTAAAGAGTTTCTGGTCGGAGATATCTAGGGCGGTCGACTGCCAGTTCCGTTTCTCCAGCTTTAACAGGATGCTGTGCTTGATATTGGGTACATTCGGGCTAAGTAGACTTACATCTCGCATCGGAGCGAGAGTTTGCGCCACAGGCCGGCATTGCTGGTCCTGAGTGAAAGGTGTTGATTACATTGTTTCGGTGCGAGTCGAGGATAGATGAAAAAGAGGGGAGTAGACAGTCGTCCAGAAGTTTAAAGATTGCGCAAGCCTAGAGATGGTGGGAAGTGGCGGGCGGCTGTCAATCCGGACCTAAGCCTTATTAGGAGCACAAGCCGCCAAGGCCAATCTCCAAGGCGACCCAATGACATCAGTGCCCGAAGAACTAGTTCGCATCTCGAGATGAAAGTGGTTTTTTTAACCCGTACCTGGCATATGCATGAATTATTTGAATCGCGTCCATGCCTGTGGGCGACTAACGAGATAAGACTGGGCAGAGAGTCTCGGTGGTTTTATCCCGTCTCTGGATTCAATTCGTTTAGTTTTCTGCTGAATCACTACCTGACCGTATGGAGTTAACCTTTACTGCAAGAACAGCTTGGATCTCACGACCTACCCAACAAATGGTCGACTAGGTTAAGGTCGACGATGAGTGCAGCGAAGCCTTTTGCTTGTGACCTTTGTACTCGGACTTTCACAAGGAGTGTACGTTAGTTTCGCTGCCGCTCGCCTTGAGTCTGAAGTTAACGATCGGGCAGGAAAATCTCGACAGGCACAAACGATCGCGTACATGATCATGTTTCCAAACCCTGAAATCATCGACTAATGGTCGCATTCGTAGAACATGATGATTCAAGCCGAAATTCCTTTGTTTGCGAACATTGCAATGCAGGCTTTTCTCGGCGGTGGGGACTGGCTGTGGTTGTGAGGCAAAATGCATATTGACCACGAACAGTGATGTTCGAAAGCGACACATAGCTAGATGTATCAGCAAGCTTGGCGGCCGAAAGCGACAACGGACCGGACCAAGCACACCATCGCCTGAGAGCCTTCACAGTCCCGTCAACGATGAGATGCTGTTCTCCTTCGATCCTGCCGCCGAAGGCCAGGAGCCATCACTTGCCCATTCAGAAGTTCACATGTTCACACCCGAAGGACCCATGCCTGCTCAGTCACCTTCAGATATGCAATGGACGGCGTAAGCATCGGGCTGTCCTCGCTCGAAATTCTCAACACGTATACTAACTGCTTACAGGAGGGGTAAGATGTCTAACGAATCTATAGCGCGGTTCGCGAGGGCTTACTTTACATACTTTCACCCTATGCTTCCAATAATACATCGTCCAACATTTACCATCTCGACAACTCCGAAGGAATTAGTGACAATAGTCGTCGCCATAGGTAATAATTTCCTTCAAGCCTCTCTCAGACCTGAACACCGGCCGAGCAATTCATTCACAAGCTCAGAGATGTGGGAAACCGGGATGCAAGATCTTGAAGAATTAGTAAGTGACCCAGAAAACAACACATCCAAGATTGACACTCCGACTTCAGTTAGAAGGAAATCCGCAGGCCCTACGCCAGAAATGGACTCTTCAAAGCTGTGTCCTTCATATCGCCTACGGGTTCTACTTTGCAGACCCGGCCTGCTTTGTTCGGACTCGTAGCTTGTTAGTACAGGTCGTTGATGTATGTATTCTAACGGAACGCATTACGATTTTTATGACTGACTACAAGAGATTGCGCGTCAGATTTACTTGTTCAACCAACAGCTTAGTTTCACCCAGTCCCACTTCCGGGATCTCAGTCTAAGCAACTTATATTCGACCTCCCCTCAGACTCTAGACCATCAACAGGCATGGCTCTCATTTCTTGGGGAGGAAGCCGTGAAGCTGTCCCTTTATACGCTCGTGTTTTTCGATTCTCAAATTGCTCTTGAATGTAATCTACGTACTCTCATATCCCCTGCCGAGTTCTCCTGGGAGCTTCCTCATTCGACTGCAATTTGGGATGCTGCCACAGCCGATGCTTGGATCGCTGCTCTTCGGCATGAAACCTCACTTTCTACAATATCCACCGGAGCTAGGCAAGGTTATGAGCCGTCCATAAGCGATCGTGGTCATGAGGTCAAATCAACCATGGTCGCTACACAATACTTGATGGCGAGCGTCGTATCTGAGCGCTTGCTGCATGCTCTGTCCTCATGTCGATTCGCTTTGCTTTGCGTGGCGACAAATCTCCATATGCTTGTTCGACAATTTACAGAATGTTACTATCAATTACCACCGAATTTAGCCGACCCATCAGCATTTCACATTCTTTCGCAGTCACAAAACCGCCAAATGAATGCGGCAATCAAGCACATCCTTTCTTTGGTGAAAGATGACCAATTGTCAGAAACGCAGCTGGATAGGGCGATCAGGTTGACTTGTTGGTATACCAAGATTAGTCTTTGCAGGCCGAGCGATTTACTCATCAGTGGTGTCACCGACACTCCTATCACGGCTGGACTCTCAATCGCCGTACATATATCTCTGGGAAATTTCGACGCTACCCGACGAGCAGCAATATGCCAGCCGGTTCAGAGACACTTTGGCGATGACGGAATTATAAGCATTACCGACGACATGCTCAGGGCATGGGTCGACTACATCTCAGTCGCAGAGGAAAAGGCTATGCATGAGGCGCCTTGGATCACAACTGCGAGTTTTCGAATTTTATTGCTTTTGTGGAGAACTATAAGAGCATGTGTCGCAGAAGTGACCAAACAGCTTGATTCTGTGCAAGAGTCGGTGGCACGGCTTGATCCAGCAAAGATGGCAATGATGGCAATATCTGACGAAATACGGCGGCACACCTTTTCGAGCGTCAGCATCGGACAGAGTCAAGATCACCATAATATCCAAGAGGATCTCCTACAGCTAGAGAATGATTTTGTTGCCCAAATGATCAGGGCGTGCAACCAACGCTGCAGCACGCCTATAGGACCGGCGCTGGCATCAGTGATGGAGGAGATTCGGAATCTTGATATGAATGACTTTCAACTAGGCTGATTCCATGGCACGTGCTCGACATTATACGCGTGCAGGAAGCTCAGCAAAGAAACAAGGTCTATGACCACAGTTGAAATCTTCTACTTTCGGTCTGAGAAAGTACGCGGCATCGCTTAATGGCCATGAGAACTCGGAGATAGCTCTAATCCATAGTAATACCAGGGATCATCCACCTGCTCTGCAAGACGCCATCACAGTTTTCGATCGTCAGTTGAGCTTCAAGTTTGACGAAACACCCCGAATTATTTCCTCCACCAGATAATGTGTTTATCTGCCCAATCAAATCACAAACGTGTGAATTGAGTTACCGTTCTCATAGCTCTCATTCAGAAAGAATAGTTCAACTCTCCTGGGCCCTTGACTTGGGAACGTGAATGCACCAATTGTCGACCGTTGTGCCATACTCCACAAGTGGTGCTCCTTGTATCACAGGCCCAATTTTCTCTGGGGTGGAGGTGGCGCAAAGAAAGTTTGGTGGAGCTACCCCGATCATCTATCCAGACGGGTTTCTATTCCGCGTAAATCATGCTTACTCAGCCGGACGGCAATTTCATACAGCACTTGAATCTGTGATTTCAAGCGCGAGCGCAAGCCAAAGCCATTGTCACCATAACCTGATCCCGATATCTGGGTTCGTGCAGAAGTCTCCTTCTGTTGCCTGTAGGATTATCATTTTACAAATTGCATACAAACTGGATTGAAGTTTCAAATTGAGCGCTAGATGTTCATCCCAAGTCAAGCTTCAATATCGAGCCATGTGTGCATTTCATCGTATTTGTCACACGTCCAAATTCCCTAAAGAATCGAACGAGCACCCTACAAGCTGAAATGGTCCCACTTGGTGTGTGTGCATCGTCCTAAAGATTAACGGCCGTGTCGTCTTATCGAGGAGTGGTGGAGCACCACCACACCACACACTCTCGTGTACCTGCACTTCAGATAGGGAACATTCGACATCAGTGTTTAAAATGAAGAGTATCCTTCATGTCAAGAATCCATCCATGTGGCATCCGCAGTGAACAACTCCTCACGCTCACGCTGCTGTCGATCCAACCATTCTCAACTTTTTCGCGATGTCTAACGAAACCCCTAAAGATGTCGAAGACTCCATCCAACCGGTCCGCACGAGTAGTGTCGGCGACATCAAAACTGTAGGCAAGTCCGCTGTTGACCCTGCGCTAGCATTCCGTGGCCTCGAGACTGTCGAGTATACCTCTGAAGAGGGGAGGCGCGTCCTTCGCAAGATCGACGTGCATCTTCTCCCGCTCTTGATGTGGGTCTACGCCATCCAGTTTGCGGATAAGACTTCCCTCAACTACGCCTCCGTCATGGGAATACGCGAAGATACCCACCTCAACCCAAACTCCCAAGAGTTCAGCTGGGTTAGCTCGATCTTCTACGCAGGCTACATCACCTGGGAGTTCCCTACCACTTACCTGCTTCGACGACTCCCATTAGGCAAATACACATCGGCAACTATCCTCTTTTGGGGCATCGTCTTGACGTTGCATGCACCTTGCAGGAGCTACAGTGGCCTTCTGGCTGTACGATTCTTCTTGGGTGCGCTCGAATCAACGGTTACACCGGCATTTGTCCTCTTCATCTCAGTTTGGTACAAAAGAGATGAGCAAGCACGTCGGTCCATGGCATGGTTGTGCTGCAATGGAGTAGCCTTGTTGGCAATGGCACCTTTCGCGTACGGTCTTTCTGGTGTCTCAGCCTCAATCTCAAGCTGGGAAATACTTTTCATCATCTTGGGCCTGCTTACCGTCCTCACTGGTGCATTCTACATCTGGTATATGCCAGACAATCAGATCAATGCCCGCTTCCTCACGCACAGGGAAAAACTCATCGCCATCGAGCGAATTCGAGGCAACTTTCAGGGTATTGGAAACCGAGTTTGGAAATGGGACCAGTTCTTCGAAGCTTTCAAAGATCCACGGACATACTTGTATGTGCTGTTTTCACTGCTGATGAACATTCCGAATGGCGGCATCACGACCTTTGGCTCGCTTATCGTCAAGTCTTTCGGCTTCAACAATCGACTGTCGCTGTTGCTTCAGATGCCCAGCGGCGTGGTTGATATCGCTGCTAAGCTGACCGCTGGATTTGTCTCCGACAAGCTTCTCGATCGAACGATCCCAGCAATTGTTGCTATACTGATCCCTATGATCGGCGGCATCATGATGATTACCATCCCTATTACTGCAAAAGCGGCTCTGCTCGTCGGATACTACTTCATCAGCGCTGCGGGTGCTTCGTGGGGCCTCGTCATGGTCATGATATCAAACAATACCCTTGGCTATACGAAGAAAGCCACGGTTAATGGTTTGCAAATTCTGGCCTATGCCGCAGGAAACTGGATCGGCCCACAGACATTCCAGTCAACCGATGCTCCAGAATACTTCCGTGGAAAGCTCATGGTTGCAATCATGTATGGTCTTGCAGCGTGCACGCTTGTAGCGATCCGGTTTGTGAACATAATGGAGAACAAACGCCGTGATCGTCTTCAAGGGACAATGAGGAGACCATCACATTCTCAAGACAATGCGGCGTTTGCTACAGAAGCCAAAGCGGAATCTCCAGAAGATGAGAATTCCCCATTCTATGACCTGACGGACTTCCAGCAACCCGATTTCAGATACGTTGTTTAAGCGTCTCATGTCAAGTCGTGAAGATGAAACTTGCGTTTGGGTGGTTGTAGCGGCAACACTGATGGTAATCTCCAAATCGATTGATAGTTTGCAATGTATTCGTTTACCAAATCTTCTTTGCCGTTGATGATTTTGTCTTCAACATAACACGCCTTTAGTACCTATAAGGAGGGACCGTCGCCCTAGGGGCGCCTTACGCGTGTAGAGCGCGCACGGGTAGTAATGCTTAGGTTGGATCGACGAATTTGTTGGGTAGAGAAATACATTTTGCCGGTTCGGAGGAGCCTTGGCCAGGCGTAGCTTTCCAATTTTTTCCTGACAGTCCTCTACTACTTGGGCCGTATTCTGCAGGTTTGGAGATTCCGCCCCGATATTTCCCGACATAGTGCAGCTCTCAAGCGGGATTTGAATCCCGCAAACCTGCTCTCCCGCTGGTGTCACCTAATGCGTCGAAATCCTGAAGTCCGCGTGAAGGTGTCCGAGATTATCACGCTCTCCTAGCTGCACTATCCGATGATACTCTTCGTCGTCATCACCGTATCAATGATGGTCCTGCCCTTTGTTAACGACTGTGTGATTGGGCCCCTCATCAGGTGGCAATCCACAAGGTCAACACAATGGACCCCAGAGTGTTATTACATGTTACGCAGCTTCCTCATGAGGTGGAGAAACGGTTCTGATTCTGCAAAACATAAATTGAGTAAGAATTGACGGCTGTCGACGGGCCGGATTTAATTCAAAAGCTTTCCTCACGGTTGCATACTTCAAGTGAGATACCAAATGCCGTGTGATCTCCAATGGTATAGCAAAGGCTCCTGTCTTCGAGAGGTCGGTGTAGAGAGAAGGTTGTGATCCTATTCATGCCATATAGACAATCGTGATAATGTGATGAGTTGCGTGCATCAATTGAGATTATTTAAAGCCAGAATAAACCCTCTACTACGGGCGCTTAAGCTGTGAAATTCGGGTTACTAACATGCACAATTTCCGACCAATACGTCTCTATCACAAAATTCTGTGCTTGATTGCTTTTATGAACCCATGTTTGCATCTATTCCACGCTTGTTTCACTTAGAACGGCTGACAATTGTTCGTCTCATCAGTTGAAGGCCGACACCGATGATCCCCAATATTCTTCGCTCTATTCTGGCTTTTGCGACTGGTGTCCTTCAAGACCTGTTTTTGAGAAGTTTTCTCCACGAGTTATGTTAGAACTAATCCTGACTAGATCATAGGTTGCAAAATCCACGGCATCATGGTAATTTCTCAAATTCTCAACTAGGAGTGAATTCCGTTATGGTTAGATACCTGGGAAGGACAGTAGCATTTAGGAGGCGACCTATTGAAGGATAAGTTATCCAAAGATATGATCGGACTCCTGGTCGGTTATTGTTGAAACAAAAGTCCTGAACAGCATACTGTGATTGCATGCCTGGAAAGCAATTATGATTTAATTGACTGTGCGGAGACTTCGATAAAGATGTACGTTCGTCCACAGTTTGTCTGGAACTGACCTAAAATATGTCACTCACAATCCACGCGATTCCCAGAAGCGATGTTTATTCCAAGTCTTTGCCACAGTGTCAGGATAGATGATCTTGGTTGCTAACTCTCAAATCATCTAGACGTCAACGAAAGCCAATAAAGCCACGGTGCTCAACCTCGATGGCCCGAAGCCCGGAATTGTGTTTGGAAGGTCTGACCACCATCCTTTTCGGAGTTTCTGTATGCTTCGCTTTTCCTGATAACGGAGACCTGGTGCAGTCTTACTGAGCAACGACATAGAAGTGTACAGGAATGAGCTGAAGGTTTGAGAAAGCGCATGAGCTGGTAGTTATCTTGGCTAGTTGTAGCTCTATGACACAGAGTCGGCATTTGGAAAGGATTCTCATTGCTGAGATGTGAGTCTAGAGGGCAATGTGTGGCAAGACTTCCTTGTAGATATGGTTATGTGTGCTGGAAGTGAGCTTAAGTAAAGTAAAACAAACACCCAAAAGTGGGAGAGGAAGACTTATGTCTCGAGTAGCCCTAGAGCTAGATAAATCCAACTGATTTCGTGATTCCATACTCATCCTTACGCGTAGAAAGCGTCTCAGAGCCGTATACTGCGAGCATCTCTAGACCGCTTGTTGGTTTCCACGTCGAACACGGTTCCAAAATCCTTGGTTTGTCTCATGCTTTTTTCTCAGCATGTGACTCGTGTTTAGCCTGGCCAGCTTCTGTTCATGCATCCGCTGAAAAGCCAACGGCTTCGTCCACTTCCCTCATCATGTTCTCTTCAATGCGGCGTCGTGCTTCGACCTCTTCAATTGTACTCTTGTCCTTGAATACCGAGTCCATCTGTTCAAGAGTGCGGCCACATGTTTCGGGAACCAGGAAATACACCCACACCAATCCTAGGGCACAGAACACAGCGAAGAACACGTATGTGCCAAACCCAATGTTTTGAATCATAGGCGGCGTAATTAAGCCCTAAAGAGGACCGAGTTAGCTTCGATAGACACCTTGCGGAGCAGAAAAGCGTACAATAATGAAGTTGTTTCCCCAATTAGACATTGTCGAGAAGGCGCAGCCCTTCGCGCGGAGGCTGGATGGGAAGATCTCTGCTGGCATCGCCCAAGGAATCGGTCCCCTAAGAGGAGTAAATTAGTCATCTAGATGTGACCCTCATGTCATGTGGATGTGACTATTAAGTCATCTAAATGTGACCCTCGAGCCATCCAGATATGAGTTAAGTGGCAGAATTAGCTTACCAAGTAGCGCCGAAGGTTAGCATATAGAAGAGGAGAAAGGAAACACTAGCCCAAGCTGCTGATTCATTATTTTCCCACCTGCCGTTGTACTTGCCCACAAGGATGGCAATGACAAAGTGCGAAAGGAACATGCAGACACCTCCTCCCAGCAGGAGTTTTCGGCGGCCAAAGCGGTCCATACCCCAGAGCGACCAGAGGCAGGCGATGACCTGGCAGCAATTGAGGACACCCGACATAGTCAACTGCATTTCATAGTCGAGGCCCATAGTTGCGAAAAGGGTTGGCGAATAGTACTAGGTCTCAGAGTTAGTTCCAGGTAACCCAGGCGCTCTTGTTATGACTCACTATTAGTGCGTTAATGCCCACAAACTGCTGGAAGAACATTAAGCCAACACCAACTTGAGTGCGCTTGTAGATTGGCATTTTCCAGCAGTCGACATAAAGTGCCAGTTCGAGCTTGATGGCGTTGGCAAGACCGGGCTTGTTTAGGCCAGGATGCTTCGCTTCCCCCTTTTCTTGCTGATATGCAACCTCGGACCTAATCTCATACCATTCCTGTAGAACTCTTTCATCTGTGCTTGGCAATTCTCGGACCTTTGACAAAGTCTTCAGGGACTCACTATTGCGACCTTTGGACGCAAGCCACCGAGGGGAGAATGGCAAAAAAGGAACTCCGGCGACAAGAACAAGGCCCGGAATGATCTGGATGAGGAATGGGAGTCTCCATGACCACATACTATCGATGTACCGCGTACCATATGTAGTGTAAAAGGCCACAACAATGCCAGTAACAATGCTTAGTTCCTGGAGCACTAGAAGCGTGCCTCGAATCTCGGGAGGTGCGATTTCGGAGATATATAGCGGCGCGACCATGGCTAACCTATACCAGGTGAGCATTTTGGGAGCAAGACAACAATTGTGAATATCACTTACATGCCCACTCCAATACCACCGATAAACCGTGCTGCGACAAGCATGCCGAAATTCATAGAGGCTGTCTGAACGGCTGATCCGATAATGAAGATGATACCGGCTGCCAAGATACTCCATTTACGAGAGATTCGGTCGGCGATCCAGCCTTGGTTCATTGCACCTGATTTTGTCAGAGGGCGTGCGTCGAGCGGACTATCAAGACACACCGATAAAAGCTCCAAGCTCGATCATTGCAGTCATAAGTCCCTTTAGAAATCCTGCACCAGAAGCGTCGGGCGATACCTCCGGGAATTGATCGAGAAACTGTGGCATGACGAGCGTGATGGAGACAACTCCTTGGTCATACCCAAAGAGCAAGCCTCCCATGGTGGCGAAGGCAGCACAAGCGAAGACATATTTGGACGAGAAGATACCCATGAAACCTAGCAAACTATCAGCCGAGGAGCTCATGGTAGATGGGCTCTTGCATACCTGTCTTTGTGTAGGTCTGACGAACCTTCCACACGGGCGTCTCATCGTGAGTGATCGGGACGACCGATGACCTACGTCGTGCGGGTGGTGCATCATACGCGGACTTTTCAACATGAGAGCTCGTGATGGCCTTTGAGGAATCCGCCATAATGTGCGAGTTGGCTACTTGTACACCTGAGAGCAAGAATCTGTTGTTGAGAAATTCTTCCCAGAGAAGGTGTAATTTGTTTTCGATGAAAAGAAGGTTGATCTGACGGGGGATTAGAAGCTGCTTTAAAGTAGTTCGTCGTCCGGGGCCCCAGATTGAGCCGTGCAACGTGATCGAGGCTAGACTTGGTATCTGGAGTCTAGAAGCGGAGCACTCGTTCGACGTGGCAACCATTTTCCGGATTCGGTTTCAATGTTCCGACCAGGATCTGATCAGCACCATACCGTCCTGGTACTTCGACAGGTAAAGTAAAGAGGGGTAATGACTCCATCAGTTTTGATGCTATGTAAATAGCATTAAGACTTTGCTCTACAAGGACTAGACACATTGTAACATGCTTACTGCTTCTTGCAAGCTCCCTTTCTCGTCTCCACTTGGTCGGCTACAATAGAGATAGCATTAAGCACCCTTCTTGGATACAACCATATAGTATTGTTGCACCCATGTTAGTCCGTCGAACACTGAAGCAGGGCTGAGAGGGAGAGAACTCTCTCGATCTCGTGCAATTACTGTGTTCTCTTAATCATGCCAGATGCCTCGACCACCTCTCTGAGCCTTTGGCTATTCACTTGGCCAGACCGTCATGTGCGTGATGTAACGAAAGCCTAAAAGCGGGGTTATGGAAGAGCGAACACACAGCTACCGGGAATGACTGCGGTGAAGAGAACTAACGGACTTGGAATGTCCATATGAATTTGCTTGATACGTCCGCCCCTGATGAAACTTCCACCAGGTCTCGTTTAGGCGACTAGAGGTTGTGCCGCACGGTCGTGCGACCCACATGGTAGCGAATTAGAGCCTCTGGGCCTGCTGAGCCTCCATAGATGTATCGACATATGGCGTCCTCTGCCAAGGGGGTACCTCTCTCCTCGACTGCGCACTTAGAACAGCTCTTTTAGCCGATTCGAACCCTGACAAGGCAAGAAGCAACATCTCACTCAGTCTAGCTGTCATGGCAGAAAATGTTTCTGTCATGGCGTATAGGCTTTCATCCCGATCGGACAAATCTCTGCAACTGTCGGAACCCAAGTCCCGGCACAAGATTTTTCCGATTGTCTCGAAATCCGAGGCTCTCGTAATCGCGGCGCGCCCGTGTCTAACTGGAAAGACTATAATTCGAATGTAAAAAGAATCATGCCGATTCTACGGATTAGCAAGCCTGTGTTCACCCCTTACACCACCAACCACCGCAGCCATGACTCAATTCGCGGAAAAGAGGCACCCAAGTGGGTTGACAGAACCAAAAGTGATCAAGACAGTCGTAAACGGCTCAGTACCACAGCAGAACGGCGTCTCAAGCAAGAATGATTTATCCGGAGAACTTTTGTCAGACAAGGCTGGTATTAGAGGCTGGCGACCACATCTCGATGACGACGATATCGCAGTGCTTGCCTTGCGCAACCTGATATTTGACATTGTCAACCACAATGGTGGTGGCCATGGAGGCTCAGCGCTGGGAATGGCAGCTATTGGCGTGGCGCTCTATAAATACGTTATGAGGTACAATCCATCAGACCCTAGTTGGTTCGACCGAGACCGCTTTGTCCTGTCAAATGGTATGTTTGCCTCACCTCTTCCGTGGCACAGAGTACTGACACCTTCATAAGGCCACTGTGCGATGTTTCTTTACGCATTGAACTATTTGACGGGCTTCGACAATTGGACGTTGGAAGAACTCAAAGGTTACGGGAGTGCTAAAACAAACGGCTACACCACAATATGCCACGCTCACCCAGAAATCGAAGTACCTGGAGTCGAAGTAACTACGGGCCCCTTGGGGCAGGGCATCGCGAATGCGGTTGGGTTGGCCATCGCATCGAAAAATCTTGCAGCTCGATTCAACAAACCTGAATATGATGTCGTCAGCTCTCGCGTGTACGGTATGTGCGGTGATGGCTGCTTGATGGAGGGCGTGGCTCTCGAGGCAATTTCACTAGCTGGACACCTTCAATTGGACAATCTGGTGCTCATATACGACAACAACCAGGTGACTTGTGATGGCCCTTTGGATTGGATTAACACAGAGGACGTCAATTCCAAAATGCGGGCTTGTGGCTGGCACGTGTTGGAGATCAATGACGGCTGTTACGATGTGCAAGCTGTTGTTGCTGCTCTGGAATATGCGAAGACACTGAAAGGAAAGCCTGTTTTCTTAAATATCAAAACCGTGATCGGAGTTGGCACAAAAGTAGCTGGAACTGCAAAGGCACATCATGGAACATTTGATGCTGAAAGCGTCGAGTACTCGAAGCAGGTCGCCAAACAAAACACCAAGGAGACTCACGTGGTTCCTGATGCCTCGCTGGACTACTTTCGGGAAAGGAAATCTCACGGTGAGCGACTGCAAAGAAGCTGGGAGGAATTAGTGGATCGATATGGAGCCACCCACAGAAGTGCTTCAGTGGAGTTCGCTCAACGTCGCGCTGGTGATCTCGGCCTTGAATACTTACATGTGCTCAATGAGATGGACTCCACCAAGTTCAAGGGACAAGCAACACGAGAAATCAATGGTGGGCTAATTGAGAAAGTCTGGCCGACATGTCGAGCCATGTTTGGTGGTGGGGCGGACCTCGTCAATTCCAACAAGGTGTATTATGCCGACCATGATGTGTTCCATCCAGGAACAAGCTTTGCTGGCCGCTATATCCGATACGGTATCCGGGAACATACCATGGCCTCTATTTCGAACGGTATCGCAGCCTACAACCCCGGCACGTTTTTGCCAATTACCGCCACTTTCTTCTTATTTTACATCTACGCAGCTCCTGGAGTACGTATGGGCGCGCTGAGTCACCTCCGAGTGATCCATTTTGCAACGCATGACTCTTTTGCGGAAGGGCAAAACGGACCGACCCACCAGCCGGTGGAGCTTGATTCATTGTACCGAGCCATGCCAAATTTGCAGTATATCCGCCCGTGTGATGCAGAGGAGGTTATCGGAGCTTGGATGGTTGCTTTCGACTCCCCGACGACACCTTCCATTGTTTCTCTTGGACGTGATCCCGTTGGTGAGGTCCCAAATACAGACAGATACAAAGTCGCCAAAGGTGCCTATGTCGTGCTCGACGTACCAGAAGCACAGCTCACATTAGTCAGTTGCGGTACCAATCTTCACTATGTAGTTGCCGCTGCTAAGGTGTTGTCGAACGAGGGGGTCGCAACTCGCGTGGTCAGCGCACCCTCTCTCGATCTTTTCAGCAAACAGGACGAGGAGTATCGTAACCAAATTCTTCCGGTTGACGGAAAACCAATTATCAGTGTTGAAGAGTATGTAGCAACGACGTGGGCCCGATATGTGACGGCAAGTATTGGAATGACGAGTTATGGTTACTCGGCATCTAATGCAAGCAACTATGAGAGGTTTGGGTTGGATACCGCTGGCATCCTTCGACGGACTAAGGATTATCTTCAACGACTCGGAGATGAAAACGCAAGGTTGGCAGGATGGAAGCAGCTGTAAATGGTTTCCTTGGAGAGAGATGGTGCTGGTAATGTTTTGTACCATCGGAACACTAAAATTGGTACCTAGAGTGGCAAAGTCTCCCTTCGCTGGTAATGGATTTGTAGGGACAACGAGCTCGGTGGGGTTCAATAGTTCAAAGCCAACCGCCCGAATTTTGATCTTAGCCGGCGTCTCTATCTCCCACAGAACACTTTATCCCATAAAGGAGAGTCGTCTATTGTCGTAGCCTTAAGGGTGTTTATCTTGAAATTGAGGCCCCAATGTAGAGGAGCTGCTACTCCCGCAGTGCAAAATAATCGATATTGATACTCCTCTCGTTCACTTGCTATTCGCGAGAATGGCGCGAAACCTACTTTGTCAATCTCACCCTATGATTCTGAAACGATAGAGCCACAAAAAAAGCCCCTCGGAACACACCCCCGAGACCAGGGCGGAAAGATGCTCGGCAACTACAGCCAGGATCCCAGTGCCCAGGAGGGTGGGACCTACAGTCCTTTGTACGCAGTCAACTTCGTTCCTTTACAACTAAAAGGATTCAGCTTACTGAGAAAAAATGACCTCCAGATGAAGGCAAGACTGCTCGAAAGCGTCTTCAATCGATATGGCCTTAGTCCGATACCGTTCCGACGAATGCAAGAGATAGATAGAGGCCTCGAGACGCGATAAAAGAACATTACTTTGGTTAAGGACTACCGTCGTTAAGAGTCTGGCTTTTGTCGTGGTGGGCAGTATCCAATACTGGCGCATCTTAAAAGAGGAAGTTGATACGGTCGTGGCGCATAAGGGCACAAGGATAAAAGCAAACCCAACACCACAATCCAGCCTTCTAAGCCTATCATACTTCTTCTTTTGGACTGTCCAAGAATTCTACTAGCGAGAACGGACCGGATTCCAAAGCCATCACAGTTACTATGTGAAACGATTGGACCTTTGGTCCAGATACACTGGATTCTCTTGAGCAATTCAGCCTGCGACTGTTCAAATGAGAGATCATGAAAGCATTGGATCGCAGGTATCCGTTGCGATATTAATGTATCAATAGCGAAAATGTTTTTGTCTGTCTAGATATCATCGCGTGGCGCTGGGCAAGTGAGAAACCTCAGCACCGTAGCAAGGGAATGGAATACTGGTGTGGCTGCGCTGGAAAGCAATTGGTATTTGGCTCCTTCCTCCTGAATGACAGGATCAGTACATAAAAGGGAGCATGGATTGCCCACTAATATTGTATGGAATTTCAAGTTGAAGGTTGCATCCTAGACTACAGAAAACGCTACTTGTCGACTATCTAACCTGGAGATGGGTGGAGGAGAGTGACAGAGCTTTGAAAAAGGCCGACATTCGCTGAGATCGTCGCGGTGGATTGCGCACTCTTACCTCGCCCCACGCAAACACCAGTGCATCTTCACCACGCCCGGAACGACCACAATAATTCCAGGCCCGCCTTCCCGAATGTCTCACAAAGAATTGGTGTGGGAAGAGGCACAACCGTTTGTTACCACAACAGCAATATTCAGGAAATGGAGTACGATGTCGGGTTCGGAATCCATGGCCCGAGTCCGATGGAGGCACCGAAACCCACTTCTCGACCGCTCGAATGATCTATGCTTCATGGGGAAGATGTACCGTGAAATCCGCAGCCGTCTTCTAAGGCGAGCACGAGCTAATGTCCATGGTCAAAGCTATCGAAAAGGTCCCATTGCCTTGGTGATTGTGAAAACCTAAAATATGAGAAGACCTCTGTCAAAATCCGTCTTTATCAGCAGAGCAGTAAGGGACGGGCATTTCCCACAACTCCAGAGTACAGTAACTCGAGCTACGATGCCAACCTCAATGCCACCATAATTGGTGCTGACCAATCGGGCATCGCAATGGCATGCCAATTGAACGATCAACTTGGCTTCGGGTTACCACCTACGACCGTCTCATGTTTTCACAAGCTGGGAGAAAGCGATATTTCGCTGGCTGCCGCTCTGGCAGAGATGGTTGCGCCTCAAGATCTTCCTGGACGTGGATGAATAAACAGACCACCACCTACTTCCCCACTCCGCGCGGCGTCAAAGAGGAACCGAAGATATACATACATTCCCGCGCACCGGATATTTACTGGGATTATATTGTCCCTACCTTTCCATTTGGACGCAAGCGGCGCATTCTCGACCCAGGCTACCTAGATGCGCTGAACCTGCCTAAGGTCGAGTTCCTGACCCACGGCATACAAGAGATTCCCGAAAACGGAATTACAACCCGGCCTGGCTTGCTTGTGAGACGCACGTAGCACATACTGTCAAGTCTCTATCCAGGCCTCTGTTTGGCAGCCTTGCATGGATCATCGAGGCCAAGCAAAGTGCCGAAGACCGTGAGACACAAGCAATTCATGCCGGTTTATCAAAGAGCGTGATTGCTACGGATTGCTCAACCTATTAAATGGGTGCTTGTGGCCGTGATGCGGCAACTTGGCTGGGCATGGAGCGCTCCTCCTGGTAGAGAATATACTTCCCTGTCTGGTCGGCATTCAACATCGTGGAGGGCTCGAAGTTGTGGCCTCTGAGGGCGCTCGGGCGTTCGCTGTCGTCCAAATCCCCCTTTATCATTGCTGTGTTCACTTGGTTGGCATTCGATACGCTTGTCGCTGAGCAAGTTACTGTGACGCCTGTCGGAAAGCTGTTGACAAACGCCTCGCATGAGAAGATTGGAGTTGATTCGATGGTTGCCCTGATAATACGTTCGTCTGCTTGCAAACAACAAAGGGTTCTACCAATGTCCCGGGAATTGGAGAGACTGTGCACAAAAGACTGTGCTTAATTCGGGTGGCTGTGGTTACCAAGGCGCGTGGACCGACCCACCTCTTAGCATTGTCTGGGTACTTCAGGGTTCGAATTGACTAGAATATAACAACCCTCTCACTGTTCAGAATGCGAAAGAGGTTACATTTGCAGACCTCGAGCGCTTCTGGCCTTGCATAAATTGACTGGCATGGTGCGATCGTTTGGAACCTGCAAGAGGATTCCCTGATGTGTACCAATTCCTCTGAATGGTAGCCAAATGTTCCCTTGCACGCTTCGCTGCGTCGAAGGATCGACTTAAGTCGTCTAATGCTCTGAAGAAAATGCCCAAATTCGCTGTCGCATGTGAGGACGAAGCTTCTCCAGACGCTTTGCCATGGGTAGCTATGACGTTGAAGAGACTGATCAGTGCCGCGGAGAATATGATGTTGACGGCATAATTGTGCATGTGTCTGAGACTGTAGTCCTTTTCATACTGTATCAGTAAAGTTGATATGGCTGAAGCCGAGGCGCTACAGATACGACGAGCATGGCGGAACCCAGGCCCTTGTCTGGGCAGTGGCTGTGACCGTCGAGAGGTCCATGGTCGATGAATGAGAATCTGGAAATGATGATATGCCATGTGCAAGAGTAGAACCTCAGGAAGGACATTATCGTCAGCTCGCAGGAGAGGATTGATTGACACCTTATCCCACCACTGATTGAATTGCTGTGTTATGGTCGCGGAGAGTTCTTGTAGTGTCTGTATTGGTGTGCTGGATGATCCGTATAATTTTCGAACTAAGGGAACTAGAGTCTCTGACAAAAAGACCCATTCTTTTAACACATTGATACCTCTCTCGTGTGGAGGAATGGCTGGCATGCCTTGACCCTCGGCTTCCACGCTTTGTGGTTGCAGACCACGCCGGACGTTGTCTCCAAATTGCTGATGTAGACCCTGCACAGTGATCTCCTCACTGTCCACACGGAACGGCCTTCCCAAATGGAAACTTGACAAGTTGTTGACTACCACACAGCTCCAGAACGTGCTCCGTCTAGTACGTATATCATCAGGAGAAAGGACCCCTGCCTGAAGGTATGGCGTACAGTCAATGTGTAGACCAAGGTCAAAGCAAAGCCGCATCGCCATTCCTCCATACAACCAGGTTCGGGCATCTCGACCTCTGGCAGCTTCATGGCTGCTGAGAAGACAAAGACTTTGCACGGTGGCAATGGTAGGACATTCCAAATCCGACTCTAGCAGGATTTTGGCCCTACTTGCAAAATAATCGGCCAAGGATCTTGGAAAGGTCACAAAAGTTGGGTGGTAGCGAGTTTCGTAAGCAGCACCTATGGCGCAACTGCCATCCGTTAGTCTAGACTTCATCTAAGCTTGGCGACTTTCTGGTGCTAGCGTCTTTCGACTGAGGAAGGATGAAACTCACATAGAGTTGACCAGAACGTCACTGAAATACGCAGCATGCACAGCTGGCTGGTTTGGTCCATAGGTCGCTCGAGCGGTCGAAAATGTGTCTTTGTCGACGGTATAGTGTGAAGGGTTATGCCAAGAGAAGTATAGTGTTATCAGATGTTCCTCGAGATCTTTCGGGACGTCCTGTGCTAGACCCGCTTGTTCGAGGCGGGTTAGCGACTCTTGTTTGGAGGTAAAGATGTCTACATCGTCGTCATGGCGAGATCCTTCAAGCAAGTGGTAATTCGTAGCAGCTCCGTAGTACCTCAGTTGGCCATCAGATGCAATACGAAGGGCACCAAACCTTGCAGAGACTTGCTGAACAAGATCAGAGTCATGCTCCTCATCGGATGATGCGCCGGTTAAGCCATCTGTTGCTGCAATCGGGTTCCTTGAGGCTGCAGCAGATTCGTTGGTGCGCTGAGCATTTTGAAAGTCTCCATCGAGTATACCTAGGTCGAGAGGCTCAGACAGTAAGAGCGCGTCGTGTTCGAAGACGCCCCAGGGCCAATCTCCAGTTCCAATGTCGGTAAGCTGGCCATCAGATGTGGAATGATGGTCCGCCCCGTCAGCAGAGATCAACACGGGATCTTGCGACGATACGTTGCTAGCTGGAATTGGGGCCGAGATGGTGGGATCTGGCCAATTCGTGGTATCGGCAGGTATCGTGATAGATGTATCCTGGTTGTGCGGGTCTCGTGAGTCTTCTGAGGGATCCCAGGAGTGGTCTTGGGCTCGCAAAGTGATGCCCAGCGTCTCGCAGATTTCATTCAGGAGAAGCTCTTGATGCGGGTCCATCGGGGGGACAGGAACATGGTGCTCTTGCATGACACGGGTCAAATGAGCCACCCGATCCGAGAGCACGTGGACGGCTGTTCGCAAAGAAACTCTTCGTTTGTCATCCTTGACACCATACTGACATTCTTTGCGCTTTCGGGAGCAGTTGCCACAGGCCGGGCGAGCACCGTCGCATCGGATTTTACTATCTCTACACGATTGACATGCAATGCCAACGTGCTTGCGCTTGCCATTGGCGTTTTTCATGTTGAGGAACGCTCGGGATTATTGTGGCAAGCCGCCGCGCTGCCCGGGCGTTCTGCAAAGTACCGTATCTTGTGCCAGGTCAATGATTGAAAGGATCCTTGCAGGAATACAATTGTGCTCCCTCTTGACATTGAGACCGCGCTGTAAATGCTGCTAAGCCTTATTCCCATCAGCGATCTGTTCGAGTGATATTGGTCGACGCCGAGACGTCGTACGCGAATTGTAATAGGCTCGCCGCGCCACCAACCAGCGCCTCTCTCCCCGCAAAAGGCCACCCCAAAGTGCCGAGCCCTGAGTGGAGTCGCCAAACCCCAAACCACTTACTCGCAACCTGGAAGCCATTTCCCGTGGACTCAGCTGACCTCAATGATACGGACACTACCAGATTAAAAGGCGGAGGGGATCGGTTGCCAGTCCACCATGGACTTTTGCTCCGTCTCCAAAAGGCGGGAAGCTATTCCCGCCGAAGATGGTTCCATCCCCTGCGTTTGGGAAACATTCTGCCACTTTCCTTTGCATCAGTGCCGAAGATTTCACAGACAAGCAAGTCAAAAATGGGTTTATCAATACTGTCTCGTTCGCTTTCGCCCGATGCTGAATTGTCAAGTGCTGCAAAACCTCCACGAACGTCACAAAACCTAAATTGCAAGATCTACCTGACCAAAAATGGGCAGCCTCGACGCTTCGCACTACCACAAGAGTGCGCTTTCTAGCGTAAGTTCCCACTTGGTGAAGCTATATTATTTGGTCTAGAATCTGATGACTTGGTGTGATTAAGCTAGCAAACCCGGCACTATTTACTGGTGATGCTTTTATTGATGGAGAATGGGTGCAAACAGACTCCACGTTCGATGTTATAGGTATGATTGGAGGAGCGAGGTCGCGCCACCCCGAGCAAAATCACATCTGACATTTTTGGCCTACAGAACCTTCAACGGAGACTGTCTTGGGCCAAGTTGCTTCATGTGACAAGCAGCATTTCCAGCAAGCCATTGCGAGTGCGGACGCAGCTCAAGCCAAGTACTTTGCGTCGACTACAGCCCAGGCCCGAGGCAATATCTTAAAGAACTGGGCTAGGTTGATCTTGGAGAACAAGAAGGATGGTAAGTACTGATCATCTCGGAGAACGATATTTACAAAGTTTTGTTCTAAACCCAACACTTCTAGTCGCAACGATCCTCTGCCTTGAAAATGGCAAGACCTTTGCTGAAGCCGAGGGCGAAGTCGTCTATGCTACCAGCTTCGTGTCTTGGTTCGCCGAAGAAGCAACTCGCTGTTACGGAGTCACAATCCCCTCGTCAACCCCCGACACCAGCGTCATGACAATCAGAGAACCCGTCGGCGTCTGCGGAATTATCACACCATGGAATTTCCCCGCTGCCATGATTACGCGAAAGATCGCACCCGCGTTCGCAGCAGGCTGCGCCGTCGTGATCAAGCCGCCGCGCGAAACACCCTACACGTGTTTAGCATTGACCAAGCTGGCCGTCGAGGCAGGTCTTCCACCGCGAATCATGCAAGTCTGCCCGACAAAGAACAGAGAAGCCTCTCTAGAACTGGCCACCAACCCCTTGGTTCGCAAAATTTCCTTCACTGGATCGACGGGAGTTGGGAAAATGCTCGCAAAACTCGCTGCAGGAACGCTGAAGCGAGTCAGCCTGGAGCTGGGTGGCAATGCTCCCTTCATTGTCTTTGACGACGCAGACGTGGAACTCGCAGTGACAGGGGCAATGTTCTGCAAATTCAGATGCTCGGGCCAAACTTGTGTCTGGTATGTTCTTCTTCTTCTTCAATTCTTTTTTCGTATTCATTCGCCTTCACCTTCCCTTGAATTTAGGACTGCTGCGAATTTGCATTTTTTGGTGCCAAATGGTTTGCTAACCGTTTGCTAACCGCTTGCTAACCGCTTCTGTCAAATTTAACAGTGCGAATCGGATCTTTGTTCAAAGAGGCATAGCAGCGAAATTCACGCAGAGACTAGTCGAGAAGGTATCCGAGCTGAAGACTGGTGGTGGGATGGACTCGAGCACTACCCAAGGCCCTCTTGTTAATAAATCAGCGGTTGAGAAGGTGCAAGAGCACATCGCCGACGCCGTAGGGAAAGGCGCAAAGGTGGAAATCGGCGGCAAGCCTGGACCTTCGGGACGGGGCTTCTTCTTCCAGCCTACCGTCCTATCGAATGTGACCACGGATATGGCCGTCAACCGAGACGAAACATTTGGTCCGTTGGCACCTGTTTTCACGTTCGACACGGAGGAAGAGGTGGTGGAGATCGCAAACGGGACAGAATTTGGGTTAGCTGGATACTTCTTCTCCAAGGATGTGAGCAGGGCTCTGCGGGTGGCCCGCAAGCTGCAGGTGGGCATGGTTGGCGTCAATACAGGCAAGATATCTGCGGCAGAAGCACCTTTTGGTGGTGTGAAGGAGAGTGGGTATGGACGTGAAGGCAGTCTTTATGGGATGGATGAATATACGAGCACAAAGAGTATCACCATCGGCAACCTGAATGTCTAGGGAGAAGAAAGGATGCCAATTATAAAGTCTGTGGTCCTTGGACCTCTTGAGGTCTAATAAAAACGTTTCCCAAACTTCTCTTGTCAGCTTGGTATGACACCATGCGGCTGGTCTGAAATTCGACTCGCAGCTTTGTGCGAATCCACCTATAGTGAGTCAAGAGGATCTGCGGCAGTGGGCCTACGCTATTTTCGAGCGACGAGCCATGATCCAGAAGTAGTCATTGACAGACTTGAATTTTCGATATGCTTTTCATTGCTTAGTGAACGCATAACACTACCTTCCAATACACGCCACACATGCTATGCTCTCCGAGGTCGATAAAAGTGGTGCACACACTCCAAAGAAACGCGTCCCCAACAACGTCACAGCAGTCGACCAGCATGAATCCCACCAGTCACCAGCGTATCTTCAGACGTTTGATACGCACTGGCGTCCGAAAGCAAGTAGACGACCAAGCCCTTCAAGTCGGTCCGATCGCCCATCCGCCGCATTGGAGGCTCATTCACCATGATTGCAGCAAGATGAGGATATCTGTCAGCCAGATCAAGCGTCATGTCAGTCATCATGTACCTGGACAGAAGTCAAAGTTAGTCACACATATTACATACATATTACATCTGCATATCCAGCAGGCATGCAGGCAGACATGATCAACTCACCCGGGAGAAATGCTGTTGACCCGGATCCGCTTCATGGCCAACTCGACGCCCAAGGCCTTGGCAAGAGACACTACAGCGCCCTTGGACGCGCAATAATCACTCGTGGTCTGGCCTTTGCTAGCGACGTAGGCTGAAATAGACGCGATGAGGACGATGGAACCGCCACGGGGATTGAAGTCCGTAGATTCCTGGACGTCCATTTGCTGTGCGGCTAGTTGGGCTGAATAATATGTGCCAAGGACGTTGATTTGCATACACCGAGCGACAGATTCGGGTGACCGCTTGAGAAAAGGCTCATCTGGACAAATGCCGGCTGCAGTGATTCTATTTGAAATTGCAAAAGGAGTTAGTGATCATTTGGACTGGTAATTTTGACCACCGTGCTGTCTCGACTGAATCGTACTTACAAGCCGTCTATCCTGCCAAAGTCCTTCACTATATCGGTAAAGGTCTGCTTTAGCAACGAGTAATCAGTAACGTCGCTCCTACATTGAGATTGTTTAGTCAGCCGCGAATCATTTTGAAGCAAGGGCTCCGTCTTCATGGAAACGAGGGCTCACCTACTTGTATAACTCAACCTTGACACCGTATTCGTCTCTCAACTTCAAGAAATGAGGGTGTGGCTCGGTCAGGGTGTCGATAATGGCAATGTGAGCTCCAGCTTCAGCAGCGGCAAATGCCATGCTGAGCCCGATGCCCCTGGCACCACCTGTGATCACGATGGTGCGCTTCTTCAATGAAAACAAATCAAACACATTGTGTCGGAGGAAGCTATCGGCGTCCCGCTTGAGAACTTGCTCTGGTTGGAAGTATTCACCCATGATCACGCAAGTCTGCCGCCTGATGTGGGGTAGTATGGGGTGCGAGAGCAAGGTCCAATGAAGACTGAGGTGAAATAGAACAGAGGGTCTGTTAGGAATAGTCCTGAGAAATGAAACGAGATTTCTTGTCTCTTGGTCAATGAGCGCTCATAAATCTAGATGCAGGGGCCCGGGCTTGAAGCCCCTGCAAAGTGTACCCGGGTTGACTTACCCACCGGGACTTGGTTTCCGGCACAGTGGAGTTGATCAACCCCATTTCGTCCTTGAGAAAAGCCAATCGCGAAGCATTCTGTTAGTTTGCACCTCCTTCTACGTTCTTCTAGAACATTGCGAACATATCCTTGAGCAGTCGGACTGAACAACGTGGCAAACCCCTAATTGAGTAATATGTCCCGGCCACATTTGGCGAGCTGCTTTACCGAGAAGTACGAGACCCAGAATCGCTCTTCCTATTCCGAGGCTCATCAGTGATGCCGACGATTACCAACATTGCTCGCACAAACGCCAATGACACGATAAAGCCATCAATAGGACCAGCTCTCACTCCGAAAGCCGGATTTTGGCTGGCAGCAAACTTAGGTCCCCCGGCGTAGCTGCACGGAAACATATCGCACATGCATCATGACCACGACACCAAAGCTGAAGAAAATCCAGAGTTGTAGATTCCGATTTCGTGCTCATAGTATCAAACGTGGGCAACATCAGCATGATGCATTGCAGGAGCGATCGGGAAACTCGGAGGAATGTTGCAACGGCCCAGTGGTGGCGTCGAGGTAGCTGTTTATCACGTGACTCGAGCCACGGCAAGCGGCCACAGGTCTCAGCACTCAACCGGCCACGATTGTTGTCACACTGGATGAAATTATTTCCACAAACGCTGGCACTAAAGAGAGCCGTATGACATAGGAAAGCTCTAACATCACGAAACATTGCTAAGCCCATGACCCATACCAGCCTTTCGGTAATTCCTCCCCTGCCATTCTTCTTCCTTGAGAACTTCCATCAGGCTCTTTAGCAATCTGGTACCAACGACGTTCCACGATACTCTCGGCCTTGTGCTCTATATTTACGGTTCTGGTTACACTCTCCTTCATACATCGATTTGCATTCTTCAGCTCAGCCCCACCGGATGGCTTGCTTATGCCGAAGGGGAGCAAGCAGTTAACGAAATCTATCCACACTGGGATTCTCGGACGCGGGGTTCAAGAAAATGTCAATCTCGTAAGACTTTTGCGTGCAGACGACATCTTCGAACAAAGAGCGGTGGATTCAGTTTCTTGGCCTTTTTCATGTTCTCCTTCTTCTTTGCAGTCGTTTCGACAGTCGAGAGCGTAGTGAGGCTCATAGTGACGCCACTACTGGTGTCAGGGTCATGTGCATTCCTGGCCAATTCGTTTAAAAAGGACACAGAATATTGCACCCGTTAGGGGGCAATATTTAGGCACGTGGCATAAGTAGCTTAGTACGGCTGATCGCGCTGAGCCTCAGCCTCTGCTGGTGGCATGTGTCGCGCGCCAGCCCGTAACAACTAGCCTGTGGGGACCTTGAGACTGGCTTGGGAAGCTCAAAATGTCTGGAGATGGAGGAGGAGCCAGCAATTGAGGTTCGTGTAGTCCAAGTGAGGAGTTCGTCGAATGTGGGGTCACATCTTTCCGGGTCCGAAAAACCGTGGGTGTTCGTTGTATTATAGGTGGCATCCGTGCTACTATTGGTCCGGCCGAAGTCTTTCTGCGGCCTTGTTTGACCCATGTACGGAGAAGCGCCAGCACAGCTTCAGGCTAATATTGGGAGGAATCACTCGTGGTTGGCATCGAGCGCGATGCAACATACTGATAGATGGTGACTGTCTGCAGTTTGGCCTGCTCATGATGTCCAGGTCAAGATTTGGTGCGTTAGGATCAGAAGGTGGAAGGGAAGCTCCGTACTTCTTCATCATGACATTCCCCCATCTTCCCGCTTCTGTTCTCTTCGTCAGAGGCTCAATCCAGCACGGGTAGGAAAACAAGTCTTTGATCGTGTCACTCCAGGTCGGGCTAGTGCTAAAGCCTGGCTTTAGCAGTTGTTTCAAACTCAGACTTGTTGTTACCTACGTTGCTGTCACTTCTCTTTCGAGAGAAGACGGGACATTGAGCCAGCCTAGAAGCGTATTTGGTCGAGGTTTGACAGCTCATTTTGAAAGAGCGATCCGCTAAAGCTATGAAAGGGAGCGAATCTGCTGTCATCAGAACTCCGGAGCTGTCATCCTTGTCAGGAGGTGGTATCATTTGTGGATCCAATCCTGATAGTGAATCTATCCACTTTGTCAAGAAGGTACGACCACGTGGAGGTACTTCTTGAATGGTGCCATCACTTTTCATTTCCACACAAGCCGACGGCGAAGCATCTTCGGGCCAGACAGTAGCCCAAGGCAACGTCAGGTCAAATTCATCGAGCGGTAAGGGTCTGAATATGCGCCTTCTAGATTCGGCCAGCTTCAGATAATCAGTCATCGCCTCGTTGACTTGATTTGGATCGCTGAGACGCTGCGTTATCTTTTTCAAGTAATTTGTCATGCGATCCGAGAAGTCTGACTGGCCACTGCGCTGGGCCTCGAGATTCTTGATAAATTCTTGCTCGGGGCTGTCGGGCTCATTCTTAAAGCGCGGACTGTCTCTCACCGCCGCCTCTAAAGCTTGTTCAAGGTCGTAGTTGGGCGGAGTACCTGAAAGCCGGGTTACATCGGGAACATATTGCAGTAGAACGCCTCGTCTCCATGAATAGATAGGATTCCAAGGGTCCACCATCAGCAGAGCAAAGATGCAATCCTTGGTGAGCAATGGCGGTTTCTGTTTGCTCATAGAAAGGAGGATTAGGGCGCCCTGAACGTCTTCAAAGGACGGCTGCAAGATGTTAAATCGGACATTTTCGCCTTCGCCAAATTCAACCACGAAAGCCTCGATAGTTCTATCGCTGAGTTTGACTTGGAGAGCTGTGGGATGTTTCTGAGGATCGGGTGAGTTCCCCCTTTGGACCAGCGCAAGTTTGATCCGATCTATGGCCACCCCGTACGCCTTGTCGTCGAATGCAATGAGGCCCACATCTCTGGAGGGCTGCGGCTGTTAGTCATATACCAGCGGTTCCTGCAAAACTTACCTGGATACCTTGAGCAGACGTTGTTCCAAACAAATCGGAATTGTAAAAATGCTTGGCAGCAAAAATCCATTGGTCTTCAGGGACACCTTCTCCGGTGTCGCGCTGGGCGGTTCCAATATTAGTAGTCGTTGTAAGCAGTACATGGGCAAGCCATCTTTTCACATTTTTGACTTCAGGCAGTGGTTGATCTTCTCCATCGACAAAATCCATTTTTCGTCTCGAGGCAAGCCATTTTCTGATTCCCGCCTCGACATGTCCCTGCATAAAATTCGCGCTTTTGACCTTGGACAGTCGGTCACTTGGGGTCTTCTCGGTATGCTCAGTGTTATCACTGACATCGCTTAGATAAGGTATGTTGTCAAACTTGGCCAGTACTGTATCTGAAACCTTGCTGGTGAAATTGTTGCCATCTGCAAGCCAGTGAAGCCACGGCCTACAGCATTAGTTTTCTTTGGTGTGTACGTTAATGGGCTCACTCACGGCTGGAGTTCTTTCATGACCAAGCTGCCGTTGACGTGACCATTGAATGGGCCTAAGTAAGATTGCTCGCCGAATGCATCGGTCGAATTGCCGACATATATCCACGTCCATGGTTTGGTCTCGTCATTGTTTGGTTGTTCTCGCTGTATGAAGTGAGTCACGACATGACTAAGACGAGGCTGATTGACGGGTTCGTAGTTACCTCGTAATATCGAAAGGATTTACCATTCCAGCTCGCGACCTGGAGGAAAGCTTCATTGCTCTTGACGGCTGATGAACCCACAATGCACAATGTCCAGGAACCATTGTTGTCAAATGGGGATGCCTGCTTCTGCTGGTCATTGCCCGCTGCGAATGCAACAAAGCGGATGCCCTGTCGGAGCCATGAGCTGTTCTCGGGAGTGCTCTGCACCACGGAACCATCAGAGACAGCGAATGTCCGGAAGAAAATGTCTTGGTTCTCTTACACCGGTATCAGCTAACCATCCATGTTAAGGGTTCACCTCGGTCATACCATGGAAAGGTGTGACAACAGCATCAAATGACAAAGCGGTTGGATTTTTTGGAATCCAGTCCTTGCCGAAGAAGTCGATAAAATTTTTGTCAGCAAAGGCTTTGTCAGCCACCAGATCTTCGAATTGTCTGTGTGGATTTCCCCGTATAAAATGTCGCCAGAAGCGCTGAGTTTGAGGCTCCGGTTCTCCCATGCTTGTATCTAATCGTTGATACTGGGTCGCAGAAGGTGAAGGGCAGAAGGTGAAGGGCAGAAGGTGAAGGGCAGAAGGTGAAGGGCAGAAGGTGAAGGGCAGAAGGTGAAGGGCAGAAGGTGAAGGGCAGAAGGTGAAGGGCAGAAGGTGAAGGGCAGAAGGTGAAGGGCAGAGGGTGAAGGGCAGAGGGTGAAGGGCAGAGGGTGAAGGGCAGAGGGTGAAGGGCAGAGGGTGAAGGGCAGAGGGTGAAGGGCAGAGGGTGAAGGGCAGAGGGTGAAGGGCAGAGGGTGAAGGGCAGAGGGTGAAGGAGACGATGTCTCAGCTCGATCGATTAATCGATAGGTCTTGTGTGTTAAGCATCGTCCCGTGAGGGTAAATAGAGGGTTCTGCGAGCCTTGAGTGATTGTGGCTGAACAGATTATCCGATGCTCTGTCGTTTACTAGAGCAGTCCTGCTCGTGGCCAGGACTCAGGAATACATGGTTATTCCAGACAGAGAATCATGATAGCGGAGCTTTCCACGAGGAGAGCACTGTCCAAGTAGGATGGAATTCTGGCTTCTGCGCATGTAGGCTACAGCTGTACGAGATTTTAGGTTAGTCCTCCCCACTCTCGCTTTGTGACTGTCTCGCCAGGGTTGGTTCCGGGGCTGAAAAGTCGGAGCCCGACTGACAAGCGTTCCTGCAGCTCATTACCGTGGAGGGCTGAAAAGTGTCCAAGTCCCATTGCACTGGTCAGCTCGAAGAGCCACAACTGGATTGGCTCTGTCATGTCGTCCCCTAGGTAGAATGCAGGTGAACGAATGTTTGCTGTGACCGTGGCTTCGTAAGCGACGAGGCCCTCTTTGTGAATTTTAGACTTTAATCGAGAGCAGTTTTTAGTCAGCCACATGTTGAACTGATCAATCGGCTTTGGAAAGAGGCGTGGCATAGCGGACTCCTTGGATTGAACAGCTGAAACAAGCTTTCCGGTTTCTTGTCAGATTTCTTGGGACTGGTCGGATTGCTTCCAGATTGCAAGGACTTTGTACATATCGGGCATAGAACCACCAAGCCATGCAGACGTAAGTGGTGGAAGTGGTGAGGGAGGTTAGGAGCGCTGTGTTTGTGTGACAATATGCGGCTTTGACATGTGTTGCCTTCATTTCGAAAAACACGGATGCCAGACATTTGATTGGTCCAGTGGTGGTTTTCCAGCGTCCTGGTTGATCGGACATGAGGACCTCCATAAGAATCATAAGTTGAGAGTGTTAGCCAACCGGTCACGAAGTTAAATTCGCTTTCGAAGCGAACACGATGCAAGTCATTCTTTGTCTTGCTCCAGACCATAAACTTATCCTAAAGACCAGGACCGGACCGCGAGAGGCGGCGCTGGTCGCGTGCTAATATTAATGGCTCGCTAGCTTGCTAATAGGCGCGTCTGACCCCGCACGTGTCCGACCGAAGCAGCCCTTAATTTTTAGTGACACAGCAAGAACCTGCATTACTTCGTATCGATCCTGCCTAGTCTGCAGAAGAGCCGATTCTGCATTCAACACCCACGACTCAAGACCCCCAACGCCAGCCTCGACATCACGATTACTCCGCAGGTTACTGTTCGACGCTGCAGGAGCTGAATGGGGCAGCTTACGCATCTGCTCGATCCGACATGGGAGCGTATGGAAGACAACCGACGAGCAAGGACGTGTCCTGCAGATGCACAAGCGACTCATTTCAGAGCTATAAGATGACTCGCTGGTCGTACTCGAGCTTAGGAGGACTGCATTGCTCCTCAGAGCTTACGTCCATTTGAGCCGGTTCACAATGGCTCCTCCAACAGTCCTCACGCGTTTCAATCCGCCTGGTCATTTGCAAGATTTGAAGACAGAAGGGGCATTGCAGGCATGGTCCAACAAACTCTCAGGATGGATGGACGACCAGATTGCTGGCGGCCAGCACGGCCGTACACCTCTCACGCAGTTTTTCAACGGAACCAAGACCCCTTACGATCAAACGGCGGATCCTGTTCATATCACTTGGATCGGCTTTCCCAAAAACGTATGGAAAAATTCCGACGTCCAACGTTCCAACATTCCAATTTGCTGACGCCGATGCTGACGCTGACAATACCAACAGGTCCGTGGTGGCGACGAGGATAGATGGCAACAGGCCGACTCTTCTCGAGACTTCCAGGACGAGTATCTAGAATGGTCGGTGCTGAGAGACGGCCAGGGTAACATCCAGAGCGTAACCTACACCTGCGAAGGACCAGAAGTGAGTGTCTCCCACCATACCCTGTGCATGGCTGACAAGATCGTCCAGTATTGGGAACACCTCGGATCAACACAGCCTCAAGAAACGTTGGACCTGATCAAAGAGCTGAACAAACCACATCTGGACAGCGCAAGCATGGACTGGTTCTTCAAGAGGCAAGCTGGAAGATGGAGATACGACAGAACCAA
Source organism: Incumbomyces delicatus (assembly GCA_017655985.1). Lineage (NCBI taxonomy): Eukaryota > Fungi > Ascomycota > Eurotiomycetes > Chaetothyriales > Trichomeriaceae > Incumbomyces > Incumbomyces delicatus. The sequence continues at coordinate 703,392 of JACJVS010000004.1, forward strand.
TCGATTCAACAATCGGACAGACACCGGAATCATCATCAATTTGTTCCAAGCAAACAATACGCTCTTCGCCGAAGTCGACATCACGGCGCAGGGGACAGTCATCCGCAAGAAAGGGGGCAGAATAGTCACGGACAAAGACGAACTCATCCGCTGCTCCAAGTATGGAGATCCAGGTCGTAATTCTGATCCCAAGGTATGTTGTGCCTCGTTTCATTCCATCCAGGTCAGAAAACAATCCGACTGACTCGTGCCTGAAGATTGGGAACGACATCAACGCTGCCGCGCGAAAGGGCTGGTCGCTTTCTGTCGCAGACCCAGTCGCCCTGTACATGCAGTCATTCGACACTTCGAATCTGTTCCTCGACACCAGCGGAAATCGAGATGGCACCACCAAGGTCCCAATTCCAGATTCCTGGATCAGCCTCCAAGGTCGTGGGAGCGGTCTGGGCTCAAGAAACCCACTGGCCCTCAGACTTCGCATCCGTAACGAGACAGGTCAAGAGACGCCTGACGGAAGCCGTCTGCTGGACGTTTCAGACATTTGGGACGACGGAACGCAGAACAACATCAGGTTCGGTGCTCAATTTGCCGATCTAATACAGATGGGTGTTGCTGGTGTGCTTGGCACCAAGCGTCCAGAACCAACGCTGAATGATGCCCTGCCTTGCTTCAACCCTCCCTTAGGGGGACTGTCGGCTATGATGGCACCAAATGCACCCACCGGTGCCGAGTCGATGACGACCGACAAGAATGCTGACGAGAAAGACGAAGCTGACACCCTGGCCACTCGCTTCAGAACTCGATTCTGAAATGCCGAAAGACATATGCGGCCTAGGTCGCCCTTTACCTTGTCTGGAGTGCCTTGGCTATTGGCTTGGGCATGTCAAGCCGGGTCGGCCTGCTCGCACAAAAGTAATGCAATTCGTCTAGATTGAACATCCATCGTAACCCGCTGTTCATTTTTGTGGTGACTGTACGGCCAGAATATGATCGTAACAAGGACGCAGCTCCAAGGTAAGGCTGGATAGGTGCTTATCGTTGATGAACGCTGTATCTTTGTGTAAACGCGGTGGTCGTTGCACCTGGGGCACTTTGTGGCACTTCTAAGATTGTCGTGGAGACACTTTACCTGATCTACTACTCTTTCGTATGAAGTCTGAAGCATTAATAACTACCTAGGTAGGTTTAGGTACGTACCACAGTATGCGGCTTCAGCCTCACATCGCCTGTCTATAGCCCGCAGCCAAGGCTGCGGACGGACCGCGGCTGAAAGCCTGGATCCTGGTCACCGATGCCTAGTGGCTTCAACCGAGAGCCCTATGCAGGACTTTGCGATGACACGGAAAGTGGGCACGGCATGGCAGAGATGTCTTGCGGTGAGATCATCTATTTATCGAGATATCAAGGATATTTAAAGAGTTGGAAAGGACCGTTCAGACTCTACCCGCACTGCTCATGTTGTAGCGAACTTTCGTCTGATTGTCGCAAATTCAGAGATCAGGCCTGAATTGAACCCGACCCGTTTCACCGATACAAGTATCCCAGCCGTCCCAGACGCAATCTCATAGATCACGGTTGAATTCTCCCAGGCCGGCTTTCGTCACCACAAGCATTCCAACTGCCCCAAAGCGTATTGTTATCTGCTGTGATGGGACGTGGCAGTCATCCGTAACAGGGTTGAAACTGTCTCGTCCAACGTCACAAGACTCGCCCGTTCGATCGCTCGTGTCGGCAGGGAAGACGGCAAGATCTGGCAACAGGTAGTGTTCTACGACGCTGGCATTGGCACAGGCGACTTGAGCAAGCCAGAGAAAGATCGCCAGGGAGGACTTGGCATCGGATTCATTGAAAATGTCATCCAATGCTACAACTTCATTAATGGTTCTGAATTACTCGCCAGGTAATCAAATTTTCTGCTTTGGCTTTTCCAGAGGTGCATACATAGCCCGCGCTGTGGCTGGATTGGTGAACGACCTTGGCATCATCGCACCAAAAGATTTGCAAGATTTCCCAGACTTGTATCTCATTTACCAAAACCATCGTGACAGTGATGGTCTCAGGAAATCCAAGGCGTATCTGGATTGGGTGTAAGGCGTACTCTTGAAAGACCAACCTCCACACTGGTCACCACCGGAATCCTCGAGGGTCGTCCAAGTCGTCGGCGCTTCTGACACGGTTGGTAGTCTAGGGATTCCGAAGATGAAATGGTTAAATCTGGATTTCCTCAAGGACCTTCTTGGTGTCGACAGTTGGCTTCCATAATGTCACTCTCAGTCCATGTATGTCTCTGTCATTCGACCATGCCAAGACCTATCCACAATCAGCTGACCCTACCTAGATATCAGACATGCCTTCCACGCAATGACGCTCGACGAGCACAGGTCGCCGTTCTCACCGACATTATGGCATTTCCCCTCGGAGGGCGATATGACCACGAAAAAGTCGAACAAAACTCAAGAAGAGCTTAGGCAAGCATGATATGATGTGTCATCAAACAAGGCCACTACACAACAATTATTGAGTGCTTGGTCAGCTCTAGTTGATAGTGAAATGTATGACGTGTTGGATGGCGTCGATTCTGAACTCTTACAAGTCTGGTTTGATGGGGTACACATCAACGTGGGTGGAGGTAATGATGACTTACTCGCCCATAAGAAGGGTGATTTTGAACGTGAGTATCCCTTCACAGTCCTGTGCTTTGGACACCACCTCTGACACAACTAGAAATTGCCATGGGGACATTCTCCTAGCTGTGTGAGCAGATTGCACCGTATCTCCAGCTCGATCTAGATCAGGCTAGCTCGGACCGATTCGCTCTTATCAGACCTGTGTTGGCCGCAATCGATAAATGGGAGAAGGTCAATGGCTCTGGTTGGTTTCGTGGAGTTTGGGCTGTTCTCGACAAGACTGCGCTGAAAAAGGCCGATATCAAAGTCCTGGCAGAGAAGGTCGTCAACAGCCGGGCAACTGGTCCAATCGTCGACAGTTTCGAAGGAAAAAATGGCCCTTGCAGGATCAATACCTCGAATCCCGGGCCGATATCTTCAGGACCATACGGCAAATCCGTCAGTAACGATGGAGAAAACCAAATAAATGAGTCATCCAAGTGTGCAGTATCGAAAGATGAAAGCCAACTACGACCCGGATGGCCTCAAAGGATCCTGGCGAAGTCTCCGACAGACAGACTTGAAGGGATATGAGTGGACAAATGGTCAGATTGTGATACCTGAATACATCATCAAACCTGACCACCATTTTACACGCCATGTTGCAGCACAGGACTAGCAGCTTTTCGGCAGACAATGCATGCGTTTTATAGGCAAGATAGATCGAGATCTAGGATGGATGACCGCTGAGAGGGAATTTCTTGAGAACCGCGAGGAGTGGGATGCAGAGCACTCCAAAGATGCTTGACGAGAATTCTCGGAAGCGCAGAAATCCTGCAAAGGAGGGCGCCGCAACGGTGATATTCCTGCGGACGAAAGATTTACATTGAAATGCGGCTGGCTGCGCTTGCAAGTGTCACGGCCCGAAGCTGCTTCGCTTCGAAAGACTCGATCGAACTCGAACTTGAGGCTTCGATATCGGATCGCTGGCCTAAAGAGGGCATTGGATTCTGCTCGTCATTGTCGTCGTTGTGGTCATCGTTATCGTAGTGTTGAGCTTCTAGCATAGATGGATTTTATCAGCGAGATTTGACGATATTGGCTATCCAGCAGCCTCACTATATCTTGATCAGGACACACCAATGTAACGAAATATTACTGCGGTACATTGTTTCGACGAAGTGTTTCGTGATTGCATGCGCTGGCTGCAACCGATTCCGAAAGCCGCCCCAGATTGCGTTGCTCATATCTCGCAAGGCCCAAGAAGGAGGGACCATGTCGTTGACACCGGGGAGGCAACCGCGCTGAATCAGGTCATAAAAGCACACGCAAGTCTCGCGCAATAAATCACATCTTGTAGAGCGTCTCCCATAGCCGCAGCTACCCAGTTTCCGTGGCTACACAACCCATTCCTCATAGCCCGCCATTTTTGAAAGTTCTCGTGAATGATCATTGATAGGGAATAATGAACTTGAGCGAAGTTGATTTTCTTTAGGACGAGGACATAAGAGGAAGTTGCTGAGTTAGTGCTGCAACGGCAGAGAGGGGTCTCTGTTTCTTCATCGGACGCGTCGCCCGCTTGCCATCAGCATCCGCTTCAACGATCTGCATTTCCCTCAGCATTTGGTCATCGACATCGTCGGAGTCTGACTCTGTGTACAGATCAAAACTTACACAAAGCCTTCCACTTTCAACGATAGACGTAGTGGGTGGTACGATCGATGAACAGGGAACGAAAGACTCAGAGCACTGTGAGATTTCGGAAGAAACCCACCGAACCCCTATTTCGGTCCTACGTTGGGGAAATGCATAAAACACCCACCTACTGATGCCTTAGCTATGTTATCTGCATCACCGATACAAGCACTTAAACCGAAGATCAGCGTATACGGGGGACGGGCTTAAGCCTGAACCCATCGCGTGCTCTGTGCAATCGATCGATTTTCCCATGATCGCTTGATCGCTTACAAGGTGAGGCAAAATTTGTTTGATGTCCTCGTCGACCCTGTCGCTGAAGCTGTGTCAGCTCGGAGCAACTATTGCTCAAGGGTCGTCCAAATTAGTCTTACAGAGCCCTTGCCGCGTTCATGTTCTGTTTTACTACCTAGTTAGTAGTCAGCATCACCCGCTCGGGCGGAAAACCTTCAAGTTTCGCGACTTTGCAACGAAGCCCCGCTAGTAAGCAAGTGGATGAACATCAGTATACATAGCCGAGCAGCTCCGCGCCTCCGACAGGGAACCGTCAAGACAGCTTTCGCTACGTTTACGGGGGTCTTGTTTGCTCTTGGCACGTGCTTGTGATTTGGACAAAGTGAATCACCTCGATTTCGGGATTTGAACATTAAATTCAAGAGAAGGGCAAGCTTCGAAGCTCGGATTATCTGTAAATGCAATGCTCCAAGGCATCATGGCATCTCAACTACTGGTGACGCCGAAATGCTCTTCGGAAGGTCATCTCCCTAGCGTGTGGTCTGCGAGGCAAATCAAGCTGCAAGCTAAGAAGCGGCGCTAAAAATTAGCGAGGGCTTCAAAAAATCTTGAATCTAAGCCTCTTCTGTTTCTCGCCGCGAGCAAAAACGCTGGTTCTCCTCGATTCCATTCGCTCTAGACCAATGCCGGTTGAAGGGCTATCTACTTACGGACGAAATTCTCCATCTTCCGCTCCCGTGTTGAATGTTGATATGGCGGGGTGGGGTGGTGAAACCAACGACAGTTCGAAGTTGCTTGGGGTTATTTCTAGGGCCAAGCCTTTCGGCATGTTAGCACGCAAAACCCCGCAGCTCGACGGAAAGATTGCAGAAGTCCATTTGCGATAACCATATTAGTTCTAGTGCTACAGTCAGCTGTGTCCCGACATAAAGAATTCCCAGAACTAAGGTGAAAGAGACACCAAACATTCCTACTTCGGTGGATCTACCGGAGAAACTGTCATGTTCACGAGCTAGTGGTTGCTCAACGTTGCTGTCTCAAGTCCAAAACCGCTCTCTGATAACTTGATCCGATGGAAAAACCCAACAGTATTCCACATGTACGAAAGTCGGGGAAGAGCGCTAAGTCCGGAATAGGACTAGCATACTCCGCCAATCCCGCCTTTGCTGGAGCCGCATGTAGGGTTTCAGGCCAGAATCCCCGATCCCTGCGCAGCATTTTTTGATTGTAGTGCAAGAAGTACATTTCTTCTATGATCCAATGCGCGTATGGCTGTGTATAGCTACCTTCTCCAGAAATCTCCTGATCATGCATGGCAGCCGGTAGTATCGGATTGCTAGCTTCTCGGGCCTTCTGATTCCACCCTGCAAAATGCGGGAGAACCTTGAGTTTTCGCCTAACACCCAATCGTGCGCAGAGCTGCGCACATTGGTGGTGTCGCTAAACACAAGGACGACCAAACCATTACGTTCCTGGAACCATTTCGCCATCACATGCTTCGTGTAGCGCTACGTACCCCGCTGTTGGGCAATCGGGAGAGATCTAGACTGTAGTTGCTTTGTTCTTGGCGGATGCAGGGGATGCTCGCATATATTAGAGACGGCTCCCTTGGCCAGAATGCATCTCCCACCAAGCAATTTCCAAGCAGCTGCTTCTTTCTTGGCTCCTGTCTTGTCGATTTCTTGTCACAGCTTCGAAAATGGATACAAAAAAAGAATTTAGTGCAACTGTTGACCATGCCGAGCCGAACGGCAACTTCGATCGCTCATGGCGTGACCAGGAATGGACCCACGGTCAGAGTGTTTCCGTCGAAGCTCAGCAACAGCAGGTCACTGAAGCCGATCTTGGTCCCCGTGAAGCAATCAAATGTTTCACACCTGGTTTGCTCTGGTCTTTGGTCTTTTCGACCTGTGTCATTATGGAAGGAGTACGCCACGACCCTACTTTTGCCTCCACTGACTCGAAGCGTTGCTGAAGAAAGTCATGACACTTTCAACCCAAGAATATTAGCTTACTAACGAGATTGTCTCTCATAGTACGACACCAATTTGCTCGGCAATTTCTTCGCCTACCGTTAGCATTTTCCCTCACTCTGTGCTATCTATGCCCCAGACTGACACCTTGCAGCATCTTTCCAACGCAAATTTGGACGTTACGTCGGCGTCACGCCGCAAACTCCTTCAGGTTACCAACTGCAAGCGGGTTGGCAAGCCGCTGTAGGCCAGGCAGCTGGTGCCGGTTCTTTCTTCGGCACTTTGCTCAATGGCTACCTCGTCGCCAAGTATGGACAACGCAGGGTCGTCTTGGGTGCTCTAGTCGCAATGACCTGCTTCGTTTTCTTGCCTTTCTTCGCCCCAAACCTTCCAGTTCTCCTCGCCGGCGAAGTTCTTTGCGGGTTAGTACACCCATGTGATTCTACAGCCCACCAAACTCACTTTACTGCAGCTTTCCGTGGGGTATGCTCGCAACGTCCGCTCCAGCATATGCGTCTGAGGTCCTTCCAACTGCTCTTCGAACATACATGACCTCTTATACGAATATGTGCTTCATCATCGGTCAATTGATCTCTTCAGCTGTGTTGAAAGGACTGTCTACACGAGAGGATGAATGGGGATACAGGTGAGCAACGGCAGACCTTTTTGATCTCTCAAATCTGACCTGCTATAGAATTCCATTTGCGCTCCAATGGATTTGGCCCGTCTTCCTGGTTCCGCTCGTGTATTTGGCTCCAGAATCTCCGTGGTACCTTGCTCGCATGAACAGGTGAGTCATGTTGCTTCATCGTGTGGGCTGAGCTGACAATTCCAGGCTGGAACAGGCCGAGCAATCGCTGCGGCGTCTTCAAAGCAAATCTGCAACGCATATTGACCCTCAGAAAACCCTGGCGACGATCGTGTATACCAACAATCTGGAGGAACAACTTTCCGTGGGTACCAGCTATTTCGACTGCTTCAAGGGTTTCGAGCTTCGCAGGACTGAGATCGCTTGTTTCTGCTTCGCTGGCCAAATTCTGTCTGGTATCTGTTTCGCCTACAACAGCTCCTACTTCTTCGAGCAAGTCGGCGTTGGCACCTCAACCACCTACTCCCTGTCTCTTGGAGGTACCGCACTTGCGCTTTGTGGATGTATTGTCAACTGGTTCGGTAAGTCAGCTTCCTCAACGACCGATACTGGGGCTCTTATTTTCAATGAAATTTGCTTGCTAATTCTTTCCTAGCTTTGATGCCCTACTTCGGCCGCCGCACTATCTACGTTGTTGGTATGGCAGGAATGTGCGTCATCCTGCTCATCATCGGAATCATGAGCCCATGGACAGCGTCATCCAAATCCGTTGGCCTCGCACAGGCGTGCTTGACTCTCGTCTGGACATTCGCCTTCCAACTTTCTGCTGGACAACTCGGTTGGGCCCTGCCGGCTGAGATGGGCTCCACTCGTCTCAGACAAAAGACCATCTGCCTGGCTCGAAACGCTAGCAACCTAACTGGCGTTGTTGCCGGAACTCTTCAACAATACATGATGAACCCTCAGGTGAGTGAATGTGGCTCAACCGTCCGATTTGTCTGAACTGCACGGTGCTAACATCGAGTGTTTCCCAGGCCTGGAATCTGCGCGGATACACAGGTTTCGTTTGGGGCGGCACTTGCTTCTGCATGTTTGTCTGGTCATACTTCCGCTTGCCCGAGACCTGGAACAGATCCTTCCACGAGCTTGACGTCCTCTTCGCCCAAAAAGTTTCAGCCCGCAAATTTGCCACCACTCGTGTCGAGTACGTATACTTTTGTCACATCTATTTTTGGTGGCATACCCCCCGGCAAAAGGAGCGCTTGCTGACCCGTTAATTTGCAGTCCATTCGACGAGCACCTAGCAAACCAACTTGCAGAGCGCTACAGCGTGGCCAATGCTGTTACTCGTCGACCTACCTGGCTTCCCTCAATCTCTAACGCCATTGGCGACAAGGCAGAGATTGCGCAACGACGCGCGAGCGCTGTGACCACGGATCATCCAACCCGACGACCATCAATTGCTCCCGCTGTCGATGACTACCTCCGAAAAAAGAGTGGTGCAGCGCACAACGCCTAGGCTGCTGCCAAGAGGGGTATGGTTGGCAAATAAAAGCCACTTGTGGCTGATAGTGATGAAAATACGCCCGCTATCCTTGCCCCTTTAAGGCTACCCTTGGTCGTTCCTCGACCGTACGGTTACTATGGTGAGGCACAGGCTGAAACTTGCAAAGATGGGATGGCCTGTCGATGTGAAATGCTGCACGCAACTCTGGTCGATAATTTTACGAGTAATTACGAAAGTACGAAGTACTCTTTGCCGTCCTAGTCCGTCCAGCATGCTACGAGTGATCAGTGAATGTTCCTATGCAAACGCCTTCCAGTCCATCATCAGTTTTGAGTCCCTACAATCTGAAGACCCGCAACAACATCACACACGAGCACGAGCGTCGTCACATCGTAGACTAAGTATACTTGTGCCATCTGGCGAAAATGGCTGTGAAATAAAATAAATAATTAAAATGACTGGAGGGCACGTGCCAAAGCCAAGTTTGCCAAGGGAGATAAATAATGACATAATGCGTGCGATGACGAGCCTGACTCAGCCGGGTGCGCCGGACTTTCGCTTAGCGCGAAGGCGAATTTGCGGCCCGTCCTGTCCCCCGGTTTCGCACACTCTCCCCTAGGAAGAAACGCTGAGCCCCAGGTATCGATCGCTTTCCCGTCAAATTGCTCAGCGGTGCAGGAATTCAAGACAAACGTTTTGAAAGGCCTTGACACGAAGAAGGTCATTCTGGTTTGACCCAGAGCACAAAGGGATTGAATAACACGATGTACGAAGGACTTCGTAATTTCGTCGTTCTAAGCAGCCACCCAATTTTGGGAAACACCATTTCCAGGGTCGGCCAAAGCGGGCCTGCAGGCTGCACAGGACAGCCAATCACGCAACCTTGGGGAGGGGGGAAAGGAGGGTCTCGTTGCTCGACAGCCTGAGTGACATAATCATAGTGGGTATTCGTGCTCCGTTCGACCCGAGAATGATCTGCGCAGAGGTGTTTTTTTATTGAATATCTAAATCCACCCCCTCCAGGCATGGATGGATGGACAGATGGATTTATATTCTAGGGCTCGGTGTGTATACACAACAGGAGGAAGGACTCCGCAGCAGTAGGTGACTTTGCTGGCTGTGTGCATTGAATGTGCTTTTTGCTCTTGCCGAGGACATCAACAGTAAGGTATGACTTTGGAAGATTCGCAGAATACTGCTACGGCCAAGCGGGGCCCGGGCTTGGAGAGGGAGAACAGCAGCCCGGCCAGTGAGGCCACTACTCTTAACGACGCCGGTGGTGCTTTGAACAAGGAAGCAGAATACGAGAAACCAGCACTCGAGAGCGAGGCGTCTCGCGATGATGACATGGAAGAGGTGTCTTTAGACGACGACGACGACGGCGATGACGACGGTGAGAAGAAACACACACCCCCGAAACCCTCGGTCGAGGGAACAGTCGCATTCCAGGAACCGGCACGACGGGATCCGTCCGATCGACCCAGACCCGTCCTTGCAGATCGTGCAACCACCATGTCGGTGTCAGCAATGAACAACAACACCACCACTCCTGCTACCGCCACCGCTACACGAACAAAGACACTGCCACCACTCAAGCGCAAGGAGACTCGGCTGATGCAGAAAGAGGCGCACCCCTGGGAGCACCTCGGGATCACGCTGGGGCTCCCTGCGATCCTGCTCTTCGACGTCGTCGTCCCCTGCATCATCTACTACACATGGTACTACGAGCACAAGCAGCGGTGGCAGCGCACGTGCTTCGAATCATACACGATCTTCGGCCTGACGTGCCCGGTCGCCAAGCCGGAATTCGACGAGGACATCCTCGGGTACGCGATCATCTCGTTCGGGTTCGGCGAGCTGTGGATCCTGATCGCACGGGTGTGGCGGCTGTACTTCCGGCGCGAGGACTGTGCACCCTTGCTCAGCCGCAGCAAGTGGGAGCTCGACGCCACCAGCTGGGTGTACGCGGTGGCCATGGTCCTGGCGCTCATCCCCTTCGTCGTCGGCAGCTCCCTCGTCCTCCCGCACCTGTACCTGTACTCGCCCAGCTTCCTGATGGGCTTCCTCGGCATCCTGATGGTCATCACTACGGCGGTCCCGTCGTTCGTCAAGATCCCCATCGGCATCAATTCGCAGGCCCGGGGGTCCGGGCTGCGGCCGTTTATCTACTATGCCGCGGAGGACTTTATTGCTGTTGACGGCTTGCAGGACCGTGAGTTTCGGGTGCGCTACAATCACCGCTACGAGACTAATGCCCGCTTCCGCCGCATGTTCTTGCACCTGACCCTGTGGTGGCTGTTGGGTGTCTGCGTCTACATCGGCTGTGTCTCGGCTGTCATTTGGACGTGCGAGTTCCACATCGCGTTTGGTCTGTCGCTGGGCGTGCTGTTTGCGTATATCATCGTCTGGGCCGCGGTGAGCTACTTCTGGGTCAAGTGGGAGATTAGGAAAGAACACCGCTTATTCGACAGGGAGCAAGAGGCGGTTGAAGCCCAAGCTAGGGTTTGATACTACCCTGATCTCTTTTTTGGTGCAAAGTTTCTGGTTATTTCTTTTTTTATGCCCTTTGTACAAAAACTTCGGCCATGTGTTAAAATTGGAGCTGCTGGAAAGAGACACAGTTTTTGATTATCTATCCTATTCTATCTTCTTTGGCAAAAAGGTGCGTCCAAGGCCTCGCTTGCCTTTTTCGTTGGTCTGAGTTATCGGGTGCTGGCCAGTTGCGGTAAGGTTGTTACAGCTCGAGATTACCAACGATGTCGTTATTATTATTGTTGTTGTCGTCGTCGTCTCTTTGCAGGATCACATCGTTATTCTGTCATCTCGTGTCATCCGCATCGAAATGCTCCCCAAAGTATTGTCGGTAATGCTTCTTGCTCCCTGCAACGCAGATCTCTTGGACTTCATCGGGCGTCAGATTGAAAGAGGCAGCAGCCAGGTACTCCTTGAGTCTGCTCTCTTTGCTGCTGGTGGTGACGGCCACAACGCCTTGCTCGATGCACCATCGCAGCGCCACAGCGGCTTCACTGACACCATACTTCTTGGCTAGCGACGCGAAAATCTCATCACACGGGCCCGGCGCGCCTTTCAGGTTCGACGCCAAGGGACTGTATGCAGCAGTAACGATGCCCTTCTCCTCACTCCAGGGGACGAGATTCTGTCGCTGCAGGTAAGGGTGGAACTCGACCTCGTTGACCGCGGGCACGATCTCGGCGATCTCCAGCACGGCCTCCAAATGCTCAACCAGGAAATTGCTCACGCCGATACTCCTGGCCTTGCCGCTCTTCTGGACCTGCTCCATGGCCTTCCAGCTGGCTTGGAGCTGGGCCTTTTCCGGGGTGACCCAGGGCACGTGGATGAGGTACAAGTCGACATAGTCTAGGTCGAGCTTCTTCAGAGACTGGTCGATGGCTTGCGGGATGTTCTCGGCGGTGTTCACGAATTTTGTGACGACGAAGAGGCTGGAGCGAGGGACACCAGCCTCCTTGATCGCTGCACCAAGCTCAGGTTCTGTATTGTACATCTCTGCTCCATCGAGGAGGCGAAACCCTGGAATTGCATGATGCAGTCAGCGGCAGTCTCCCCCAGAGCCCCCGTTGAAGAAGACTTTGTATTGCACGGCCCCGTAGAAGAAGAGTCTGGGGAAAACCTCGCATCTGCTTGGTGTGAAGTCGACTCACCAGACGTAATCGCGGTTTTGATATAGTCTAATTTGGTGTGGTCGATTGCATCGACATCGCCCTTGCCCTTTTTCATGAGTGCCGTGCCCGTTCCGTAGCCAAGCTGGAATTGCCCGTTAGAACAGCTTGAACCCACTGCAGGGGCTGGTTGCAAGGTACTCCCATACCAAAGGAATATCGTATCCGCTGTTGAGTTTCCGGGTCGGGATACTGCTGGATGCCATGTCCATGGCTGCTTTTCTGACTAGTCTAGTAGTCCTCAGGTGGATGCGTTCATTGATCATTCAACACAAGATAGTGTTTGATACCAGGGATGCCGAGAACGGAAGAAGCCACTCACACTAGTAAATTCCCCGTAAGTCCTGGTTAATCGAATCATTTTCTCTTGTGTTGGGCGAATCAAAGCTTGCCTGGACAAGAAAGGGCAGCATCGGCAGCTTTCACTCGCTCATGCGTGGAAAACACACAGCGTAGAACTCCGCCAAAATTCCAGCTCAATCGGTGATGTCATCTATCGGAATCCGGCCGCACAGCCGATTCTCGGACTAGGGCAGCGTAACAGTTGAGGAAAGGAGGCAAATACGCAAAATAAGAACTCAGGTAACCTATATGTATTATAAAATCTGCTTTGAGGCACCAAACTCTTCAAGTCTCGAGTGTACAGCGGCAAGACTCGAGAGGAAAGACGGTACTGTATATAATGAAAGGTAGGGGTAAATATATTTTGATAAATTCCTTTGCAGGTTTCTATTCTAACACACATGGATCTTGTGACATCCCAACCGTCCCGATGATCGATCGCTCATGCCTCTACGCAAATATCCCCCCTGCTTAAAACATTGGTCATTACTCATCTCACTTCGTTATTTGTCGTTAATTGGTACCCGTTCCCATTGCTCCAAGTAGGCTGTCATCCGGATGTCAGCATCTGCCGGCCCTGCCTGAAACTCCTGATACGCCTCTCTGTCCCGTTGGCCGAGTGTATACATTTCGTAAAAGTGAAAGAAACTAAAAATCAAGACTGCTCGCTATAACCGAGGCATCTGAAGGAGGGTGATGAAACTTTTCTGTCTGTGTTTTGCATGGTCTCGTCATCGACATTGGCATTTCCTTTCACGTTCAATGCCTAGTCGGAAGGGTGCAAGGGTTCGGAGAGAGGAGTGTGATAGTTCGAAGCTATGGTGTTCGCTGGCCAGCTCCAGTGTGGCACGTTATCAAAATTAGACGTTGTTGCCTCGCTGTTCGCAGTGCTTGTGACAATCGAGGCATGGACGGGTCCATATGGCAGCTGTTTCGGTTGAGGTTTAGGCTCCAATTCCTGACACTTGTGCGGTAGGAACTTGCTGAGGACGTTGAAAGGAGAAAAGATGTCCATGTAATTTGAAGTTGAAGTCGATGGAGATGAAGAAGTCGTCATGGGGTTTGATTGTTGGATTAGAAGGTCTGACGTGTCCGACTGCAGATATTGGGAGTATGTTAGCGTCGTGTTATGAGTTGGTATGAACGTTGCTTTGTGTTTGCTTTTGTGGCAGTCTCAATTGGCGTGATGTTGGCCATGAGCAGGAGTAGCATGATTGAGTCTGGCTTTATACACGCTACCAAATCCATGTATGGCCGAAATGCCTCAGTCTATATGAAGTCAGTGGTCTCATGAGGGAAATGTGGTGTGGCTTGGGTAGGAAAGTGGAGTCGACATCAACTGCCAAGCCTTTCACAAAGACAATCCGGTTGCCACTTCATGCCACTTTCACCAGCGACTTCCGAGTCCGTGGGAATGCACGATGAGCCTGATGGAAGACCTTTGGACCCATGCGCGAATAAGTAATAGTAGTCAAACCGGCTGTGAAATCCTTGGAGACGTGTTCCATGCAAAGTCTGGTTCGTTCGAAAGAGACAAAGTACTACAAGTCACTGCACATATGCGGTGCGAGGATAGCGACCAACCTTTTGTGGTGGCTTGCACACCTCGCTTTAGGCAGGCAGCCTGTTGGTTCTTTCGCCAGAGAGACATTTTTCTGTTATCGAGGAGCTGATCAGATTGAGCTCACTGGCCGTAGGAACTGGTTGAAAGTGCAAGAAGGCGATGATTGCGTTAGTGTTCATGTGTTCCCGGGTGCTCGGCACCCTGTTGCTGCCGAGTCCGAGGAGCAGGTCAGCCGACTGAGCTGGACTCGAAGCAACTAGTATGTACAGAATACTCCACTTAAATCCACCTATCAACGCGTTCGAGAGGATATCCGCACGCCACGACGCGTTTCAATTTTGGTCCGGGCCGGGCTTAAGGTCAAGTTAGGCCCGCGGAGTTTTGTAAACACACTCCCGCTCCCACTCTGCACTCCTCTCTCCGCTGCGTGTTTTGCTAACTGGTATGGACTCGGACACATGACCATCAAACGTGGGCTGGCCAATTTGTCCTCTGCACGGGCTGTCGCTTGGATTATTTGCTGGTCGGCCATGAGAGGCAGCACTTGAATACCAATCCGATTGATTGCAACTCTCCTGACTGACTTGTGGCCGGGGCCTCGATGCCGTCCCCGCTCGTCAAGAACTTTGCCACCGCCGCCATCGTCACAGCGGTCGCAACGACTTTTATAGAATGGATGAAACCGCGGCCGCTCCACCAGCAGCAGCAGCAGCAGCAGCCTCAACTTCCTTCCACCGCAAAATCGAACTCCAGTCCCACGCAGACCTGACCTACCTCCAGCAGAACCTGGCCAAAGCCGCGCGCGAAAAGCTGGACCTGCATTTCCCTCCTCAGCGCAAGACCAAGACCAAACAAGCTGCGCCCGCCGAAGTAATCACGCTGGGTGGTGCGCCGTCTGCCAGAGACGAACATACGAGCACAGCAGCAGATAATGACCAAACCGCAAACCCTCCACAACAAGGACGAGAAGCGGCAGTAGCAGCAGTAGCAGAAACAGAAGTTGAAGAAGAAGAAGAAGAAGAAGAAGATGAAGACCCACTGCGCAGACACGTGCGCCAGCTAGTCGACTCGTTCCTGCAGCAGACCTTCACCTCGGCCTCGCACAGCATAACCGTCAACGGAATCGACGCCTCCTCCCTGCCCGTCCAGCCATCCCAACTGCCCAGCTGCAGCAACCCGACACCGTCCCTTGACCAGAAGAAGACGACCTCCTCTTCCTCCTCCAAGACCCCTGATCCGGCTGAGGCAGAAATCGAAGTCGAAGGCGTCCACTACACGTACACGCCCTTCGACACGCGTCTGAAAACGCGTCTGCAGGCTCTCTCGTACGAAGTCGAAACCCTCACTGCGCAGGTGGCCAAGTTGCGCCGCGAAGCGCCGAAGCAGTCGGCGGATGCGTATGTGGCGGCTCTGGAAGCGGCGCTCGCGGACGACGACGCGGAGTGGGAGAAGCAGAAGCAGCAGCAGCAAGAACAGCAGCAGCAGGAAGATGGACAGCTAGCAGATCAGCGTCATCAGACGATATCTGGAGGGTGGGAGCTAGACAAGCTGAGGGATGGCTGGAACGAAGACGTGCGCGACATGTACGAACGCGGCGTGCAGCAGCTGGCCATCCTGAGCGGTAGTGGCAATACCAGCACTGCTGGTGGTGGTGGTGGGCCGGGAGCGACGAGCACGGGCAGCCTCACCGAAACAGGGGGCCGAGTACAGCGAGCACAGACGGTCGCAATGGAGCTGGACTAGCTGTTGCAGATGGAGGATTGCGGATCGAGGATCGAGGAATTTAGAGGAAGATATGTGAGCGGCAGTGGGCAAGGGAATCCAATAACCCTTTTTCTTCTGGTTTTTGTGTAGCGCTCACTGACGAGAAGAACCGAGAGTGTATACCAAAAAGGCAGGCACACATGCGTACAATAAAAGCTGCACGATCTTGAAATCCCGAAGCAGATGCAGATGTAGTAGCTGGACGCAGGACGCAGGACGCAGATAGGCCAACCAAACCAGAGCATGAAAGATTACTTTTTTTTTCGGGCATCGGTCAAAAGCCTTTCGAAGGGGAATTTTCGGTTTATCTGCAGCGGCATCTATGGGAGCAGCAGCAGCACTACTACTACCTCCAACACGAAACGAGACGAGACGAGACGAGACCAATGCCTGAGCTGAGCTGTGGGGGTCCGCAGAGTCTTCTTTTCTCCGAGAGAGAGAGAGAGAGAGAGAGAGAGATGTCCGGGGGGTTAAAAGAAAAGGTGCAAGTGTGGTTGTCTATCTACTACTACCTACCTATAGGTATGAAGTAGTATCGAAGATGGATTTGTTGTTGGGGGAGGGGGCCACCAGGTCTGTCTGTGTCTTCGGTCTTCTGTCCTCTGTGTTCTGTCTTTTGTGTCCGGTTCCATTCTTACTTGTTCGCGTACTCTCTATCACTATCTCTACCTCACTCTCACTCAGCCTGCCCCTGTCCCTGTCCCTGTCTCACCGTCCATCTCACCGACGCACGTCCCGGCCCTTGCGTGGAGGACAAAGTGTGCCGACTGTCTTTATTCTGCTCGGCCTAGGCATCCCCCAACCCCACTAAAACCTACCTACCTAGGTAGTTCGTTTCGTAGTCCCACTTCTCAGTCCCCACCGATGTAGGCAGTCTTACTCGTCTACCACGTCTCGTTCGCTGATGTATATTCAGACTCTTGATCTATTTGGAAAACACGTGCCAGAGGTAGTCTGTTCTATATGCCGTAATTCTCGACCCTGACTGACTTCGGCGGGTTTGCAGCCTGTCTCAGGGTGCTGGGGACTTCAACGGCTCCCCACCGTCTTTCATCGCAACAACTTCTCCACCAGGCTCACTCTATCTTTCTACCTTTCGCCAGCATCCTAGGCTGCCGCTGGAGCATCCAGTCGTCCCGCACCAGCAGGGGCTGGAACTTCTGGCTCTTCCTTGGACGGGACTGGGACTGGAGCTGGAGCTGTGGCAGGAGTGGGTTCCGCGCTGTTCTCGGTCTCAGCTGACTTTTCCGTCGTCTTGCTCTCTGGCTGGTCCTGCTGCTGCTTCTTCTTCTGTGCCCATTTCGGCTCCCGCACCCATTGGTCGTCCTGCCACGGACCGGCATCGCTGTACTCGCACCCGCCGGGGCACTCGCAGACGCCACCAAAGGCCTTGGGCAAGTTCTCTTTTGGCACCTGGGCCAACAGCTCCTTCTGATAGCCGGCACCCAGCACGTGGATCTTGCTCACGGTGACGGGATCCAAAAAGCCCTTGACGACGCCGAAGACGGAGCTGAAGCCCCAGGGGGCGTTGATGATGTACAGCTTGCCCAGGCGTTCGGGGTAGTGGTCCTGCGAGATGGCCGAGGCCTGCTTGACGTAGCCGTAGACCGACGGTATCCGAGTGACGCCGACTCCCTTCATGTCCATGATGGTGCAGCAGGTCTCGAGCAGCTTGCCGGCTTTTCGGGAGCAGGCCGGGAGGCGAGGGTCGGCCACCTTTTCATACTCGACGACCAGGTTTTGGAGCATGCGTTCGGCGGCCGTGATTTTGTACATGGCATTCAAGTCGATGTTGCCGTACTGCTCGATATACACCGGGCGGCCGTCCTGCGCAGCGGGTCAGCGGGTCAGTGGGAGGCGGTCGAGGGAGGTACAAAGAGATGCCGGGACGTACCTTGTCTGTTTTGTGATAGTACTGCGGGTAGAACTTGAACACTTCCGGCTTCTCCGTGTACTCAAAGCTGTGCACCAGCTCGTCGGTGCCAAAGTCCTTTCGCCATTTCTCGTTGGCCACGAACCTGCGCATCCAAATGTCAGTGTCGGTGTCAGAGATAGAGTCGGAGCCGGGCGCCCGTGCACCGTGCACCGTGTCCGTTTGTCCATGTCGATGGACTATATCTTACATGTCATACGAGGCCTGCACGTTGAACTTGCGTGCCCGCAGGAAGCGCAACAGGGTCAACGTATCCAAGCGCTCCGTGTAGCCGGCTTGCTCGAGCATTCCCCGCAGCTGGTGCACTTGCGCATCCTGCTCTTTGCTGGTGTGGCCCGCGTGGCCCGCGTGGGGCTCGGGCGAGGTGGTGGGATAGTCGTAGTCGTCGTGCTTGGGATCCAGCTCCAAGTGCGGGTTGGCCTTGGCCGGCTCTTCTTTGGAGTTGTGTTCGGCCATGCTGATCGGGAACGTATGCTCACCGCACTGGCTGTTGGAAGGAGGGGAAGGAGCTCGATGGGGATCGTTGCACGCTGGATGCTGAGATAAGACGACAGAAAGCCAAAAGTCAAAGCGAAAATGCGGACAATGCGGATGATAATGATAATGATGACGATGACGACGACGACGATGATGATGATGATGCAGACACAGAATGCAGTGGCAGATGACCGTCGATTCTCAATGCTCGATCCTCGATACCAGGCGTAGGCACGGCAACAATATCGGACAACAATTGTCAATTACTAAGTGGAATGGCCGACTGTAACTTTGAAGACGCCGCGCCTCATCGAAACAAATTTCCCCACCGCCGGCGAGCCCCTGCTCCAAGACTCAAGGCTCTAGGCGCAAGGCTCGAGGCTGGAAGACCCACCCATGACATAATCATTGCTTGGCATTCCCTAAAGCTCTTAGTGCCGCACAGCGAATACCGCGTAGATTATGATAACAATACAGCGATGAAATGTCACCTTGCCCGCGACATCCTCTTCGTCGTCGTCATCGTCGTCGGCTTAGCCTGCTAGTAGTACATTGGGTATCCTTCCACAGTTCATCCAGCTCATCAAAATATGCCACTCCCCGGCGCTTGCTAGTTGAGAAATTATCGACATTACCACTGCCACTCTCCACTCTCCACTTTCCACTTTCCACTCTCCATGCTCCAGTATGCAGTGTTTAATACTTCGTGGGGAACATCACATTACATCTTTCTCCGATCCTGGTGCGTTTCGGACCGGAAGAAGCCGGACCCGCCAGAACAGCCCAGATCATCGGCTCTCGTAACGGCACAATCGGTTTGCCGTTATCTACCCTCTTCTCATGCCTCTTACTGGCGTGCCTCTCACTTCTTGCGTGCGAATCGTTTGTTAAGGAGCGCCAGCACTTTGGGCACGTCAAACTGCACATATTCTAGTTCGAGCTCGTCTTGTCCGTCCTTTTGCATTTCGAGCAGGTCGTCCAGCTTCAGATCGAGTTCGAGCAATCCCCGGTGGCGACCTGTCACCCCTCGTTAGTAACCACGTCAAGAACAAGACCACCACTGCGTCATACCTTTGTAGTGAAGACTAATCACAAACGTGCCCGCCGTCGGACTCTTGAACATGAAATAGATGTTGCCTCGCCGGTTCTCCGGCACATTGCTCCGTTTGATCACCCCGTCGCGTTCGAGCTGCGCGTGCGAGAACTTGTACGGTCCCAGCTCGCGCACCCGCACGTTCGCCGGCCGTTTGACCCCTTCGGCTTGACTGCGCACGTTGTGGAGATAGTTCTTGTACGTGTCCAGCTGTGACAGCAGATACGCGTTGTGGTCGCGGATCGTCTTGTACACGTCGTCCAGTTTCATCGTCTCTTCGAGCACCTTGTCCTTCAGCGACCCGAGATGCACCAGTTCTTGTTCAATCTCGTCGCGCAGCACCGCGTACTCGTCCGCCCGTTCGATCGCTCCCAACTCCAACAGCCCACTCAGCAGTTCCACGCAGCGGATGCCCTTCCGCACCATCACCGGATCGTTGCGGAGGGTCCCGGCCGCCTCGGCGATGCGGTCCAACCGGAGCGGCCGCGCGTGAGCTCGAGACTTGTCCGGCAGGCTTCGGATGATCTGCACAAAGGTGCTTTTGGCTTCGAGGAACAAGATTTCCTCTTGCGTGATGTCGAGTTGTTGCGTGAGGTCGTCAAACGACGACTCCCATCGACTGTACAGCGGCAGCGTGATGGCCCGGTTGTCCTTGCGGGGAAGCTGGGCCGGCGCCGGCCCCAGCTCACGCAGCAGGATGGCCAGGTGAGAGCTGGGGTCCTTGGCCACTTCCGGCCCATGCTTCTCCAGCAGAGCATGCGTGGCGTACACTTCGTTCAAGCTGATGTTGAGTTCGATGTCGCGTTTCGACAGGGCAACATAGTTGTCCATCTCGAGGCTCTCGTAAAAGTCTTGCACTTCGCACAAGTCCAGCATAAACTTGTTACACCGGTCTTTGTTCCGTTGGATAAACGGTTGTAGTCTCGCCATGTACGGCTCTTTCGCGTACGACGGCTTGTTGGCCAAGTTCTGCAGCATCTTGGCAATGTAGGTCAGGGTGCGCTTCGGCTTCTCTTCCGGCGCGCGTTCGATGAGCATGTACGACTTGGGCGTCACGATGGCCGGGTTGATGAAGCGGAGAAAGAAGAAGCCGCCGATCAGGGTACAGATGGCCTCGTCACGAGCGTCCGGGTACTTCCGCCGCGACAGGTTCCGGATCTGTTTGCAAATCCATCGGATCCCATAGGGGGCCTCCTCCACGGCCAGGATGATCTCGTCCAGAAATCCTTCGGCCAGATCGCTGAGCGCCGTCACGCGGGGCTCGATAATGGCTTGCACCTGAGGATGGGCGGCGGCAAACTCGGCGGTCACGGCACGCGACATGTCGGCCGGGAGCTGGCCCGTGGTCTCCTCGATGCGGGCGATCATGTTTTCGTAGACCTTGAGCGGATTGATTTCGAGGTCGACCTCGTCCAACTCAATCAGCGAGTTGATCTTTTCGGACAGAACCTCCTTCAGGTAGCTCTGGCCGGGCCCTCGTCGGGTGTAGGTGTTCATCATGCGTGACACGGGCGTGTTCTGGCGTAATAGGTTGGAGTATTCTGGGGTGGACTCGAACTGGTGGGTGAGCACGGATTGAAACATGGTGAGGAGGAGGTGCTCTTCTCGGCTTTCGTATTGGTTGCCGTAGATGGTGAACATGACGGTCTGGAGCAGGGAATCAATCTCGGGCATGGTGACGAGACGACACAAGTGCGCAATGTGGCGTGGCTCGGACTGCAGGAGGAAGAGCATGTTGCCGTAGCGTTGGGTCTTGTCGTCGTTGGGGAACTCGCCCTCTTGCAGCTCGGCGGCTTCGTCCAAGTGACTGGCCAGCACATTCTGCTCCTCCAAGGCCATGCGATTCTGGATGAGCAGGGCGATGCGAGAGTCGAGGTATCGCACGTCTTTCTCGAGGACGAAGTTCTTCTTGGACTGGATGGATATTTTCGTTTTCAGATCTCGTAGGACCTTCTGTGCTCGCGCGAGCTCGTCGGAGATTTCCAAGTCTCGGTCTTTGGCACTCATGCTCACGAGCAGAGCGGTCATGCTGGCGCGTTTGCTCTGTCGCAGCGACCGAGCGCCATCGTGACTCGAGAAGGTGTTTTGCCTGGTCATGGGCTCAAAGGACGATGTGGTGGAGGTGGAGGTGCGCGAGGGCGCGAGCATGGTGGCGACGACCATGGGTCTATCTCTATCTCTTTCTCTTTCAGGCTGTCTTTGTCTACCACTCCTGGGTCGTTCTTTGGCGCTCGAGAGGCGGACCGGCACGTTGGAACGCACTTGGGAAGTCATTCGGACGCGAGTCGCTTGTGAAGGGAGGGAGGGATTGCTGTAATTCCTGCAGGTTCTGGTGTTGCGCTCGAGGCGAGGCGAGGCGAGGCGTGTGGTGTTTGGCGAAAATGGGAATGCTTGCTGTGGTCTGCTTTTCGGCGGGAAGGGGGTTCCAATGGTTGAGTGGCTCCCTCGAAAAGTGCAGCTGGTCTTCGTCTTGATCTAGACACGAGGTTGATGCATAGTCTACTATAGCGACCAGCGCCTTCTCATCGACTTGACTTGACTTGACTTGACTTGACGGTTGACCGAGCGCTCCTAGATTGGCATGCAAAAGGTGCCGGTGTCGCTGTCGCTGTCGCTGTCGCTGTCGCTGTCGGGACGGACCTTGGTCTGACACACGGCACCCAGTTCGATGTTGCTTGTCGCTCTCGTAAGGACCGGTGGAGGCGTTTCACAGGCAGCCAATGTCCGACGGGACAATCAGGACGACAGACAGACCACACACAACGAATTATGGTTGCGGTCTGTGTTTCGACGAGTCAAAGACGGCCGTCAGCGGGTTTCAGAGAATTGTCGAATTGTCGAATTGTCAAATGGCCGAATGGTCGAAGGGTGAATTACTGGTGCGTACCTGCAGCAGCGCCGACGAATGGCTTCCGAGGGCTCCGATCGATGCGGATAGCGATTGTTGGCCAAAGGAATGTCGATAAGGAACGTGGGAGCGAATTGGCGGGTGTCGCGGTGCCGCGGCTAATTTGCAGAGCCTGCCAGAGCCGGTGCCAGTGCTGATGCCAGTGCTGAAGCCAGTGGCAGTGAAGCCAGTGAGGAAGTGGAAGATGGCCGTCGACCGTCGACGAATGAAGGCGCACAGTCTGAGGATTGCGACAGGAAAGCACGCCTCGTGGTGTCGGGCCTCCTTCCCACTTCAGTGACTGATGTTTTGGATTTTGGAGTCGGCGGACGGTAAGGGATATAGCGGTCCTCTTTCCTCTAGGCCCAGCACGGCTTAGGAGGCGTGGGAGGCTAAGGGCTAAGAGCGTCGTACCTTTTTCTAATCCCGCTAGCGACGCACCTGCCAAACACGTTCAGGGGATGAAATGCACGTCCATGCGGCAGGGACGATCCTCAGGCAAAGAATGTGCACAAACTGTCATTATAATAATGGGGACGATGCGGCACCCGCTTGGCCTTCAAGTTGCGCTGGCGCTCTTCTCCACACTAGACTCAATATAGTTGCGAACAAAGCAGCAAACCCGCAAGCATCCGTGAAGTGGCTCAAAGCTATTGATAGAAAACTAAGTAGTTTGGAGTTCGTAGGTCGTAGTTCGCACAGTGGGTTACCTACGTCGTTTCTCTGCGCACGCTTGGGGAACTCGCTATCTCACCGATTAGGTATGTGGTACGGAGCACACGTCTCTGTCAGACAGCTCAGGCAACTCAAGTCACGCAGCGATGGAGCGTACTACGCAGGTTGCGGCCAGACCTACACACTACGCAGTACAGTATATGTGAGGCAATGTGAGTGTCAACTCTTGGTCCAGGGTTAGAGACCAGGTATCCTCCTCCTTCAGTCGATTGAACAGGGGCAATCTTAGCCTCCACAAGGTGTGGCTCCCACGGCTCCCAAGCCTTTGGTGGCTGGCATTAACTTCGCAGAGTGGGTCTAGGGTGCCAGTCAAACCGGTCCAGCGCTAGCAAGTTGCCCGTTCCACTAACGATTCTGCACCATATGCAGTCGGTCCCATGGCCGCCCAGGCACCAACAAACAGCCCAAGCTCGTCAATAGCAGGAAACAGATCTGCCATATTGGATGTCTCTATCGACCGATCGACTCTCACATTCTCCACGACTCTCGTATCGCGCTACAGTAATGAATCATGATCATTCTTAGCTGGGGACGCTTGTATATATTAGATACAGATACTTAGGAATGAAGTAAATCCGCAATGCAGATCGGAGCAGTATGGTCGCCACGCTTGCGCCCGAGGTGCAATCTGCAATGACTAACGAATTACTCGCCCACACACCTCGACCCTCGCGTCGCCCCGCATTGTTGGTAGTACCGAAAGTTGATTATCCCTGCAACCAATTTAACATTCTCGCGTGCATCTTTGGAAACTTGTTCTATGCATATATGCGGAGGATATTGACTGTATTGACTGCGGCATTGTCCGTGCTCATTGGTGCCGGCACCAAGCCTGGAATCTCAATTAATCAACCCTACTACGTGCAATGATAACGTCTTTCCGTTGGTGCATCGTACATGTGCCGTCGCAAGTCAATCCGTATGGTGTCCCGTGCTTAGTATTAGTAAATAAACTTAGTGGGATGATCAGTGCCTGCCAGCCGCCTGCCAAATGCGGAGTTCCAGCTACAGATCCGTGGCTTGCAGGCCCAACACTGAAGATCAGATTCAACCCTGCAAGACCAGGCCGTCGCAGGTCATTAATCCTCACCGGAACTTTCCGTTTTGCGCAACCAATGATGGAGTTCTCTTGTGATGTCTGACACAGTGATCGTGACGCTAATGGCGCTTCTTGTACATTGCCATTCCATGTCCTCGTCGTGCCATGTTGCTTGATCTTTGCCAGGTCAAAGCCAGCGCACAATGCTTTGTAGCATGATCCAGGTCTCGATCAGGCTAGACCTTAGTGTACGAAGTAATGCGTACGATTTGGATTGGGATTGGCCCGTGATGTTGCGGTAACTTCGGGAAAAGCAAAAGGGTTTGAGGCTATATCCTGGCCAAACCTTGCACTCATTTGGGCCAAGGTTGTGGAAGATCCTCATAGACTCTCGCATTCCTCTGTGCCACGGCACGCCTCTGGAGCGGCTCAGCTCGAAACTGAGTTCTGATGCTCATGCAGGTTGAAATAAATGACACGAATGACGGAAATGATCTGTTTCAGACGAAGAGCATGTGACGTGCATGACACGTTTTTCAGCAGACGTGGCAACAAACTCAATCCTGTGTTTGTCGCCATCGTAGTTAACATTCGAGCACTGACCACAGCTTGGCAGGGACCACGCACCACGCACCACCTATACCATCCACCACGGACGGATCACAAACTTAAAGCAAGCAGCAAGAGTTGAGGGTGAACAACTTGCTTTCTAGTACATATGTTCGTGTTGTATCCATGGCTCTGGATTTCCTCCTAATCAGCCCTTTTAATAAATTTTCGTTTGAGACTGATGGCACGCCAGCCGGCCGGACGGGCCATCTGTTCAGTAGCGACGAACATCCATGGATGGGTAAAATTAATACTTCGCAGATCTCCCCTTCTCCACACACAGCCGTTCTAGGCGTTAGGAAGGGAAGCTGCGGCTGCTTCCCGAACGAACGCCCCATCCCGCAAATTGTAAGATAATTGTTGTTACGACAACCCAGCCCTCCTAGCACTTGCGGCTAAGCCAATTAATTGTGTTCATTACCTGCCGTTCCGGATGTTGTCGTACTTCGAGTTCGGATATTCCAAGCAGTTCCTGCTTTGCTCAAGGCGACGATGTCCTCCACATCCTCCCAAAAAGGTCTCAATCAAGCTGCCATTCCCAAATGCTTTGTCTGCACTGCTCTCCCACCACATACCACCTCCAAACCCATGTCTGCTCACGAGGTCCGCCTTCATCTGCACCACCTCAGGACTATCATAACTGATCATGAGCTGTGACCGAGGATCGTAGCAGTAACTCGCTATCAGGTTGCGGTCGTTGCTGACCTTGCAACCTGCCTTGGGTAGAGATTTGTAGTCCCAGACTCCATCTTCCCAGCTACCCTGCCCAACGCCATTGAAAGATTTTCCTGGACCCTTTGTTGCTTGGAAGGCTCGACCATATAATGGCATCCCGATGACAATCTTGTCCTTTCGGACTCCTTGTCCAATATAGTACCTCAACGCGGCATCTGTGCAAAAAGGGGTCGATCCACCACCGTGGGGACTCGCAAACCAGTTCGATTGATGCCCGGCGTTGCTGTCCCAGCTGCCCGAATAATCATACGCCATCAGGTTCCAGAAGTCAAGGTACTGGTCCATTCCGCGCACGTCCATTTTCTCGTAATTCTGTGCACCGGCCGGACAGGCAACGGTCAGCAGGAAATTCGTTCCCGAGCGACGTCTCTGCTGGGCCCTGTGTAGTTCGGACCTCACCTCGCGCAAAAGCTCGACAAAGTTCCGTGCCTGGGATGCATCCTGTGGGTACTCCCAGTCGATATCGAGTCCGTCAAAGCCAAGATCCTCAAGCAATTGGACAGCGCTCTGCGCAAACCTTTGTCGCCCGGCTGGAGTACTCGCGGGCTGAGCAAAGTTCGCCGAGTAGGTCCAACCACCAATGCTGAGCAGGACTTTTAGATTTCGATTGCGCTGTTTCAGTTGATACAGTTGCTTGACACAGCCATACACTTTCTGCACACCATCTTCCCATGGATCGTCCGGCCAATGTTTGTCGAGATCCGCCCACTGGTCAGTCAGGTAGACTTCGCCCGTTTCCGGTCGAATGTTGGCAAATGCGTACAGCACATGCGTCAGGCTTTCGGCAGGCAGATCACGGGGAGTGTGGTTTCGACCGTAAATGGCCCAGTTAACAAAATACGCCACCGTCCGGACACCATTGCCCCCGCCCATTATGTTTTTGGTGTTGTCTGTCGAGTTCTGAATGATAGGAACCTGGCCTGGAACTGATCTTTGGTGTAGAGGTGTCTGGCTTGCTCCTACTGTATACTGACCGAACGTTAAATTTGCAAAAGCAAGCAAGAATACTATAGCCTTATAATAATTCCCCATGTTGGTGCGACGTTAAGTTTAGGTGCTGATGCATGAAAAATTACTCGGCAGTGCATAATAGTTGAGCAAGACTTACGCATCATTAGAACCTACAAATAGTGACGTGGATTGCCGATCTTTGTGGAATTCTGTGGCTGCGAAGGGATATCATTTGGTGCTGCTATTCTACATTCCCCGAGTTAACCAGACATAGCCTCTTATTGAGAGAAGGGGCTTCGTCAGCTGCTTAGGCCCTCAGCCGTGCTGGAAGCTCGGGAGCTCGTCCCAACAAGAGGCTCGGGCCTTGCCCTTGTGGCGGTGCGGTGCTACCAAGCCACCATTCCAGCCCGGTCCAGTCGACACAAAGGGCTCCAGGTATGTACATACAAGCCGTAGTGAGACACTTGTCACAAAGTTGCAACACTTTGACGAACATTGGAAAAGATTTTTGAAATTTTGTGGGCTATAGATAACGAATACTTTGTGCACTCTGTCTGAAAGTGATCACATCTGCATATGCTTTGCTATTCGACCATCCATAAACTTCACGTCTTCCGGATTTGCCCCTCCACCAGCGGCATGGCCCCATGATGACTCGATGACAGCTAAAGTACCTTTCTTCAAGTACCTCATCTCATTCTCATTGTCTTCTGGAGGGAAGTACTGGTCTGTTCTACATGGCATTAACAGCACCTTTGCCGTTATAGTTCGCAGTGCATCCTCCAGCGCTTGGTCGCTTGGGCTGCTGACCTGGAAGCCCGATGGTGTGTCTGATCCCGCATTCACCTTCCCAATGTCACCCGCCTGCCACATTCGCGCCTTGGTCAGCAGGTCGTCGGCGTCCCAGTTTGTATAATTTGCTTCCCTGACCTGCATGTACTGTTCGACGGTTTCGCAAGCAGGGCCCATGCCGCTTTCCTTGGTATATTCGAGGTCTCTAAACCATTGCGCACTCGTCAACCAGGCTGCGTAGGTTCGTGCCCACGCCGCAAGTCCTCTCTTCGGCTTCACCTCTCTGAGGTTGGCACCTATATCTTCGCCATTGGCCACTTTCCCCTTGATCTGCTTCCAGGCAACGTAGTCGATACTGTTAGTTAGGGCGGCTATTGGTCCTTCCAGGAATGCGCAATTGTGCGGGCTAGCACGTGCACTGGTACAGAGGCCCACGATGCGCTCCACGAAGTCTGGATACATGACTGCCCAATGATACGCTTGCTGACCACCCATGCTGAAGCCTATGACTGCTTCGAGGTGCTGTATCCCAAGGCCCTTTGTGAGAAGGTCGTATTGTGAATGGACCTGATCCTCATAACGCAGTTCGCTGGGAGCTGGAAAGAATGGCTTGTTTGAAGGACTGCACGATTCACCATTGCTTAGCATAGCTACCACCACGACATGGTACTTGGATAGTGCGGAGCCAGGGGTCGAGTTGAAGGCCAACGTGGTGTTGATCTTTCCGGCAAAACATGTTGGGATCAAGACCGTCCCAGCTGTTGATGTCGGGTTGTATGAGCGATAGGCCACACGCACGTCGTGAAGGGTAGTGCCCGAGACAAAAGTGAACTTGGGAATGTTGTGGTATTCTACGCCGGTCGGGTCGTACGGAGGAGGTTCGGGAGGAGGCATTACTATGAAGTACCTAGGTACAACCTTCAAAACCTGGAACAGATGTTGTATATTATATGCAGGGCAACGGGTTTATTGGAACATTTTAGTGGTCAGTGGTTCTGGAAGCAATTTGTCTTTTGGGAGCACTGGACTGATGAAGTCCACTAAATGGAGATTCTGAGCAAAAAGTCACATCTGTTAGGCATGCACGACCCTTAGCGCCACATTATCGGAGTTGACCAGTGCATGACTTGATGCTCGTGCGTTTCCTGGGCGTATTGCAACGGCCGACCATGCAGTGAAATCCACCAAAAAAAAGCTCTCGTTCCATGCCTCAAATCGCCGATTGGATGCCTCGAAGTTCTCAGCACCTTGTACGGAGTATAAGGGCTGCCTTGGACTGTGCTAAGGCATGAGCCCCGCGGCTCTAATACGCCTCGTGTACGCCAACGAGACAACCTAGAAGGAAGCTTGGCGCCCATCAATCAGGCACCAGGCTAGATGGAAGCCTCGCGGCTGTGTGGACTTTAAAAAGTCAGAACACCTCGACTTGCCATTTTTCAGCCAATCGAGAACTCGATCTACCGTCAGCATGACCAGGTGCAGATTGAATGGCGCGAGCCTCCAAACCTGCCAGCTCAGCCGGAGCATTGGTAGGAGTGCCAGGTACTACATTTGTGCTCGACAACGGCGCATACACAATTAAAGCCGGCTTTGCTCCAAGTGATAGTGTCTCGAATGACGAAGACGAATACCTGCGGTCATGCGAGGTCATTCCCAATTGCATTGTGAGGTCCAGAGATAGGAAAACATATGTCGCGGCTGAGTCCGATGAGATTGCACAATGGAGCGAAGCTATCTTCCGCAGGCCGATCGAAAACGGGCAGTTGGTCAATTGGGAGGCCGAAAAAGAGATCTGGGATCACGCCTTTTTTGACGGCAAGACAGCTCCTAAAAAGACCTTTGTTCGCGAGCCTGCGGACACCACACTGGTGCTTGCAGAAGCGCTCAACACGATGCCTGCGCTACAGAAGAACACGGATGAGATTGTCATGGAAGAGTGGGGATTCGGAGGCTACCTGAGGACCGCTGGTGGGTATTCAGAATCGTGTCAAGAAGGCATCCAGAACTGACGGTCAAAGGCCCGCCCCTCAATGCTTACAATGATCTGCACCCAATCTTTGAGGCTTCGGACGCACTTAATGCCCAGCCTGGCATTACCGCCTTGCCAATGGAATGCCTGCTGGTTATCGACAGTGGATACTCTTGCACTACCATCACGCCTTGCTTTCGTGGTCATCCAATTGAACGTGCAGTGCGAAGATTAGACTTTGGCGGCAAGCATTTGACAAACTTGCTGAAAGAAATCGTCTCGGTCAGACACTTCGACCTTCACCAAGACACCAAGGTTGTCAATGATATCAAGGAAGCTGTGGCATTTGTGAGTTCAGACCTTAAAACAGATCTGGAACGAACTTGGAAAGGCAACAAGAAGCATACCAGGCCAGTGGTTCGTTCCGTGGATGCCATGGACCTCGAGCTGGATGATCCAAACGTAGAAACTCGCATAGACTATGTGCTCCCTGATGGAGTCAATCTGATACGCGGCTACGCTCGTTCACACGACGCTTTGGCTGAAGCAGTGAAGAAGCGAAAGCAAGCGGCCACTCAGGACACCGGTGAGATCGTCATGACGCTTGGCAACGAACGCTTTGCTGTTCCAGAGATCATCTTCAACCCGTCCGACATTGGCTCAAAACAACCCGGTCTCGCAGACTGTGTTGTACAATCCTTGTCGAAGCTTCCGCCTCTCGTGCAAGCCACAATGGCTGCAAACACTATCGTGGTAGGAGGGAATGCGAAGATTCCCGGCTTTGTCGAGAGACTGGAAGCTGAGTTGCGTGCCAGGATCCAGGTTGACTGGCCAGTTCGGGTTCACAAAATGCACGATCCCATCACAAGCACGTGGCTTGGGGCCGCTCGACTTGCCTGCAATCACCGAGACATACTGCAGAGGTCTGCCGTGACCAGAGAAAACTACTACGAGTATGGCAGCTCGTGGTTGGCGAGGCACTTTTCATCACATCGTTGAACTGAGGAAGTCGATCCAGTGTATAACTAGGTCTCCTGACTGATTTCAACCATTTGTGACAGCTGAGCCGTACGACTGCTGGATCTTGCCTATGCTCCACCTTTACCGCTCATTGCTGCATCAGGCTGGCACTCTCAATTCGGCTTGATTCAATCAAAATGCACCAAAATGAGCCTAAACCTATTCCAAATCCGGTCTGTTTGCGCCTTTTTGCTCGGTTGCCTTGCGGGAGTCAGCCTTAGAACCACCAAAACGACACCATGACCTAGGTGGAAGTGAAGTGGTGCCCGACTGTCACGATTTAGCTTGCAGCTATCCCTGCTGGCCGTGTTCCATGCGTAGTCGAGTCGAGCCTGTTTGAGAAGTCTACTCAACACTGTGCTACGAGATATTCGAATATCTTTGAAGACGAGGGTCAGGCAAAGCCACCTCAAAACATGACTGGTGCGCGGATGGAGGCCAAACCTCCCTGAACCCCGCTTCCTCAATCATGTCGGAACCTCTCCACAACCTATCGTGACCAGGCGTCCAATCAGATTCTTCTGCTTACACGAGGCACCATTCATGAATGCCATTCTGCATTTCACCAAGGCGCGCCGAACTTTTTCTCCTCTTTTATATAAATCATCTTGGTGCCTTATCGTGCTGTCAAATCTCCAAAGCACCTTGAAAATGTCTGACTCCTGCGACTCAGACGGCTGTGAGCTGGACGACCAGCGCCATGTACCTGGCAGATCCCGTAGCGTTATTGCCTCCACTGCGATTATCCACAGCTCGACTAGCGATGACTATCACCTCAACAAAGAAATAATTTTGCAGAGTCTAGCTGACAAACAGTTCCCGCTGGAGGACAGCGAGCTCCTTATTAGGGCATTGAGACCAGCGGACGACGATGCACATTTTGCGGCTTCGTACTGCGAAGGAAGCCGAGTCCACGATGTTGTGCCCGGTGCATGGGCACCAACAGTGTCGATTGTCTTTATTCCTGGCCTGGATATCATCTCAGTCAACCAGGCCGAGGGGCAAGCAATGACTGAAACCCAGCCACGGCAAAAGTCTGCTCGGTGGCGTGTCTTGACCGCAGGCACTTTCTTGACCACACTTGAGTTCAATGAGAACCTTAAATTAAGGTCAACAGACTGCACGCCACAGATTGTCGCTGATATGGTGCGACGAAATTCGGCAACAACATCTGATTCCCCGCGTGGCACTGCACTCTTCCGCTACACGCCTGACGATCGTGTTTTGACCATTGACAGTGGCAATGTCAAACTTGTCAATGCCCTTAGCCCCGGCAGTACAGACATTGAAGCAACTTTGATAGAGGTCGACAAGTCCAGTTTATTCAGCTTAGTCTTCGACTTCCATCGATTCGTTCAAGACAACGGCGCAGCCTGTAACACGGACACTGACGGCAGATTCAAGCTTCTCGAAACCATGATTGAAGATGCCAGGCGACTTGCCATTCGAAGTCCAATTCTTTTCAGGATGTCAACTCGCCAAAAGATTGCACGCAGCAGGAACACTCGGTACGGTGTCGACCATGGCACGCAATTCGAGACGGTAACCACTAGCGTTGGCATCAAAAATATTATAATCAAGTCCGCTGCCTGCTACAACTCTCTCGCATCTCCCGGTCCGGGTAGTGACGATGAACAGGCACTTATTCGATCCAAGTTTCTGCAGATGTTGGTTCTCCTCCTATCCCTATTAAATGATGCAGATTTACACAGTCTTGCTGTTTTCTTGTGGGATACGTTCCGGATCAAGGCAGACCAAACCCATATTGCTTTGCTCATTCTCAAGGTTTTACCACTGCAATCTATAAATAAAGCTATCTTTGTCCGCGAGATGATCAGTGCGGTACACAGACACACAGACAATACCGAAGGGAACGAAGAACATATGTGGAACACTTTCTTGGCCGAACTAGTTTCCATCGGATACGTGCTTCCCGGCTACACCCAGCAGATTGGCCAATTCAACCAATCTTGGATCGTCAAATTTCCCCGGGGGGAAGGATTTAAGGACTCATATGTCTTCAACAACCTCCAATACTGGGATCAAGATTACAGAATGAACGAAATCCCGGCGATGGACCTTGGCGTGAATGCTGAGAACGGAGAGGTTACGGCAATTCTGACTAACGGAAAACGCTATTTGATTGGGGTAGCGGACCATCGTAGGATCACGGGTATCACTCTAGGAGAGTATTCAATTTTTGAAGCGACAGCTCAAAAGCGCCCCTGTGATCTTACAATTAGTGAAGTCTTTGTCAACGACTATCTCAACAAGGCGATCCAAAGGACCAATCATCTCATCAGCATTGTCAATAATTATTTTACCAACCTCAAGACCCATCGAAACTTTGTCCATACGATCAAGGACAAGCTAGAGAGCATGCACCTTGTTGGAAACAACCAGGCCGGTCATAGATATCCCGACATCACGAGTTGCGGTCGTCTCACCTGGCATGAAGCGAAATTGAACGGACAGCTGATTGCAATGGCATGCAAGGTGGAGGGAAGAAAGATCGGTCGCAGAGACCTTATTCGCAACCTCGCCGGCGATATTCGTAAGGTCAAAAGCGTGGTGACGAGTATCGAGCAAGAAATTGATCGTCACAACGGGAGGACCAAGAGACAAGAGACAAGAGAAATCATCACATGTCTGCAGAGGGGAATTCCCGAGATCAGACAGCTGATTGGTTATGCTGAACGCAATAGAAGAGCTGTTGAAAACACCAATCTCAATATCAGTGACGAAATTGTTGAGCAATCCATTTATCCGGGGAATGTTGTTGACAAGGATAAGGCTCATTGGTCGCCCTATCAGATCAGACTCGCGAGTAGCGGTCAGCATCTTCGAATTGAAGCATGCCGACGCCGTGTCATGGAATTCGGTTGGGTCGGTGACGACGTTGTTGAAGTCAGTCTTCTGGATCCCCTGTCCCGCCACGGGGGGCAACAAAAATATTTTGTGAGTCCTTTGCAGCGTATCCCGCTGGAGGATCGCCAATGGGAAGTTCGACTTGACGACGAAGTGCTGCTCATTGGTCAGTATATAGTGATCGTCAAGCGAGAAGTGGACGAACACTTCGAATTGCCAGCCCAAGCAATGAACGCCGAGACCGAAGACCAGGCATTGGACACGGTGGATGCAGCCTACTCACGGAATGTACGGCGTCGGCCTGTAAATAGCAACCTCCGCGTTCGATTCGCTCACATTCCGACGCTTTCGACGAGGAATCAGCCTTGGATCTTCCAAAATTGGATGAAGATAGTTGGTGTTCCGAAAGGCACGACCGACCCTAGATTGTCCAACCGACAGAGAGCGGATTCGACGTCCGAGTTTCTTATTCATTAAGCTCAGGACCGATCGTGGCTTAACGTATGATATTGATTTTGGAAATCTGGCATCGATGTTCTGTAGCTCATCGCAAGTGGTGTCTCGCCTGAAGAAGACCTTTCGCAACTTTGATTTCGTCTTCGCGCCTAGATAATGCCAATTGCTGTACGTGTTTTGCTGATGAAGACTAAGAATGCTGTGATTGTCTACAACCTCGAAGATTGCCGGATGCTCGAGCTCTTTGGGAATACCTCGTAATAAATGAAAGATGAGATCTAGATCATTTGTATAACCCATAAATCCATGATTTTGGCGTATCACCAATTTTCCGTACGAAAAACATCCATTCAACGACGGTCTCAGTGTGACGCTAAGTCGTGGACTTCGTTGGAGTGGTCCACTGAAGCAAACGCTATCAGATTCGCCCCTTCCCCAGCCTCTCGTCCTCTCAATCTAATGTCTCGTTCTATTATTAATCACACACAATTTTGATACTCATATCGCTTTCACGCCAGCCCTCTTATCAGGCAATGGACGCTACACGCCTGTGGCACGTGTTCACGGCGCGCTGCAACTGTGCCACCAGCCGGTTGTGCTCAAAAGAGGAAACCGCGCAATCTAGCGTCACGGTTGTGCTTGCAGTTGCCCTTCTTTGTGCGATTTGTCGTCGGTCTCGGTCGGCTTCTGACCAGGTCCAGCATGACTCGTTCCTCCAGCACTCGCTTGTTTCACCTCAAAAACATTCCTTGTTTCGCAAGCCGAAAGCACAAACTTCACTCGGTCTTCCGTTGATTGGATCGTCGCAGGAAGGACAACGAACGGGACGTTCAACTTGCTCAGGGTGTCGCAGAATGTCTGGTGAGTGTTGTACCATTCTGTCCAATCCAATGGAACGAGCCGGGTCCCGTCATCGGCTAGCCATTGCTCTACAGGCTCACACACAACGACAATGTTGTCATTCAAGGTTGATCGAAGCTGCTGCCGGGTGTTGGGCACAAACAAGGTCTCTGCAAGTTCAGCACCGCAGTACATTTGAGCGTACACAAGCGGATCCAGGCCTGATCGATCAGAAATCACAAAATCCAGCTCTTTCTGACGCACCGCTTCCTCCCGCTGAAGCTGGCTTTCCATAATGAGGCGCTGAAACTGCAAACATCGATCTCCTCCTGCTCTAACGTCATCTCGACTGAAACCGTGCAACCGCAAAGTTGACCGCGCCGTTTCGGTCAATAGCTCACACCGTAGGTTCGGGTAATTCTGCTGAAAGTGAACGCAAAGGGCTTCGCTCAGCGTTGTTTTACCAGTACATGAAGCACCAACGACGTAAATGAAGGTCATATTGGGTGCGGACCGACAGATAAAGCACGAAAAAATGATCCTGTGGTCTTGAGATGAATTGCTAGATGCTGACATTGGTAAATAGAGGTGCTATTTTCACTGTTACTAGCTCCCGCTTTTCGAAAGTGAGAGCCAGGCTGACGTCGTTTGCCGAATGCAAGGTGTGTTACACAACATGCTACCAAGCACCAATAGATGATGGCCACGCCACATTTTGCGGAGAAGTCGAACAGGGCAGTCGTAGACTCAGGTTTGAAGAATTTCAGCCTGACCTCAAGTACCAGGTGATGGGATACCCTCCTACAGCCATTACACAATATTAGTAGGGATGGTGTTAAGATTCTCTTGCGTTTTGCAGGAGACCCTGAAGTTGACCGATGAAAGATGGGACTACGTTGTCAAAAATCTGCCGACCGCTGCAAAGAGCAACGAAGCTGGATGTGTGAAGACTTGCAGCCTCGTCGCCAACAGCACAAAACAGCAAATACGTCTGTCTTTCATTACAATATCCCCGAACCGTGCAACATCATCAAAAGCCCTCAACAATTTTGTGCACGTTACTTGCGACGATTTCAGGCTTCAAGACGAAGACGGTCATCAAACGTCGTTCCGGGAGTCGTCCGACTACTTGATTCGATTCTTCAAGCAGGGTCTGAATCTCAATGGAGTGCACTACTCCTTCTATGGCCATAGTAATAGCCAGCTTAAGTCACGGTCGTGCTTCCTCATGGCTGGTCGGCAAGAGGAGGTCGATCAAGAGGTGGAGAAGCTGGGAGACTTCACCAAAATGAAGACCGTGGCGAAGAAAGCAAAGAGGATTGGACTGCTATTCTCCACCGCACAGCGTGTCATAGACGTTGACCCAGCTCGGTGCAGAGACATTGCTGATATCGAGCGAGAAGACTATATATTCACCGACGGTTGCGGAGGCATCGCTCCCCACTTGGCAAGACTACTGGTGCAGAAAAGGCCAATACTCTATCGTAACCAACGCTATCACCCATCAGTCTTCCAGATTCGATATCGTGGGTACAAAGGGATAGTGATACTTGAGCCTAAGCTCCCCAAGGCTGTATGGCTAGAGCTGCGGAAATCTATGCGAAAATTTTCAGGCGGACAAGACCTCGGTTTCGGGGTTGTAGAGCATTCGAAGGTAAACTGTTTCATCTCCAAGGCCGTTCTCGGTTGACATCTCTATAGCCCTATACCTATGGGTACTTGAATGACGAGGTGGTTCTCTTACTACACGCACTCGGTGTCGATACAACCGTGCTGCTGCGCAAACAGAGCGAGCATCTCGATTTCCTGGAAAAGGCTGGGCAGGATCCAAGATGCACCTTTCGTTTGCTGACTTCTATTGACAACTTCGAACTTGCGGAGAACGTGCTTCTTAACGGAATAGAGGCTGTATCTAAGAAGGTCTTACCGTTGATCGATCGAGAGCATGAAAAGTTGCTCAATAAGAGGGGTGAGTACAAGTGTCGCATTTTGGTTCCAAAATCGCGCCTGCTATACGGCGTTTCCGACCCATACGGTGTTTTACAAGAAGGTCAGTGCTATGTTTCACCAACATCAGACGATGATGGAGTGGCGCATGCTTTGACCGGGCTTTGGGTGCTCGTCGCTCGAAATCCATGTCTGCATCCTGGTGATTTGCAGAAACTTCGTGCTGTTGCTAAACCAGAGCTCGCTCATCTCGTCGACTGTATTGTCTTTCCAGTCAAAGGCCGCCGGCCAGCAGCAGACATGATGTCGGGCGGTGATCTGGATGGTGACAAATGTAAGTGATTGAAACAAGGTCCAGACTAACAGCTGACAGCTTTAGTTTTGGTCTGTTGGGACAGTGATTTAATCCCATCCACTATTTCCGAGGCTGCCGAATACCCAGGGGCCAAGGAACCCATCAGCTTTGCTCCCATTACGACCAACGACCGAATTGAGTATTTCGCGCGCTCTTCGAGTATGCAACTTGGTCAGATCAAGAATCTCTATCTAAAATGGGCTCGGTTGAAAGGGCCGTTGAGCAGCGAGTGCCAGGAGCTCAACAGGCTCTTTTCCCAATGTGTCGACGCCAACAAGGTGAAAATACCTGATAAACTGCGCAACCCACCCCAGCCAAATGCTTCCAATCCGCGCTTCGTGTTAGACACATTGCATGAGGCCGCGAAGGAACGGATAAAATCTTACTCAAGGCCCGATATCCTTGACCCTTCGCTCACTGAGGACGTCCTTCTTGACATTCTTACCCAACCTTCAACAATGTCACAATTTGAGTTGGCAAAGCTGACGCTGCGTTGGTGTCATATTCATAAAGCGCGGTTCGAAGATTACAAGGACTTCTTTGATCCAACGTTGTTGTCTACCGAGGAGCGATCTTGGCTCCTGTCGCAACTACCTGCGCAACCAGATCTTCCCGGATTGGTCAACAATGACTTGTTACATTCGGAGATCCTTACGGTGGCTGAATTGTCAGAGATCGGCCTCAACAACATGAATGTCAGGTGGCGCTGTGTATTCCAATCTTCTAGCGACCGCTTGGCCAATCTTCTGCAGACTCTCTGCAGGACGTTCCCTTTTTTCACCCGAAAGCTGCTGGTAATCAAGATACATGAACGCTTGTCTATT
The DNA here is from genome assembly GCA_017655985.1 of Incumbomyces delicatus. NCBI lineage: Eukaryota > Fungi > Ascomycota > Eurotiomycetes > Chaetothyriales > Trichomeriaceae > Incumbomyces > Incumbomyces delicatus. The sequence goes on from JACJVS010000004.1 coordinate 740,894, forward strand.
GCTATGTATCTGCCAATGAAGATAGAGCCCACAGATGACGTGCAAATCTCCAGGCGTGGCAAGCTCTTCGCATTTCCCCACGAAAAGTTTGCAAGGACAGCTTCTCGCGTCATCGTGCCGACCAAGCATGATAGCTGTCTGTACTTCGACCAGAACGTATTCCAGCTATTCGAAGGGAAAATAGCGAATACGTTCGTTTTCCTGGTCCGGGGTGCCAACGACGATGCGCAATATCGAGGCGTCAAAGGTCAAGGCAACCGGGCAAGGGCACGCGAAGCCACAATCGAAGCAGGGATCAATTCTGAGTGGAAAACAAGCATAGCGCTGAACAAATTCAGTGGGGGTCTTGCTACTCATATTGGACAGGTTCGTCGTGACAGCGTTGAGGCTGCGGTAAGACAACAATACACCCCATAAGATGTATCCGCTGATTTGTAGCAGGAACTCTACGTGGTTAGTAACACAGACACTCGGTCAATACGGAATCTCGACCTTTGGTTGGAACAAATTGATACGGACCGGCTTCATCGAAATTTTGCCGAAGATCTCGAGGATACTCCAATGAATCGGTCCTTAGCAGATATAGAATGGGATCAAGAGAATCCAGTTGTCACCGCGGTCTTGCGACATCGTAATGTCGAGAAAGTCCTTCGTTTGCGTGCTGAAGACCTCCGCAGGGTGTTGGATCTTGCGTATGAGCATAATGCATCGGACCTGGCTCATGATACATGCTCTCGGTGGGTTCAATCGCTGACAGCAACCAAAGTGTCCGTCAACCAGCGCGAAGGCCTCGAACAGATTTTTGACTTACTAACATGTATGCCTGGTTTAGTCATTCACTTGGTTCGACTTTGTCCATGGAACAACCTGAATCATTCTGTTCACGATCTCCTGGTCGCACAAACTCTGGAAATGATCTGTGCGCTGGTAACGCGTGCAAATAAGTTTGGGCCCTTGACGGCCAGATATGTATCCTGCCTCCTTGCCGAGAGGACACAACTAGGTGTTCACGACCTCAAGTCGATCATTGAAATGGTGGCACTGACCACTCAATCTGTGGAGACTGCTCTGGATCTCTTACTTGAAGGTTTGGACCCTGCAACGGCGCGTTTAGTCCTAGACTCGCCAAGAAACAGCCAATATCTCATGAAAAACCTCACTGCGGTCGCAATAGACCATATCGAGGAAGCAAAGGACAATTGTAGAGCCTCCAAATCCGACTCGTACCAGTGGACCTTTCCTCAACCTGTGCAAAGAGAACAAGATGGCTTGATTTTGAAGTGTGACTATCGAATTGATGCTCCGAAGAAGATATGGCTGGCAACTGGAGATCACGTTCACTTTTACTGTTTGAACCCGCCATCGAACATCATCTCGACCGACTCCTTTGGTTTTGACGCCGTTGTTGAGAGATCGGAGACTGGGTCTGTCATTTTTCGATGTTTGAGCCACCCAGCGCCATTCTATCAATCATGTTCATGGAGTCTGAAGAATTGTGGGTCTTTTGTGACTGCTCGGACTATGATGGACGCCATTGCAAAATTTATGACTGAGAAGGAAGCCTGCTGTGCAGTCTTCCAGAATTTGTTTCCATCTCGTGAACAGCTCCCAGCGGCTACATTGACCTCCAGTATCACGCGCTTGAATACCAGTCAGCAACATGCTGTTGAGGCATCGATTCTCGGCCCCGTGACTTGCATCTGGGGACCTCCTGGCACGGGCAAGACCCATACAGTCGTGTCGATCATCAACGAAATTTTGGAAAGGTCCGCGGAACAGCGGCTTCTGGTGACGGCTCCAACTCATAACGCTGTCGACAATGTGATGCGTCAATACATGAAACAAAAGCTGGACAAGTCAAAAGCACTAGCAGATGCTCTACGAGTGTCGACGGATGTAAGTAGGCTTCGACTTTCCTCTACTTCTGCTGACAGCTAGTTCCTTAGATACACAAAGTTTCTCCCGATCTGCGTGCTTACACATGCGATGCGATGGTTGGGAAAGAAATCAATGCATTTCCAGGCGCGAGGCGCAAAGCACAACAGCGAATCACAACAGCCAGGTTGGTCTTCACCACTTGCATTGGGGCCGGACTTGGCCTGCTTCGCAACGAGCACTTTGCCAACGTCATCATCGATGAAGCTTCGCAGCAAACAGAACCAGCCTCACTCGTGCCTCTCGTCAAAGGTACCTCGAGAGCTATTCTTGTTGGTGACCATGTCCAGCTTCGAGCCACAGTCCAGCGCAGCGCACAGGCACTCGGATATGACGTCTCGCTCTTTGAAAGATTATGGACAGAAGCGGATGCAGGCGAGCTCAAGTGCGCTGTCAGACGCGTCATGCTAGACACGCAATATCGAATGCATCCAGCTCTCTGCGACTTCCCTTCTACCGAGTTTTACGAGAGCAAACTGAAAAGTGCAGACCATTGCCAGAAAATCCCTTTGCCCAGATCGAGCTTTCAATGGCCGAATGGCGGCAACAGCCGGTCTGTTTTCATCCAAGTTTCCACGCCCGAAGATCTTGGACGTTCTTCCAAGTCGAACGCCGGACAATCCGAAGTTTGCCAAGAAGTTCTGCGGCAGTTGAACAGCGGCGGCGGCGGCCTTTCCGAGGCTTCTGCAGCTGGAAGTTCTACAACCGTGCCGCCGCCTACACGATCATTCTCCATCGCAATACTCACGCCCTACACACGCCAAGCAGAGCTCTTGAGGCGCCTCCTTCCCGACGAAACCGTCTCTAGCATTGACGGCTTCCAGGGCCAAGAAGCAGACGTCATCGTCTACGTGTCAGTGAGATGCAATGCGCATGGTGAAATCGGGTTTTTGAAGGACATGCGGCGCCTGAACGTGGCGCTGACGAGGGCAAAAGCTGGAATCATAATTATTGGCGATGAGCCCACTCTGACGGGGAAGCATAACAGACCGACCACCACCATGCCCAGTCGCGAAGGAGAAGATGGAGAAGGAGACGGAGACGTGGATAGAGGGGAGGAGTGCTACGAAACTTGGAAGCGGTTGATTCGGCAGTGTGCCAAAGTCGACATCGACATCGACACCAACGCCACTACTAGTAGTGACCACAAGGACGAGGCTAAGGCCAAGGCCGGTGCAGAGCAGCAGAAGCCCAGTTCGAGTTCGAGTGGGTTGCCGCAACAGCAAAAACATCAACCTGGGAGCCAGGCCCGAGCTCGGCAAGCCGCTTCTGCATCTGCGTCTGGCACTGGCACTGGCAAAGCTGCGGGAAAGGGGAAATACCGCAGCCGCAAATGATGAGTAAATGCTTGACCTATCGGTTTACGAAGAGAAGAGGAGGGTTACTGACCCGGTTGACCACCCTGCTGTTTGCGGTGGATAGTGCAAGCAAAAATTGTCTCTGTCGCTTTGCAAAGTATGCATTTACGTGCGGCAATGTCTTTGAATGAAAGTGTAACGTAATGCTTTGAGGAATGAAAATCCCAGCCTCGCATCATGACGTCTCCTTTTGTTTTTTTTAAATGCAGAGATGCATAGTACCACATCGCGTCCTTCGTATTTCTTACCTTCTGAATTTAACTTTCTCCTCTCCCTTTCTGGGCCTTCTCCTCACCCAACTCACTCACTCAGCTCAGTCACTTACTCACTTACTACACCTCCCTCCTCCGCCCCCCTCCCTTCTTGCTGTTTACTCAGCCGAACTCGAAAGGATATCGCCTCTAAAGTAGCACATGACGCCAAACGCCACGACGACCATCTCATCTAACTGCTCGAGCGTCCTCACGGGCTGCGCCACGATCTCCAGGCGTCCAAAATCAAAATCATCCATATAGAACGACGCGACCGCGGGCGCACCTTCCGTCGAGACATCGAAGCAGCGCGCCACAAACTTGACATTGCTGGCGCTGGTGCCGGGGCTCTTCAGCACGACCCACTTCATCCACGAGGTGCCGTCGAGGAAGCCGACGTCCGAGCCCCAGAACTCGTCGCTGGCGTGCGCCGCGTCGTAGTCCCACTTGGACCAGGGGAACTTGACGAAGATGCGCGACGCGTCGCTGCCGTCCATCCGGTACTTCCCGGCGAATTCGGAGGAGGAGTCTGGATCCAGGTCCGGAAGGGTGCAGCGGTACGCTTTGAACCCGTTGTCGGATGTGTAGGCGATTTTGTAGGCCGGCTGAGATGCCTCGTGGTTGGCACCCACGAGGAGGTCGTGCCCTGAGCCGCCGTCGACGATCCGTAGTTGGATCAGGTCCGGGTTGTCGTGCGCGCAGAAGATGCTGAATGGATGGGGCCCGAAGCGCGGGCTGACGTCGGGAGGCGTGGCGTATTTCTGGTTCTTGGACTTGGCTTTGGTTTTCTGCTTCTTTTGCTTCTTTTTCTTCTTCTTGTCTTTGTCGGAATCGGAGTCGGAGCTTGAACTTGAGCTCGAATCGGACTTGGATGATGATGTATTTTGGCCGTGTAGTAATTTCGAAAACTTGTTGGAGAGACTTCTGGTTCCGTCATCTAGCCCTCCGCTAGTTCCGCTGTAAGCCGCGCCGCCGGCTTGGTGTAGTTGGTGCACACTGGGATCTGAATTCCAGCTTGATAATCCTGGCTCCTGGGCATGCTGTTGTTGCGGCTGCGACTGCGGCTGTGGCTGCGGTTGCAATTGCTGGTGATAGTAGTCTTGGGAGGCTGGACGTCCGTTTAAACTCGAATGTCCTTGATATTGATGTTGAGGCTCGGCGTGATAGCCACTTGTTGGAGGATATCCGCTGGTTGGCGGATAACCATCATTTCCTGGGTAGTTGTCGTTGGTGCCGCCACCACCATAGCCGTAGTAGTATTGGTTTTGACCGCTCATGATTGGAGAGATTTTGTGCTGTTCTGAAAGCAGCACGATCCCTTGGTGCAGCAACTGTGTGTTCAAATGTCCAGGGAAGACAAGATCAATTTTCTGCTACTTGAGCTTGAGGAAAAAGAAGTCGGAGGAGAATTTAAGCTCGTCTGGCTGGCCCCCAAGATATGATCTTTCGATTGCGATATGACATTGCTCGGGCTTGGGGCGCTTCTTCCAAATCGCGAAGCTGACATTTTGATGCGAGCTAAAGTACCCCAGGCTGATTGAAAAGCGCTACCAAGTTTCAGCATGCCGTCTTAGCAGGAGGCTTGGTCGAATGCAGGGCAGGCCATTCAGCTGTCAATTGGTCCGCCAACTGGAGTAGCGCTTGTAGTGCACTTCTCTGATTGGCAGCATCGTTCGCAACCCCTAGCAAATTGCTCGATACGGGCAGGGGTCGCTGAGCTGACTCAAGCCCTCACGGCCCTTTAGCCGGAATGAGGCTTATCACGTGGTCTCAGCGCTAAGAGTGTGGCTGGTAGCCTACCAGCCATCGGGCTGGCAGTGTGGCACAGTACGAAGACAATCCAATAAATTATTGGCATGTAGAAAATCACTTTCGGCTTTATCGCGACGACCTCAGGAGCCTGGCTAGAATATAAGCCATGAACGGGAGAGTATCTGTGTCGAGAGTCTCAACCCTGACAAAACGTAAAAGCGTATTCTTTCTCTGCTCTCCGGCTCAAGTGTGGTTGCTGTCAGCAGGGCAGGAAAACAATCACACATCAACTGCTGCAGAGCATGCCCGCATGGATAGTTTCGTTGACTCGAAGGGTCACAATGTCATGACTTGTCGGTGTTAGTCTACACTCAACACCGCCGTCTTCGGGCCCAAAAGTACAAAGTGCTGGGAATGCTGTAAGGGCAGCTTCCCAGCTGTCTTCGTCTAAGGGTCTCATTTCCGGCAGGGCTGATCTCTGAAAGATAGTTCGACGGCGTTGAGGCAGATCAGAGGACCGAGAGAAAAATGGGGTTGGTATTTTGACTGTCGAAGCGTGCTCGTTTGCATTTTACGCAGAAGGAAGGAATGTGCCAGTGAGGTTGTTGCGATCGATAGGTCCACGAGACTTGCAAGACTTTTCAAAAATAGCAGTGCTTTTGACGGCAGCAATAACGATTGTGTGATGAAAAACGATGCGTTTTCGCCAGGAAGTATACCAGGATTTCTACGGACGTCTTTCAGTCGGGGTCCTGATATTATAATTTGAGGCTCAAGCGCGGTTGGGAGAGAACGATTGGTGCTAGGCTGCCTGACCTAATGCTTGTGCAAGCGGTGATCTTGTCGTGTGTCTCTGCCCGTCCCCTGTCGCAGAGAATACCAACTCGGTGCAAGACTGTCCTGCACGGCACGTTTAAGCTACAATATTAGATTAGGGGGAAAAATAAGGCATTAAATAAGAAGTATTATTGCCTTATGATGTGAATGTGATGTGATGGTTACAGGTAGGGGTCGTAATATTTCAAAAAGTGTGGTAAAAAGTGGTTCTCAGCCAGCCAATTGAGCATGCGGGAAATTTAATCGAGCCAATGTTTGATTGAAAGAACAGCCCACTTTTTACCACACTTTTTTGAATATTACGACCTGTACCTATGTTTTGTCGGGGCCGACATCATGTTATTCTCTTCAGCTCTCAACATCCGCGGCCTTCTCCTGACGATCGGCCAAAATAATGCAAGTGCATAAAATAAATGCGACTTATATGTAGAGCCCCTGACTAATGTAGCGTGCGTACATTGGCCAGTCCATTAGAATTAAATTTATCAATGTAGTTTCGGACCCGAAACACCAAAGGTCAACTGTCCTGTTTCGTGGCCGAGGAGAAAAGTTTTCCCAGAGATGCCGAGGTAAGGACGGCTGAGCTTGATGGTAAATTAAGTAAGGCGCTGGACTAGGATAACAAAAAGACCGCAAAACTTTGAAAGTCAAAATGTGGGTTTTTACTAAAAAGGGGAGGTTTTGCGATTCGCTTGTCCAGCACGTTTGGAACTTTGGCGCTTCACAAGTACGACCTGCTCTGTACTCTGTACGCAGCAGTTGATGGAAATGGAGGGTTTGGTTAGTTACTAGTCGTTTCATAACGATGAAAGGGGTGCGACTTGGGTCGCGGAGTCGTGCGACGATGCCAGGGAATATCAAATCAAGTTGAATTAAAGAAATTGGCTTCGAACTCTAACATTCTATCCAGAGGCGCCACAATTTGCGAGGCCCACATAAAGAGCTTTTTAACTGCCAGTGGGTTGCTCTTTTTCTTCTCCACGTGTCTGCAAAATATCCACTGGCGCAGAGTTGAATTGTGCAAGAGTCGATGCGATGTTCATCCGATGTCCGCTTCCATTGTGCGTGAATTTCTCTGCGATTAAGAAGATCCCACATGCATGTCGAGATTTTACAGCCGAGGATCTGGCGTTTGCGGCTAGTGGCTTGCGGTGACGGCATGCCCGGTACATTGTTATTTCGGGAACGCGTCGTCTCACAAGCTTTATAACTACTGTGCAACTTCGTACTTTCGTAGCTTTGATTTCATTAGCAAAGTCACTTGCTTCATCCTAAAGCTACGCGTTCTGGAAAACATACGAAGAGACAACAACCCTCGAGCGACGCCGGAATCAGTGATCGAGCGTCGGTATGGCGGAAAAGTCATCGGAAGAGGCGGCAGTGCCCAACGCGATTCCCAAACAGCTTGGCCTTTTCAGACTTGTCACCGACCAGGCTAGAGTCGACGATGAAGTGCTCAACTACAAGTACAACGGATCGGGCACGGCGGAAGACCCATACGTGGTGACCTGGATTCCAGAGGATGCGGGCAATCCGATGAACTGGGCTACGAGCAGGAAGTGGGTGGTCGCCATGATCGTGGCGATGGAGTGTTTTGTCACAGCTTTCAGCTCAAGCGCTTACTCAGGCTCTCTCCGAGAGATGGTAGTCCATTTTCAAGCGTCGACGACGCTGCTCACCGCAGGCATCTCTCTCTTCGTCCTGGGCTTTGCGGTTGGGCCGTTGATATGGGCACCACTGTCAGAGATGTTCGGCCGACAAATCGTTTTCGTCATAACCTTTGGCGCCTTTACCGCATTCAACTGTGGTGCGACAGCCGATGCTGGACTCGCGACCCTTCTTGTCATGCGGTTTTTTGCAGGCGCCTTTGGCTCATCGCCACTCACGAATGCAGGTGGCGTGATAGCAGATGTCTTCCACGTGCATGAGCGTGGCTTGGCCATGGGGATCTTTGCTCTCATGCCCAGTGGCGGACCGACTCTCGGACCCCTTGTTGGAGGCTTCCTCGGCGAAAGCCAAGGCTGGCGATGGGTCATGGGATTGATGGCCATCCTTGCTGGCGTGTTCTGGCTCGCGGGCAGCCTTCTCGTACCGGAGACGTATGCTCCTGTGCTGCTGCGAAAGAGGGCGCAGGCATTGTCCAAACGCACGGGCAAGGTGTACAAGACGCAGATTGACATCCAGAGAGGGGAAGTGTCGGTGCAAAAGGTGATTAGCATCGCGCTTGTTCGACCGTGGTTGCTGCTTTTCATGGAACCGATCGTCTTGATCCTGTCGCTCTACCTGGGCGTCATATATGGCACGCTGTACCTGCTCTTCGGCGCTTTCCCGATTGTGTTCCAACTCGAGAGAGGCTGGTCAGAGGGTGTGGGTGGTCTGGCGTTTCTTGGAGTGCTCGTGGGCATGGCAGCAGCGATCGCGTTTGGTGGTGTGCTGAACAAATGGTACATGGCGACGGCGGAGAAGCACGGTGGCATCGCGCCGCCCGAAGCACGGCTCGTTGGCTGCATGATCGGTGGGCTCGCTATTCCCGTGGGCATGTTCTGGTTCGCGTGGACCAGCTATCCTTCGATCCACTTCCTGGCGCCGATTGCCGGAGGAGCTCCGTTTGGATTTGGGCTTATGCTCGTCTTTCTGGGCATCACGAACTACCTCATCGACTCGTACACGATTTTCGCGGCTTCGGTGCTGGCAGCAAATGCGGTGATCCGCTCTCTCTTTGGCGCCGCGTTTCCACTCTTCACCAAGGACATGTACGCCAGCCTGGGCACTCAATGGGCATCGTCGGTACCTGGGTTCCTCGCCGTGGCCATGGTGCCGGCTCCATTTGTGCTGTACAAGTACGGCGCAGCGATCCGAGCAAGGTGTGTCTATGCCGCGGAGGCAGACCGGGCAATGGCTGCACTGAGGCAGCAGAAAGTCGTGGATACTGAGGGCGAGGCCGATAACGAGACGAGCAGTGTATCGGCAGCGTCTCGGCGGATGGAAGAGCCAAGCCAAACACCAACAGCGGCAGCGGAACTATCCAGGCAACGAACGACCAGCTCGGCAGCTGCAAGTGATGCTCTCGGACTGCAACGAACGAGGACTCGCGCAGCAAGTATAGCAGAAGCTGCTGGGTACGAGATAAGCCCATACGACATTGACCGCGTCCACACCACTGCGTCGATTGCTGGTGTTCAGCTCACGCGGACTAGGACAGCCAGGACTTAGAATCAACTGCCACATGGCTGTGTGTTATGGCGTGGTGGGATGGTAGGGTCGTTGCTGCAAGCGTTGAAGGGCCGACGGGATGTCGTGTTGTACATTATTAGCACGGAATTGCATAGCGTTGATAGACTGATTCAATTAACGATTTAATTAACGATTCAATGAACGATTCAATGAACGATTTTCAATGAACGATGAATGAACGATTCAATCAATTAACGATTCAATTAATGATTGTGTATGTGAGTGTGATTCTTGTGCAATATTTCCAACGCTCGTCTGGCTCGTCTGGCTCGTCTGGCTCGTCTGGCTCGTCTGGCTCGTCTGGCTCGTCTGGCTCGTCTGGGTTTAGTGCGGTAAAAGAGCGGATCATCATCCTATTGGGCGAAGAGGCGGACACGATAAGTTTAACTGGAGGCCACCCCGAATAGTTGCAGGAGCAGGGTGCAAGCGCATGCTTCAAGTTTGGCAGGTGCAGGACTCAGGACTCGGACCTTCCAACTCTCCACAGAGCGTGGACGTCGAGCGTCGTCTCTCCTTCGATACTGCCACTGCTACTGCTGCTACTGCTGCTTCTGCTGGCAATCCCATCCGTCAACGTCGACTGCGTCCGGAATCATTCGTCTGCGTGGCGCCTCCCAGCTCAGGGCCCTTCGCCGATCATTTGTGCTCCGCAGCCAAGGGACCTCGACAACCAGATCGTGGCATCTCCTCCCATCTCGTTCATCTCGCCTTCGTCCCCTGTTCGATTGAATTGACGACGCAGTAACTTCTCGTCGGAAGCTCTCGAGGCGTCGTCAGGCCTTCCAAGACTCGTTGAAACAGCCGGAGCGCTGGCTTCCACGGACCCAGACAACAACCCCGTCCCCATTCCTAATTCCTAGTCGACCAGGGACGAACCTCCAGCATGGCACGGGGCTTCTCGCTCGTGCCGTCGGGGCACGGACACAACTACACCGGCATGCTGACACGCAGCATCGTCTTTTCCACCGTGCTGTGCATCTTCCTAGGCGCGACGGCGATGACGATTGCAGCCATCGTTGTGCCGAATTGGCTCAGCTACGACAGCATTGTGGTATGTCCAACCCTCCGGAACCGGAATGTCCGCACCAAAGAAGAGGAGGGATCAGTCGCTTGCAAACTTTGGCATGGACAGCGATCATTGAAATGGGTATAGAAAGCTCATCTTGAAGAAAGAGACTGACTCAGTTGAAATGACACTAGGGCGATGGCAAGCATTCCTCCCACATTCATAAACAGCTGGGACTGCACCGACAATGTTCCAGCACTGCCGTGGTCGCACCCTCGCCGTTTGGCCAAGCACATACACAAGCGCACAGCGGACGATGCACCGCTTACCCTCGATACAGCGACTGTCAAGATGGGGATCGGTATTTCTGCTCCATGTGGCGCACCGTTGGTTTTCTGATGAGCTTTGCTGTCGTGCTGGAAGGCATGACGATCGCTGCCTTTGTGGTGTTGATCATCGGCGGGAAGCAAAAGAGGGAGCAGGGCTGGGGCTTTATGGCCACCATGGCTGCCCTGGCCGCCGTCGTGCAGGCCATAGCCATGACGATTGTGGTGCGTCAAGACAACAGCTCTTTCGCCACCCAACACGGATTGAGGACTGATGCTGACCGATGTGTGCTACAGATCTACCTCCGAGACACCGACGAAAAGTTCAATGTGCCGGGCTGGAGTCTGGACAAGAGCTGGGACATGTGCACCGCCAGTTGGGCCCTCCAGGTTGTGGTGGCCGCCGCAATCACCTTGGCCGCCTTGTGCTTGCCATCCGAGGGCGGATATGAATTGATTCCGGACATGATACAGGATGACGACGACGCATGAAGCTCGGGAGGAGTGGAGTTGCCATGAGATATTCTGAAAACACGCCGCCTTAGATTGGGTTAGATCTGGCCACACCGGCATGAGCGTTTGGTAGGCGTAAAAAGCTTGATTTTCTGGCGTCGTGGCTATCTGGCAAAGCAAAAGCAAAAGCCAAAGCCAAAGCATGACTAGGACTGGGAAGGGGAATGGGTTTCCACCTTTTGTTGGGTGGATGTTGTGTGTGCCTTGCCGTCCAGCTGCTACTGATCTCTGATCTCTGCCCAAGTCGAGGCAGCCAGAATTGATAATGCCAATCTCAGCCAAATCCAAATCCAAATCTAGCATCAACCCGCCATCCGGAATCCAGCTCCGGGCGGTCTAGCTGGCCCCAGCCAACATGCGAGTCTTTCCGTCTGCCCTGAGCAATTCAGCTTCACACGTCTCAGCCGTGTTACCATTCATTGGCCACTGCCGCCGTCAATGGTCTGTGCTTGCTTCCCCGTATCATTTGTTCGGGGCTCCCCCTTTTCAAGACACCTGCCACATATGGAACACATGCGACCAATGTCTTCTTCGGTTGTGAGACTTTGATCATCCCACCCATGTGCTCTCTCGGAATTTGATATCAAATCTTGAGAGCTGCAATAAAGTGGCAAATTTCGATGTCCATGGCACGGATATTCTTCGTCCACGAGAAATCCTTTTTTGGATGTGGAACTGACACTTTCAAACAACCAAAAAGGCAAAGCCGGAGAGGAGTTTTGTTTTTTACGAAAAAGACGCTGATGGGTTGGTTCAAGCACTGGTGGTGCTTGTTGCCCATATTCAACAGTATTTTACATATATAGCTCCTTTTGAGCCGGGCATCCCTCGCGACAAAGTAAATAAATTGGATTTATCTTCCAGCATCTCTTTTCACACGAATATTTCGTACCCTTGTTCTGCCCAGGTTTTATTCGGCCACTACTACCAAACAGACTATGTATTGGAGACTAGTGATTCGAATTGAATTTGTTGTCGGATAAGACGAAGATGTGGATTGCACACCTCGTTCAAATTGTCTGGACATTGATCATTGAGGTGTTCGAACTGCTTTTCTCTCACTTTTTTAATGCTGTTTGTTCGGGGTCACAGATCACATATATGAAATGAAACGAATGGATGAATAATGGGATATATAGCATTTCCCCGGAATCAAGGTATACGCCGTACAGCGTCTAGTTCCATGCTCGAAGACCGATTGATGGGCCCTGGATCCCAGACACGAGTATTAAATAGTACGGCAGCATACAGCATACAGTATTGGTCGGTCGAACAGTTACTCAAGCAGTGTATCACTCCTTTTGGCTGTGGTCGTCGTAGTTTCTCGCTTGCTGGCAGGTGGGCGCGGCGACGTTGAGCTGGGTGCGAAGCATTGTGCATTAAGAAAAGGAACGGCCCCTCACACTTGTAGTTTCCTCGTTTTGGCGGCTAGAGGGATACTATTCTCACTTAGCGGTCACCGCTATTACCACCGTGACATTCTTTTCTTTTTGTTTTATTGCGCTGCCGAATCAGGCAGCTAGCTACGATGCACCTGAAGCCGTGACTCCTTGGTCTTTTACCAGACCTAGGTCCTTGTCCGCAAAAAGCGCATATCTCGGCATTTGAGATTGGTCGGACGGCGGCCAAGGCCAAATTTGTAGTGTCAAGTACTTTTAGATCTTGATACATCTAATGCAAATACCCATGGACAAGCAGAAACCATCTCTACGAGGCTAGAGTTCGGTCCAGCCGACCATCTGGCCCTGGCTTTTCAAAGACCAATCCAATGCTCATGTTCTTGACCACGTAATCGTCCAAGTCAGCCTTCGTCAATGGCGTGTTTAGTGAGATGGTGTGCTGTACCTCGTCGACATGCTCAACGAATGCGACGCCAATGTGGAGGAGCTCACGGCCGCTGTCGAAACGGTCGATTTTGACGGCGGCCAACTGGTCTTGGTGTTCAGGCTCGGGTCTGCCGCAGTCTTTTGCAATTCCGACGACATTGACCAGTGCTCCGCAGATTGCTTCTAGAACATCCTGGGGTCGGAGGAGTCCTCCGTGAAGCATGATAAAACAGATGCCGTCACCGTTACTGTTGCGGCCGAGTGGCAAGACCAGAGATGCTCGAGAGAACCGGGAATCGTGCCACGTAGGTACGCCTTCGACGTACTGGTAGAGCAGGAAATGAGATTTCAGACAAAGCCTGTGCTCAACCTTCGATGGGGTCGTTGCAAACAGCGAATGTGGGATGTGTACGATCTCGTTTGAGCCGAAGGATGCAAGCGTTTCAACCGCTTGGTAGTGCTGGGAAGTTGAAGCTATGCCGCCATGAACGAGGACCGTTGGGGAGAGGATTTTGTGCAACCGAGACAGCACGCTCTCAGGCGCATTTGCCAGCCAGTCGCCAACCCTGACTATCAGAGGAATTTCTTTCACTGCAGTATGTTGGTCAAGCAGTCTCTTCATGAGCTGGACCATTCGTTCCAAATTGTTCCCTTGCTGGGAGACACCCACGAAATAGGACGCGACCAGCGAGCCCCCACAGTCCCTATTCACTTGCAGAGGCTGTGAAAATGCAGGACCTAGATGAAAGCGTCTGAAATGGGTCAGGCTGATGGTCCCTGGACTGGTGAATGCGGGCGAGCTCGGGTGTAGATCCAAAAACGCAACACCTCTTGCTGGTGAGGCATGGACATGCTGAGACAGGAGTTGGTTGATTAAAAAAGTCGAAGCCGACGATGTATTAGATGAGACTTTCCCACAGACCACAATTGAAAGTGGTTGACCGGCCTCGCTTGAACCTACGACCCCACTGACGTCTAACTTCTGGCTGACTTGGCGCAACGACTTCAACGCCGCGGTCTCACCTGTCTGCAGGCGCTTAGCGTCAGTTTCCATGAATCCGATAAGTTTAAACGACATTTGCTTCCTCCGACCTTGCTGACCGAGAATCCCGGGAATGCTTAGTGTGGAGGGTATTTCAGGATCGAAAGATGAGCAACTTTCGAGCTGGATTTCGGCAGATTTCGTTTGTGCTGCGATAGTGATTACGGCATCAGGGGCTGATGCAAACAGGGGATAGAGATCGGTAGACTCTGAGAGGCGCGCACCAAACGCCTCCACGCAGCCATCTCGGACCCAAAGCTTTGCTATACCAGATATCGAGCATTTCTGTAGCACGATTAGGAGAGATACTACGGACTAGCAGTGCTTCCACAAAATACCTGGTATCGAGTAAGGCGGATTTTGATGGCAGTGTCACTGATTTGCTCTACCTCCCGAGCACCGCTGAAACGGACGACATTGGCCTCGACCAATGGCTCAAAGGTATTTCCGGTCTGAGATTGATCTACTCCAAGATCGGGCCGTTCTGAAGATGAAGCCGACACGTTGCCAAGCAATCCTGGCAGAGGTTTTACTTGTCCATTCGCGGGCGGTGGTTTAGCGATTTCAGGAGCTTTAGACTCGGTTGAGGCAACCGCAGTCCCATCATTGAGCCTTCGCCGCTTCGCGAAAGCGCTCTCCTTTTTGACTGTAGTTGTCAATCCAAGCAACGTCAATCAATCTGTGACAGCAACTCACCTGAGGACATCCCAAAAAATTCAGACGGCTTGAGTCGGCAGAGTCATGACACTGTTTGATTATTGGGAGGGCAAGGCTCCGCCTAACGCAAGGCCGAAGTTGAAACCGAGATCTTGCCGTGCACAAAGCAAGTCTAGCCGGGGACACCCGAAATTTTGGTTTTTGAGGAATGTAGAACATACAACTCCTGCACCAAGTTCGTTGGTTCTGCTATTCCACAGGTGACTAAGTCTTAGATGATCTTGGCCACTAGATTGAGTTTGTAAGCATGGCGTCCAGGTTCCTCAGCCACGAGCGCGTAGAGGACTCAAGTGAAGACGAATCATCAACATCAACGCCCACCCAGACTTTGAAGGAGACGGTAACAGGCATCGCAAAGCAGACATCTGAAGCGGACGAAGAGAGCACGGCAGACACTGAAGAAGATTCATCAGCTGCAGACAGCGATGACTCGTCCCAAGCCTCGACCAGCTCGATCTCACGTTCACATTCTCCCTCTAAGCGCAAGTCGGCAGATATAGTCTCGAGTTCACCCGAACCAGGGACTAAACGTAGCAAGACTGAGTAGGTTACACCATCCATTCAATATATCGAACTGGTCTAATTGCACAAGCTATGGCAACGTTACACGAGTTGAGGCAACGACTTATCGGCCTCCAGAAGGCTACTCAGCTACATCAACCACAGGACTTGCCTTCTCCTCGAAGACCCAAATTGGTTTCGACAATGTCGGTAGCAAGCAGGTCTGGTACTTCAGTGCGCCGGCTTCAATGCCCATGTCGGAACTGGAGTCTCTCGACGTGACGGCTGCGTTGAATGGGTGTCCAATCATGGAGCGCAGCGGTGTGCAATACACCCTATCCCAGGATAGATCTGGCAAACCATCTCTACTACTTCCGACTGGTCAGCGTGGTGAGTACATTGCGACGGAGACAGCTTCTACTCGTTCGTTCTGCATCTCCGGGTCCGTGCGTCCAGCGTCAAACTCGAAAAGTGCAGGGAAAGGCAGCTCGACCCCTACCACAGAGTCGATTGACTTCTTTGCTACGCAGACTGGTGAGAAGAAGCCACCACGACAACAACCAGAAAACCTCAGAATACGGTATGTCCCCTACGGAGTAGGACCAGCCATGGCAGTGGCGAAAGATGCCGCGCCTACGACGGAGGGAGATGTTGAAATGCGAGCCGTCACTCCAGAAGCCTCTCCGCTGGCCGACAGAGCAACTCAACAGACGCCACGTTCTGAGAAGTCCACCAAAAAGGGCAAGTCAAGAGACCGAGGTGTTGATGAGACTCCACGAAGTTCGAAAAAGGCGCGAAAATCTGCTACATCGGAAACGCCCGCCAAGACAAGCAGTTCGAAAACAAAGAAGAGAGAAAGAGATAGCACGGCTGTTGGATAATCGAGACCACCAAGTGGAGTGGAAACCGTTGTAAGCATCCACACTTGAGGTTGTATGGGAGCAGTGAACTCGGTTTCGAGACTTGGACATCGTCTTGTCGGCTCGCGATATGTCACCAACAAGCAACAGAACAAAAAGGTGTATTGATACAAACACTCGCATTATGTAATCTAGACAGATCACAATTATTATTAGATAATAAAAGTGGCAGTCGGAACTCGAAGTGGTGCAACGCAGCGATGGAGGCTCATAACACTTGGCGGACCTGTGAGGCTTGGGAAAGCTGAAGGAAAAGTCTCCGGGGCGGACAGGGTCAAAACTTTGGCGGAGTGCTTGAACGTTTAAGCGCCTAGTAGTGGGCGACATCAGTGCCCCACTTGAATTTATTTTCTTCCGAATTGATGGACTTTCAAATCGGGGTCTTCGACAAACCCACTCCAAAGACCTTGCAACACAAATGCCGATATAAAGTATTACTTTGACTTTCGGCTCATGATTGCGTGCCACGGGACGAAGCTTTCCGAGTCGGCTTGGAGGTCTTGGAGTGTCTCAATGTAGCAGATGTTGTTGCTCCTTATGTGGTCTGGATGTTCAAAACCCGCTTCCCTGATATGCAAACACCTGTTGTGCGATTGAGCAAGCTGAATTGAACTTTTTCTTCAGACTACACCGTTTTGGTTTCTCATTTTCCCGTCTACCGCTCTCTTTTGTCCTCGCAATCATGCCTCTGAACGCACAGCATGTCTATCCGGCCACCGAGTCGGCGTTCGCCCGTCATCCCAGCAGACGCAGCGTGGTGCACAGCACGGGCGGCATGGTGTCGTGCACCCAACCACTCGCTTCTGAGGCTGGACAACGTATCCTGAAGATGGGAGGAAACGCTGCAGACGCAGCAGTCGCCATTGGTCAGTGGACCCGAGTTTCTGTTCACCTCCTCCGAGCTTGCGACTAACTTCTTGCCTCTTTTAGCTGCTGCTCTGAACATGACCGAGCCGTCCTCCACCGGCATAGGAGGTGACATGTTCTGCCTATATTGGGATGCCAAATCGAGGACGGTCCGCTCGCTCAACGGATCTGGAAGGTCGGCAAAGAATACTACGGCCGAACAATTACGAAAAGAGCTGGATATCGAGCCGGGAACAAACGCTTCAATCCCCATGTCGAGCGCCTTGGCTGTTACCGTGCCGGGCGCCGCAGCTGGGTGGTGTGACACTGTCGAGAAGTTTGGCAGTGGCAAGCTTAGCATGGAGCAGATCTTGATGCCCGCGATAGAGCTTGGCGAGCAGGGTTTTCCCGTCTCTGAATTGAGCGCCTCATTTGTGAGCCTGACGTGCTTGACTTTGTTGTTCTGATCCTGATTCATGGCAGTGGCGGAATGGTGAGCAGTCTCTCCGAGACGCTTCCCCCAACTTCCGCGAGATGCTTCGCAAAGATCCCCGTTCCGAGAACTTTGTTCGTGCCCCACGAGCCGGCGAGATCATGCAGAATCCCACCCTGGCAAAGACCTTCCGAACGTTGGCAGCAGAGGGCAAGAAGGGCTTCTACACGGGTCGCATTGCAAAGGCAGTAGTCGACGTGATCAAAGACGCTGGAGGATTTCTTGACCTCGAGGATCTCGAGGATCATCTCAAGACGGGATCAGAAGATACAGAGCCGATCTCTCTGACCTTCACTGGACAAAACATATCACGGCAAGAAATAGTAGAAAGCGATGGCAGCTCATCAGGCCATGCGGTTGAGCTATGGGAGCATCCACCTAATGGCCAGGGCATTGTCGCGCTCATGGCATTGGGCATCTTTGAGGACCTCGAATTGAATCGCAAGATCCGTACCTTCTCCCAGGACGATCACAACTCGGCCGATTACCTCCACGCCATAATCGAGTGCTTAAGAATTGCCTTTGCTGACGGCCACTGGTGGGTCACTGATCCAGACCACCTCGACGCGAAGCCGGCAGAGCTGCTATCGCGACCCTACTTGGCCGAGAGAGCGAAGCTATTCGATTCGAAAAAGGCCCAGGCTTTCAGTGTCGGTCAACCACAGCCAAGTCCGGCACAGAATCATTGCGACACCGTCTACTTTTGTGTGACGGATAAAGACGGCAATGGCATGAGCTTTATCAACTCAAACTATGAAGGCTTTGGGTCGAGCATAATTCCGCAGGGCTGCGGCTTCACATTACAGAATCGTGGTGCCAACTTCCGCCTAGGACCTGACGATCACCCTAACCTCTACAAGGGTGGTAAGAGGCCATATCATACAATCATCCCTGGACTGATCACGAGGGGATCTGGCGATAACAGAGAGCTGCACAGCGTATTTGGAGTGATGGGCGGCTTTATGCAGCCACAGGGCCACGTGCAAACACTACTCAACATGGAGGTGTTTGGCATGAATCCTCAAGACGCGCTGGACGCACCGAGAATCTGTATTGGCGCAGGTACGTCATTTGAAGGTAAAGTCTCTGACATGACGGTCTATGTAGAGGAGGGTATCGAGGACAACGTCGTTGGAGCGCTGCGCCAACTTGGCCACGAGGTAACCGTGCTGTACGGCTTTGACCGCGCCAAGTTCGGTCGTGGACAGATCATCCGACGGCATGTTGACCATCTGACTGGTCATGCTGTGTACAGCGCAGGTAGCGACCCACGAGGTGATGGCTGCGCGATCCCTGCCTAGCACAAGCAAACACAAGTACTCCTAAGCACTGCCAAGCGACCAAGAATGCGCATTGAGCTCCCGGCCGTGTCGGCTCTAGGCTGAGGCCGCTCTGGCTCACCTCCAGCTCTCCCTCGTCAAGGTAAGCCTCATCCGATGCTCGACGAAACCGATCCACTCCAGGCAGCTGTTCGTAGAGCCGCAGCGCGGTTAAGACGCGGCATTACTAGAACGCGAAGCGTGCTCACCCGCAGGCCTCATTAAGAGTATTGGACGCGCTTCGTGGGCACAACCGTAACAGCTTGTGAAACATGCTGTAGACTTCTTGATGGATAAGATAACGAGACAATTAACGAGAAATATGAAACTTTGGGGCATCCTACTTCTACATCCCAGCTCTTCACAAGCACCCACATCTCTTGCTCGTGCCTACCAGCGTTCAGGTACGATGTCGGCAAAAATCGCACTTCGATAAAACTAGCGAGGAACCAGGTGAGACGGCTGCCTGAGGCATGAGTCAGAGCACTTGCGCCTTGACCCCTGCTGTAAGAGAAGCGAGTCGATCGCGACCCTCTACAACTATTAGTATACTTTCTTTGCCGAATTTCTTAATGGTCACTATACCTTGACACTGGTAGTCATCTCATTCAGCTTGATTGGGTACCATTAGAAACAAACACGTGAGGAACTCTTATCTGTACACGCAAGCTGCCCAATGGCAGCGACAGCGATTGCTCACGTCGTATGCTAGGAGATATTCCCGGCCTATCAAATATTGCCTATATGAATACGCGCAATGATTCTCTGTTGAAGCAAAAATTGTGTCCTCTATATGTGACTGAGCTATCGCTAATACAAATTCAAGACGGATTTCTACAACCAAGTCTGTCAATTTCTTAACGATGAAAGCGTCGAACGAGCTGAAAACATTCAGAGGAGTAGAAAAATACGAGTATAGTCCGCTTAGCGATGCCAGCAAATGTATCAGATTGTTTCGGGTTACAGTACAGCGTTCTGAAACTCTGATTGAAGGCGATCTGAGTGAATTCGAGTTTGTCGGGAACTCCAAGCCGACATATACTGCTTTATCTTATACCTGGGGCGACCCTGAGGCTGAGAACTATGCTGTCTTAATCAACGGCAAGACGCTGTTCATCAGACGCAATCTCTTTGAGTTCCTACGTCTTTCGAAGCCAAGTTGCCAGGACCAAGATTTCATTTGGATCGATGCCATATGCATTGATCAGAACAATGTCGAGGAGCGCAATAGACAGGTACTGCTCATGGGAGACATCTATCGATCAGCAGAGAAGGTTTGTGCGTGGCTAGGCTACAACGATTGGAGCATTTCAAAAGTATTTGCATATATTGCTGGTGGGCAGCCTATACCAACCCCCGATCCTCCGGAGCATTACGGAATCGTGCAAAGCGATGAATCCCAGCTTGCTTTCTCTCTAGCAGTGGGAGTAGGTTCCATCTGCTCGATTGCCTATTGGACTCGGCTCTGGGTTATTCAAGAGGTTACCTTAGCCCGCCGCATTGTTTTCTGCTATGACTCGGAAGAGGTTTCATGGTCTGCTCTGGAATCTGCAATTGATGTCTTGGTTAATGGATTGTGCGAACCAAACAAAACGGCACAGAGTGCTAGACATTTACTGTCCTTTCGCGCGTCAACCTCGACTCGATTGCCATTGCGCGTTCCGGGTTCGAGCCAGCCGCAACGCTGGGGCCCACGAAAGTTGACTGACCTATTGTACAGCGTCAGCAGTGCTAAATGCTCGGTACCTCATGATCGGGTATATGGTCTTCTTTCGCTTGTACCGGACAGTGCACTATTTCCAGTTGATTACAGCTCAACTGCGCTAGAATTCTTGGTTGAAACCCTTGCTTTTGTCGTCAAAACGCAAAACCAAGACTTGAACGAACTGATCTACGCGCAAAATGCCTTTAACAGTCTAATCTCCTCTTGGCCAGGCAAATGGTCCGAATTAGCGGATGGTTATGCCTGCCACGGTCTGCACCGTGTCAAATTGAGCACTCAAGATCTCAGAACTCCAGCCATCGCGGCAAGAGAGAGTTTTGTGTTTTCGAAAGAAGGATATAGCACGAACAAGAGCAAAGGCTGGATCATACAGCCACTCCATTTGTTCTTATCCCTAGATCTGTCAAACTCCAGAGATTGTGATATGCCTCGCCGAGATACACTGCCATGTAAAGACGATCTGCAGGATGTGTGCGCGCGTCTGGAAAACCAACAAGATGCTTTGTTGTTCTGGAATCGCTTTCGCCAGCTATTTCTGATTCTCTCCCCATTGAAGAATGGCGACGATCTCGTGGATATTGGTCAAGGCAAAGCGGGTCAAGAGTTGCCCGTGAACTATACTATTAGGGCCAGAGGTCGATTACGAAGTCACTTGTCTTCAAAGTGGACCGAGCCAAATGCAATTTATGAGGATTTCTTTGAGATCTATCACGGCCAAGGGCTATTCGGCTGCACGGCAGTCCTTACAGTGAAGAAAGCTGTTACTGGCCGAAAAGGTAAAAAGGATCAGGTACGATGCATGGACCTTATCTTCGATGATGCCAGAGCACAACTCGTAATGTTTGGACTACCAGAGGACCAAGAGCTCAGATTAGCGGCAATGAACCTCATGGCTCGATGTGGTGGGAACATACACCTGCCGAAATCAAGCTTTTACCACCGCCGGTGGCCAAAAGGATGTGGACCTCGCAATGTTTTGATGCCTGATGCAGGAGTGCAGAGCCTGAGCGCTTTTCCAGAGTTGAAACATCGTGCAGCACATGAGCTGTGTAAACCTGTGTTCGAAGATCTACGGCTGCAGCCGCGAGAGCGAAACGAAGAAGGTCCATACCTGCTTGATATCCCACATCGGAACGATCGTTCGTGGGGAGCTCTTTTAGAGGGCTGGCAGACGTTTTGATTGCGCTGTTGCTCCACGACCTTGTTCTTCCTGTGAGACGGTGACTTTAGCATATTCGAATTGCCCTGAGAGTTATAAGATTGAACCCAGCAGACGTGAATAGTAAGGTGATTGCTCTTGTGCTGAAGATCGTATTTATTGTCTCCAGACTGTTCAAGCGTGAGTTCATGGCCGCTTGCTGAAAACCATTATACTTCTCTAGAGCGCTTCCTCTTCTGAGGCTGAGTTGTCTTCTAGCTTGGGGGACAGAATCCAGGAGCAGGGCCATCTTCTCTTCTGCTCAGTCTTGGGACACCGATTTCGCGCATCACTGTACAAGATGTTGGATCTATCTTCAGGTAACCGGATTATGCGTCTTAGCACAAAAAAAGGCACAACCTCACTCCAACAACTTCACACATGGCCTCATCTACATTCAATGCTTAAAGCATCACCTCGTCTCACGGCACGTTATTGAATATGGATGGCACGGTCGATAATGCTGATATTATTTCATAAGCTCTAACTATTCCCACCTCTGCATTTTCTTCTGAAAATAGAAATCCCATCACTTGACACGGGAGGGCTAGCGCAAGGGGAAGGGTCAGCGAGGTCATACGCAGACACATCTATATCTTCGATATCGGACGATCCAGTGATGACTTCGACTGAATTCTCCATTGCTAAAAATGAGCTAGACGAGCTTTTCCCACCGGGTACTCAAAGAGGCTACGTAGATAATCCTCCTCCTCCTTCTTCGTACATGGAGCGTCAGCCTGCGACTCGATGCCAGCCACCGAAGGTAGGTTCATCCAAAACTCCTGCACTCATCGACCTCGAGTCGTCATCTTCTTCGATATGTTTCAGCCCAGAGCAGTCGCTGAAGAGTTCGCGCCGCGACTGGCCATCAATTCATCAGCAAATCTTCTCAATGTAAGCTGCCAACAAACCTTCACATATGATATACGTAACTCAAATTCAGGGTACTCTGCCTTCTGATTTCAAGCCCGTACCTACAGCGAAGCGCAGCACGAGCCTACATACAACGTCCGACTCTATCCACGGCACCTTCCCTCTGTACGACTGTCTCGACCTCTCGACCGAAAGCGGCAGCATTCACGCCACTGTTGGACCTCGCCCGGGCGAAAACCCTGCAATAGTGAAGATCGCCTCTCAGAGTGGGTCAATTCACGTACGCTTTGGCTCCTCCCAGCGATGGCCAGCTGGCGAAAATTTGCGTTGCATTGCTGCGCAGCGCTGCGCACCAGAGTCACATGAGCTTCTATAGATTGTCAACCTGGTTGTCGCATGACATAATCACTCACCTCATCGTCGATAACGACGACGACAAGATATCGATAGTCGGAATGATATCGGGAAATTGGATTATGATCTGCTTTAAAGCTCCACTTTTGCTGCGTTGCACTGCTGCGCAGCTGGCCAGCCCTGGCTCCTCCTGGCTCATCCGTACCAGGAACAACGCCCATGTTCTTGACCGTCAGTACCTGACCATGATCACAACGGATTCTGGCAGCATTCATGCCAATTCTCTCATCCACTGCAACACCAGTACTACGACCCTTGAGGTAAACTCAGGCTCGTAACATCTACGTTGCGGGGTCCGGACCAATAGATAAAGAATCCAGTGCGATGAGCTACTTCAAGTCGCACACTCTCGTGACAGTATCTGGTGGCCATCATTTTAGGAGTTAGACCTATGCCGGGTGGCGATAGCAGTGGACCTTTGGCGGGTTGCGTGCCCATTACTCGGCAGGGTCTGCGTCCATCCACGCACACTATCCTCAAGAATGGCAAGGTGTTGTGCCGCACTGGCCGTGGGCAGCTCTCATGTCAACGGCAGAGGTATGGAGTATCTAAGCAGCCAAGCAGTCCTGACGTTGCACCCGCTTTGCTGCAGAATCAATAATGATTGCAGCTTTTTGAGTATAGGGAAGGTGACACCTGGTGGAGCCTGATCTGCGGGAAGTTCACCTCTAATTGACCATTGCAAGAGATTACCCACAGCGCACCATGCGGTTTTTGGGAGGCGCGATTTCCATCGTGCCTCCCCCGCCAGGTACTCAGCCTTTCATTGTGCAACGATTGCTCGTGCCAATCTTTTTGTCAAGCTTTGCGGAACTCCGCTTGACTAGCGCCAAGATGCTGCAAAGACCACCACAATCCTGATTTGCTCTTTCGAATCCGAGGTTCGCATCGCAACTTATATCCGCCACTAACATCCGACCTTGAATTCTGAAATGCTACTTCGCAGGTGGTACCTCCGAGGACATGGGGGCCAAAGGCAAGCTCCAATCGATGCGATTCTCGCACCTGCCCTGCATCGAACGTCACAGGCATACCGCAATGACGGAAACTGCAAATGTCGCTGCATGCGCGCAAGTCGAGAGACTTCAGAAATCTGGTCTCAGGTTGCTTCACTCTCTCTAGCTGATTGAGGTCTATTGACGATCGCGAGTTGCATTTTGTCTTGTCAGCATGAAATTTTGGAATATCGTAGGCTGTAGCCTCCTTGCCACAGCCGTGTCAGCTCGCAGTGCTCAACATGTAGGGAAGAAGCTTCCAAATGTCGAGTCTGGGACAGCTCCGGCACTGTCAAAGAGAGGAGACTTCCCGCGCAGACAGTCGTCAAAGTACGATACCGATACGACTCAGCGTATGCTAGAATCTCTTATTCTTGTCCTTCGTGTTGACCGTGACAGAATATGTCGTCAATGGCACCGGCCTGCCGTATGTCGATTTTGACGTCGGTGAGTCGTACGCTGGCCTCATGGACATCTCGGATAATGCCGATGACGGCCAGCTGTATTTCTGGTTCTTCCCGTCCACCAACCCTGCAGCTGAAAAAGAGATCCTCATCTGGCTGAACGGCGGGCCTGGCTGTAGCTCTCTGGAGGGCTTTCTACAAGAGAATGGACCTGTGCTGTGGCAATACGGCACCTATCGGCCAGTACAAAACCCGTGGACCTGGGTGAACCTGACGAATGTGGTGTGGGTCGAGCAGCCGATTGGTGTGTGCTGGACGATTCGACGACCAAGTTCATGCTAATTCTCCCACAGGGACTGGCTACACACAAGGCAATGTGACCGCGACAAGTGAAGAAGACATCGCAGCACAATTTATGGGCTTTTTCAAGAACTTTGTCGACACCTTTGCCATGCAAGGCTATACTGTATACATTACCGGCGAGTCCTACGCCGGATACTATGTCCCTTACTTTGCGGATGCATTCCTCAACGCCAACGACACGACTTATTATAATCTGAGTTCGATCCTGGTCTACAACGGAGTGTACAGCTACGATTCCATTAGCGACAACATTCCTACGGCAAGCTTTGTCGACCACTGGGGTCCGCTTCTTGACCTCAACGCGTCATTCGTCGAGCAGTTGCACCACGTGTCTGACACTTGTGGCTACACCCAGTACATGAACGACTACCTGACATTCCCGCCAAAAGGGCCACTCCCGACTCCGCCGTTCCCAGATGATGACAACCCTGATTGCAATACTTGGTACATGGTTTTTGAGGCTGCGATAGCAATTAATCCGTGCTTCGACGTCTATCAAGGTATGTAGCAGGCCGATCTGCCGTTCAAATTGCTGATGTTGTGTAGTCGCAACGACCTGTCCTTTGCTGTGGGACGTCTTGGGCTTTCCGGGTTCCTTTGGCTATGTACCTGACGGCGCTTTCGTTTACTTCAATTTGACGGACGTCCAAACTGCGATCAATGCGCCCGTGCAAGAGTGGTTCGAATGCTCCCCGATCGATGTGTTTGTGAATGGCACCGACAAATCCGCTCCTTCGGGCCTGTCGGTGCTGCCAGGAGTCATCGAAAGAGCCGACCGGGTAATCTTGGCACACGGATTGCTCGACTTTATTTTACCGTACAACGGAACCCGACTCGCAATTCAGAACATGACATGGAATGGCCAGCAAGGATTCCAGCAGGGTCCCGAGAGCTTTCAGGACTTTTACGTTCCCTATCATGAGGAATATCAGTTGGGCACTCTCGCAGGAGCCGGTGTTATGGGCCAGTATCACACCGAACGAGGCTTGACACTGGTGACCGTCGACCTGAGCGGTCACATGGTTCCTCAATATGCTCCGTCAGCGGCTTACCGACATGTGGAATTTATGCTAGGTCGGATACCTGATCTTGGCAGCCAGACGCCCTTCACCACCATGCCCGATTCGAGCGGCTAGTGCTGATTTGGGCCGGGCTGAACATGTAATTTGTAAATGAAAATAATACCATAATTCAAGATTATCGCAGTGCAGAAATCGCAGCGCAGGGATCAGTAGTGAACAATCCGTGTCGGACTGCATAACATTGGTTGGCTATCCGACGTGCCGGGAGAGTTCTTAGCTCCACGCAAATTGTGTGCGGGGAACAAAAGACTCGGACGCCGAAGATTTGAGAGCAGTCTTTCCTCAAAGTTACGCGCATTCGTAAATCACCAACTCTCTCCATGTGCTGCAAATAGACCAAGTTGAGCTAGAATCAGTTGGATGGTTCCAGAAGGCCACCGTAGGTCGACGAGGACAATCTGAATCGTAGGGCACAGGATCCAAAAAAATTGTTCTGCCAATTCGGGTTAGGTCATATCTGAAGTCTACGTAGGAAGTAATGCTGTCGGCGGTGTGGTCCGTGTACGAAGTACTTCGTCCAAGTTCGTACCGGCACTTGCATCTGCATCCAATCCATACATAAGTAAGGTAAGGTGAGTACTGCGATTACACAAAAACATACGAGATGATGATGGTGGTGATGTCAACTCGACTGACTAATGGAACCTTTCATTAGTCGTGCTGGTTTAAAACACAAGTGCCCTGGACAGCATAGAAGAAGAGACTTGATCTTATATCTCTGGTGGACGCCGGAGATATATACATCAATCCTACGAGTGGTGACATGTATCACCGTTGAGCAGATCGCACTGGTCTTCTTTGTTGGACTCCTTTTCCCGTTTTCCAAAACTGGACGCTCGCCTCCATTCGTCCTCTTGTCCACCTTGACTGACTGCCAGAAGCAGAGGCAGGTACATCAGTGAGAGCTGCTTATTGGGGCAGAGATATCTCAATTAACTGCACTGCACATCATTCAGCGGAATATATATATTCGCATTCATATTCAAGTTTCAAAACCGACAATGGCAGCACCGCCGACAGACTCGTTCCGAGAGATGCAGACGAACCTGACGCAAGCCAAAGTCCGCGACACTACGGCACAGCCACAGCCACAGCCACCGCCACAGACGACTGGAAGCAGAACCGGAGGTGGAAGTGGGAGTGGAGGCGGCACCAACTTAAATATCAGCCGGGGCCCGTCGCCCAACCGCGGCGCCTCCGTGCCTGACAACGAGGCCCTCGGCGCGGACGCAAAGCCGCAGAAGACGTGGCTCGCGGAGCAGGGCATCGACAAGGCCAGATGGGTCCGCCTGAAGAAGCTCAGCCACATGCGCTATCAGCATGAAGATCTCGATCGGATTACCGTGTTTTTGAGGGGTGAGTCAGTCTCGCGCTTTCTCTTTCTGTTATACTCCCCCTCTCCCTCTCTCACTCACTTACTGACTCTCCTCTCCAGACTTTGGCATGAACGTCGTCAAGAAGACGGACACGGAGCGGTGGTTCGCAGGGTATGGGCCAGATCAATATATCTACTACGCTCGGCAGGGGCCGCGCAAGTTCCTGGGCGGGGCATTCGAAGTCGAGAGCTACGAGGATCTAGAGAAGTAAGCATGTGCCCCTTCAAGCCCCGCTCTCTGTGTGATGTCTATTAGTAGTGCTGCTGCTCGAGCATATGTATATCCCAGCCCAGCCCAGCCTCAGACCAAAGATAGCAGAAGAGCAAACCCCCTCCAATGTCCTACTCAAAAGTTGATCCCTGACACTGACATTTACCTCCGTTCTTTTCCTCGGTATACAGGGCCGCACAAACGCACCACTCCCGCCTCCAGACCAAGGGCATCGAAGCGCTGACCGACGCCCCCGGCGGCGGCCACCTCGTCACGCTCCTCGACCCGGAAGGCTTCCCACTGACGCTGATCCACGGGCAAACCCCGCGCCCATCATCGTCAACAACAACACAATCCAAACCCGCCCGCCTGGTCGTCAACGACGAAACCAGCAAGCCGCGACAGCGCGCGTTCCAGCGGTTCCGGCCCGGTCCTGCCGCGATCCACAAACTCGGCCATTTCGGGCTCGTCAGCGAGGCCTTCCCCGTGCTGAAGACGTGGTATACCGAGAACTTCAACATTGTGCCGTCGGATATCCTGTACATTGACCTGCCACCGGATGCAGAAGCAGCAGGAGCAGATTCAGCAGATTCAGCAGACGTAGATGGAAATTCGGATATGAAGAGCAGGAGAGAAGTGGCTCTCTTCGCACATCTCGACCACGGCCAGACCCTCGTCGACCACCACACAATCTTCCTCTCGGCGCTGGCTCCCGACAGCAGCATCCCCCAGGCCCACGTGCACCACTGCAGTTTCGAGGTCCACGACTTCGACACCCAGGCCCTGGGCCACCAGTGGCTCGCGGAGAAGGGCTACCAGAATGTATGGGGTGTGGGTAGGCATATTCTGGGAAGTCAGATTTTCGACTATTGGTTGGTCACCCCTCTCTCTTTTCTCTTCAGAACACACACACACTCACCCTCCCCTTGGTATACGTCCACGCTACACATTTTAGTACCTCCTTGCACTCTTTTCGTATCTTTCGCTCTTTTTTGCATTTCCGTTTTTGCTTTCCGTCTGATCCTAGGTCCTGCGTGCTGAGTGCTGAGTGCTTGTGACAGGTGGGACACGTCCAAGTTCATGGTCGAGCACTATGCCGATGGCGATCTCGTCAACGAAGACACGGCGATTGGATATGGGCCCGCGGCGCATGAAGGTCTGGCGGTGTGGGGTCCGGAGCTGCCGGATGATTTCCTGCATTGACATGTAAAGAAAACCGGAACATGAAAGATAGCTACACGGGAGTGGATTCAATATGGCATCGTACCATGTTGCCATGTTGCCATGTTTACGTACGGATATTGTTTTATTTATGGTGGACGAACGGAAACAGAGTCAGACACACACACACACACACAGAGAGAGAGAGAGAGATGAGAGAAGTATGGTTGAATACTCTCGTATTTACGTACTCGAAGCACCCCTCCTCCCCTGCTGAGATGTGTATACTTTGGAGGTATTGGCTACCTTAGATGGACACTCGCCAACACCAAAGCCAGCGGGAAGTAGTACTGAATATACAGGTAGAGTGGTGCTCCCTCTGAGCATAGTCTTCACGTAACATACAGCACCGCCCCATCTGCCGACGTGACAAATTCCTATATATATGCCGACATTCAGCTTGCCCATGTCGTATAACCCGGTCAGGGTCTTACACGGCAAGTTCATAACATGGCACCTTCTTCGTTTCTGAAGAGCTTTATTGTGCTCTTCAAGTCTCGGCCAGCCCTCTTCGTTGGCGAGCATGACGAGTGTCCTGTTGTCCTGTTCAGCGGACTGACTGTCGAGCTGCTGCAATGACGAAATATATGCGGATCGCCTGAGGACACTTCCACGCAACCATGTACCGCAATACAGGGGAGAGTCCGATGGTAGGCGCTCGGCCAGAGATCACGACTTCAGACCTCTTTCATCCAGATAAAAGGCCCGTCACGGCTACTGAAATCGTTCGTGATTGCAAATCAGTTGACTTGCCAGCGAACCAGTCTAGTAAATCCATGTCTTGCCCACTGCTGTGGATTCATCCTCCAATGTCAGGGAGTAACAGCTCCAGCATGCCCTTCGTCATGATGGCCTGTTGCGAACGACCAACTTCCTGCTGTATTCGGATGTGCAGCTTCTCAATCAGCTGTGCAATTGCGTGGCTGGAACTCACATGCTGCGAGTAGAGGTCCATGATGATCATGGACACTTGCACGCAGATTGGGGTGTACCGTGTGGTTGAGATATGCGTCCAGACCCAGTGTAAGATCGGCTGCAACGTGGATTCGTTTCGATTTTCCAGAGCAGCTCTCAGGGCGCTCCTGTACCTCAACTCGGTCAGGACAGAAAGCACCACCCAACTCTGCTTGCTGACGATTGCACGATCGAGAGCGTCTGCAAACTGTTGGGCGTGCATGGATTTATCCCAGGGCTTCAACTTCTTATCAGCGCTTGACCGGACGTTTCCCTCAATAATGATGTCAGCATCCTCACCATTGAAGTCTCGGCCACGCAGACGGCGATCCCAACCGACGCCTCTCTTCTTGGCCAGTTTTGCCTTCTTCCGGTCGTGTTCTTCGATTCGTCCTGCGAGCAAAGCTTCCATCTCGCGCTGACGTTCTCGTTCTCGTATTTTTTGCTCTCCTGACAGTCTCGTTTTGATGCTCAGCGTTCCGTCTGACATGCCCACCGCGATGTGTCTGTCCTCACGTGCTGGACCTGCGGAGATGACGTGCAGACTCAGGATTGGTGCTGCATATTTTGAACCCGCAACCACGTTCCACCCGGTCGTTTCAAAGACTTTCATGTGTCCATCCAGACCACCGGTGACGAGTCGCGATGCCTGAGAAGCAAGACATAGGGAAGTGACGGTCTTCTGGTGGTTCTCGATCATGTGCAGGGGTTTGCCAGCGACCACATCGAGGACTGCAACTCGGTTCTCTGCAGAGGCAAGTATGGTGGTGCCCGAGGGCATGCTGAGGACGTCCTCGACAGGAGCAGCGTGCTTGAAAGTCATGGCGGGTGGGCCGGCAGTTCTTGAATCCCACAATCGAACAGTCTGATCGTAGCTCCCGGACACGAGAATGTTGCGGTTCTGGCCCGACAAAAAGCAGCCACTCCTCACGTAATCTTGATGGCCTCGAAAGGTGGCCAAGGGAGCGTCGCTGGGCAGATCCCACAGGCGCACGGTTGTGTCATCGCCACAGCTCATCAGCGAAGTCGTCTCTTTCGGGTGCCACTTTGTTACGTGCACTGGTTGCCTCTGCTCTTTCCACGTCTTGAGAATGGCCCTTGAGTTCGCATCAAATGCCTGGATGGCGCCTGTTTCGTCGCCGGCCACCAGGACCCGTCCATCGTAGCGCAGTTCTCCGCTGTAGGCGATATCGTCGAAACGGGTGATGGTCTTGACCAGTTTCCGAGTCTTGGTCGAGTAGAGCTGGATGCGTGCGCCAGCAGAGACAACGAAGTAGTCTGAAGAGAGGGTGGTACTGCCCGCCGGCAGAGATGACAGCGACGGCTGCGAGATGTGCGTAATGCCATGCTTGGTCGGCGAAGTGTGTTTGAGCGGTGTTTTGAAGCTGCGCCAATACAGCTGCTCCGGCGACAGCGACGAGGGTCTGGCAGCGACTTTGACTTGTGCCACCGGCTGCACCTCCGCTGCCATTGCGTCGTGGAGAGCAAGGAGGCCGTGTGCGGGTCCCCAAAGTGTTCTTCGTCAGCACCTCACCATGAAGGACGGTGACGGTCTGGGAGTGAGAAGTTTCGTAAAATAATTTTGGAGCTAGCGGCAATCCTTATCGATAACAGACGCCTAGCATAAGCTGAAGCCTTGCACAATACCTAACAATCAGCTCAAGCACCCTTTTCGTAGGTAATTTAAGGCCTATTACAACCACAAATTATAGCGCTTTGTATCTGCCTAGGTAGGTATATTCTGTTCACTACAATTTCGATGTCTTCTACAAAATTCGAGCTCTTTGGTCCTACCAAGGATATACGTACCCTACTGGAAAGAAACCTTGCATTTGAATCAACATATGGTCGTCCTTGCAAGGACCAGGCGTGCGACTTCGTGAAGAATTGTAGTGGTGGAATCTGCTAATCGCGCCTTGCGACATGGACTTTTAACTTCCCGCCCCGCAGTGTGCCCTACGCCATTAAAAATGACTACCCAGGTAAGTGTCGCTTCAATAGAGGATTGTTTTTCTTGTTCTCTGGATTTTGTGGGAGAAGCGGTAAGATAAGGAGTAGCAGTGTTCCAAAGTGACTGCGACAACTTCACCAACAAGAACATTGACCATGCCCCAAGAGCACCCACCCAAATCCTCCAAGCTCCTCCGGCCCGAGTCAATCAATGGCCGATCGACCATGAGCAGCACATGTGAAGTAACCGGAGATCACGCAGCTGCCAACGTAGCCTCATCGCCTGATGTACCAGCAACGACGGCTGCTACCAATGACCAACCTACCGACCATGGCAATGACGTGCCATTGACGAACCCGATGCGCGCCAACCTGATCATCTTTCAGGTAGCCTGGATCAACTTCCTAACATCAATGTCGAGTGGTATGATCGTGACTGCGCTGCCGAGAATAGCGAAAGATCTCGCCCTGGCAGAAGAACTCTACCTCTGGCCATCCAGTGTCTTCGGCCTCACCTCAGGCGCAACCCTGCTCATCGCCGGAGCCGTTGCCGATGTCATCGGAGCCAGAAGTGTTGACCTTCTCGGAACCGCATTGCTGGGCTTCTTCACCTTGGGCTGTGGCTTTGCTGCCTCCGGCATCCAACTGGTCCTCTTTCGCGCTTTCCAGGGCATAGCCAACGCCATGCATCAACCTTGCAGCGTCGCCCTGGTTGCCAACTTTGTTCCACCGGGCCAGAGGCGCAACATGGGCTTTGCATGCTTGGGCTTGACCATGCCTGCTGGATTCTCGCTTGGTCTGGTCCTCGGAGGCATCTTTGTGGATACCCTCGGTTGGCGAGTTGGTTTCTACCTCACCGGCGGATTGTTACTATTGCAGGCTGTCGTTGGGATGTGGTTGATCCCTAGGAAGGGCTACCAGACCCATCAGGGCAAGGTCCTGCACAAGCTCAAGCATGACATTGACTGGGTTGGCGCGACCGTGGCATGTGTCGGTATTGCAATGTTCTCCTATATCCAGGCAATCTTGGGCACTGACAGCAATAACTTAAAACAGCCAAGGTACATCTCCATGCTTGTCGTCAGTCTAGTTTTGCTGGCACTGTTCCCCTTCTGGATGGCCCAGCAGGAGAAGTGGGGACGTCCACCACTGATCCCCAATCATTTATGGAAGAACGTTTCATTCACCACAGTCTGTGTCCTGACCATGTTAATATTCGGCGTGCTAAACTCGATGGAAATGTTCTCCAGTCTTTAGTAAGTAATGCACATTCCTACACTATGCGCCGGCATGTACTGACATTCCAACAGCTTCCAACAGGTGCAAGAATATTCCGCTTTCCAGGCATCTTTGCGCATCCTACCGAGTCTTATAGTTGGGACAATCCTCAACCTCACAACGGGTTATGTTGTCGATAGAGTTCCCATCTTCTGGTTCGTGTTTGTTGCTACCATATGTTCGGCCATGGCGCCTCTCCTGATGGCTCTGATCGATCCTCATGCGTCGTATTGGAAAGGAGCGTTCTTTGCTCAATGCCTTGCTCCGTTGAGTGGTGATGTTCTCTTCACCGTCGGACTGATAGTGGTGTCCGACGTCTTTCCAGAGGACACACAGGCCCTTGCCGGTGCTGTCTTCAGCACAGTCTCGCTGTTTGGCATGTCGTTGGGCTTGAACACGATGCAAGTGGTTGCCCTGCTGGTAACAAAAAGTACGCATTATCCAGACAAGACATCTCCAGTTGCAGTCTTGCAGGGTTACCGAGCAAGTTTCTGGACAATGTTTGCAACGACCATGGCTTGTGTTCTACTCTGTGTTGGCGGATTAAGGAAGATGGGTAGAATCGGATTAAAGGGCGAATAAGATGCCGGCCAGCTTGCTAAGAAGTATTGACACGCCCGTACAGCTTACTACACTGGCCCTTACACTGGCCCTTGCATTGCACTGTAGATGGGTTAGCAATGACTCTCTTCTGCACGAATAGACGAAATGCATAGAATTTAGACCTTGATTTCCTTACGCTTGCAAAAATAACCCTATTGACATCTTGTCCTGGATTGTGCAGAAATGACGAGATGCGGCGTCCGCTTGCCAAGAGCATACAATCTGGCATTTGTATGTCATGCGCCAGGAACTCACTGAGAGAGAGGCACTTTCTTCCGGGGCCTGCAGAACATTGAACTGCCTGATATCATCTACAGCCCACACGTCTCCCACTGCCTGTAGTTCTTTAGTCCTCCAAGCACACATGTTTCCTTCATATACCTATCACGTAGCCGTTATCCTCATCCTACGCAGCAGTATAAGCAGCAACGAAGTCCCTAAACAGGGTCGGCTCGTACCCAGAGTACTTCTTGATGTTTGCCACTGCCTCGCTATATAGAGGCTCGGTATACCAGTAATCCGTGGTGCGAAATAGCAATTCGGTCAACATATAGTCCACGAAAGATGGCGGAATTCCGTTGCCGATAAGGAACTCCCGGTGCTCATCTCCACTCTGTACGTCGAGATCGATCTTCCGTCCAGTGACATCTCGTATGACCTGCAGCTGCTCCTTCTGAGATGTGATTTCCGGACCGCAGAGATAGATGACCTCCACCGGCTCTGAGGACGGTCGTTGCACCAACACGGCCCCACTGACACGGCCTGTATCGGTAGGAGAAATGGTATCACCCCGCCACGCGCCCCCAAAGATGTGAGCTAGCCACGGCTCCTTCGACTTGTCCATGAACTGCCAAAACATATTCGAGGCGAACTGTGCAGGTCGGAGCACCGTTGAAACCAGGCCGGCGTCTTCGATGCCAAACTCGACCTGCGCGTGCGTGAAAGGAATCATTTGGGCCGGGGTGAACTTGCGTCGGGCGTCGTCCGGCCTTATGCCGAAAGTTGAGAGGAAGACAACGTACTCTACGCCAGCAGCCTTCATGGCCTGGATGGTGCCCTTCATCCCATCCGGCGTGAAGCACCAATAGACGAACGCGGCCTTGGCTCCGGATTTTTCGAGCGCTGCTGCCACCGTCTCCGGATCGGCGAGGTCTGCCTGCACGCGTTCAAACTTGCCTTGACGTTCTTGCTCTGGAGATATTGCTGTGAGTTGCTTCGTTGTATCTCGCATCGCTAACCACACCTTTGCCCCGCGTTTCTCGGCCTCGACTGCCGTTGCCCCACCCACTTGACCGGTTGGCCCGAAGACGACCACGTTGTCGTATGCCTTGGCCATGGCTGATTGACTTGTTGAAGTCACTTGTCCACGGCTTGTCGGTAGTCAATTATATTTGAGATCGGGATCTGTGAGCGGAAATCCCCTCACTAAGAAAAAAATGGGACGCATCGTCCAAGGTCTGGGCATCGTCCGTACGCGGAACCTACAAAGTACTTACATGCGCGTCACTTTTCTTGTATCAGATTGTTATGGAACTAAGTTAGTAGCTAAACCTCGCGGGGAGGTGGGAGGGCTTGGCTGCATTTCTGTAGTTATTAATATCACCTTGGAAGTACGGTGATGCATTCGTAATACTCAATATACGTTAATTATTATACTTATTAAGACAATACTATCGCCGAGTAGAATGTCTTTCTAGAGCTAGCAATAGCATTTATCAAATTCGTAATATGACAATCAATTTCTTGACATCGGCTAGAGGAGAAGGCGAACGGACCCAAGGTGTCAGATGAAATTAGCAGACGCTAGGCTGTTAGCCTTGGGAGCTTTACCTATTTCGGTCTGAACCTAGGTATGCTCAGCGATGATACCTAGCTACTGTGGAAGGTGCAATGAAGAGGTCATAAATCCTGCGTTGCCCTTTTCATCTTCCTGGACACCAATCTAAAAGCTGATTCGGAGTGTCCATGTAGGCGATAATATGTCGAACGCTCTTAATCGAGACGTCGTGCCAGCAGGAGGAGCAACTCCTTCCCCACATTCTCGTTGGTGTCCAAAAGCTCCAGGAAAGCCTTGTTCTGAATCAGCACTTCGAAGACGATAACGGCAAAATCGAGAACAAGTGATCTGAGCCCTTTGACTCTTTGAATGTCGGGGGATTGGATGCTGGGAAGGAGTGTGTTCTCCAACGTGTACGCCAGCAATTCCACGAACGGGTCCAATTGGCTTGCTTGACAATCGAAGTTGATCAGTGCGATCCTGAGATGTCCTAAGCACATGTCTTGTAAGGGTGGAATCCCGTATTTATCCGCAAAGACCCACAACTTCGCGTGATTCAGGAAATCTTCCGGGCCACTGGCATCTTGGTGTTTCGATGTCTGATTTGTCCGTGGAGGCGGAGAGGGGGCAGCGGGACTCTTATTTGTAAAATCTGCCCATGCTTCTGCTTTCTTACTCCGCTTGTACGGCGCGAAACCCCAGTCTACAAGCCCAGTCGTATCTTCAGTGAAGCGACCCCCCCAGGTCCCGTCCATTTTCATTTGCTTCTCCCGTTTCCTTTTGTCCTTGACACCGAGTCCGTAGTCCCAAGGAATGCTCTTGCTGACTGAGGATAGATGCTCGAGATCTTGGTCTTGATGCATGGCGTAGGATCTAGTGTAGAGCCACTTACCAAAGCTAATAAAGGTGGCCTCATCAACGTCCTTAAGGCTTGCGACTCCGCTGCAAGCCTCGGACATATTCCCATGCACAAGACGGTCTAGAGCTGGCGAATGGCGCGAAACGAGAGCTTTGGGGAGCATCATTTCAGTCTCGTCATCGCCAATGCGAAAAGTGAATACAGGAGACGTAAGGATTCTGATGAAGAAGGTCAGCCTAATCAAACGAGTGGATTGGTCTTACTCCTTGAATGACAGATTTCTCGCCTCCATGTTTGCAGCTAATGATTACTGGTTGGTCGGTTGATTGTATGCGTCGAAACGATACGACTGAATCAGTTTGGCGTTGAAAAGTTGCTTGAAGTTGTCATAAGGGTGCCGGCGCTTTAGGTGGGCAGCTAGAAAAGATAACACACAAGTGCGTGAACGGACAGCCACCTGAAGGGAATTGGGCTTTAGAGCGCAGTATATCTGAAGTATTTCGTGATAGTTTACTACTGATGTCCTAACAGAAATAAAGAGCCAAAGTACAAAGCGGGATAATTAGCCTGTGGGGGAGCTAACCCTGAGACGGTTAGCACGAAACATGATCATAGCTACATTCCTTGAATGTTCTTCGTCGTCATTTTACCTTAGGAAACATATCCTATTGTACCAAGCAAGATGGTACATTCGCTTAATATGTGTGCACCTGCCAAAACGTACTACTGCGCCACCCTCTTATGAGACTCGATCTGGTTACTTAAGTACCTCTGAGGATCTTCGCATCATGGGTGGAGGACTTTGACAATCTCCAACTCATTATTTGCAAGCGGGTAGACTCTAGGGCCATGTAGCCTGTAGGTCCAGTTTTACGAAGACGTCTCATTTTGTTTTCCAAGCCATGAAGATATTGTTTGCTTGAAAATGGCTTCGAGTTCAACTTTTGAGAACTGTTCCACCAGAACTTGAAAATGCATCAAGTTGCAGAACCCTCTTGTCCTTTGGGACGTAATGATTAGTGATTGTAAGTTGATCTTAGCACGTTAAGAATCCCTTCATAGTTTAAAATCCGGGGTTGGGGCCAGGTTGACCTACAATATTCCGGGTGGCAGTATTTAGCTTTAGGTGTTGAACACTGGTTTTCGTGTAAAACTGCAATTGATTGCCACCAGATTCCTGCTATGGAAGAGACAAACCTTGTCGACTATTGCGACCATAGATAGCTTCCTTCTGTTGGGTATTCACGTGGATACCGAATTTATCTGCAAGCATAGCAAGCCTTTCTGCCTCCGTTTTCAGAGGTCCCTCGACCGTCTCATGATTGCTGGTACGCAGCTTGAGAGTATCTCGGACCAAAGGTAAAGTTCCGATTAAGTCTTGCTGTGGACTACTCGTGTCCAAGACAAAATGCTGAACCAATATATTCTGTGCAAACGAACTATATTGCATGTTATAGTGGTTCAAGACGTCGAGATCAGCCGGGAATATCTCAACGTCAATGAAATGGTAAAATTCCGCCCACTTGTCGCCAGACCTTTGTGGTGAATTCACTCACGTACGCTAATCAGCTCAGGTGTGCTACGACAACCGCTTGTATTCGAGCTTCAGCAGTTGGCCCCTGGGGCCTTCCACGACCAGTTCTGAAACGAGCTGTAAAGGACGAGAAGGACCATCTCCGCCGAATCCGACATCCAGCACAAATCTTCTATTGTCGATGCTGACGGTACTTGCCATATGACTCCTAGATACTACCGTCAGCAATGATGTAGGTGAATGACTGCAACACTTGGAGCCCCCGTATAACTAGACTTACATGCCTCGACAGCTACCATCATATATACCCCTGGTAGCATTACTAATTTCTACAATAACACTGATTACTTCAAACCATAGACTTTGCAGCTCCGTTTTGAAGAACGTATTATTCTCGAGACAATAGCCGCCACGACCTTCCACAACAATCTTCTTGAACAAATCTTGCAGATTTAGAGATATCGACCTTGTGATTAAATAATGGAGAGGTAGACTTTCGAAGGGGACTCGCGCCAATTGCAATCTTAGCAAGGGGCAGAGGACATCAAATGATGGACTAATTTGACCAGTGGGAGCAAAACCTATGCGATCAAAGTATTTTCGGATTTGCTCAGTATCGTAGATTGACATTATGCCTGGAAAGGGAGCCCGAAGAGGCGTTGTTCATGAACAACGCCTACTCTAGATTTCGTTTTGGAATGCTTTGTTTTGAAGTACGGCTCACTCAAGAAAGCCAAATTCATAACGGATAAAGGCGGGGCAAGGTACAAAATTTTTCTTTTGGCCCGCTTGGTTCCGGGAGAAGCTTGAATGATCGGACCTACAAATCAACGCAGGTAGGTCTTCGACGCTTTAGAGCTTTGGGGTCTCGGGACTTTGTAGGCACGGCGCCAGCCATCGCCAATGGCATTCCTTCTTCCATCCTTTCTCCTTCCAATCGTTCGACTTTCTCGGGAAGAAGTCGAAAGCATCCAGGAGGCTCGCATCATGTGCCAGGATGGTCAAGATGTTCTCCTCGCCGTCAAAATTTGCTAGCTTGTCTGCACTACGCTGCAATTCTCTAGAATCATGCGCAGTACCAGCAACTTGACTGAACGGGGTCGTTCTGGAGAGCGTCTGGCCTCCTGGCTCAGAGTAAAGGCGATGCATTTGGGCCAGACGATGGCTGGAACACGTATACGAGGTGAATGGCGGGTAATGCGGATCAGGGATCGTGGGCTGGAGGGGGTATTTCCAACTGGGCCTGAATACTGCGTGTGAGTAAGCAATATCCCCACCCATCAAAATGAATGTCGATTCACCCATGGTGGAGGTCGTACGTGCAATTGCCGAAAGGTGACCGACACTATGACCAGGAGTTGAGAGAAAGTAGAGGCTGCCGTCGGAGAAGTAGTCGTGAGCTGCAAATCCCCCGATGGACGAGACCTTGGGATTTACGTCTGTAAAGTCCAGCTCGGCTGTCCGACGACCTTCATAAAGATCAGATGTTGTCTCAAATTTTTTGCGATTTGCTGGCCAACCGGGAAAGAAGGCCTTGAGGTATCCGGGACCAACTAGGATATCTGTTGAAGGTGGAAATTTAGCCATGGTCCCTGTATGATCAAAGTGATGATGGCTAAAAACCACAGTATTGATGCCAGCCAGATCAACAGAATTTGCCAATAGCACATCAGAGATATCTTGTCCCACGTCCGCCTCGAGCCCCATTCTTTGAACACCTCTTACAAATGCAGGTGGAAAAGCGGTCTCCCAATCCGAGCGTAGACTAAGATCAAACAATACCCGAACATTATACCTCTTATGGTGGAGTAAAAATGCGTACGACGGTACGCTGCCTCCCTTCTCGAATCCTGGAAGCACAGGATCCATCATTGAGGAGCCCAGCAGACCCGATAAGCGAACTCCATTATCAATGATGTATACGTCGACCGTCGACGAGGATGCCGGAATCTCAAGCCTTGCCGATGAAGCTGAAGTGTCCATTCATGCAAACGATGATTTTTTTGCTGCTGGAAAAAATTGTAGTAATTTCTATGACATCGAGTCGATATCCAAAGAGATTGCAAAATGGTCAGATACGACTGCCCAATGGGATCTATCTGGTGACATCGAAATGCTATACTGGCATTGTAAAGTCGTCACACAGAAGGGTTCATCAGCGAACTTCCACCAATTCCGCATAAAAGTATTGCCGTTCCGTAAGGCTGGCCTGCCTACTTTCAACTTCGACTCGCCTTCCTGACGGTCCCTGGGGCTAAAGTCAAGAGCGAAGAATCCTCGGATTTAGTCCTGCTTACGATGATGGTGCTTCTAGAGCACAACTATTTATCAGCTTGGGACTGACGCTTCTTTCTCGCAATCGACGAAATCTCAAACAAGCAGTGTACCATCCGCGCGACTTGGATACACGGGACCAACGAAGAACCCGGCTGGATTATCGAGGGACTAGTGCATGCACATAGAAGATGAAGGTGGAAGTGATCGCCATGTGTTGACCATCGGTAATCCTCCAACATTGT
Organism: Incumbomyces delicatus; assembly: GCA_017655985.1. Classification (NCBI taxonomy): domain Eukaryota; kingdom Fungi; phylum Ascomycota; class Eurotiomycetes; order Chaetothyriales; family Trichomeriaceae; genus Incumbomyces; species Incumbomyces delicatus. Next base: position 781,103 of record JACJVS010000004.1, read on the forward strand.
CCCTGGACTGATGGAATTCACGTTGAATGCTCCAATTAAATATTAAGCATGGCGCCACGCCTATATCATAAGAAATCCAAGACGGACTGCCTTCGTTGCCGCGCCCGTCGAGTCAAGGTAAGCACCTAAATTCCCTACAGATTCTCGGGAATGTCTTCAATAGTATCGATACCAAGAGTAAAATACCTTAAAATGCCTGAGGTACTTGGAGAGTCAGCCTGCGTTTGTCTATCCACCGGTCGCAATACGCCGTAAGAACCTCCTGTGTTGTAGTTTCAGATGATCATTGTTATCATATCATTCGTTTACTTCTCAGCATTTTGAAAGATGCCTGTAGGCTTATCCCACTGCAGCATGTCATTAAGACAAATCCTATCGCCTAGTAAAATGTCTTTCTAGAGCCGGCAATAGCACTTATGTATTCGTAGAATCGGACAGGGATTCTTCGATCGAAAAGGAAAGCACTTCACCCAACGACCATGCGAATCAAGACTTCGACCTTCGCAATCGAGCCAAAATAGTTTTCGTCCCCACAGCTCCACTTGTCAGTCGTGGCCGAGGCAGGTAGCACTGGGCAAACCATCTCCACTTGGCGATTGCCATCTCCACCGTTTACGACCTCGGGGCAAATCAACGTATGAGAAATAACTGCTAGGTGTAATATGTGGGCTCAGAGAGGTTGACCTTCCAGAACCTGAGCAATACGTGTCACCATCTGAGTCGTTCTGCCCTTCCGCGGACGCTCCTCTTTTTGTTTTCTTTTGACCCTGACTCCATGTGCGCTTCGTGAAAAACGGGTCACGACATTTGTTGCTGTCGTATTCCATGGTTTCCTCTGATCCTGTCAAAGGATTCCGCACTTTCAGCCATCGTGCGGATCCCTGTCTCAAAAATATGTCGACTGATTCAAAAATTGTCCAAGCGAAACGACAGAAAAGGAACAAAACGTCGACACCGGCGAGCGGTTGTAGGCATACGTCGTGGTAGAGCGTTACAACCTCTTGCGACGGACGTTTTTTGAACACATAGGAAACCCAGTGTGTCTTCTGCTCTTGCCCATCGACAATCCGAGGGACGAAAGTGAAATGCCGCTGATCCCACAAACTGTGAACGTCCGCCCTTAGAAATAGAAAATTGCTTTCATCATCCATGTTTGCTCGACCTCCCATCCCATTTGTATAAAACCATTCTGACTCGCCCCTGGGGATTACGTGAGCCGCTGCCGTTTGCTCAGCATATTTCGTCAGCCTGCATGTGCCATCGCGCCATATAAGCGTGTGCGCCACATCTGAGGTACGTTGACTACTTCCAACGGTTGAACCAGACGTTTGACTTTGCCTCCAAAGAGTTGGCAGCTGAGAAAATTTGGGTGGCGAATAGTGCCGAAAGGAGGGACAGATAGGATATGGAGCAGTTTGGCCTGGGTACTATCAGCACACAGCGTAGCTACTAGGTCATGTTCGAATCGTGCCTTCCCGCCCGGGTACATGAAAGAAATACCCTGCCTCGATGTAAGCCAACTGGGTTTCATGGATGCGATGTTCTCCTTCTATGTCAGTGGTGAGAAACCCGTCAAACTCGTTACAAGCCACGATCGCACAGGCGATGCGCGCGAGCTCGTGGTCTAAGGTGTCATTCGGATCGCAAGCAGGCAAAACGAGGAACGGTTGTGCAATGTCTGGGTATCCTGGATGACGAAAAGTGATGATTTGGGGGTCAGATGAGACCCCAGCGCCTTGATCGGGATGCTGTGGGGAGGAATAAGGATCTCGAGGCATATTTGGTTCTTAGTATAACACGGTAATCAATTTCTTGATGTCGCGTAGAGTAGAAGGCAACGGTACCTAAGAATACGCTTTCTGTATGATGAAATCAACCGATGTTAGGCCGTTAGCCTTCGGAGCTTTACCTATTTCGGTCCGATATATTCAGGTATCCAGAAGGGAAATACGATTGGCATACCTTTTATATATAGAGCTACATTGTATTAAAATCATGAACTCACCAAGCCATTCTGTCTTCGACTGCCGAAGTCATTCGTGACTGAGTGAAGCTAAAGTCGGCGAAAGAGGTCTGGATATGCGAATACCTCGTCACTTCCACTGGTGTGGAATTTGTGTTCGAGTCGTGAGTTTGAAAAGCCTCTGGCCCAAAAAGCGAATGCAGCATGCTATAAGCAATAGACATATACTCCATACCGGTGACACGTTGCCTTATGATCTCTAAAGGCGGATGGCGCCTAGGTATAGAAGGAGTGAAACCAATCAAAGGATGAGTGTTACGGGAAAGCGGAGAACTGCAGGACATGAGTAGTCTCTCACCCGATTCGGGTGAGAGGTTCTCCGAGACTAACAAAGGCACGTGCCACCCGATTCGGGTGCACAGCACCTCTCACCGCCTCACTCTCTCTTCCTCTCTCCCTAGGCGTTGCATCGTTATCCATAGGTCTCATAGCTATTATTATCAATTATACCTATTCATCCCAGCCATTCTCACGCCCAGCAATAGCCTGGGTCCTGATAATGAGCTGAGCGACAGCGACAGCGAGGGCGACAGCGAGAGCGACAGCGAGAGCGACAGAGAGAGCGAGAGCGAGAGAGATAGCGAGGCTAGATTAGCTGAAATGGTTCGGTCGGGAAGACATCTGCACCCGGACGGTGTGCCGGGCCTTTTGGACTGGAGACTCACTCGGGCGTCCCTTTACGTAAGCTTTAAGGGACGCCATGTTCCCCTTTGAACGGGAGCGAAGGTGACAGCGACGCGTCATCCCCATCAACTGTCAGATCTCGCGACTTGAAAACAGATCTGTCCAACCGCCTTTCATCAGCAATCATCTAACACGGCATTCTATTTGAAGATCAACAAATCCCGTCCTGCTTTCGCCTCGTCATGCCGAGCTGGGAAGATTGTGTCGCTTGGTCGCGTTTCAGAAGGAGCCAACATGTACCAAAGTAAGTCGAGCTTGAAGGAGGTATTAAGGGTTCTCGAGCAAACTCTGGCGACAGAAAGTAATGGTCATTGTCATGGTCTTTGCATTTCCCTGATAAACCCAACTTTTCTGCCTCCGAAGCGGCCACACAAAAGGTCCGAGACCCATATGAAAGCGTAGTGTCTTTCGGAGTGGGCTTAAGCGCCCTTGTCCTCATCATACAGGGATGCCTGGCCACTTATGAAAAGCTGCGCGATGCTGGTGACCAGATCGAAGATGTCGACTTTCGATTGCAGCGTGTGCTTGGCTGGGTTGTGCCAGTCGAACGGCATCTGGAAGAGACTTACCCCAACAGACAATATCCACAAAAAGATGAGATAAAGATCATAGTCATGGGGATGCGAAGACACGCAAAGGGCATCGCTTCAATCTTGGAGAGATACCAAGCCCCCGAAAGAGACGCGTCATTCTGGGGGTTTGCCCAGCGCATCCATTTTGCTCTGGGAAGCAGCGGTAAAGAACTCGCGATTTTGATACCGCGAGTTGAACGCCTGGCGGTAAATCTCAAGAATCAGGTAGACTTGAATGACATCACGGCCAAGAAGCAGGTCATGACAGGACCGGTACAACAGCTGCTTTACGGGACCAGAAAACAACGAGATGTCAAGATCTTGCTTGTGGACCCGGGGAATACCGGTTCGTGTTCCTTATTACTTTAAGGACAGACATCTATACAGGAACACTATTGACGTGATTTCTAGGTCGTTCTGTCGTGGCACATTGGTACGCACAATTAGTAGCAGCGACTCGCAATGCACACAAACCCTGGTTCACCACCACCATCCATTCGGCATGGCAATATTCGACATCCTCAAGGCCTCGGCGTAGAACAAGACCAGTTGAAATTCGTCAGACTCGAAGCCGGCCGGACGCCAGGCGAGATGCCCATGAGATCACTCTTCGACAACAAACTATTCAATTACCCATATAAGCAAACGATCCGAGACAGGCTCCAATTACACCCATCGCAGGGCTTCACGAAGAACATGTTCCAGGTCTACGACTACATCTTCGTCTTCGTCTTCACCTTCAAGCACCACACGGAAGCGCAAAAGCCGAAGCAGCTTGTCAAAAAATCGCTGGGAGAGGAATTCGTCCCAATAGGGAAAGCACGTATCGTCATGCTCGGAGAGTACCGGGGCAAAGCCTCAGCTGAGATCTTTGGGCCTGAGCGAGCCCATGGTGTGGTGGGAGAGCAGGATTGGCGAGAACGTACCGCGAAGATAAAGATTGCATTCAAGGGTTGGTTGAAGGAGGAATTGGGTTGGCAGCAACCGTAGCATTTATGTGAGGATGCCGGCGTCGATGGTGCTCCGAAGAGCTTTGTCGTAGGCCCCTGACGCGTTCATGTATCTACAGTCGGGTCCGCCGTAGCTATGTAGCCATTGGATGAATCAGGACGGGCTGTAGTGCGTAAAAACTTTGGTTTTGCCGACGCACCACTGAGGTGCACCAGAAAGCCTCGGTCAATATGGACCAGCTGGTCGATGTTATCTATCTCTATACAATACACCGTCCTCTCAACAAGATAGATCCAAACCAGGATTCTAATCTTCAATATGTATACCTGAAATAACGATTCTTTCGATCCGTCAGATCCTCCCGCTCTGCTTCCAATCCGGCTTCTGCCACAGATTCGGCCCTTTCATACATTTTGTCTCGTTTGGCGTTCTCTCTTACACACAAAATCCAGTACGCGATGCCGGTAACGGCCATCAGTGCAAATCCACACATCATGGCTCCAATGCCTAGGGGATACTTCGGCTTCTGAGTCGCAAGGAAGAACTGTGGGCCGATGACATTGCCGACTGCGTACACCACTGCAATGGAGACACCCATGAAGCTTTTCTTGGTCGCACCGGCGGTGTTGGAGGTGTTGACGCTCAGCATGAAGACCCAAGGGACGTTGTAGAAGCCCATAAGATACACGCCGGCTAGCGACGCGTCACGGGCGGTGTTGGTGTTGAGGAAGTGCACCATTAGGGCACCTGCAAATCCAATAAGGCTACCGACGATCCAGAAGGCGCACCTAACGTTAGGGATGAAGAAGGAGATAAATGTTAAGATGGCCTGGCTGACCATGGCCACTGCGGCTTGTGGGGTAGCCATCAAGACGGTCTTGGTCCTGCTGAAGCCGTATCCAGAGATGATGAGCGGATTGAAGTTGGTGATGCCTGCGTTTACTACTGCATAGGCTAAGGTGCAGAGGAAGAGGCAGTGGCATTTGGGGTCGAGCAAAGCTTCGACGATCTGGGCTATCTGGAATTTCTGCGGATATGGGTTAGCAATATTATTCGGGCTCAGGAAACTTGCAAGCTGACCCCTTTTGATTCCACGCCTGTCAGATTCGTTGCCAGCCGTATCTTTACAAGCTTGCGTTCTTCTTCGTTAAAGAACCACGCTTTGGAAGGTGAGTCAGGCAAGCCGAAGAAGACAAAGAAACCGGTAGCGATCGTGACGCTTCCATATATAATGAAGAGATACTGATTGAAAGAACATGTCAGCAGGAATGTAATCCGATCAAACTATCAGGCAAAACTTACCTTCCACGTAGACAAGGATCCGTCAATTTGCCCAATAGCATAGGATAATATCCCACCAAATATGCCGGCAAATGTGTTGTACCAGAATGCCGTGCGGAGTGGCTGCTCCTCCCGACGGTACCACATTGCGTTGACAATGAGCAAACAGGGCAGCATCGCAGCTTCGAACACTCCGAGGAGGAAGCGGATCGTAGCAAGTCCGGCGAAGTTGTGGCACGCAGCCATGAGGCAGATGGCGATGCCCCACAAAAAGAGACAGACACCGATATATTTCCCGATTGGTACTTTGGTTATGAGCCAGAGATTGGCGAACTCCATTATGAGATAGCCAAAATAGAAGATGGAGCTGAGCCAGCTGTAATCCTGGCCCGCGAGATTCGCGTCTTCTTGGATGCCGAAAATGGCCGCGTAACCGAGAGCGTTCTGCAGAAAAAGTGTTATCTACAGCCATCATATTTGTTTTTAAATTACCTGGGTCGGGATCACGAACTCAACGTACCTTGTCGAGGAAGGCCAGGGTCATGCTCAAGATCGCTAAGGGCATGATGACGAGGTCGGTCTTTAAAAGGAGCCGTTTGGCTTGTTTGTCGCTTATATTCAGGACAACAGCATGGCCTTCGGAGGACTGGGTTGATAGCTCTGTTCGTACCGGTCCTGGAGTCTTCTCCTGGTCCTGACAATGGTCGGCGGCTTCCATAATCGCTTTGGTGGGTTTTTGTCACTGACAATCAAATGGGCAGGACTTTGCATACAATGACAATTGGGAGGTAACGTCCAAGAGCAAGGCATATTAGCCATTGTCTTCTGGGGAAGGCCTATATAAATCATCCAAGCCATACAATATGAACTTTGGAGCTTATCAGAGCGCAAATAGGTCCGTGAGGACGCATGAACTCGAAAGAAGTCTAGCTTCGGGCAATTGCGAGCCTTCGCCAAGCCCCGACGCTTTAAAATGAGTTTTCTCGCGGGTCCCCGAGCGTCATGTCGCGCTTCTCAGCATCATCAATTCTCCCATCCCTATGTTTATCTCTAAAACGCGGCTATACGCAAGAGGAGTGCAAGTTACGGCGCTGATAAGAGTTGAGGTGCTGATAACGCATGCATTATCACGATCGGCGGTCACCGAGTTGATAGGCCATATATGTATGAACGGCCTCGAATTTGGGGACTGGGTGTTTAAGTAGAGACAGCATTTCACTTCAGCACAATGTTCCTTCTCAATACATTACGGGCCATGCTGCCACCCCGCACAATCCCAGCCATCTAGTAGTACATTATTCGCATTGTGTTGGTAGATTCAAAACAGATGGTATTGTTCTATTTAGATAGAATCGCGAATTTCTAATTGCTAAATCGAACTCTTCTCACATTGTGATTCAGACTTCTTTGGAATGGAGCCGTCTACTTTGAAAATCAACGCAAGATTTTGAGGCTTCTTCCAATCCAACTTCATCGAGGCAAATTTCCATGGTCGAATTTACGAATTATCGAGCCATGAAAGATCGCGGGGTGCTTCCACCTCGACCTTGATTTGGTCACGCGACCTGTCCGTGTCCTGTGCCACCAATTCTTTGTAAAGCTTCTGTATTCGCTCCGTTACTGGGCCTCTTTTACCAGTACCAATCTGCACTCCGTCAACTTGCACAACATGGAGCTGGCTGGGAAATGTACCCGTACAGAATGCTTCGTCAGCACCATACACCTCAGTTAAGGAGAAATCCAATTCCCGCACTGCGATTCCATTTGCGCGGCAGATGTCGATGGTCTTCTGGCGCGTGACCCCTTGCATTTGGTTGTCCTTTGTCGGCGCCCACACCTCGGCTCCTCGCACGATGAAGAAGTTCACCGAATTGCAAGTCTTGACGAACCCTCGCTGGTCCAGCATCAGTGCTTCGTCTACTCCCATAGTGTTGGCGCTGATGCAAGCCTGCACGTCTGTTGCTTTGGAGATGTGATTCCATTGCTCATCCTTCACGTCCGGGCTGCCCCGGCGCACCCACGTGGTGCCAAGGCGGAGACCTTTCGCAATGGCGGAGGGGTCAACCGCCTTGATTTCAGGCATAATGACAATCAAGGGCATGCCGATGTTGATTTTGGGATTTTGGTAAGGAGTAGCTTTTAAACCTCGGCTGACGACCAAGCGCATGTGTACATTCGCCTCGCCCGACATGTTGTTTGCATCTAGAGTTTCGTGAATAAGACTTAGGAGATCGCCTTTGCTCAGGCCGAGGTCCATGTGCATGGCCTTCGCCGTCTGGAACAGACGATTGATGTGCTCACGCGCGAACTGGACGCGACCGTACCGGGCACGAATACCCTCCTGTCGAGCCGGTGTCAGTACAGCTTTGTCCGCCAACAGCTCATTCGAGCTGATTTACTAACCCATATGCCGTCACCGACAAGGAAGTTGGAATCAAACACAGATACTACTGCTTGGTGTCGTGGAACAATGTTGAAAGTGCCTGTGACCCCGTCTCGCATCCCAATCTGTCACCTGTTAGGCCAATGACAACATAACGATGAAGTAGAATACATCGCACGTACAAGAATCGATTCATTTTTGGGATTGTGGACTGTAGCATGTGTGGCGCCATGAGCTAGCTCATGGTTATCTCCGTTGGTCAAACCGTTAGTATATTTATTGGAGTTCATCCTCGCGTTCGTTATTTGGGATCTAGGTCCTGTTCAGACAAGCAATCAGTTGCGCAACGGTTGCACAATGGTTTTTATATATTACAGTCTCACATGGAGAAGACGATCGGCGGCATGCTCAAAGGGGGTGACAATTACCAGAGGTCCTCGATCCATGTCTAAGAAAAGGTGGAGCATGTGTCGGAAAGCCCCGAATGACGCCGTCACCTTGGTTTGTTGGGACTCGGCCAGCACCGAAGTCGAACACTCCAAGCCCTCGGGCTGCCGGGAATTGGCGGACGATTTATCTTTACCCTCGATTTGCGAAACCCAATCCCAGCCGCGCCAGAGAAACATGCAGCGTTATGTTAGGGTGCGGTCTTTTTAGGCGAACAGTTATTCCAATCTTGCGGCTGTCTAACCCGTCGGTCACGATCCAATCCGTCCGACACGATCGTGGTCGACTTCTTCGAGGACAGAATTGTACCAAGCAGCCAGGTTTTCATCAACACTCATCATACCATCTTCGTAGAAGTCATTGACCTGGCTCATAAAATTATCCATACCGCTGGAGAACAGAAAGGGCTCCATTTGATCGATGTCAAAACCCTCAGAGCCACCGAACGTACTGAGAGTTTGTGCAGGGTCTCCTGAGGCCAGTATTCCCTGGTGAGGTAATGCGCTCGACCCATAAACTTTTTGTCTCATGACCTGGAACATATTTTGATATTTCGCTAGTTGCTCGCTACCCATATATTGAATTGCTCGAGCCACAAGGTCGATAGCAATCGCCGTATCCCTCTCATGACGCGGGACAGCCGGTATTGCCGTCCGGCCACTCTGTTGGACAAGTCTAGCCGATATCCTAAGGATGTGAGCCGTGCGGTGGCTCCCATAATCTAGAGCACCACTTACCAATCGCAGTAGAGGCCTGTAAAGCTTGCCATGATGATCGCATGTAACTGCCGACAAGATCGGCATATTGCCGAAATACCGTATTCTGATGCGAGTTTGTCCCAATGTCGAAGTGCACTGGAAACGGCTTTGGAACAAGTGACAAGCATCTCACGGGAAGGAAGCATGAAAGTGGGAGATGGGCGACAAAGCAAAAGCACCAGAAGGTTATACTCTAGTTTCATCTCAGAGAACTCCCTGGAAGGCTTCAGACCAGAATTATCCAGCTGTTTCTTCCATTCTTCGAGGTCGCGACGGACTTCATCCGCCGAGGTTGCGATTTCCGAAAAGGTGTGCGTAGGGCAGGTTCCGTCCTGGTTTCGGGCGATGTAGACTGATTCAAGTATACGGCCACCGGTTTGTCGCAATCGTATCATCTGTCGGAATGGCCATATATTGAGTCTGTGGAATGCAGGCGCAAGTTTTGCTTCTGCTGCTGTCAATTGATCGAAGCTAAGATAGGTGGGTAGTGAAGCTTGGACAGCATGATCTCGGATTGACAAGACGCGACCGGTATCGACAGCAACTTGCCTAGGACAAGGTATTAGCAAATTGGATTTTCAGAGCGAAAGATATACCTCTCTAGATTATAAGCACACCACCAAGTCCGGTTCCGTATCTCCAGCTCCTCAGCCGAAAAACGCCATCGAGGACTATTGCGATGCAGGCCAGCCTCAATTGCCAGAGACATCACGTATCGACTGAGCTGCCATAGATCATTGATGTGAGCAGTTTGTGGCGAGTTCAACATCCAGATACTCAGAAGCAGTGTGGCGTGGATGGTCGAAATGGTCATCGGTTTGTCGTTGAAGGCCATCCAAAACCTCAGGCTTGTTTGAAAGTAAGCCAGGGGAGAGTTAATATCCCGTAACTTTTGGTATTCTTGATCTTCGGCACATGCGTGCGATGCTAGGGCGAGGATGATGAAAACGGTAAACTTTTCGTGATCATTACAGTCTCCAAAGCTCCGATACAACCTTTCGAATATGCGCCTAATCTTTGGCAGCAGGAGGAACGGCCACCAAGTGTGGATGCGAGTAATGTACGATAAGAACAAGTAATTTGCGATGCGATTCGATGGGAACCCTGCTGTTCTGTCTAGCAGGTCACCGCTTTGGGCATGGGAACTGGGTGACCAGGATTGCGGGGAAAAGTGTAGCTGTTTGAGGAACAGTCTCACGAAGGTAGATCCTGCGGCGCTTCCAACTGCAACAGTCAGTCAGTGCTGAAAATTGGTGTCGGGGATTTGACAGAAAGGGCTGAGAGGAAGGTACAAGCTAGCACACCATATTTGTTTTCAGAGTATTGATTCAAACCACCAATGGCCAGAATGCCGATCTCTTCGGCATCTCTTTGTATACTGTCGGATGGCTGCTGATTCACTGGAAGCGTTGTTGTATAACGGTTCATGTCTATGTGTTCAGGCACGGTGCATACCCCGAGACCTTGCTCGCTGTTATTTTGTGCGAGCTCAGCTCGTAGCTGACTGAGCTGTTCCTGAAGTCTTGAAACGACAGAATGCGAGTATAAGAGGGAGTCTGTGATGTTGCAGGATTCACCTTGCTTCAGACATGCTGAGCATTGGGGTATATTAAGGTCACACTGTCGGCATGTATGAGCCCTGCCTCATGTGCCCTGATGCCGCATCGTGGAGAACTCGCCTTGACTTTTCTTGCTCGGCACCGGCTGCAGGCTTTTGATATGGACGGCTGAATTTGCCAGTCCTCTCTATCATCCATAGCAGTAATGATTGATATTTAATTGGGAACATGCTGATGGAAGCTGGAAGCAGATCTTTAACTTTTTATCAACCGACAAAAAGGGCAACGTCGGTCCTTGGGGCACCGGTTCTAGCTCCTTTTGGCGCTCCGATAACGAGGAGTGGGCTATGTTTGCTATGTTTGCTAGTGCCCGGAATCGAGTGCACCAATACGTTTCCCATTCAACGAACAGCCGCTCCATACAGCAAGTTCCCTCGCCGCGTCACCCTTATTACAATGGATTTCATAGCCAATATTACCGCACAACTTCTGTCCCTAGTCTCTCCAGCTTCTACAGCTAAGCCGAACGTTGTCGACCCGAAGTCTACGCCGGAATTTACCAAACTAGGGAACGGAGCATTTGGGCACATCTACCAGACTGCGTCAGGTCGCGCGCTCAAAGGACCAAAGATCTTCGAAAATGACGCGTGGGCGGGAGCAGCTGATCACAATAAGGCGTGCCGTCAGATGATTCGGAATGAGGCCAGTGTCTACGAGCGGCTGGGACGTCACGAAGGAATCATCCAATACTTCGGGACCTTCGGTGAATCGATTGAACTCGCCGTTGCGAATCAAGGCGACTTAGCGTCCTTTATGAAGGAGCATCCTTCACCGTCTTTGGAGGTAAGAAGACATTGGATTGAACTTCTCGTGAATACGTTCAGCTACATACACTCTCGCAAAGTCATGATCTCAGACATCGACCTCCGGAATATTCTCGTTCACGACAACTCTTTGAAACTTGCTGATTTCGGGGATTCAATCTTACTGGGAGAGGAAGACGATATGGCAAAGATTTCCGTGAATGGGTTGACGCCTCAAGTCGAGATTCTTCATCTTGGATGCCTCTTGTACTCTATTGCTGTCTGGCAGGAGTTCAGCTACGACTTTGACACCGATCGTTGGCCGGCTGAAGATGATCTGCCTAAAACGGATAATGTACTCTTTGCAAACATTATGCGAAAATGTTGGAACGGGGGATACACTAGCTTAGCTGAACTCCAAATTGACATGCATACATAACAGGTATGTTGTGCCGAGTCCATCGATATTTGGTTAGCCGTGCGGCAAGTCGAGTCACGTTTACAGCAGTGTATTCTGATGACCTGTGCGTGAGACCCGATAAGACAGGCGACGCTCTTTGCGTTTAGATTTTTCGTGCACAAGGTTTTCCAGTCACTCTCCCGCTCGCGTAGCTTAGTTCTAGCAACTATCAAATTGTGTTAGTATCTCCCGCACGAGAAAGCGCTCCGCTGATGACGTACTATAGGTTCGACCGATAAACCAGTACACATGTGCTACATCGACCCGGCTACGCCGAAAAAGTGGGCATGTGGGCATACCACCAATGACCCACCAACGGACACCCCCGTGATGTGCCTCTCGGCCTTGAGGGAGGGACGGTGGTGCAATGAGCCTTACGAACGAGGAAGCAAGGGTTCAAGCCGCAGTCGGACGATTACTTGTCCAGATTGCCAAAAGAAAAAGCCCGACCCTAAAGGCGGCGATGATCGCGAGACGGGTGCTGGAGGCTCAGCATCCACATTTGCAGCGCCTCAAATATCCGTGACAGGTTGACCTTCAGAGTATCTACTCGAATTTTCGTTTCCATAGCTTTTGCTAGTCGTCGAGAACCACCTCGTATGCGAGGTCGAGCGTCAAGTCCCAGAGATCTGTATGAGTCACGCTGAGGAACAAGAACTCGGATAGGACGCACTTACGTCCGCGATTTACCAGACATGGAGTAAGCTATTGAAGACACTATAGCTATATGACGCATGCACATTCTCAACCTCCTTCCCCTTGCTCGGCTATCTGCTTTTTCGTGGTACTAGTTTTTCTCGCCTTTTTGGCTGCACGTTGCCCCCTCCTCCAGAGACTGAGGTGTCAGGGCTTGCCTTTTATGGGATGATGGGGGTAAGGTATATTGATCCAAGTGTATAATCCGAGTACCGAGGGTTCGGCCGTATATCGGGAATACGAAAGTACGTTTGAAGAAGGAAATGGAAGTGTAGGGCCCCGGCAGGTGACGAAGTCCGTGTATTGGGAGCTACTGTCAAATTTACATAGTTCTAGCTGGGGCTTTTCCATTAATCCTATCCCCTTTTCATTGACTACCAGCAAAGTGATCGAGATATCTTGAGCCGGATCTTGAGGAACTAGGACGATGAGGCTGCGTTCCTAGAGGAGTTGGGTTTCGAGGAGTAACATTAAGTTACGTCAGGAGGGGTTTTCCGTTAGGAGGGGTTTCCTAGTACGCATGGAACGCGTATAAGGCGTAGTGTGAAAGGCGCCATTGTAGCCGGGTATAATAGCCTACGTTTGCCTTGTCGTGATCCTGAATGCATATTTTACAGCTCACCGCGCAGCGAAGCGGCCCCGGCTATTCCCGTTTTTAGTCACATTGCTAATACTACGATAAGTGTTGCCTGCAGCCCGCCGACATAGGTAATATTAGGTACATTTTGAAGAAGTTCAGCGTCAGTAGTGGATTGGATATATATTCGCAGGGGACCATGGAGCAGAACGGGTCGATAGTGACCCACACCTGCCTAAAGTGCGGATGCAAAATGCCTGAAGCCAAAAAGCTACAGAGTACTTTTTGGGTACTATAATCCATGACTTTAATCTCTCTATTCTTAATTCTACATCTGTACTCGAAGTGAAATATATATTTATGATGTCGACATCTAAACATGAATTTGCGACCTATCCTGAGAGCGGTGAGTTAGATGCCACCGCTACAAAAGTTGGAGATCTTTTGACGCCTTCACCGAAAGCCACTCAAGCAAAGCGATGAGAGAACAAAGCCGAAGCAGTAGCTAGGCGAAAGAGAGAGTTCAAATAGAATGTTAGAAGAGACCTAGATTGGCTCAGCTTGTCAGATTCTGAATATTACGACCCTGGCCTGTAACCTTTCCAGAACCCCACGTCGCTACGCTTACTACTCGGACTATCCCGACAACGCTGCAGTGGTGTTTGGACCCAACTCTCACCTGTCTCCTGAATGTGCGCGCTGCCGGAATCTCAAGTCGCGACACATCCAATTCCTTGTACTCTCTGGAGGCATTGGCACAAGTCTCTTCATGGGCAGCGGCCACATTCTATCGTTAGCAGGACCCCTCTCCGCCTTCCTCGCATACAGTATAACAGGTTTTAACCTCTTCTGCATCATGCAATCGCTCGGTGGGATGTCTACGTACCTCCTTGTCGCTGGCGTAGTCCCCGTGTAAGCCTCTCGATTCGTGGACGACGCACTGGGCTTTGTGCTTGGATGGAACTACTGGTATCAGCTAGCAATAGGAGTTCCAATCGAATGTGTCGTTGGTGCGATCGTAGTCAGGCACTAGCCAGGAGCACGGGATATCCCAGATGGGGCGTTGCTGACGATCCTATTTGTGGCCATGATTGTGGCAAATCTGTTTCCGCTTCGTTGGTATGGGGAGCTGGAATGCTTTGGCGCCATCAAACTCATAGCCATCCTTGGTCTGATCATTCTGATGTTGGTGATTACACTGGGTGGAGCGCGGGAAGGTGGCAGTGTCGGGTTCACGTCATGTCATAACCCAGGTGCCATGTTTCCATACCTGCTGACTGGAGATCTGCGAAAATTTCTTTCATACAGGCTACATTTGAAGAAGGGAAGACAATGAATAAGTGAGTTGATAGAACTGTGGAAAGGTTTGGAATGTGCGATCAGCTATTGATAATGGTGTGACTGTGCCAAGAAAAGTGAAAAGGGAGGAGTGACGACGAGTGAAAGCTCAACAACCTTTTCGTATGGAGGGAGCGAGATGGTCGTGATTGCCGCGGGCAAGACGGAAAACCCTCGAAGAAACATACCCAAAGCCATGCGAATAGTCTTTTGGCGTATCCTCCTTTTTATGTGTTGGCTATTTTTGGCCGGCATGTGTGTTAGTACTAGAGATGGGCGGTTGCTTAATGCACTCGATAAATCTGCTCCGGGAGCAGCCGCCAGTCTGTTTGTGATCGCCATCCAGAATGGAGGGATCAAGGTCTTACCTGGGCTTCTTACTGGGTGATCTTAACAAGCACGTGGAGCGCGGGAAACAGCTGCTTCTATTCTTCCACCCGCGTCCTTTATTCTGCAGCCCTGGATGGCAAGGCTCTTCATGTGCTGCTGACGTGGGAGAGGTTTGGGGTGCCATATGCCTGCGTTGGTGTTACGACTGCGTTAGGATATCTTGTTTACCTGAATTTCAGCAATTCGTCAAGCGAGGTCTTCTCTTGGATCAGCGACCTAAGCGCTGTCAGCACTCTGTTGGTATGGGGCAGCATCAGCTTGACATACCTGCGCTTTCGGGCTGGACTGAAATGGAATGGAATCCCAAGGACTAGTTTACCGTTCAAGGGCCCATTTCAGCCGTTTCTAGCGTGGTTTTCGGTTGGCTTCTGCTCCATCGTGGCGATTTCCAACGGCTATGACGCCTTCTTTCCTGGAAGGTTTAGTGCAAAGACATTCGTTCCTCCGTACATTGACATACCCATCTTCGCCACATTGTTTCTTGGGTACAAAATTGTGAAGAAGACAAGGTTTGTGAGAGTCAGTCAGATAGACTTGTGGGGTGGCAAGGAAAGGATCGATGAGTTGGAGAGCACATGGGTAGAACCAGTTCCGAGGAATTGGATCGAAAGGGTGTGGATGTGGATTGCATGACGTGTCAACCAGTTCGCTCAAGATACTGTGGAGTCTGTTTGCATGGCGGCAGCAGCAGCAGCAGCATTATCATCATTACTGGACTTCCTGACCCTGATTGGTCCCGTCGTTTCTTCGAGTGTTTGTGAGGTTGAAAGGACAATGCCCTTCTGTAGGATCTCGACTTTGCCTTGATCTCGCAACATGAACATATACTGTCGAAGGGAGGGCATCAGTTCACGCCACGATGCCACTCCTGTTTCCCTCAATTCGGTCGAAGTAAGGGCTCTGGCAACTTCGGAAGGACAGAAAGTTTTTGGGTGACTTCGGCCTTTGAGAAGGCGCTCAAGGTGGGTGTCGATGTGCCGACTGGTCGAATCCTTGTCGCCCATGCTGTTATCCAGCTGCAGACGGCTGCTCCAAGTCCTGACACAGATTATACGGAGGACGGAGTCCGTATTCACACGCAAATATTCTGTATACCTGTGCGGTGCAGTGCATGACTGTGAACGCTAGCTCAGCGGAATGTTTCATGTCGACGCCGGTGAGAGGCGTCACGGTCCGCCAGCGAAGAAGCGGCTGGCTGCTCTAGCGTATATTGCAGGCACCAATCAATCTGAGGGAAACAGGAGAAGAGGCAGTCACGTGGCAGTCACCGTCGAGCCGCGCCTTCCGGCAAACGCGTCAAAAAAGCTTGGCATCGGCCGCAATTTCGCAATCTTACATCATCAAAACACCCGGTTCGTAAAGTCAAATTTACCATGCCACCATGCAACGACATATTGTAAGGAATGTAATGATAGACATATTGCAGGTATAAAGGAAAAAGAAAAGCGGAGTAACAGCTCACAGGCAGCTCCCACGAGATGGAGCGTGTCTCACCGAATGCGCTAGGCGCGACTTCCCAGCCTTCCTAGCTGCGACAAACTCTAAATTCGATGGCTGGAAGGAGCACTTGCCTTGGATGCCAGCGCCGGTACTGCCTCGCACCATCACCACGTCCCGTCGATTCGAGTCCCATTCTGTGCATTCTTTCCATTATTCTATTCCAGTAAATCCCACTCTGCTCTATCTGATACTTCGTCCTCATTTCCTTTCTTGCACGCACCTTCCTTTCCAGTTCAGAGCGGCTTCCCTCGTCCACATCTCTCCGAACAATGCTCCATCCCTAGGGTTGCTATGACAGTCTTTGCTCGACACCACAATCTGAGGCTGTGCTTGGGCTCCGGCTCCGGCTCCGTTGTGTTGCGTTGCGTTCCCTTCGTTGCTCCAGGAAATTTTCCGGCTCTCCAGACGTTGAATTGAGTGAAATAGCTCGCATTCAAAGACCTCGCAACCATGACTATCCTCAGATCGAAGCAGAAGCCCGCTGGTCACGCTGCCGGCATCTATTCAGACATGACCCTCGATGGGCCCGAGATCGGCACCCTCGTCGTCGTCGTCGACCGAGCGAAGAATCTGCCGAACAGAAAAACCATGGGCAAGCAGGATCCGTATTGTGCCATGCGGCTCGCCAAAGAAGCAAGGAAGACCAACACAGATCGAAGAGGCGGACAAACCCCCAAATGGTGAGCACAAGAACTGCCCACTTGCTTGGGTCACACCTCATCTCTAACTCCATCACAGGGACCAAGAGCTGCGCTTCACCGTCCACGATTCGCCAGACTATTACAAGCTCAAATGTTCGATCTTCAACGACGACAAAAAGACGGAACTCATCGGCGAGGCCTGGGTTGACCTCACAGAAGTCATCAAGCAAGGGGGTGGTCAGAATGATTTCTGGCAACAACTTTCCTTCAAAGGAAAATATGCCGGAGATGTCAGGATTGAACTAACCTTCTACGATACGCGGGAGCAGCCCCTGGAAAAGAAAAAGAAAGAGAGGCAGCACCATTCACCCAATGACTCTGCCACAGATGTCTCCTTACCGGCCCAGAGATCCCTAGGACCGCGAGAAATCAAAAGGCGACCTTTGCCCGCGAGCCCTGCTGGCTCCATTCCAACTCACCAAGCTTCCACTCCTGCCGACTCTCCAGTGCCGCAACCACCTCCAAAAGTGTCGGTTGATCAGCACCACCAGCATTACCAACTCCTACACCAACACCAGCAGTCACCCGTGTCGGGCCCAGTGCATGCTCCTCTACCACTCCGACCACGTACCAGATCACCAAGTCCACTTCCTGCTCAACCCCACGACGAAGTGTCTGACCAATTTACTCAAGAGCACGATCAACTGACTCAACAATCCCAGTGGCTCGAGCGTCAGCAGCAACCATGGCAATATCCTTTGGGCATGGACCCAAGCGAGCACCAACCAGAGGCCTATGATCAGCATGTCGACTTCCAGCAGAACCCACAAAGCTTCCAACATGATCACGCTACATCCGCAATCCCTCCTCCCTCCGCCTACCCAGATGAGCATGAAATCTGGCAGCAGCAAAGGCCGCATGCTACGCATACCCACTCCGAACCGGTCACGCCTCAGTCTTCATCGGGCCAATACCGCCCCTCACCATTATCAGTACATTCGGACAGCCAGGTTGTACGGTACCACCAGCAGAGCCTATCCCAACCAAATCCATATGGCACACCTGCCATCTCTGAGAGCCCTCTCAAGCAATCAATGAATCAGCAGGACGTACACACTCTTTCGCCTCAGGCCGATGACCCACCACCCCTGCCACCAAAACACCATGCTGCTCCTCTCACGCGAGCACGGAATGACTGTTCTCCATCTGTGTACATTCCGCAGCCCCTGCGCGCCGGCCCATCCCGATCAGCGGTAAGCGATAGGAGCCCACTACAGTCTCTAGAAGATGTGTATAACACCCAGACGTACAATAACCCCGGCTGCAAGCCTCAAACTCCCCAACGCCATAGCATGTATGTGCAACTGCCTGGTCGACATCCTCAGACACCGGAACAGCAACTTGAGCTCTACGCTGCAAACCGAAGCTACGACATGCAACCTGATAGCCAACTGTCACAGTCCAGACCTGCCCAACAACGCCGACGGAAATCGTTTGAAACCCGACATCCTCATTTCAGCCAACAACGTGGGGAACAGCCTCAGCCTGGGAATCCTTATGACGTGCATCATGCCGCCCACGCTGACGCCTATCAGCCTACGGTTGAAGACGCACCCCCAAGTCCCGGGCTGCAGCCTGCCGTTGTCAGAAAAGCAGTGGGCGCGTCACCAAAGAAGTTGAATGGTATTCCATTTGGACCGGATGCTTATGACGTCCTCAATCCAGCTTCGAGCCCGGTGACCAATGAGCGTACTCCTTTTCAAACACCCGAGCAAGCCAAGGAGGCTCAAAGGTTGCGAGAGGTCGACAAACTGCGTGATCTCGGTCCCATCATCGGCAACGATGGCCGTGAAATTGATCCTTCCGATCATCTGCCGGCAGATACTTGGGCTCCAGAACCAGAGCGTAAGCAGAGAAAACCCGAGCACGTTGTCCATATTCGTTCCAAGAACGATGCAAACAGGCCGACTGGAGCGAGAGCATCACCAATAGTCATTCGGAACCGTGGAAGCACGCCCAACTCTGCTCAAGCCAGCCCAGCCTCCATGTTCGAAGGCGTGTCTCCCTTTAGCACTTCTCCTGCTCCCCGCGCCGCACCAAGCGGCTTCATCGGAGGCCGCAACAAGCTTCAGAGGTCCTCACCTTCCCCTACCAGACCACTTCCACATCAGCCATATGACACTGCAACAGGCGCTGCTGCGTCTTCTCCAATCACGAACTCGCCGCACCCGACACACAACGATGATCGGCCGTATCACCCCAAGCCGTTGCAGCCTCGACGACCGTCCTACGACAATCGTGGTCCCTCTCAACTTACTCGTCCGGCGCTCTCCGAGTATCAAGTGCCTGTTGGTAACTCATACACTCCTCGCAGCGAATATCACTCTACTTATG
This sequence comes from Incumbomyces delicatus, assembly GCA_017655985.1. Taxonomy (NCBI): domain Eukaryota; kingdom Fungi; phylum Ascomycota; class Eurotiomycetes; order Chaetothyriales; family Trichomeriaceae; genus Incumbomyces; species Incumbomyces delicatus. The sequence goes on from JACJVS010000004.1 coordinate 800,560, forward strand.
GATCGCCCATGAAGGCGATTGACTATAAACCATACAATTCCACCCCAACAACGCAATCGCCTCAAGCTCACCCTGGCAACTACTCATCGCCCTTTGTCGAAGATGCACGACGAAGCTCATACGACCACAGACAAAGCTCTTATGATCGTAGAACATCGTACGATAACCGAAGCGATTGCAGCTATGAGAACCATGCGGAAGGACAACGACCGCTGCAGCCTCCGCAACAACAAAACTATTGCGATGATCCTCTGGCGGCAGAGATGAGCCTCATCGATATTGGCCCGAGCAGGCACAGCTACCAACAAGGAAGCATGGGGAGGAGCGTGCCAAGGAGATGGTAGAATGTACAACAGCAAATGCCTGTGGCGAATAATAAACTTAATGTAAATTTTCTAATATGATGACCAGTGATGTGAAGAGAGCAATGCATCTGGTGGAAGCAGTGATTTGAGCGGGCAGGTGATCACTACACATCTTGCGGGAAGGCGTTGACTTGATTTCAAAGGATACCCAAATTATCGTCATGAATACTGCTCTCAGGCATACACCTTGATGGAGCTAATTTTGCAACGAATCGATATCTATCGCCCACTGTGTTCTATTCCGCAAAAAATAGTGGTCTTCATTTTCGGTGCACTTCTCGTGTCCGTCAATCTATATTTGCTACGGATAAAGACGGCTGCCAGATGGAGTGATTTTGGTCGTATTTCTCCCGCTTTCTTCTCAGTTTTACATCAAGTTCAACTCCAGCTTGGGTGGTGTGTGTAAATATAGACACTCTCACCCTAGGGGCCGTATTACAATAATTAAAACTCGAGCAGTGGTTAGGTAAGTACAAAATATGGTCATGGGCCAGGACCTAGAGGCACAGACATGCGAAGTACTTCAAAAAAACAATGATATAGTATCAACTAAACCCTGAAGGGCTTCAGCAGGGTTGTCCGCAAGGAAAATACGTCGTACTTCCGAGCTGATCCTTTATTTGTTTTACCCTGATCAGAAAGAGGCAAAGAGCCTGCTGTTCGCCCACTACCGGATTGTCTTAATCATTTATTTACAACCCTGGAGTCTAGGTCTCTACGTTGTGTACTTCGTAGTTAGGTGCGATCTAAACACCGTTCGGGAAACCTTCCTTATCCATCGAAAGTTGCCGGGTTCTGGCGGTGTGTGCCGGAAAGGTGGGCTTGTGATAGTAATACTACAATCCACCATCCTACCCGCCGCCCAATCCATATATACAAGTTCAATAATTGTCATCTTGGACCCAGGCCCTTTTATATATACACACACACGGTTCATACGTTTTTTATCAGTGTGTGTTAATCATTTGTGTTCTTGTCTTTTTTGTTCAGAGAAATTTAGAAAATCATTTGAAGGAGTCTTACTTAGTGAAGTGTTTTTGTTCGACGCTCCATTCATCCCCCGCAGCTCTTAAGTAAACGAATCCGAGAAAACGAAAAACGCCGAGCGAGAGATTATGGCGGCGCAGCTGAGGCCAAGGCCGGGGTATCAACGTGCCGGCTCGAGTATAGCGGTCTCGAATAAGACAATTATACTTGTGACCGAGGGGGATAAAGGTATGTACTGTACGAGGGTGGAACCGATTTGCTTATCTTCTCATTTCTCCTGCTACCACCGTCACCCCTACCGCTACTGCTATTACTGCTACTGCTACCACTACCACTACTACCACTGCTACTGCTACAGCAACAGCTTCCTCTTCCTCTTCCAAGTCTTCTTCATTTATTTTCCTCTTCCGCCTTACCTAGCCTCGCCGTTTAGCTGCTTGTGTTGAAAGGGGCGTTTTTTCTTGGCTGACAAACAAATCCAAATCTTCTAGGTGTGGGCTACGACATAGTCAACTCCCTCGCGAAGCTAAGCAACAACAACCAGATTCTCCTAGGCTGTCGCAACACCAACGACGGCGAGAGGGCGGCGTCGTCTATGGGCGCGCCCTCCAACGTCAATCCTATCCAACTCGATGTTACGGACGACCGGTCTGTTGACCACGCCTGCAAGGCCATTGAGCAGCATTTCGGGCGCATTGACGTGCTTATTAACAATGTGGAGACTACCGGAGTGGATCTCGTTGGAGGAGGAGGAATGGGAGAAGGAGCCGGCGGTGCCGCCGTGCCATCGGCAAAGGCCATCTGGAAGCGTGTGTTCGATGTTAATGTCGTTGGCACGGGTGCGTTGACGGACCAAATGATTCCGCTGTTGGAGCAGAGTCGAGACCCTCGGATTGTGTTCATGTCCAGTGAGCTGGGCAGTATCAGTGGAGTCTTGGCAGAGGGGAAGTCAAAGGCACCGGAGCTGGCTGTGTACGCGGCAAGTAAGAGCGCAGTGAACATGATGATGGTGCAGTATGCGACGAGGTACCCGGGGTTCAAAGTGAACGCCTGCTGTTCCAGCCCTGAAGATCTGGCTCCACGAAATGTGGATGTGGATGTGGATGAGGATGAGGATGGGGACCAGGAGGATGCTACAAATGCACCGCCGCCGGTCGTGGAGCACGCTGTCAAGTTGGCGACCGACGTGAAGACTGCGAGCGGCACGTACACCAATAGTAAAGGGCCCATTCCATGGTGAGAAGAGTCCTCAAGCTTTACGACCGAAGAAGTGGTCGGCGTTCGGAATCAGCTAGACCACCGCGTTGCCTGCGTTCCATCCTATGTGCAAGTTGGTAGCTACAATGGCAGCACAAGCCAGCCAAGAAACCAACGGCGTCGTTTTTGAATGCAAGCAGCATACCCGCAGTCATTATCATGATCGTCCACCGCTCTTTGCTCTCGTTTTCCGTCACGTCACTTGCCACCGTCTTCAGATCCCGTGCTCTGGTTGTGCTGTTGAGACTCTCACCAACGCTCACCAACTCCAGCCCAGCAGCAATAACCATAACCGTGAGCAATGCCGTGGGAAAGCGATGAAGAAGTCCATTCAAGCTGTTGCCAAAGATGAGGCCGAGCAATAATTTGAGCACGCCCAGGAATATGATGCTCGCTCCTGACCGGGCTCCAAATCGGTATTGTGCTGCCAGTCCGCCACTGCCGTGGCAGGTAGGCATGCCCCCAAACCAGCACCCGATTAAGTTCATTGCTGCAACACTGAGACCGACTTGCGTGACGGTAGGGGTCGAGACGTCTGGCAGCAGATCGCCGGCCAGTGCAACAACGGCAATGACCGAATTGAGTGTTGTGAGCGGGAGTTGTCCCAGTCCTGCATCCACGATGCCGACCGCCCACTCATGCGGCTTTGGCACGGCCGCTCGTGGCCGCCAGGCTCGCACTCCACCTAAGCGGTCGTGGTGAGTCTCCACGGTTAAAACGATGGCGAAGACCAGACCAACAATGGTGAGGATCAAAGCAAACGGAATTCTGCTGGCTCGGCGGCCCGTGTTCAGCATCATCAGACCAAGGAACGCCACGATAATCCACAGCCTGTTGTCAGCCCACCTGGGTCCGATCCAACCAAGTGCGGAAACGGCTTTGGAGCCGGCAGCGACGACGAGCGACAACCCCGCACCGACTTGGATTCCTTTCACAACCGGCACCGGAATCCATCTGTTCACCGTTTCCAGCAGGCCTGTGGCGCTGAGGACGGCAACGCAAGCAGCGACGAAGATTCCCGCAGCCATGACCTCACCCCTGCTCAGGCTGTTGGCAATCGCAATGGCCGCGATTGCTTTCATGGGCTGGACGGGTAGAGGAATGCCAAAAAGCACCCCTGTAGCGATATTGTAGATTCCCGTCAAGATGAGTGTCGTTGAAAGACTGATCTGATGTGGAGAGGTGTGTGAAGAAGCCAGCGCTATCAGAAGTGGCAGGAAAGTCCCAAGGTCGCCAAGCGAGCCTGAGATCTCAGCAAGAGGCTGAGAGCGGAATGTCGACACATTGTGGGAGTGGATGCGGCGGAGGTGGCGCCAGAACGAACTCGAACGAGAAGACGAGGGTGCCATTTTTTTTTTTTGGACAATCACGGTCACCGACTCGCTGGATTTCTGCAGGTGTGAACAGGCCAAATAGTTGAGATCGCGCGAGGCAATGCGCTAATCCAATAAATAGACTTTATCACGAGCAAAACAACACAAAAAGGAATGCCTCGAACCGAAGTCGGTAGAGAATATAGAACGGAATGATGCCAAGATTTCTGTGGTAAAATCTGTATCGAGCTTACAGGCCCTCCGGGTCTAGGGTAAAGCCACTTTCGGGTCACTGGAAGTGGATACCGTAGGTTTCCCCATCGTACTTATTTAGGCGATGAACACGACCCTTAATCTTTCGTACTTGCTAACCCGTATCTGTTTTTCATTCAGTGCTATCCCGTCTGCATATTATCGCCTGAATCTCGAGCACAATGTGCACATCCATAGATGGTAGTCGCAGGAGAGAAGATACGAACGAAATTCAGGCCTTCAATCGTTTACCAAGATTGAGATTCCATCATGGAAACGATATTTGAAGGTGAAATACAAAACACCTTGGACACCAAAATCAAACCGTTATTCGAGACGGTAGAGCTTTGTATGCGTAAAGCCAAAAGGAGGGGAGGGGGGGCAGTGGGTGTCCACAAAGAAGTCATCAACTACTCGGCAATAGAGGAGGATACGCGAGATGGATGGCGTACGAGACATTCTCATCCTCATGTTTTTGTCTCTCCCTCATGCCGCAGAACGTAGTCTATGACGAACGGCACAGAGATCCATGCTTTGAGTGGGAACTGCGCAAGAGGCCAGCTAGCAAAAAGAGATACGTATTACATGCTCGACACCCACCAGGGCTCTAATTTCACATGTGTACATAACAGCCTGAGCCAGATCACCGTTTTCACCGAATGCGCCACTCCAAATTGTTGGTACGGGGTCCGGACCAAGACCTAACGGATGGGCTACCAAGATTGGGGTCAGCCTGCTTGCAAATTCAGGGGCTTGTCGCCAGCTTCACAACTGGTGTATTAATATGGGAAATGCAAGAACGGGGAGAGTGCCGAAATCCTTCTGCTTGAGCTATAGTAGAGTGGATTGGTTGAGGTGGAAGCTATTACATTAGTCATGCATCATGATGAGCCCATAACACAACAAGTCATCCATGCATGGCACATTCCGGCGTAAACTCATGTCTCAATGTCTCAATGTCTCAATCTTTGCTTTGTCTATAATGCCTTGTAGCACGTCCAGCACGAGGTGGACCGCCCCGTGGGTGGGTGGGTTCTATGCCCCTCCGAGCAGGTTAGCCCATTTCAAGCCCCTCTTTCTCCAAACTCTCGCGCCCATTCTTCGAATTGCTCGAGCCCTTTCTTATTGACACTCGGTCGAATACTCTCTAGGCTAGCTCGGAAGTCGTCAAGGTTTATCGGTCGAATTTTTTCGATTGGTGTGACAAGCAGATCTTCGCCGAGGTGTCTAAGAGGTTGCATAGCCGCGTCTTTGCATAGTGCTGTCATATCTGATCCAGAGTAACCTATAACATCATACATTAGTCCTCAGACGGGGCAATATCGAAGCGACAACTTACCATCCGTCAACTCAGTCAATGTAGCGACGTCCTCTTCTGAAAGCGAGTGTTTCTGTGCTGTCAACAAATTCCGTATCTGTGTTTCCCTCGTTTCTGGCTCGGGCAGAGGTATGTATTGCCGCCTCACGAAGCGCCTTCGAGCAGCGTCGTCAATATCCCAAGGACAATTTGTTGCCGCGAGGACGAGCACTCTAGTCGCATCACCGACTCCGGAATCTTTTCCTGCAGCTGCTCTTTGGAGGTCTGACCAGCCGATGAGGAACTCGGTCTTGCTCCTTCGGCTGGCTTCGTGCTCTGTGCCGCCACCCCTGCTGTTCAACAGCGCATCAATCTCGTCCACGAAGATGATACTCGGTGCAAGTGCTTTGGCCAAGGCAAACAACGCACGTACCAGTTTCTCGCTCTCACCGTGCCACTTGCTGGTCAATGTCGAAGCAGTGATGGCAAAGAAGGTACTTTTGCTCTCTGTCGCCACAGCTCTGGCGAGCATGGTCTTACCAGTGCCAGGCGGCCCAAAGAGCAACATGCCACGAGCTGGCTCTCTCAACCCGGAGAACAGGTCTGGCCGGAGGAAGGGGTACACGACTGCTTCCTTCAATGCCTTCTTTGCTGTATGCAGACCTGCCACGTCGTCCCAATGCACTTCGTCCCCTTGGACCACAATCTCGTTCATAATTTGTTTTGCGAAGAGTGGGTCTACGCCTTTGGGTAGGTTGGCCAGGAGTGCTTCGGCGCGGAGGTCAAATTCACTTTTCGGAGGTTCGCCGCTGTTTTCATCTTCGGCGGAATCGTCGTCAGTAGAAGGAGGCGTAATGGTGGCAGAGTCTTGCGATCGCTCAGCCCGTCCCTTTGGCCGAACGGGAGTGGCAGACACTCCGGTTTTACCGGCAGATGGTTTTCTGGGCTGTGGATCGGAAGCTTGACGTTTCGGTGACCGGGTTCGTCGTGATACCACGGGTTGTCTTGTGATTCCCACCGGTTTCTGCTCGACCGGGCTAGGATCTGGTTGTGCATACGCCTTGCCGATTATCGCATCCGCCTGAGCAGGAGGAACGTTTTGCGTGCTTGGGAAAACCTCTTTCTTGTACTTGATTTCCGCGGGCTTGATTCGGTGAGGTGGCGGGGGAGGAGGTGCTCTTCTGGCAGTAGGCCGTGTTGCAGACGGCGGAGAAGCCTCAGACGGAGACCTGGCATCCGAATTTGCATTATTGTATGGGCGTCTGGGGGTCACTGTGGTCACCCTTGGGTCGTACGAAGCTTGGCCAGCCTGAGTAGCTACGTTCGATGCGCGGGTGGGATAGTCGATTGTATCCGGCATGCTGACAGCACTGTTGGTTCTCTGATCCTGGTCCCTCCTAGGCAAGTCCAGGCTCCTTCTTGCGGCTTGGGCACTTAATCGCGCTTCTATGGTGGGATCCGCCTGGGGCCTTGAAGAAGAGTAGACAGTATGGGTTTGCGAATCCCACGCCAGGCCGGCAGCCTTCAAAGTGTTTGGCCTCATTTGGTTAGCGTGCTTGAGATACTTCAATCCCTTCTTTTCAGGTCGCAAAGTCGTTTTCATGGGCTTTTTCTGGTCCGGACTCGGACTTCTCGACTGCTTGGTCGTCGGGACGGGCAGAGCTGGTGGCGTAGCTATGCCGCGGGTCTCCGGAATACTGCCACTACTTCGCCGGCGAACGGGCAATGAGGCGTTGGACGCGGGTACGCTCGAGAGCTGCACAGGCGGGACACTTCCATCTCCAAGCCAGGCGGTAGAGCCATCGTTGGCTATGGTGGTGGCTCTGCCCATGTTATCGTCAAATCTCGGTCGTCGGACTTCGGCCCTGCTCTCGCGTAAGGCGGTCAGAAGATCGACTCGCTCTCGACACTGGTCTTCCATCTCTTTCAGGGCCTCTAGCAGTGCTCGGTCGGTCTCTGATGTCGGGAACCACGACGAAGGGCGTGCCGCTGTATGGGCTTCCATCTTGTCCAGTGCTTCTCGCCATGAGCGAAGAGCTTCGGTCTCGTTGTTCTGCTGCAGTTAGTGCCATGAACCCGACATGGGCCATCATTCCACCCACCTGGGACTCATAGAAGACGGCGGTGGAGCAGGTCAAGTAGCAGTCATCGTATGTCTTTTGCATAGCCGAGACCGCTTTGTTTCGCATCATTCTGGCTACGACGGACCATGAGAGATAGTCAGTGTACCTTGTAGGTTATTCACAATCAGGCAATTTCAAAATCTCGAATTCGGCCTGGTTTTGGGAATGCGCAAAAGGTCCAACAGTCAGCGTTTCGACGACGTACCGGCTTGGTGTTACCGGGTTCCAAGCTAGTGTACCAGGTTGTGTGTGTGAGTGGAACCCTGGTGGCATGTGCAGAAAGGCTTGACGTCAGCTGCCGGGTGCCCGGTTTTGGGCATCGTCATTAATACGATTAAGCAGTGGTGGCAGCTTAATAAGGCCTCGAGAAGAAGACATCACGGGGGTAGTAAATATTTTTTAGGTAAGGCTTAAACATGCACCCCTGCTAACCTTGCTTATACCTTAATTGCAGGCTCATCATGTGCCGCGAGGATAGCTGATCATACCTATCCATGGATGTCTGCCAGGTATAATCCTTCGTAGGAAGCTACTCTCAATTGGGAATGATTCGGATTGACAGTTCACTTTCCTTTTGAAGAACTGCTCCGTCAAAGAACTCGAGATAGAACCCCCACGTTACCCCGTTGCATAAACTGGGTTAGGTGCCGTGGACGTGATGATATGGGGTTTAGCAGCCTGCGATTCAGTTTGTCGCCTGGCCGCGTCTTTGACGCCTCCCAGCCAACGTGTCGTCTCGTCTGTGGGTCTATTATCTCCTTTCCACCCGCCCCTTCCCCCTTTCCTCTCCTATCTCTCCCTCACTGCTACAAGGTCGATCAACTCACAATCCTCTGGCAGCGTGCCGTGTAAGATGATCTCAATACCTGAACCTCCCTGGCAAAACCTTGCCCTCCCATCGTCGAAAGCCGGGTCTTCCCACGTCAAGAATTGTCCATTTTCCGTTGACTCAAGGCTGAACCCCGCGTAAATAGTCTGCAGGGCCAGACTCATCCGCCACGGCATGCATGATTCGTCACCACTAGCACTGAGATAGAGTATGGCAAACGACTCAACAGATGACACGGTTGAAAGGCCGCCGTAGCCGGTGAGCTGAAATAATGTTGCTGAATCCGTGGTTGGAGCAACAGAACCGCTTGAAGTCAAATATTCCGGCGCAAACGTCTGACGGTTAGGGTTGTGGACGTTGAGGTAGAATGGGCTAGTATGATCAGTCTCAACGGTTTCACACGCGAGGATGGCACAGGCAGACCTACGGGAGTGATGGCTGGGTTTCTACTGCCCGCGCGACCGCGCTTGGGACTGCAAAGCCGTGAGAGACGTAGGTGGTGAGCACGTACAGCAAGCCTAGAGCTGCGCGACTGGTGAAAAAACGATTCGTCATTGTAGCAGATTTCTGGGAACAAATCTCGTCCCTAGGAGCAGCAGTGGCACAGACATGAAATCGTGGTACAAAAAGTAGACATATACCAAGTCTAAGTTCCAATACTACCTACGTATTAATATGGTCCGTATTCGAAGCAATAACTAACAGCGCCGATCAGAGCCCAAGTAAATGTCAAGGTACCACAGAGCCCGCATTCCTGCCACCCTTGGAAGCCCCTTGAAACGGTCGGCCATCATAACGGAGTAATAATCTCTTGTAGACTGGACAAGCTACGATCTTGCAAACTTGCTATCGCTCATGACAACCGTGAAGATTAATTGTTTAAGTGAATAATATAGTCTTAATAACACGTACTTTATAGAACAATCACCTTCCAGTTGGATCTGTATATTGAGTGTTCCTGGGGATGGCGTGCTTGGATGTAGCCTGACACGGCAGGCTACGCACGCCACAGTAGGGCAACGTGGACCACCAAGTTAGCGTCCGCTGTGCCTCAAACCTAAAAATGCTGCTCTGTTTGAAGGACTTTGTCCACCCTCAAGAAAACAGTACTTCGTTCATGATGTTTTTTTTGTTTTTCGAGTGCGCAGATCATCCACATAGCCGTGTCGGTCACTTTTGGGAGGAATAGAACTACGGCCTCACATCACCGATGCGTTGATTTCCACTATTCAAATCCACCGGGGACACTCTGAATAATCCAAGTTTTTTCAAGGCTCAAGATACATTGACGAGCACTGATGCATGGCGCGATGGCAGTGATTGTTCTAGATGCAGGTCGGACTTGTGTTAAAATTCTACCCATCCAAACAAGCGTTAGTCGACTGCGATCCTCTACATCACGTTGCGCTTGACGTACGCTATCCCGATGCCAGGGTATTTCTATCTCCTCACAGAATGCACGTCAGACCCGTTTTGCAAATCGTATTCCAAATCGTTTCCGTGGTGCTGTCCTGCCTCCTGGGGTCGTGGCACTTGGCCCTGGTACTGTGCTGGATTTTGAGGAATGGGAATATTCATTCCGCCAGATGCTAAGTTATGTCAGTAACAGAAAACCACAGAAGGCAAAGATGATCGGGCTCACCTGAAGTCTGAGGAGTATGGCGGACTTGTCTTCGAAACCTTTGAACCTCGTCAAGGATCATTCTTCGCATCTCGGCCACGTCTTCAACGACCTCGAAGGAGAAGTCAAAAGTTGATGGACATGCGGGTTCATCGGAAGCATCATGCCAGATGTGCAGATATCGATGTTCGAGGGCATCCTCGACCGAGATGCGCGATGACGGGTCAAACGCAAGCATTCGATCGAGTAGATCGAGCGCATCCGGATTTGCCTGAGGGAACAACCTTGTGAAGGGGACCTTTGGCATGTACGGAAGGTTGCGCACGTATTCTTGTGCTCGAGGAGAGCCGATGCGAGAAAGGGTCTCCTCGTTCGGCGTGCCTAGGTAGTGCAGGATCTGGTTAAGTTGATCGACATAATCTCGACCTTTGAAGAAAGGTCGTCCTCCGAGGAGTTCGGCAAGAATGCAGCCAACAGACCACACATCGATGGCTTTTGTGTAACTCTGGAAACTCAGCATGATTTCGGGGGCGCGATACCATCTGGTGGCGACATATTCGGTCATGTAACCGGCATTCTCGTCTGGATCCTGAGAGAAACCACGGGCGAGGCCGAAATCGCAGATCTTGAGCTCGCAGTCAGCATTGACCAGCAAATTTCCTGGCTTCAGATCTCGGTGCAAGACGTTGGCCGAGTGAATGTATTTGAGGCCACAAAGGATCTGGTAGATGAAGGACTGGAAGTGCGCGTCGGTCAATGGCTGGCCGGATCGGATGATTGCCGCGAGATCACACTCCATCAGCTCTTCGTACAGATATGTCTCGTTGAAGTTGTCCGGTCGAGGGATGTCCATATCGTACAAGCACGTGATATTTCGGTGGCCTCGAAAGTGTTGCAGCAGTTTGATCTCACGCAGAGCGCGCTTGGCAAGAATCTTTTTGCTAAAGACATTGGTGACCTTCTTGATGGCGACAGCCTCACCATTTTGAGCATTTGTTGCTGAGCTTGGGTAGATTAGCCACAAACTCTGTGTTGCCCTGCTCAGAGTCGACATACCATACTATTCCGTATGCTCCTTGTCCCAGCTCTTTCGTCACTGTGTATTTCTCGTCGACGATAAAGTCTTGGTTGAACACTTTGAAGACTTTGCGGCCAGTGAGGTCAGCCATTGTGAGCAAAACCCGTAAATTGAGGTTCACAGAGTGTCAGCAACAAGCGTCGTGGTCTGGGTTAGAGCACAGCTGCTACTTATGTCAGTCTCGGCTGGATCTGATCGATGTGCCTGGCTGACGACGCGATAAGCGAGGACTTCGTAGCGTGCTTATGGGGTGTGCTGCCTAGCTGACCGAGGGGGGCCTAGCCGATTTTCGTGCCTTTGTTGAAGCGAGCGATGTTTGTAGATAATGCCAATAATGCGCTGAATGCAGCCTTAGCAGAGGTGAGCGGGAGAAAATGGTGACGACAGGAGAGAGGACGGAATGGAAATTCGAGGAAAATGGTGTCAGCGATAATTGCTACGGACAACGTTGGCATGGAACCGCATACCCGCAATGGACAGCGCGCTGACTGAGGGGCAGCCAGGGAAGCCAGGGATTAAAGTCCGAACCCTATCTCCACCCTCGAAACCCACGAGGCTGATTAGATCTGTTGTGTGCGCTTGTGCAGCCAATCACACCGTACCTGCAGGTTGTGAACATTGATGGTGGGAACAACTACGATTAAGGGAGCATGATCACATCACGGCCTGGTGATAACCCGTGCGCCCGGACGTCTCTTTTGTTTATGATTGGATGGAAATCTAAGTATTAAGACATCGCCTGTCGTGAGCGTCATCGTAAATCTCGATGGAGGAGCTTACGACGCGTCACCGCAAAGAGCAAAAAGATCTTCAAGACAGGATCATTTCCAAGAAGAAAAACGCAACTAAAAAGACCCGAAAAGGCATCAATGACGAGTGTGAACGATTGGAGCGAGAATTGCAGGAACGGCAGCGGGCAGAAATTGAGGCCTTGGCGTCTCCTACGATCACTCGAGACATTCGAACCTCAGAAGTTGATCGGAACAATGAAGTTGAAGCCGAGGTCGATCATGTTGGACTGCCTGCAGCAGACCCACAGACGCTTGGAGGCGAAGACACTACAGCGGTGCCGGTAAAAGCAGACGCTGCCACCCAGACAAGGGCCAAAAAACCGAACCGACAAAAGGCACGTCTGGCCCGGAGGGCAGCAGATCAGGAAGCACAGGCGCAAATTGCCGAACAAGAAGCTGCTAACATGCCAGATCGAAGACAACAAGAATTGTCTTCAATGAAGCAGCACATGGAAAGTCGAGGACTTACAGAGATTGACATTGCCCCGAACGGGCACTGCTTGTATTCCGCATGCGCTCAACTTATCGCAACAAATAATGCCAGAGACTACAAGGACGTCAGAGAAGTGACTGCAGACTACATGTCCTCCCATGCTGACAACTTTGCACCCTTTCTAGAGGAACCAATCGATTCTTACACGCATAAGGTCAAAGCCACAGCCGAGTGGGGCGGTCATCTCGAGCTTCAGGCTATCGCCAAGGCATACAATATCAATATCCGAGTACTTCAGGCTAGTGGAAAGATCGAGGACATCGAGCCCGAGTCGCCATCTGAGAGAGACGTGTGGCTTGCATACTATAAACATAGCTTCGGGCTCGGTGAGCACTACAACGCGTTGAAGGTGGCGTCTGCTAAATGAGCTGACGAGATGGCGACTTCATCGATGACGCCAGACAGAAATGTAATCTGCCACTCTCCCTTCCGCATCTTTCCCGAGGGCATGTGTATCGGTAGGATGCCAATGGCCAACCCTCTCCAAGGCGCCAGGGCCAGAATCAGCAAATGGCTGAAGCTTGACTTCGCCAGATTCGCTGTATGGGACACTCTCTCCAGGATGACTGAGATGCTCCATGTATGCCTTGGGAGGGGACGAGAAAGGAGGTCCTCGGGAGGCTGGATCTTTTGTGGTAGGGAATTCAAGGCAAATAAGGTTCGCTTGAGGACTTGGAGCGAGAAGTTGAGACATCCTCTTCGCCCACGCGGGGCGCATGTCTGGATGCATGGCACAGAAGAACTGGGATCCAGGTCAACGGGCCTGACTGTGAAATAGTGGAAGAGCTTACTTGGTAATCGTATATTAGCTCGAACACTCCGTCCTTGGCAATCTTTGAGATTCCCGACTTATCTAGCCAGTCGTCCGTATAGAAATCCCCTTGGACGAAAGTTCTGCTTCCCTTCCCAATCTCCTGATTTTTCACTTGGTATAGTGCCTGTGATTCATTCTCCTTGGCGTAGACCTCACAAGTTTGAACCGCCGACTCACTGTATTCCAAACCTTGACAAGAGGCAACGCCGGTTAGCCTCTATATATCAGATTACGAAGTAGTATGGATCTACCCGGCTATACCTACCAATCACGTCGTATCCATATGCTTGCAGCAGCATCACATCCACACCTCTGCCACAGCCAGGCACAAGCGCTGTTTTCCTTCTTTTGGTGCCATCCGGTAGCACAAGCATCGATGTGCCGATCAGCTGAGAGTGATTATCGAGTGTGTCCGCCAGAGCCGGTGATGGAATCTTCCGATCCCAGGGAAGAAAATCTCCGGCTTTCCACAAATCTTCCCAACGATCATGGTAGTCCTTGCCCGATTTGCCATCAAATCGGCTTCGCGACGCCTCAAACATCTCTTCTATGACAAACTGCGCTGAGGCTGGGTAATTGCAGGCGGCATGGAAGTTATGCTCTTCAAAGGGTACAAGCGAAAGGGAAATCTCTTCACTAGTCTAATTCAGGCACCCCGTTTATGAGCTTGTAAGAAAAGGGTGGATCAAATCTCCAATGTACACGATAGAGGACAGTATCACGATTTGTGGGGTGGGCCCAACAGAAAACGCGAGTTAACACTACATCATAGATTATGTGACGTCGAATGCTCGGCTTAGAGTTAATATCCCCGTAGGCTCCATGGACCATGTCGGTTGGATGGATGGTGGCCGAAACTTGAATCCAGAACCTTTTTTTAAAATCATTTAAGCACATGGCTGAATGCGCTCAGGCTTGCCTGACCTGTCTGACCTGTTCTGCAAACCTGAGTTGAAATCGTGCCTGGCAATCCAAGCAGTTCCTTTTGCGCTCGATGGGATCGAAATGGCGACCTTGATCAATGTAAATGAAATGTAACTCGTACCTCACATTCACGGCCGAGGTCGAAGCTTTTGGCCTTTATCCGGCAAACACGGCATTCTGGCGACCGTTTTTGCAGCCCGTCATTGGCTGTCTCCAACACCGCGTTGAGAGTGTGGGGAAGAACGAGACTCTTGAGAGAATGCTTCAGCTACTCATGCGCTCACTTGCGTTTTTGAGCGGCAGGACCCATATTCCACATTCAACAATGTCAGCGTCTCCCACCATGGCTGCGGACAGGCAAACAGGTCGAGACCCAATGAAGTATTCCGCAAACTGCCTTGCCTCAAGCACCAACGCCTTGCACAAGCCACCGTTGGGAAGTTGAGGTTCACGGTTCACGGTTCACGGCGTGTCGAGGGCTTAGGGCTAGTCGAGCCCATTCCTGATGTCGGATCCATCCGAAGAAAAGACACCACCCTTGCCGAGCTCGACCGTGGTTGTTGACCGTGAGCAGTGTGTCATTGAAAGGCAGAAGAAGAAGCAGGTCGTCTGGCAGGAGGGCTCAGCACCGTCTGATCAGGAAGATGTGCATTCATGCACGAGCACCATAGCAGACCCAGACCACAACTCCACTTTGCCATATGTCGAGCCAGACGTGGAAGGACTGCAGTCTGTTAAACTGGCTGTGATCAAAGTACCTCGCGCCGAACGAAGAGGACTTTTTGCTCGCTGGGCTATTGTTGCTGAGGTGACCGAGCCAATCCATTACTCGAACAGGACAAAATGGTTCCTCACTTTCGTCGTGGCTATCGCTGGGGCTGCCGCTCCCATCGGGTCGGCGATCATCTTACCTACATTGGACCAGGTGGGGGATGAGTTCCACGCCAGCCCAACCATCACCAACCTGTCAGTGGCTTTGTACTTGTTGGCAATGAGCATCTGGCCGCTCTGGTGGAGTAGCTTCTCCGAAACATCAGGCCGCCGCACCGTGTACCTCATTTCTTTCGCCATGTTCGCAATATTTGGTGTAGCCAGCGCTCTATCACGGAATATAGCAATGTTGGTGGTCATGAGGATGATGAATGGTGGAGCAGCTGCCTCTGTCCAAGCAGTGGGTGCTGGCACAATAGCAGACCTGTGGGAACCATTCGAGAGAGGAAGAGCAATGGGCTACTTTTACCTGGGACCGCTAACTGGTCCTCTGCTTAGTCCTATCGTCGGCGGCTTACTAGGTCAGGCGTTCAATTGGCGAGCCACCCAATGGGCCCTAGGAGTGTACGGTCTTGTGGTCTGGACCTTCCTTCTACTCGCCCTACCCGAAACGTTGAAGGCACGAAAAGATGTGATGGCCACTGCCATGACGGAAGCCAGTAAATCCACTCCACCGGTTCTGGCACGGACGTCCACTCGCGAATCGGTGAGGCAGCAATCCAGGCAATACGTGAAGGTCCTGCGTATGCTGTTCCTTGACCCATTGCGCGCGCTAGCATACCTTCGATTTCCACTGGTTTTGCTCTGCGTTTACTATTCTGCCATCACATTTGGCAGTCTATACATGCTGAATATATCCATCCAGCATACTTTCGAGAGGCAGCCTTATTCATTTTCGACCATGATCATTGGTCTGCTCTATGTGCCCAATTCTCTCGGCTACGTGCTCGGTTCGCTATTTGGAGGGAAATGGATGGACAAGGTCATGGCACGTGAAGCCCAGAAACGTCAGAAGGATGGAAAACCTCTGGTGCTGCTTCCCGAGGACCGGATGCGAGAAAACGCGTGGCTCGGAGCCCTGGTGTACCCGGCAGCTTTGATCTGGTACGGTTGGTCAGTGGACTACGGAGTCATCTGGATTGTCCCAGTAAGTTGTCCAATATTCAATGCAGGCTGAGAGAATCAAGCCCGAACCCAAGGGTCAACCTGCAAAGCTTATTCCATTCACGCACCGGATTACTAACACGCTGCTTGCAGATGATTGCAAATTTCTTTTACGGCATTGGGAGCATGCTGATCTTTGCAATGTCAACTACCATGTTGACCGAGTACATGCCCAAGAAGTCTAGCTCGGGCGTGGCAGTAAATAACTTTGTTCGAAACATCTTCTCTTGCGTTGGTGCGGTAGCCGGAGCACCACTCATTGAGGCGATCGGCAACGGATGGCTGTTCACCATCCTGGGCCTTTGGACACTGAGCTCTGCCTCCGTGATTTGGGCTGTACGGCGCTTTGGGCCACGGTGGAGAAAAGCCATGGACCAGAGGTTAAGATAGTGTGGTTGCTCTATCATGTCTATCCGTATAGTCCCTAACGGCATAGGCGGTTAGAGCATCAACGATGCAAGCGCGAGGTTTAAGTCGCGAAGGCAACGCGAGTATTCTCTCCTCTGATGGACGATGGATTGCCGCTGTGACCGCGTGGCATCGAGACAGATGAGCCTCTTTCGCACTATAAAAAGCATGGGGACGGACTTTGAGCTGACACCCCCCCTTTAGGCAAAGAATTGTGAGAGTGATGCGACCATTCAGGTTGGTCCATTTAATGTCCTAATGTTTCTTCTCCGTGTGGGTTCGTGCCTTCCCTGCAATGGCCCGTTGCGGCCTCATCGGGAGCACCCCACCTTCCCAAGCTAATCTTAAATAGTGTTTTGAGTTTTGGCTCGCGCAGTGCTCGCGTGAACCGCAGTTGTTGAGCACTTGGGAACTTTCCGCCTGTCACATCCAACGGCTCACTGTGACCACCTGCATGGTAACGCACTTTTCCATCTGGATCTGGCAATGCATCTGTTCCCCCAGAAAAATTCTTTTTGATGAGTCAAATCCCGATGGAGTGAAGGGTTCTGCCCAAAAGAAGCCTTATTGGGCACCAATTCCGCCGACAAGCAGGCCGTCAATAATCCGCATCATCCAGGTTGTCGTGAACGATCCGGCAACCACTCACACGACTTGTAAGGTCCTGCCACCCAATACCTGCGTTACGGCGGGTCGAGCCGCAGCAGCATCCATGAGACAAACGGAAGCCGTATGCCAAGGTCTCAACTGCTCAGGGAAAGCTTCATTTAACATTTTGTGACGTGGCCCAATGAGATTGCTAGCGCTTTTCACAATTGGATCAGAAACAGAGATGACATCTTCAGCATGCCGGGACACGAGCCAGCAGACAGTGCCTCTTGCCTCAAGGTTTCGGTGATATTCACGGATCACTGTACAGCCAGCTCACAACTTTGACCATTGACAAAGAGATCAGCTAACCGAAGTGCATCTTGCGAGGCATGAGATTCCAAGTGTACAATGTCGACTTCCTTCGTTCTTCAGTAACTCACAAAACCATGCTTGTGTTGGACTCCAGGCTCTACATTGTCAAACAGAGTACTTCCTGACAAGCCTATCGAGGACGGTCACGTCATTTAGCCTGACAATCTGCCATTTCTAAAGCATTCTCTCCGAAGGAAACTTTCCATCGAATAAAGCGACGCCTGCTGTGCACCCCGAGCGATCTGCACAACCCCCGGATCTCTGACCTTTATTTGCCACCCTTGCACTAGCCGTCCATGACCAACAAAAAGAACAAAAGGAAGGCCAAATCTGCCGCCCGGCTCAAGCAACTCAACAAGCAAAGTGACGCTCAAGATGCCTCGACGCAACAAGAGGAACTTTCAGTACGCTAATCCTCAAGTCTTTCAATACCAAACCTTCGATCGTGATGCCCGAGCAAATCTTACCTATACTCAGAACCCTTTGTTTCCAAACGAACCTGTCTTGTTCACTAATCGTTTCACTGACTCAAAGCCCCAGCCTACGGCATCATTCATCAATGACCAATCAAACCCGGCACCACTAGAAAGGAGGACGACAGATGAAGGTGTGGTTGCCGGCCTTGTAGCAAGCCGGAGGCTAATTTTCGAACCAGGATATGTTAGCAGCAATGAACCAGTATCGCCGGTACTAACGAAGACGGCGATGGCACCTAAAATCCCGTCCGTAAGGGAGGAAATGGATGATGATGATGATGATGATGCAAAGTTTTGCATGAGCAGCATGTTGCAGTCTCCAAAACCTCTAGAAAGGCGATTGCGAGGATCCTTAGATACCAAATCATTTCTTGATCTGTCTGAGGTTGGCGACACGGATCTGAACGATGATCCGATGCCTACGTGGGACAAACCCGAGCCTGTACCTGAGGAGCCTGCCAATGAAGAGGCAGCAACTCAAACCAAAGAGCCATCAGCTCCAGCATCAACACTCCAGGTTCCACCTGCTGCTTCACGAGCAGCCTCCCCAGCTCCTTCTCACAAAGATTTGTCTCGAGCTGCATCTCCAGCTCCAGCATCAACACTCCAGGTTCCACCTACTGCTTCACGAGCAGCCTCCCCAGCTCCTTCTCACAAAGATTTGTCTCGAGCTGCATCTCCAGCTCCGTCAATAGCTCGATCTCTTGCACCTTCTGCTAAGGCACCTTCGATAGCACCATCTGTGGTGGATGATAACGAAGAAGCTGATGCAGAAAAACCAACCGGGGCTGAAGCTGAAGCTGCTCCACCCGAGGCACCACCAGCCCCAGCAAAAGAGCCGAACACGGAAGCAGCACCAATCGGTGCCGATGAAGCTCCAGATAGTCTTCCCAAGAATGAGTCCTCTCCTGCCGACAAGCCTAATGTCGTTATTGTCGAAGAGGAGAACAAAGATGACACAACGGTCACCGTGAAGGATCTAGATGCTGCTACTGATCAGCCTGTGGAGAAAAAGAAAAGCCTAGAAGATACAGCACCAGCGCAAGAACCGTCAGCCACGCAAGGAGCCGCTATTGCCGGTGCAGCCACCGCCGCCGCCGCCGCAGTGGCTGTTAGTGCTGCAAGTCAAGGGGATCCCGATGGAGAGGGCTCGCAAGACACGTCGGAAAAGCCAGTCACAGATGAGAACACTAAAGATGCTGTAGCTGATGCTGTGCCGAAGGAAGAGACTCTGCCGGAGGAGGCAGCATCACAACCGCCAACTGAGCAAGGAGACTCAGTTGAAGAAACCAAGGACAAACCTGATACGGAACCCACTATGACCGAAGATGCTGCAGCTCCAGAAGCCGGCCCACCAGATCCTGAGCCTGCGGAAGGGACATCTACAGATGCCCCTCCCGCGGATGAAGGGTCTACGAAGCAAGACTCTCCGGATGAGGAAGCAGTACAACCAGCCGCCGCAGATGATGCTGAAGACGACGCTGTTGATAAAGAAGCTCCTCCGGAAGATGCTTCAGCAGGGGTTGGTGCTGATGAAGCACCGGCAGCTGAAGAGGCCCCAGCTGTTGAAGAAGCGCCGGCAGTTGAAGAGACCCCTGTGGCCGAGGAGACACCGGCACCCGATGAAGCCCAGGCAAGTGAAGAGACCCCTGCGACGGAAGACGCGCCGGCGGTCGAGGAGATACCGACAGACGAAGGGGCGGACAAGCAAGCACCTACTGAAGACTCCCCAGCGGAGGAAGCAACTCCAGCTGAAGAACCCGCTACTGAGGAGGAACCTGCCACTGAGGAGGCGCCCGCTGCAGAAGCTGCCGCTGAAGCTGAAGCTGCTACTGAGAAAGCCGCCCCTGAGGAACCTGCTGCTGAGGGGGCACCGGCTGAAGCTGTTACTGAGGGAGCCGCCGCTGAAGAGGCACCGGCTGAGGAGGCTGCCACTGAAGCTGCTAATGAGGAAGACGCCGCCGAGGAACCTACCACTGAGGCGCCCGCTGAAGAGGCTGCCGCTGAAGCTGCTGCTGAGGAAGCTGCTACTGAGGAGGCGCCTGCTGAAGAGGCTGCCGCTGAAGCTGCTGCTGAGGAAGCTGCTACTGAGGAGGCGCCTGCTGAAGAGGCTGTCGAGGAAGCACCCACCGCCGACGAACCCGCTGTTGAAGAGGCTGCCGCTGAAGCCGCAACTGAAGAACCCACCGAAGAAGAATCTGCTGCAAAAGAGGCGCCTACGGAAGAAGCAGTGGCCGAGGAAGCATCAGCCGAAGAGGCGCAACCTGAAGAAGCCCCTGCTGAGGAAGAACCTCCATCTGGAGAGCCTGAGGAAGCCCCTGCTGATGCAGAACCAGAGCCAATTCAGGATGAGGCCTCTCGAGATGCCGAACCTGAAGCGCCCGAAGACGATACTCCCGAGAAGCATCGGGCCATGTTAGTGGCGGCGGCGGCTGCAGGCGCTACCGCAGCCATTTCTGCACACCAAATTCGTAAGCACAGGGAGAAGAAGAAGGAAGGGCACTGGGAAAGAGAGTCGCAACATCCGGGCTCTTCATCCACTCGGGATGGAAAGCTCGTGCTGGAGCGACACCGAGATCATGACAAGCCATTTACGTCAGCCATGGCACGCCAACTCGAGAAAGCTAAGGAGGATCGCGATCGACGACATGAAACCGAAGAGTACAAAGAGAAAGCTCGCCGCCGCCGTGAGAAGCGAGAAGCCCGTGAAGCAGCTGAAGCAGAGGAACGACGCAAAGAGCATGAGGCCAAGCGAAAAGAGGAGGAGATCAGGATGGCTTACGACGCCGCTTTACAAAAAAAGAGAGCGGAACTGCAAGAGGAGCAGCGACGAAAAGAGTTTGAACGTCGACAAAAAGCGGAAGAGGAGAGACGGCTTGCACGACTGTCGAATTATAAGAGCAGTTCTGGTGTTCGAGCAACATCTTCAAGACGGTCGAGCAATGGCTCTGAAGGTTCACGACCCTTGGTGAAGCGCGTTACAGTTGGCGAGTCTGATACAGGTGGCCCACTCCTTATGATTAACATGGCCAAAGCCGGTGGCTACGATCCGCAGGAAATGCCTCGTAGCACACCTGGCTCTCCGGCTCGGAGCTTGAAGTCTCCTGTCTTACATCGCGCACATACCGCACATACGGATTACGATTCTGCCTCAGGGACGGAGGCTGATGGTCACCGACGACATCGACATCGGCGCAGGCATCACTCTCGTCGTGGCACAAGGGAGGAGAGCATTGAGACAACCAGCCGCACTGACGCCGATGGACGACATGTGACGTCTGAGAGGCTTACCCGACGCGTCACGAGCAACGGGTCGGAGCATGAGGAGAGCTCCGGGATGAAGCTGTGGAAGAAGGTGTTTGCCATGAGTACCTGAGGAAGGAGGTATTGACAGCATGAGACAAGACCTTTGGTGCAGCAGGCACATGTTTGACCTCTTTTGCAATTTCTTTTGTTACAACACAATCGTTACTGAATTGGGGAGCGTTCGAGCGGTCCATGGATGGACAGTACTGGAAACCACATTCGTTTTTGGAAACCAAACAGGGCGACAAAACACCGTGATGCTAATGGTGACTGACGAGATACCCTTTACACTATACAATAACCGGGATCGCCGCAGCTACTCGCGATTGCGTGGCGATGGTGAACGGCACCAACGGGTAAAGTAGATGGGGGAGACCAACAAAAATGGGGCGGGTAACCAAACCCTACATGTATGTATGATCACGATGTATCACGATGTTACGAGTATGAGCAAAAGAACTGGCATAACTGGTTTTCTTTTTCATAAAACAAGCGCACACGTTCTTTCTGACTAGTTTCGACCCGCAATCTTATTTATGGCTCTTGTTTCCTGCAGCTCAAATGTCAGTGGTCTCCCTACTATAGCGATTCGCTGGTGTTGTTGCTCATTGCTCAAGCAATGTCGAGTCGAGGGGCCGCTGGGTGCCGAAGGCTGATCCACGAGCTCCTGGGTCAGTCACGCACCTATTTCTGGGGTTTCCACTCACAATCCATCAACCTATCAATGTTATCGAGAAACAAAAAGATTCGGTTGGTGGCTGTATTGTTCAATGAATTTTTCCCCTTCCGAACATTTTTTTATTTTCTTTTTTTCTCTCTTTCGATACATATAAATGTACCCCCATAATGCACACTGACTGTACAGGGCGTAAAAAGGAAAGTCACTACGTTGTATTGTCACTCTTCATGGGCTCAGATTCGTCTGCAGCAGGTAGGCAGGTAGGCAGACAGGTGGGGGGGGTTTAGGAAGGGGAGTGGGGAAGTCACTCGGAAAAGGCATGGAAGGAGAGATACACAACAAAAAATTGATTTAAATACTTGATTGCTACGTCTCGTTCTAGTGTGGTTTAGTGGGTTTAGTCGTCGGTCTGCCACTTTCTTTTGAACTTCATTCCTCCCTTGCGGCCTTGCTGTGGCTGGCTGCCGTAGCTGCGTCGAGGTTGTTTCTTGTCTCGAGCCATGCTGGCCCCGAGCTGGATGTCGATCCTGGGTGGGTTGGGGAAGCCAAACGATTTTGCTACTTTGACGAGGTCGAGCTTGTTAACGTCGAACACTGAGCGGAGTGAGTGGGACGCGTAGGCTTGTAGATATGAGCGATAGGCATCTTTTGCGGACTGTTACGAAAAATGGTCAGTTACTGCGAGATACGATGGATGGACAGAACGGAGGGCAAGTTCTATAGAAACGTACCTTGTTGAGATAGTAGTTCTGCCCGATCAGTTTCTCAAGCTGACTCTGAACATTGACGATCTTCTTCATGGGGAATTCGTATTCCACGATTGGGACTTTGGCATCTTTCAAGTAGGACAGGAAACCAACCTCGTTAGGCTGAAGGAACATCAATGATCGGCCTTTGCCGTTGGCACCCCGAGCGGTTCGACCGACTCGGTGGATATAGTCCCGAGGGTCGTCGGGCGGATCGAACTGAACAATCCAGTCGACAGCAGGAATATCGAGACCTCGCGCGGCCACGTCGGTACAGATCAAGGTACCTTGTTTTGCGTTGCAGAACTCGAAGAATGTGTTTGTCCGCTTTTGCTGCTTCTGTTTGCCGTGCAAATCGAGCACGGGCAGGTCAATGTAGTTGAGGAGCTCGGCATGGTATTTGACGCAAGCACAGCTGCTAAAGAAGACGATGATTTTCTTCTTCAGATTGCGTTTCAGGAAGGAGAAGAGCAGCAAAAACCGCTTGTCGGACTCGCAAATTACGTAGCCTTGATCGAGTCCTTGCACCGTGCTGTGCTCTTTCTGGTGGTCGACGTTGATGTACAGTGGTCCAGGTTTGAGTGATATCCTAGCAAGATCCTCGACCTTGGTGGTTTGTGTCGCTGAGAAGAGCATGGTCTGCCTGTTTTCCTTTGGGAGGACGCGAATGATTTGACGCATTTCATCTTCGAAACCGACTTCGAGAATGCGATCTGCCTCGTCGATGACCAGTGTTTTGCAATTCTTGAACACGAAGCCTTGAGTGTTTTGCAGATGGTCCAGCAGACGCCCGGGAGTGGCTATCAAGAGATTCACTCCCTTTTGCAGCTTCTCTGCCTCAGCTCTCCTGTTTGCCCCGCCGATCACAATGCCGAAAGTTTGCGAGTGAAATTGCATGAGTTCGCGGGCCACACCAAAGATCTGAAGAGCGAGCTCTCGGGTTGGGGATACGATGATGACACCGGTGCCATTGCGCGGTTTGAAGCGTAAAGCAGAGAGCATTTCAACAGCTGGGATGAGAAAAGCCAGTGTCTTGCCTGAACCTGTTTTGGCTGCACCTAGAATATCTCGACCGGCCATGGCCGGAGGGATAGCTCTCTGTTGGATTTCTGTCATAGTTTCAAACTTCATTTCTTCTATCGCTTTGCTTGTTTTCTCAGCTAGTTTGAGCTCGGAGAACTTTTGTGGAATGAATTCAGCGCCTGGGAGTGAGGGAATTCCATCGGTGGGCAAATCGTTGGTTGGTGTGACTTGTGCATCACCATTGTCCACGTCAGCGGTCATCTCGAGTTCCGAACCAGCGTCATCGTCTTCTGGTTCATCTTCTTCTTCATCGTTCTCATTCTCTTCTGGGTTCGGCTGTGCCGGTTCACCCTCTGATTGTTGTCCTTGCTCTTCTTCCTCCTCCTTCTCGGCAGTATTTAGGGTCGAGTCGACAGCAAGTTGAACTGCAATATCTGTTTCGCTCTCATCACTTGAATGGCTTGTTTTCCGCCTTTTCGTTGGTTTGGGAGCAACAGGCACAATCGATGCTGTTGGTGTCACCGCCGGCTTTCCTGCGTCAGCGCCAGCAGCCACGGATTTTCCATGCTTTCTCTTCCGCTTTTTGGCTTGGGCTGTGTCAGAATGGGTGTGTTTCGACATTTCGCAAGAGAGACGGCCAAATAGACAGGTTGCGAACCAAAAGTCAAAGTTCGAAGATTTACAAGTGTAATGCCCAACTTTTTTTTCCGGCGAACCTTCTACTTACAACTTCCTTATCGATAAGCCTGCGTATAACTCCACTTGTAGTTAGCGCAAATGGAGCTTCGAGGACGTGGTGGCCTGCAGCCAGGAAGAACAACAGGGCATCGACAGGCCTACCTAGGTAAGAAAATCAAGCAAGCAACCCTAATGAAAGTTCGTCCGATAGTTGCAATAGTCGAGCCCTAGGTAGAGTAAGGCCTGCTACCGTCCTTCTCGCTGCATGTCTCAAGACTCAACCTATTGGCTCACTAGATACTACTCCGCATACGAGGGAATTGATTCCAAATCCAAATCATGCTTTCAAATCCAGTATATACTCAACTGCCTTGCCTATCGTTTTTGAGTCTAGTATTCCTCCCCAAGCACTATACTCGCTGTATCTTGTCGCGTTGTCGGAAACACATCTCAATCTCATCCCACGCAGCCAACATGTCTCGTCTCGCAGAATTGGGCTCCAAGTTCTTCAACCCTCAGGAGGAATTCCGGCCCAAGATTGTTGATACTGAGAAACGGGTTCGCGGCCGGCTGAACAACGCCTGGATCTTCGACACCGTTCGGGCGAAGCTTGTCTGGGAGATCAAGTATTTTCCGTACTATTGGGTGCCACGAGATTCATTCACATCGGCGGCGGCTTTCAAGAACGATGCCTCTGTATCAGGAACCCAGAGTACGACGAGCACGCTGACGGTGGGCGACAAATCGATATCTACGCTAGTGATCCCGGACAGCTTTCAGGGTGAACTGGCCGGGTATGTGAAGATCGAGGCTCGCGATCTGGATGCGTGGTATGAAGAGAGTAGTCAGGTGTTGTATCATCCCAAGGATCCCTTCCACAGAGTAGACATTATTCCTGCCGGGCGGCATGTGAAGGTTGAGCTGGCAGGGAAGGTGCTGGCCGATACCAAGGACGAGGGTGGCGTGGTTGGGCTTTTCGAGACAAACTTCCCCGCCAGGTGGTACTTGCCTCCGACCGCTGTGCACTGGGAGCATCTCCGGCCGTCAGACACGCATACGGGATGTCCATACAAAGGGCAAGCAAGCTACTACAACGCTGTGATAGACGGCAAGGAGTATAAGGATGTGGTATGGTGGTACGAAAACCCTACGGCTGAAAGCGCAGCAATCAGAGGTTTGGTAAGCCGCCATTCTCGATTTGACTTGTTTTTTGAAGAAGTCGTTTCTGATCTGTTGTAGCTGTGCTTCTATCCTGACAAAGTCGAGACTACCGTGGACGGTACACCACTTGCCAAGATCGGCATGCCGCCGATGAGCAAGTCTGACAGGGAAAGCGTAGCACAACCGAAGTAAAAGCTCAACTGTGGGCATGATTCAATTCTGCCGTCGTCTGTCGACCTTCTCGTCGATGCTCCATCTGTAATCCATTAATTATAAGACTGTGCCTTGGCCTGTCCGGGAATTGTGTTCTAGCATGCCACCTAACACAATTCTCTTGATATCCAGGAAGCCAAGCTCCCGGACTGTCGTGACCTTGGAGTTATATGGTTTGGGAGAAGCAGCCTTTCTCTTCGATCGTGCCGGATCGGCGTCTCTGCGTTTGCATGGGCTCAAGCGCTCGGGACCATGAATTTGCTCATAGAACCACAAGGACTGTCCCAGCTCATTTTGCATTCACTTATTCTTGATAGCGGCTTCTTCCACCTTCAGCCTTTCCACAAGCTTTGTTCTCAAGAAGTCGGGCAAGTCAAGTGTTCCGTCGCGCGTCACCACGCGATATGTTCCGCTCTTCTGGAAGAAGCCAGTGTTGTCTGTAAAGGTGCCATCCGGCTGGACTTCCAGACTGCCAAAGATGTCCTCGGGGTCTGCGGTCCGACCAAAATCAGGTGGTGCTCGATTGTCCGAGACATGGATAAACGAAGACTCTCCACCACTCCCAGCTCCAGATGAGCCCGAAGTCGGTGCAGAGCCTGTGGTCTGTCTTTGGTTGACCTGCATGTATGCGGCGCCTGATGTGGAAGCCATGGCGGCTGCTTGAGACTTGATTTGGGGATCTTCGTGAGCATGCTCGGCGATTACGCTGTACAGGATCTGCATGAAGCGCGCATTCTCCCGGAATCTGGATGGAGTTTTCTCTGGCGGTAGCACGTCGGTCTCACCAACGGCGAGCTCGGCATTTGGCGGGTCCGTAGTCAAGAAGGTAAGGATGTGAGATATAGGGTTTCTAGGATTCGGGAAGACGTATATGTGAGGATTCGATTGTAGCGTGCTCAAGCAACGCCAGCATTGCCTAGGCCTTAATCGAGTGGACGCAACTAGTCGACGTGATGCGAAGCCAAATACGCTGGCCATGATGGCCTGTAAGCCAGATGATATTCAACTTTCGCTACCCTGGTATTTCAAGATTGACTGGGAGATGATGTCAATAATATTAAAAGCGTATAAATTATTCAAACTCCCCGGAGCTCTGGCGGTTGAAGCTCGGTTGCTCGCGCGATGGAATCTGTCGCACGAAAGAGGTCCTACTCTGCAAATCCTTATTGTCAAGATTACCTAGGTACCTATGGGTAACATGAATGGGGGGCCATCTGTCCATGCTGAGCTGAAATATGCTTGCGCAATGTCACAGTCTACGTCTTCGTCCACTCATCTGTTCTGTGGTCAATGTCTTCGACCTGACGGCTATCTTCCCCAAAGCAAATGACCGATGTTTCACGCTCCTTCTTGGTCCATTTCATTGCTGCAACCTTGTCGCCAGCCAACAGGCTCCATTTGACTAAGCTCCTATATGCCATGGGGACCTCCTTTCCGCGAATCCCCTCTTTGGTGAGCAATCCTACAAGTCTCTCAAGAGTCGAGACGGTCGAGAGCATCTCGCCATAGACATCCAAGCCAGCTTGCCATGTTCCAGGCCTAAGGAGTAGCTGCTGAGACAACGTGACCTTGCAATCACAAATTCCCTTCCAGTAATGCTCTCTATGTAGAGATGCACGGCTCTCTTTCTGCTCAAGCTCAAATTTTGCCACCTTCGATCGCAACCCCTTCTCGGACTGCTTGATCTGCCTTCCGCATTCAACCATTTGGCGTCTGCGATCGTCGCTGATTGCCCAGAAGCCCTGCTGCATACACGCTGCACAGTCACAGCTGAATTTGTAGTGTAAGCGCATCTCGGTTTGGCGCTCGTCAGATGTGAGGTAGGCAGAAGTATAATTCGACAAGAGTTCCTTTCCCTTTGGAATGTCCTTGATGGCGCGAAAGCGAATTAATCCCTTAGTCGCTCTTTTGTCAGCAGCATTGCTTGTCGATGCAAGATTTGAACTACTACCACGTAAGGCTACCTCTGGTGCATCTATTGCGACTCCGGCGTCGACAAAGTGAAATTGAACGTTGGGCACACAAGAATGATTGATCCTGCTTGTCAGATAACCAATACAGGAACCCCCGGCTTCAGAGTAGTGTTTGAGGTTGTAGCAGTTTGAGAAATAAATAGACTTGATTTGAGAAAATCCAGGTTTGTGGGTATTATGCAACTGATCGAAACGAGTGCGGGATTCTTGGGGAAGCGCATTGTAATGCAGCTGCAGAGTGGCCTCATCCGCGACGCTATCGCTACTAGCCTCTTCCTCAAAGGTCAACCTAATCAGTGGTTCTTCTTCGAATATGAGAGTCCCTGCCGTTATTCTCCTCGTGGCAACAATGCCCAGACCCTTTCCAGGAAGGTTCACCAGCGAAGTGCACACAGAGCCTTGAGGTCCAAGAGTGGTGGAGAAGTCGAGGCTCGGGGAAGTCAAGTGAGAAGTGGTCAAGTTAGAGGAACCACCATCCTCTGAAGGAAGAATTTCGCTGGATCTAATGGCACATTTGGCGCCATCCAGTGGCAGTGTAGTACAACACACAGAGTTTGACGGTGTGGGCTTGTGCTGTTGAGCCTTGATACTTCTTTTGCTTTGCTTCTTTTCTCTCGTCTGCCCCATTCCGAGGCTCAATGTCACAAGCCTGCCCCAATCTTTCTCGTAAATGTACAGCAACAACAACTCAGGTAAAGCAATCGTTAGAGCAACATTCTTTGTCATCCAAACCTTACAGAATGCTGCAATCATTGCAGAGCCGATAAGAAAATAGCAAAGGCATCTTGGGCTTGTTCTGATGCTGCACAGCACTGGATGAAGTGAGAGATAAGGATAAAGTTAATACTTCATGGCGGTGAGGAACTTGGTAACTTGCTTTCGGCTAGGTTGCCAGTTTGGATAGTTGCAACGCATGATTATTTGATTCCTCGCCATTGCCACAATGTCTCCAGGAATATTCTGAGCGAAAAGGTTCCTCATGTGTATAGTACAGGAGGAAGAGCTAGCATGATACCCAAGTACGTAGCGAATTACTCCAAAGGAATATTTGGCCAAAAGCAGGTTTCCGCCTTCGGCCAATAGGACTCTTTGGTTCATGCAAGGGTTTGCCCTTAGCTGCATCGGCATTATCACTCACTGACTTCAATCCACAAAGTATCCGTACGGCATTGACTTTATCGGCGTTGGCACGGCCAGCGCTTCGTTTGAATAATGAAAAGGATTGTCTGAAGATTGTGATGCGTAGCGCCACGGAGACTAGCGAAGCAATTAGTTGCGCTCATCAGCTAGCTGCCGCCAAGGGAAGGAAAGTCGTCAGGTGCCGCATATGTTGAAGGCTGACTTGGCTAGCGAGGAAACGGCATTGCAATGGAATGTATACCAGGAAAGGAGAAGACATTGGGTAGTCACGTAATAAATTGAGATTGAAGTGTTACACTTTGACCGCTTACCGTGCCGTGTCGGGTATCTATCTGGATAGCTGTCTCAGAAAACTGGAAAGACGATCAATCGTGATCTGCGGAAGATCCAACCTGGCAAGCATCACTGGGGGGTCTGAATTTTAGTTATGGGCCATTGCCACTGAACGCCTATCGCTGATGCTAACATCCCTTCCGTCCATTATGCTGGCTTTTTACGCGAGCTCCTTGAGGGTGTTACTCCTTCATCACTCGAGGGTCTCGGGACATTTTGCAAGCTCGTTTCCTGGTTGCGAATGTCAGTCGAGCCCTTCGCGATCGTGCCGATATGTACATGCTGGTTCACATTAGCGTTCGAACATTTTATTATTTCACGAAGGATAAACTTACCATCGCCCTTTGTACAGGCACCTTCCAGCCAGAACTGACAAACCTTGGTCTTGTAGTTGAGCGGGAGGCCATCAGGTCCAAGCGGTGCGCCTCCTTTTCCACGTTTCTTGTCCTTCTTCCCTGGTTTGTCCTTTGCGACAGACTGCGTTGGACCTGGGAAGGGATTTGGATTGTCTCCCGCACCAATGGGCAGGCTCGCGTTGCCACCTTGAGAAAGCTGACCAAGGATTGCTCCTAAGCTCGCATTTGTGGAAGCTGGAGCTGAAGCCGCAGCAGGCGTCTGATAGGCGCTCTGCTGTTGTGCTTGCGCGACCGCTGCCATAAGTTGTCCCATGTCGAGACCCTGAAAATTGAGCTGCTGAGATTGGGCTTGCGGTTGTGCTGATGCTGCGCCGAAATTTAGAGCTCTGCTCCAGTCTTGTTGCGGCTGCTGTACATTCTGCTGAGGGTAAAGTTTGTTTAAGGTAGCGTTGAGATCGAATGAGCCGGATTGTGGTTGTGTGGCTGATTGGTATGGCTGTCGTCTCGAGAGTACCGTTTGCTCGCGTTGTCTGACGCTCACTCGAGCATCTAATGGTTCGCCGAAGTCAACAGCGGGATCGAAGTCATCGTCGTCGCCCTCCGGTGGATCAATTGGACTGTTGGGCTGTTCTCCAGCCGCATACACTGTCATCATCTTGCCTTGCTCATGCTGATCTTGAGCTACTCTAGCAGGACTTGTGGGTACGACTGTTCCACCACATTTCACGAAATTATTTTCTTGAGGATTATCAGCGGCACTTATCATGGTCGAGAAATCGACCTCTGACGGCATGAAAAATTCCATCTCATCGTCAGAGTCATCATCATCTTCATTCACATGCAAGCGATGCTTAAGCATTTCACCTTCTTTTCCTGTATCACCCGCGTCTCGCATCATGCTGTCTTCGTGTCCAGTCTCTTCATCTGGGTCATGTTCAAATATTCGGGTTTGCACTAGCTCGCCTTCCGGTTTCCATGATACGTGCAGCTTCTTTCGGGACTCCTTTCGCAAGCGCTTGGCACGCGCTTCAGGAGTTTCGTTTGGATCTTCTTCCACTTTCGCTCGTGATGTCTCTTTAGGCTTATCCATGTCCGCAAGAAAGCCGAGGAACGACGAAGCAGGAGTAGCTGATGATTGAGGTTTAGCAGCTGGTGGTTCCACTTTGGAAACGGGTTCTTTTTTAGCGGCTGCTGGGACAGCCTTCACGGGCTCCAGCTTTTCTTTTGCTGCGCGCTCAGCATTTGTAGTACCGGGCCTTTTTGAGGCTGACATCAACGACGCAAAGGGACTAGATTTTTGCGGAAGAGCACTTGCGACCTTAGGTCTTGCAGCTACAGCAGCGCCATTTGCTCCGCTGGTCAGTGACTTGTCTGCCTTGGTTTCCTTGGTACTGGAAGATTTCTCCTTTTCCTTCTCCCTCTCCTTCAGCTTCCTTTGTTCTGCTAGCTGAACACTGAGTGGCTTTGATGAAGGTTTGACCGCAGCCTTTTTCACCTGCTGCATAGTTTCATTCCCTTCCCTTGGTCGCTTTGTACCTGCTACTTGGCCGGTCACACTTCCCGACGGCGATGATGGCCCTTGCGAACCAGCCTCGAGCTTCTTTCTTGCAGTTGCCTTTTTGGCATTGGCCAGGATTTGCTGAGCATGGGCTTTGGACTCGTTGGTTGATTTTTTGGCAATTCGAATCAGAATTTTTGTCCATTTCACCTTTTCGAGTTGTTCCTCATCAACTGTCTCGAGTTTGGTGCCGAGCAGCAAGATCGTAGCTACCAGTGTGCTATTATAATCTTCAGCGTTGATTCGATCAAGGAGAAAGCTGTACAGTGCTGAGAGAAGAAACTGGTGGTCTCCTAGTCTGAAATTAAATTAGCTTATGATCATGCGAATGAACCCGATCACGGCAGGAGTATGTGATATTAGACTATCTAGATCGGTGCAGTACATGATTGTGCTCTGATTTGCAACTGCATTGTCAAACTTGTTTCTCAACAAAACTGATCGTCGAAAGAACGCCACGAAACAATTTACATTGCAACACGTCTTTTGCGAGAAAGCTTGCGACCTAGATGTACGACTAATACAATTCGGGTGCGGTGAGAGCAGATGAACAACATACCTTTTCAGGATGGAAGGATGGCCTAACTTGGCCACTTTGGAAGCGACGGTCTCCATCTGTTCACGATAGTTGCCGACTGTTATTTTCAAGGTTTCTGCTTGACTCTTAGTGGACGAGTTTGGGAGCTCAGCTTGTTTGAGCTGCTCATTTGCCGTCTTCCACTTATCACGGAGGCCTCGAATAGCATTCCCAATAAAAGTAATGGCAGAACGAATTTTCTCTGGAGGGGCGGGTTTGTTTCGTGGTGTCCAAGCTGCGTCTACGGCCTCCCATAGAAGTTTACCTCTTTCATCTGTGGGTTTAGCAATTGTAATGGCGGCAGGTTTTGGTTCAGGTTCTTCATCTTCTTCAACTTCCAACCCTGATTCCGAGCTGGATGCACTCTCTGCCGATCTCCCTCCTTTGTTTGCCTTCGTGCTAGATGACGCTTTAGCCATAGGACCTATAGCAGGCTGAGGCTGGATCTGGAACACGTTGTGCATTTGTCCACCTTGCATAGCATGGGGTTGCTGAAGGGTGGCCTTCGGGCCTTGAGCCTGCTGAATCTGAGCATATTGCTGTTGCATTTGCAAAGACCTAGGGTCAAGCGTGGTACCAGGGGTTTTAGAATTTGCCATGGTGAAATAAGGTGATGCCTCGTTCGGCCTCACTTGCGCCATTTGGGAATGAGCTGCATTCAGGTCAGTGGATTGCACGTACCGTGGGTGACGATCTGTACCCAATTGTGATTGGCCATCCGCATTGAGCATGGACGGCTCAATATAGCGCTGTGACAGCTGTTGACTTTGTTGGAAAGGGAAGTGCATGCCATTGGCATTCTGGGAAACATTAGCAACATCGGAGGCTGATTCAATTCCGCAGCTTACTTGAACTTGGGACAGATGAGCTTGAGACTGTGGTGATGGTCGGGTAGCGTTCATGTAGTGCTGGGGCTGTTGGGTCGCTTGAGGGTGAAAAGCCTGGGTAGGGGTCGAAGATTGTCGCTGCTGCTGGAAGCTGTTGAACCGATAATCGAACCCTGGTTGGCCATAGGACATTTGCTGCGGTGGGTAGGCAAATTGATCGAACGGGCCCGGTGAAGGCGTTGGCCTGGAGAGAAGGTGAGGGTCGAAGGGCTGACTGATGGGTTGCTGATGCTGATTGTAGACATTCTGGCCATACTGGGAAGGATTAAAGGTTGCCGTCGTTGGTTTGAACTGCGGAAGAGCAGGACTCTGTGACTGCGACTGTCGCTGAGCGTGGTTGAAATTTGGCTGTGATGACTGCGAAGTTTGGCCGGGTTGCTGAGTGTATGACGCCAAGCCATTGTCGGCAAACAGTGCAGGGTCGAACTGAGAGGCAGCCGCATTGTCTAGCGAAGCATACTGGTCGACTTCGTTGAAGAACGAACTGAGGTCATTATCGGTGCTGTGCGTGTATTGCATGTACGAGCCGTTGGCCGAATCCATGGTCAAAGTCCACTTGGAGACTGAGAGACTCGAGAAGGAAGCAGGAGATCACGTGGCTGGCCAAACTTGTGGCTGAGATTATGAAAGCCAAAAAGTCGAGTCGATCGAAGCGCGGGCCAGGATTTGCCACGGCAATCTTTTTCGCGCTCGGCGTTTTTAGCAGGGAGACGCAGGCTGACGTGACAACAACCACATTTGACTTTTGGACAACAACTTTTGGAGACAAATGTAGGGTCAATTGCTCGAAAGCCAGGTAGAGTGGCGGTCGGTGACCAGACCGAATGTTGTTTGCAATGTAGAGTAGAATGATTGACTCAATGAGACAGCCTTCAGATTCCAGGCTTCTGCGTTCCCATTTAGATAAGGTAACTCCGTGACCCTGCGGTCCCAATGCAACCAGTCGCTTTTCAAGGTCCCATCCACTGACAGCAATATACAACACAGTGTCTGCAATGAAGCCTTTCCTGAACTAAATCGCGCACAGCCAATCTCTCTGAACAAGAATGTCAGAGGCGCGATGAACAAGCGTGCAGAAATCACGACGACTCCAGAGGTTCAAGACCCCGAGTCAGAGCGTGATCCGCGCGTCTTATGATATTGACACAAATTACACGTCACGCTTGAAGAAGGCCGGACACGATTACTGAATGTGAAGAAATTCAAGAAGGGGATGAGGAAAAGATACTGAGGGTGATGGAAGAAAGATTGATGTCGTTACAAGAGGAGGAAAGTCGAAAGAGGTCCCGCACGAGTGGTACTTGCCGACAAATAATGGCTGCCAAGACCAACAGTCACTTATTAGACCTAAGCCTGGCACGCGTTCTTAAGCCTTACGCACTTTCGCGGCATGCCTAGCAGGCCCGCTTCTGGGGCAACTTCCAAGGGCGTCACATGCGGCCACCGTTTTCGAATTCCACTTCCTACTCGAGGCATACAAAGAACACCTTGCTAATACCCAGACACGTTGCGCTCAGAGCCACGTAGCCATTCCAAATTTGAGACTTTACACATTCACACAGACTGGTTATCCCGAAGGGATTCAAGTCCAAACAACCTGCTCGCCCATGGCTAACGAGTAGCGCTGCCATTCCACTTCTCCTGTTAGCGGCAGCATGGCGACCAAGGCCCAAACCCTCAGAGATCGACAGATCGGTCAGTCTTCTGCTGGCGACCATCGAGCAGCCTAGCTGACACGCTTCAGCTTCGATCGAGCGGATACTGAGTCTCAACCATGAACCAAATGAGCACGATGGATCCTCGGCTGGAGACGGTAAAGCATCTGCACCTTTGCTGAATGATGATGGGGATCCAATCTGGAAGGTGCTAGTGTTTGACAACCTGGGAAGAGATGTCATCAGCAGCGTGCTCAGAGTGAACGATCTCAGAGCGCAGGGGGTCACGATTCACCTGTCAGCAACAGCCTCAAGCCACTGGGATGCTCGCTAACAAGTCTCAGAAATATCAATTCCGCTAGATACCCCATACCTGATGTGCCGGTCCTCTACCTCCTAGAACCGACTGCAGTCAACATCCAGTTGATATGTTCTGATCTTGCGCGAGGGCTTTATTCCCCTGCCTACATCAATTTTATATCGTCAATCTCCCGACCCCTTCTGGAGGATTTGGCTGCTCAA
Organism: Incumbomyces delicatus; assembly: GCA_017655985.1. NCBI lineage: Eukaryota > Fungi > Ascomycota > Eurotiomycetes > Chaetothyriales > Trichomeriaceae > Incumbomyces > Incumbomyces delicatus. Next base: position 835,293 of record JACJVS010000004.1, read on the forward strand.
ATTGCGTCGACCAATACTGCTGAGCACATCGCACAAGTTTATGATCAATATCTCAATTTCATTGTGGCTGAGCCGGATCTATTCAGTCTGGGCATGGGGAAGGAGTCATATTACACTTTCAGCAGTGCCAAAGTTGAAGAGTCGGTCATCGAAGCATCAATCGATCGAATAGTGAACGGATTGTTCAGTGTGGCAGTGACAATGGGATCGGTGCCCATCATTCGTTGCCCCCAGTCAGAACTTGCCAAAGTCATCGCGACCAAACTGGACCGCAAGTTGCGCGACCACGTTCTCAATTCGAAAGACAATCTGTTTTCTCCCGCTCAACGAGGTCAACAAACCGCCTACGCTACTCCATCTCGTCCTGTTCTCATCATCCTTGACCGAAACGTCGACCTTGTGCCGATGTTGTCCCATTCGTGGACCTACCAGTCTCTCGTTCATGACGTGCTGAAAATGCATCTGAACCGAATCACCGTCAACCTGGCCGACGAACAAAATCCAGACGCAAAGCCGAAGGCATACGATCTCAATGCGAGCGACTTCTTCTGGTCAAGAAACGCCGGCCAACCCTTCCCCAATGTGGCAGAAGACATTGACAAAGAATTGTCCAAATACAAAACAGATGCAGAGAACGTGACGAAGCAGACGGGCGTTACCAACATAGATGACCTCGATGACACAGGTGCCGCATCTGCGCAGCACCTCAAGGCCGCCATTACTCTTCTGCCGGAGCTCAGAGAAAGAAAGGCGACACTAGACATGCATATGAATATAGCCACAGCCCTTCTGAGAGGCATTAAAGATCGGAAATTGGATGAGTTGTACGAGTTGGAAGAAGCAATCACAAAACAAACGCCGGATCAGATGCTACAATTAATCAAATCGACTGAGAAAGGAAATAACCCACTCGACAAGCTACGCGTATTCATTATATGGTATTTGTCCGTCGATAAGGAGCCCACCAAATCCGAACTAGTCGAGTTCGAGCACGCCCTCGTCAACGCTGGTGTGGGCGATGCGGTTGCAGCCATACACCATATATCAAATGTCCGCTTTGAAACCAGAGGCACGATGATGCTTGCCTCACAACCGGCCACGACTCAACAATCCTCCTCCCGATTCGGAGGGTTGGCCTCCCTAGGCCAAAACCTTACCAAGAACTTATCCGCAACAGGCCTGGGGAGTGCCGTCAACGCGGTCAATTTTGAGTCCCTGGTTGGAGGCATCAAGAACTTTCTTCCAGCGAACCGAGACCTAACCGTGACAAAGATTGTCGAATCGATCATGGACCCGCCCACCGCCTCATCCTCAGCCATTGCCAAGACAGAGAATTACCTGTACTTTGACCCTCGCTCTGCACACTCACGAGGCACAACAGGTGGCCCAGGCGCGCCTAACTCCAGAAACGGGGCTCCTCAATCATCAGCGAATACCACTCCTTCCTTCGGGCAAAGGAGGCAAGGTTATTCAGAAGCCATTGTTTTCACGGTCGGCGGCGGAAGTATGGACGAGTATGGAAACTTGCAAGAATGGGTCAAAAGGACAAGCGGGCAAGGCAGCGGCGGTGCTGCAGGATCGACCAAGGCACGCAGGGTGATCTACGGGTCCACCGAGCTTGTGAACGGAGAGGACTTTTTGGGTGAGCTGGTACGGTTGGGGAGCACAGGGTAGCTGTGTGCGCCTGCGTTACATTAAAAAACACACCATGAAGCACGTATTCACAAACCTTGCGGCAGTTTTCATCTCTTTGATTTTTTTCTGTGCTATCTCACCAGCCCAATACATGGCCTCCTGGAATTGCTGACTGAACTTTCAGCCTATCCTTCGAACCGCATAGGTCACGCCACGCAGAGAGGATAGAGGCATGGTGAAACGGGTGGCACAGCATGCGGAGGGCGCGGAAGTCGTCATTTAACTACGGGTACAGAACCAAATCTATGGGAAAACAATGCCCGATTCATACAAGCCACGTCTCTCCCTTCAAAGTTTGCAAAAGCTGTGTATCTCTCATTTGCTCCCTCTCTTTCTCTCCACATTTCGTACTTCCCATTTGTGCCCCCCTTGTTCCCGCTAATGCCCCCTTCCAACAACAAAACGCTAAGTTCATGGTTTCCCCTCCAAAAAATAGAGAGGGAAAAAACAGAAAAAGAAAGGGGAGGACGTCATCATAATAGTTTCGTTTTCGCCTCGACCCCCGGAAGACAGATTCTGGCTGGCTGGTTCTTTCTCATTTGCATACTCCGGACATTTCACCATCAAACATCGCGAATTCATCTCTTTCTCTATGGCAATTCTAGTGCGCGTTGTGCTTGTATTTGTGGTCGTACAATTCAAGTTCAAAGTGTTTCAAAAGGCGTGTAGTGGTAGTGAATACAAATTCATCCTTGTCGGATCGGATTGGATTGGACTGGATTGGGTCCGCACTTGGGTGGGATGGTGTTTCAAAAGTTTCATAACGCCGCCGCCCTGCATGCAGCCCGTGGTTGATTGGTGCATGGCAGGCGGCTAAGAAGTTCTGAATGTTTCTTCTTGTGGAAGGAAACGTCGTCGAAATCTGTTTGAAAATGGTGCTGCTTTAAGAGTCTGTTGTGGGGTTGAAAGTGAAAACACATAGCCGTTCATAAGGATTGTGGATGATTTGTGGAACGTGCGATGCTCGAGGCAAGGGTGAGGAGGAAAGATTCAAGTTTCGTTTTCGAGAAACTCATAGCGTGGCTCAGTTGCACACACGATCTTGTTTCCACGACTTCGATGTGGCGGTTACTGGTCGTGGTGGCATATATAGACGGCAGCATTGAACGATTTCACAAAACGGTGTGAGGAGTGAATGCTCACAGCCACAGCTGATTTACATAGTCGTAGGAGGGTCAAACCTTTACTTGTTCAGGCAGGGCAACCTCAATTCCTAGCGGAGCGCATTGCGAGTTGCGATGGACTTGTTGTGATTGAGTCGGTGTCGTACTTGTCGTTGAGGTCGCATCTGCTGGTTTCGCGGAAGCAGTGATCGTTGGCATGGTTGAAGACGGCTCACTTTCCGCAGGCCTCGTTGGCTTCAGAATATTAACATGCAGCTTTGTAGTATTAGGTAGTCCATTGTGTTTGGACGAAGTTTGTGGTTCATTGTCATCATCCTCAATCTGTAACGAAGCAAGGATATCAGTGCTTACTCGGGAAGGATACTTGTCCTCGGGAAGACTTTGCTCATCCGCTGTTGACCGGTAGAGCAGGGGACTTTGTTCAGCTAGAGGAAGTCCACCATATTTGCCTCCCAGGCACCTGAGGACGTGAACAAAATACTGGTGCAGAATGGCGAAGATGTTTTCATTACCAATGATATCTGCCAGACTTCGTGGTTGTGTCTGCTTGGCTCGGCGAGGCTGCCCATCTGGGTCTCTAGGTCGTTGAGTCAAAAAGGAGGATATTTCGGTGTACCCTGTTTTACTACTTGCTAACAGCTGGGCGTCTCTCTCTTTTTGCTGTTGCAGGTCCTGCTCGTCCTGACTCTTCTGGGCAGCTTGCTCTATTGTCTTGGACATGGTTGCAAATGCCTCCCAAAGCATTGGACATGCTTTGAAGGCTCGATGGGCGTCTTTGCCGGCCATGGCAAGAAAGGCGTATACCCGCCGCCGACCACGGGCCTTGTAATCAGTGACGCGGAAAACATAAGCAATGGTATAGCCTTTGGCAGAATTGCCAAAACAAAAGGGTCCTTCTGACATGCCTCGTGGCAGTTGTTCGGTCGATAGTGCTCGAAGGACGGCTTCACGCATATCCGCGTAGTGTTCGGGTTCATCGGGGTCTTTAGTGGTCAAATAGGTCAGAGTATGGTCGTGGCAGTCTGTGTGTGAAACAACCGAGCCGTTCGAGCTTGTAGACGAAAGTGAAGATTCTGGATTAGAGTTTGACTGCAACTGTGCATTTCTCCTATTTTCCTTGCCCAGACACACAAATTCTCGTGATCTCAAGACAGGAGCGCCATGCCTAGGTTTGCTACCATCTCGAGGAAGGCTGCCCGGAGCACCGTCTGGTAACTGGGCAGCGACTTTTTGCGGCACGGTAAAGGTGCAGCTGGCACATGTCGCGCTTTGCGCCCGGCCGTATGGGTACTTGCTCAGGTCTTGAGAGTAGTCACTTCGACGGAAAAGCGGATGCTGTTCGATCGTTTGGGGTCCTGGAGACTTGGGCCCAGTAGAGACGTTGTTCCAAGTCGACACGAAGTCAGCAATTGTTCTTTCGCGACGGGACGCGGCCTGATCCAGAGCACGATCATTCTGCCCTGGCATTCGAGTATCACATAATTCGACGGTAGAGTGGGATCGCACTTGGGATGGAGGTCGAGAGCAGATGGCGCATTCGAGTGGCAGGACTCTCGTGCATAGGACCGATTTTGGCCCATCGAGCTCGCAGAAATGAGTAAGGGCCAGCTACAAGTCGGTATTGTTAGTGAGCGTATTTCGGAATTTGCCAGCCTAGGAGCTTGCATGAGACATACAGTGAAATTCATCGTGACAAAGTGATCGAACTCTCCTACGAAATGGACTGCCAGGTTTGGAACGCAGATCTCCTCGCTTTGGTGTGCACACCACCCATGGTGGCCATCGATTGGCCCTAGGTGGGAGAGCTGTCAGTCGAAAACCAGCACCGTCGTCAAGGTGAATGCTGGCGACAGCTGGCTTGAGATGGCAATGCCGTTGGGTGTTCGGTATTGTTGAGGCTCAAATGTAGCCACCAATGGTCATTTCAGCCCAGTGGAGGCAAGAACTGAGTGGATTTAGTGTCTGACTAAGAGAAAACCCAGGTGCCTTGAAAGGTAGCTCAACCCTTTGTGCCCGGGACATTCCTATGTGTCATGAAGGAAGTTGAAATATACCTCAGCCTGGACCGTGCGACGATCTTGACAGGTCTCTGGTTGTTCCTTGGCTTTCCATGTCAGTGCAATGGTCAGCATTTGAGAGTCAGGGACAAGCGAGTGACCAGAAGATCGATGACGCCGCTAAGATACATTCACCGTGAACTTCATTGGATGACAACGGCTGAGTGGCACTTACGCCTCAGGCGCTAGACTCGCCTGAGGAGCCGGCACGCCGGTGACGAAGCTTCTATATAGTACTCCGTACATCCCCGGCCTGGGCCCTGAACGGCCTGCCACTGGCAGTAATACCGCTCCACTCCCAGATTGAGGCATCAGCAAGGAAGTATATACTCCGTGCAAGGGCGTATCCAGTCATCATTAAAAATTTCAAGTTGTTGGTTCGCTGACCGCTGCTCACGGCTTTGTCCTATTCGATCACATGCTACAAAAATGTGCAGTTCAAGTGAAAATAATGATAATAATCCCGAAGTAACTCCCGGGCCGAACTTCGAAATACTTCTATTGGGAGAGAGGACATGAACATGAGTGCCCAGAGAAAATCCAAGCCTAATTTGCGTAACGTCCATGCATGTGTCCTGTTTGATTTGCCAAGGCACCCTCTTGCGAGCCTAGTTACAGGAGGTTCTGGGCAATCGCGGGTGGCCCCGTCAACCCCGTTCATGCGTTCGCTACCTAGGCAGCATGTCGCCCTCTGAAAACAGTTTTTTGCTTTTGCAGTCTTGCGAATGTAGTTGGACGGGAGTCGAGGGAAAATCAAATGTTTCTTAGTTTTCTGCAGAGATGGCTTGTCTTGCTTGTCTACATCAACACACCGCGCTTTTTGTAGCCGAATTTAGAAGGCCCACGCCGGTGGACGACCTGGATGTTTTACGACAGCAAAACATTCCTGCGGGCGGTTACGTTAGGAGACAGTGCACAAGTCCAAAGCTCCAAGTCTGAGAGTAGAAACAAGTTGTTTCAATATCGCTGCATTTCTTGTTTACATCACATACAGAATGTCGGTATCTGTCACGAAAAAGTCAGCAGAGCTTTGGGAAAAGGGAGATTGTAACTTACTCAAAGGATGGCTGCAGCTCAGCTGTGGCTTCTGACTGTATTTCGTGGCTAGCTCGTCTCGAATGCTGTTCAACAATTGCACGTAGCTCTGATGCGGGTTCTTCTTCAGTGACGTGATGAATGCCCAACTCATGGCGCCTGTCGCTTCTCCCGAAATAACAGCGTCTTGACTCGTCTGTTCGTCTTTGCTGCCCGACCACATGATCACGTCCGCCGGGCTAGTTTTCGTCTGCTTCGCGCGTTCGTACTGTGAGTTGCCTGTTGCAGCTTTCTTGAACAGGCCCATAGCTGTGGAAGCCATGCCACCCAAATCACCGCGAGCATACGATGATACAATGGACAGCAGACCTTGCCCAGCTTCCTTTGCAAGGTTGGGTTCCTTGAGCACACCCTGAGTGGAGTAAATGTATGGAAGGTCGAGTGCCGAGCCTGAGTGGCAGGAGTCAAATATGGCAGTCAGTCTGACGCCGGGCTGTAGAGGCTTGACCATAATCCTATGCATTTCATCATCCACAATGTGTCCTTCTGTACGGAAGTCGACCGGATAGATAACCTCGTCATAGCCGTCATCTTCGTCGCCGTCCAAATCAGGCGTCTGTCCACCATGGCCACTGTAATGGAAAAACAGAGAGTCGTTCGGTCGTGCATCTTTGACAAGCCAGTGCATGGCTCTCAGGATATTTCTTTTCTTTGGCTGCGACATCTCGTTCTGTTGATCGTCTGTTAGGATGACCATATCTTCTCGAGCATAGCCAAAATTTTGATTTAGGTATGTGGACATGTTCTTCACATCATTGATGCAGCCTCTCAACTGCCCACGTTGACCAAAGTAGTTGATCCCAATCAACAGCGCTTTGCGTTTCCCCGTGCAGTTAGAATATTGAAACTGATACTGGCTGGGTGCGCCATGCCCAAACTGCTGTGGATTTGTCGGAGGAGGTGGAGGGTTGCCTGGATGCGGTGGGTATGCACTGGGCATGCCAGGTCGAGGCCCTGGATAGCCATTCGGTTGTGATGGAGGGGCGCCATAGCCGCCATAGCCTCCCTGCGATTGAGGTGGAGGATGGTTGTAGCCATAAGGAGCCATCTGCGGGGGAGGGCTACCAAAGCTCTGTTGACTGTACTGTTGCTGCTGCGGCGGGTACCCATAACCTTGTTGGGGGGGATATCCTCCTTGGTTGTACTGCTGTTGGCCGTATTGAGGCTGCGGAGAATAGGATTGCTGTGGAGGGTATCCCCCATGTTGTTGCGAGCCGTACCCGCCAGAGCCAGGATAGAACGACATCGCTGCTATTTCTGTTGCTATGTTTTTAATCTCCACCGACAGTGTGGAACAATCGCACGACCGGTGTGAATCGCAGCGGCAGAAATTATGGGCTGAACAATGAGGTCTGTGGGATTGTTGCGTGACACGAGTCAATAAAATAAGGGTGACAGCTAGCTGCTGTTGTCTTGATACACTGCGTTGAGTCAAGGCCGTTGCCTCAAGAGGTGGGAAAGTCGAGGCTGACAGATCGCAGGCGAGGATGGCGAGGTCGGGTAGTAGTAGAAAATGGAAAGGGATCAGCAGTGGGGCCCGTGGCCGAGCTCTGGGCCCTATCACCGGCCTCTAAGGTGACCCTCGGAGGTTCGGCAGCTGACTAGAAACGCGTCGACTCCAAAAACTAGATTTCTTGTAATTGGGCAATAATGCTCCTTACTATATAGTTGCCTTAGTCCCCTGTCCACGCCGTTCCGACGGTCTGGGAATGTCAGAAGATGTTTGTACGAAGTTAGTGACAGGAAAGTGGCGAGGGGTTGAAAAGTCGTTGCTTCTGTACGCAAACTGAGCCAAACTCGACGCGACCTTCTCTTCACTACCTAGGTAGTCAGCTGCTTACCTGGTACTGCCCGCGAGCTGCGTGATTTGAAATCAGGTAATTGTCTGTGCCTTAGGTGATATATGGATTTAAGGTCTCTTGAGAACGCCGCGCTCTACACCGCCCACCAAGCCATGGCGCAAGGCGTTATTGCGAAGAATTCGTACTATCAGCCCTACATGTCTAAGTTACCTAGCTACTATTTCTACACCGATAATTGCTTTGACATCGCTTTCTCAATTTCCGTATTGTGTTCTCAGCCTTCCTTCAGCTCCAAAAGTTACCATATGAGAGAGTATGTGCTTTCCAGGATCTGAGATCTGGAACCGAGGTCAGCAGGTAGGGTCGTGAATCTAGAGCAGCCAACAGGCCAATATCCACAGATCTTACCCCAACCGGGACCCATGTGCTCCTTGGTATTGGTAATTCTGGAAATATATACCCAGAGCATGGTCTCGCGGAGCGGTTAGCAGTGCCCAGGTTGTCGGAGCCTTGCCACTGCAAGGTTCTTCTCCAGCACTTTGTGATTCCGACTAAGATGGTGAAACAACCTAACAAAACGTAATGAAATCCTTATGCTCATGTGTCGCGATGATTGCGCCAACCTGGCAGAGAATGCGAGCATCTGCACCCATTCCATTCTATCATCTCATCAGGTCGTTGGTATCGTATCTACGCCATACAGATTCAGCTTGATTTACGCGTGGCTCTGTTTTCAACCCCTCAAAATCCACCACCAACGCCGGCTCCTCATCGTCTCGGCATACCTCTACCACGACCTCGCAAGGCTCTTTGTGCTGCGCCAGGCGGCAGACCTCTCTGCGGAGCCTGTGGCTGTTCACTCTGTTCGTTTTTGATGGTCTCATCCACACTCAGGATAAGACATGCCGCTTCCACCGCAGCTTGTATGGCATTGACTTTGACGAGCGCTGGCTCCCAGACAAAGGCATCCATGTTGTTTCGTACGCCCTCGTGGTCGAAGTCTACACCCGCCCACACATTGCCTTTGCGATGCTCAACCCGTAGTCGATTCAATACGTCCGTTGAGTCAAACCCGGCGTTGTCACATAATTGCCTGGGGATGATTTCTAGCGCTTTTGCAAATGCCTTGACAATACCTTGTTGCTTTGGGGGGACGCTCTTGTCAGCATGTCGATGCAAATAGCTGGAAACTTCCATTTCTGTTGCGCCGCCACCAGCCACGATAGTCTTGTTTCTGATAGCCCGTTTGACGATCATGATGGCGTCGTGCAAACTCCTCTCCACCTCGGCGATGAACTGCTCAGCGCCGCCTCGCAGGATCAAGGTACAGGTTTTGGCTTCAGGGCAGTCACTGAACAGGTTGAACCGTTCGCCGCCGATCTGCCGCTCTTCAAAGTAACCACAAGTGCCCAAGTGCTCAGGCTTGATATCTGTGCAAGTTGACTGTGTCGCGGCCCCCGTGGCTTGACAGACTCGTTCCAGGTCGTCGGCTGATACTCTACCGGCGCAGAAGACATCTCGGTCAGCAAAGTATTGTGTAGCCAGGTCGCCGATAGGCAATCTGCTCAGCACTACTTTGGCCCCCGTCTTGTAGAGGGCCTCCATCTTGTTGAAAATGATCTGCCACTCAGCATCGACAATTGCTTGATACTCCGACACCTGGTCTACCCGAACCTCAGCATTGTCCTTTTCTGCTTTCAACTCGAGTTCGACATTCAGGCAAACAATCTTGGGGTCCTTAAAACTCTTCGGCTGTTGTTCAAATCCAGCATAGGAGAAGGTTTTCTTGAAAGCCACCCCTCTCACAAAAAGTGAATCCTGCAGTGCTCCTCCTTGGACTTTCTTCACGCCGATGAGCTTCTCGTTGAGGTCGTCTTGATCGAGGGATTGGACAGCGTCGACCACCACTGTTACGTTATTAGTACCAAACCCTGGAGCTAAGAAAGTCGTACTCACTTTTTGTGAAGAAGTCCGCATTTCGATGTATAAGTTTACTGCTCATAGCGGTCGCTGCCAGCTTGCGTAGGGTCTCATATTCACTGCCTTCTGTCGTGCTCACAGATATCTCTTTGATCTTATTGACTGCCATCTGACCTGCCTTGCGGAGGCCCTTTATTATCGTCTGTGTGCTCACTCCTGTCTCGACATGGTCCTTGATCTCTTTGAGGATTTCTCCAGCCAGTACCACCACAGAAGTCGTGCCATCCCCTACTTCGGCATCTTGAGATCGAGCGATGTCGGTCAGTATTCGTGCGGCGGGGTGGACAATGTCGAGGAGTTTCATGACAGTCGCGCCATCGTTGGTGATTGTCTGCCTGCCATTGCCGTCGACAAGCAATAAATCACCACCGTAAGGCCCAAGTGTTGACTTGATCGTGCTCTGTACTGCCAGACAGGCGTTGATATTGCTTATGACTTGGCCTTTGCCCTGTGAATCTTCTGTGCCTGCGGTAAAGTGTTAGTTTCTATCCAGGCCGCCGATCTTCCTACACTCACCTTCTTTCAGTACTATGATAGTGGGTGTCTGTCCTCCGAAAGCCGCCATCTTAGAAATGCAGCGTCTTTGTTAATGCTTAAAGTTTGTGCCGGAACGCTCGTTCACAAGGCTGCCGGCAATATTCGTTTTTGGAGAAATTTCTGGGAGAATGCCATTCACTTCAGGCATCAACTACTCACCGCCAGGCATTAACATTTGACATCCACCCACCCCACACCTAGCATCGGTTGAAGAAGCCTGATATCCTAGTGATAGTCCCGCTTCTACGGTTGTGTTGGCTCCGGACAAGGTGCTTTTGAGTCTGCCCTTCCATTATCGCCAGGTGATTTTGTAACAAACGGGTACGCGCATATCTAAGATAGGCCTGTTATTTGGAAGACAACGAGGGCAAGAAATTTAATATGAAATCCAACGGGCTCCACAAAACCAGCTACTCATCTACAAGCTTTGAAGCAGCTTGGTCCTTATAAATCGCATACTCTTTCCCCTAAGACGCTCACGACGAGACATGGCCACTTTCCAAAAAGAAACATGTCTTTCTGATGACGGCGCACTACAGCCTCTCGAGCCGGAGACCAGTACCAGTGAAACATGGCGGTCTAGTAAACATGTTCCTCATAGCGAATTGGGCCAGGATCACGCCATTCTGGCTCAAACTCGCTCCTCAAGGCAGTTGTCAGCTTCATCTGATCGGGCATTCATCGAACTTCCAGACCTTCAACGCTAACTAATGATTTGTCAAGTCAATCATAAAGGTGTTGGCCAACAGCTATCGATCCAGCGCCAAATTTAACAGTCTTCGCATCGAATTCCTCCAGCTTTTGCTTCAAGGTCGGAACAGTGTACCTTCCATCGTATTATCATCTACACCAATAGGGGGCCTGATCCCAGTTGCTAGCTGAGAGTAGTCAAGAGCAGGTTCCCACAGAAGTGACAGCCAGTCCTCATACCCTGCGGCTTGAGTATCGAAATTGATCCATTCTACGTCTTGTTCCGTACCGGCACCAGGTATGTCCGTTTGTATGTCGATATCACTCCGCTTCTCTGTCGTTGACAACGTGCTTCTGAAGCGTGCCACATGGGCCTCGATCAGCGTAGCATATCTGGGCCCAAGATGCATCTCGTCGACGGTCATGTTGCGCATTGCAGTGATGGCTCTTACCAGAACGTCGAGCGACATCTCTAAGTCTCGGTAAAATGGATCCAAAGTCAAAGCTTTAAGAAGAAAGACCGACGCCGTGACCGTGCGCAGAACTATTCGCACAGGAATATATTGAAGACGTTCTCTGTCGTTCAGGTCGTTGACCACCTTCAGGACTTGGCGGCTGCCATCAACAACTTCTTCGATGGTTTCGTGATCCTCAGGTGTTGTCAGCAGCTTACCTAACTTCGGCTGCATTACTACACTTGCACCTCGCAAGGGTGCACGGCTTGCAATAGCTCGCAAGCCCACACTATTCAGTAGGATGCGTGTGTATTGATACTCGATCTCGAAGGTCTCAGGATGAGCGGCGAACGCGTCTGGCACCAGGACATGTTAGCGTTTAACACGACTTAGGACAGCAAGCAGAGAACCATAAGGGAACAACTGACCTTCTGAGCGTGGATACGTCTGTCTCCATCGAGTCAGTTGCTCTTTTAAATAGCTCAGGACGCTGGCGGAGTGATTGTCCACATTTGTCGGCTGTGTCTTGCTTGGGTTGGAAAGGAGAATACCTGATACCAAGCGCAAGAGGCGCGTCAATTCAACCCACGCATCCACTGCTCGGTGGTCGGAGCCACCTGAACTTCCATGATGACTCGTAGACGGCGCAACGGCGTTGTTGAGACTCACTGTCGTCATTGGCTCACAGCCGAGACGTAATGAAAGGTGTTCAATCAGTACATACAACAGCTTGCGCAGGCGAACCCCTTCAGACCTGACCGCTGGATCTTCATCGTTTTGTCTTGGATCGTAAGGCAATGTACTAGTGCGGCGATGAACGAGCCCGAGTGCACAGCTTAAGAGCATCCATGACATATTGTCCGATACACGGCCGGGCTGTATCATTGAAGGGGAATTGATTCCCATCAGGCGCCCAGAATGCTCGAGGGGTGCGCAATATTGCCTTGTCGAAACATCCGCATGTTGTGGATCTTTAGGCTGGTTTGGAATCGTATCAGAATAGTGGACTGCTCTAGGCTTCCACTCAACCATGAGCAAAAGCGCCTGAAGATTGCCATGGGTGCGGTCATCGTTGAAAAGGGAATTGGGCTCTAAGCCAATTGCAATTTGTTCCACCAAAGCAGCACATTGTTCCCAAAGTCTCTCGTGAAGGACTGCCCCACGTGAAACACTTCCAATGCCGCCCTGGTTGTAGTATCGAGAGGATATCATGATGATAGTACAGCATAGTAGCGGTTTATTGATTGCCAGATCATGGTGAATCTCGTTGTTAGCATAGCTGTAAGGGAGTACTGGTGATAATGAATTTAGATTTCGGAAGAAACTGTTGGCTCAAACCATTAGTCTACGTACGCACTTTCGAGCTTAGATCAACGGGAGAACCTACAAGTCTGTATAGTTGAAAGCTTCGAAGGCTGACAGCCAGCCCTTGCGCACAAGATAACACTGGCTCCACGTTTCAAGTAAGGTCTCTTTCTGCTGCTGTGAAACAGGTTCACTACGTGGTTGAGGCGGGGGCGGGCCTTTGTCTTGCCGACTTTCATCTTGAGCGGCTCGAAATAGAACTTCAAGTGCATCATTTTCAGAAGAAACTTCAGTCAGTAATACTGAGTTGGGGCCAGCTCCCACAGGAGGTGATGGCCCTTCATTCGGAACCATTGACGCTGACTGTTCCGTTGCCCTACCGGTACCTACACTCGAAGGACATGGTGTTAAACCCTTATTCTCTGACTTCGAGTAGTCATGGGTCATTGAAATATCGTCGCTTGGCTGCTCTGAGGACTCTACTGTGCGGTGTCAGACGTTTATAGAAGAGGACCACGGGTTGAACTATATCGACATACTACTAGAGCCCATGCGGGGCTTTTTGGTCTTGTCCGGAGGCTCATTGTCGAAGACACATTGTCTTGACTCCCGCTTGCACCGGGAACATGGCCCGAAGAGATAGCCAGATGCATCTGGAATGCATCTCAACTTCCGTTGCCGACAGGCGTTGCACGCCTTATACGTCCGTTGATAGCCTCGATGGCGCTTGCCGTGAGAATTCTGGCATTGATCATCCATGCCAACTTGCTTTCGGTGGCTCGTGGTGCTGATTCGGGGCTTGGACTGGGATCTGTCGGGAAGTGGCGGAAATTTTTAGCGTGCCCGTGGACTAGGTGACTAGTAATCATCCAACTACTCACTCTCGAGCAGCCACTCTGGAAATTCTGAAGCAGCGATTCCGAGATCCGTCTCGAATTCCGGCTTGAAGTATCTCACGGTTTATTAGGCTGTTCCGCATTACGAATGCTTTACTAATGATGCCACCATGCCTAAGGAAGATTCCGGCCGGTAGGTTCGAAAGATTGACGACATGTTTTTTCATGACTGGGACTACTGCAATTACAAAAAGAGATCCTGTCCAGTTGCCTTCTCGCTAAAATGATAACCCTCTGTCGTTTTGTTTATCTGCGGACTGATTTCAAGTTACAATTTTCCACCCTGGTGTCCCTATCCACAGCCCTGCTACCATGTCTTCTTGGCTATCCATTTCCTCGACATCCCCCTTTTCTCTCACTAATATCCCTTTTGGAATCATCTCGACCGTTGATGATGAGACCCCGCGTCCTGCCGTGGCAATCGGTGAATATGTTCTGGACATTAAAGCCTTTGCTCAGGGAGGAGGCTTCTCATCATCAGAACCAATTCAGCAGCATGTCTCGGTCTTTTCCCAACCAACCTTGAATGGATTCGCCGCGCTCGGACGTCGGTATCACCGACTGGTTCGCGAGTATCTGCAGTCCGTTTTAGCCGCAGAAACAAAGCTACCCGAGGTCTTGAAAGACAATACCAAACTAAGGCAATTGGCAATTCTCTCGTGTCACGAAAATGGCATAACCAATCACCTTCCCCTGACGATTGGTGATTACACGGACTTCTATGCGGGACTCAACCACGCCTATAATGTTGGTGTACTCTTTCGAGGACTCCAGAGCGCACTGCAACCCAACTACAAACAGCTCCCCGTCGCATACCATGGCCGAGCTAGCAGTGTTGTAGTATCTGGTACTCCTATCCGACGACCATGGGGCCAGATAGCCAAACCAGGCGCGAAAACACCAGAGCTCAAACCCTGTGAAAAGCTTGACTTCGAACTTGAGCTAGGCATGTTTCTGTGCAAGGAAAATCCCCTTGGCAAGCCGGTATCGGTCGCAGAAGCCGAAGAGTACATCTTTGGCTATGTTCTCATGAATGACTGGAGCGCAAGAGATATCCAAGCGTGGGAGTATGTTCCTCTAGGTCCATTCACTTCGAAGAATATGGGCACGAGCATCAGTCCTTGGGTGGTCTTGGCCGACGCTTTAGAACATACAAAGCAGTCGGGCATCTCCAATGATACCAAACTTCTGCCATACCTGCTAGAGGAGAACAAATCAAACGTTCTAGGTGTCGAATTAGAGGTAGTACTAAAAAGTGAGTTATACATAGAGTTCTCTGATTGCCTATTTACTGATTCCTGCTGTAGCAGCTAATGGGAAAGAAACAACCATTAGTAAGACTAACACTAAGGAACTTCTTTGGTCTTGGCCGCAAATGATTGCACATCATACCATCACAGGCTGCCATCTGCGATCTGGTGATCTCTTTGGATCTGGCACGATTTCAGGGACAACCACTGGGTCAGAAGGAAGCCTTTTGGAGCGATCCCAAAACGGGAAAGAACCTTTTGAATTTGGATCTGGGGAGTCTCGTACTTTCCTGCGGGATGGTGATAGCATCACCATCCGAGGTTGGGCTCGACATGGCGATTCAATGATTGGATTTGGAGAGGTTTCAGGCACCATTGAAGCGCCGTTGGAATTGTTCTAGTCCCATCAAAAGACTCACTTGTCAGTTGCAGGATAATCTTACCTATGGAGGGTCAAATCAAAGGCGGCAGAACGAAAATGATAAGATCAATTGTTGCTCAAAGTTTGATGATTTCCAGCGTCTTTGAAAGCTTCAATTGGCAACTATCCGCACTCTAACGCAGTAGCCGATCCAAGAGGTAGTAAGTCTTGGTCCTTTTGGTCCTTCATCTCCTGCCACTTGATTACCTATCCTTAGCCAGGAAGTCCAGTGAAGACGGAAATAGTGAATTTCGCAGTTAGCCGCTGTATGAAAGACGGATAAAAAATTACCGTCTCGATAGCAAAGCTGATTCTCTTCAAAGTACGAAATCTCTCTTATAGGCTAGGCTAGCAAGAGTAGGCCATGCAGGCTTTATACTACCCAGACCGGAACTTTTCCGGCGTATCTACTTGATTGCGCCAGTGGGTGGCGATGACGGATGGATGCTACTCGAGAGTCTTTGAAATCCGTGCGATCGTCGGAAACTTGTCCAATCCAACGCCATACCTCTCCGCATCCCAAAGAGCTGGAATAAGACATGCATCCGCCATAGTAATCTCATTTCCAACCGAGTATTTTCCAGCAGAATGCTGGATAAGACTCTCGTACGCCCTCAGACCTTGTTCCATAAGTTCACGATTCCATTCCTCAGCATTCCCGCCTAAATCCCCTCACTCGCCGCATAACCCGAAGATTGGTGACAGGCTGAACGTCAGCGCAGATGATATTCACTAGGACCCTCACCCTAGAACGTGTTGCTGGATCTGACTTTGGTGGAAGGAGTTCGGGCTCGTGGTGAACTTCGTCCAGATACCCTATTGCTGCTACAGACTGTTCGATCCTGATACTTGCATCGGGGTTCTGGTGGCACAGCAAAGGTACCGATGCAGAGGGATTAAGAGTTTTGTGCGCCTCAGAAAGTTGCTCGCCCTCTAACAAATTGATAGGGATAATCTCGTAGGTATGTTTTTCAAGTTTAAGCAATCCGCACTCGTGCAGAAGAAGAAGACCGGAAGTAACTGTACAGCGTATAATTGGACATAGTCGAAAGTTGAAGCAACCTACCTCGAAGACTACTGTTACGACTGGAGCGGTCTTATAAGGAGTATAGGGTTGTTTCTTCCGAGTGAACCGGAGTAAAACACCAACAACTGAAGCGCTTGGAGAACCGCCGGCTATTGGTTGTGTGGTGGAGTGGGGTAACCCCTAAGCCGTCAGCATCCTTATTTACTCCGTACCCGATCCCTGTAATTCGGCCCTGTGCTGGAACGGAATCTTGCGGGAAACAGTGGTTTCTTGGATCGACCTTGCCGTCAACATGGTAACCACTGCGAAGTATATGCTGAATATCCTCGGAATTCCAGATGTCGACAAACATAAAAATGAGTCCACCACCCCATCTTTTCTGGACTTGGACAACTTCTTGGAACTCAAACTCCGACCTAAGCATTGAACAGTTCTCACACTATCCAAACTCAAAATGCCCGTTACAAATTTCAAGACGCCCGAAAAATATGAATACCTAAGCGGCTTTGGATCCTATCATCAGTGAGTAGCTCTCTGTTACAACTTGAATTATGTCTAGAAGCTGAACATTGATCATCAGGTCGGAAGCAGTCTGTGGAGCCCTTCCGGTGGGCATGAACTCGCCACAGAAATGCCCCCTAGGCCTCTATGCGGAGAAGCTTTCTGGCACGGCTTTCACCGTTCCTCGGGATCACAACCAACAGGCCTGGCTCTATCGCATCCTCCCCTCTGCTGCCCATGAGGCATTTGTCCGACATCAGTCTGAGGCTCAAACAGCCGTAGGCAAGTGGAATTTTCTTCCAGATCAGCTCCGATGGAATCCTTTTGACGTGGATGAAACGGTGGATTGGATCGACGGCATGAGGCTTGCGGCTGGTGCTGGAGACGCTACGCTCAAAACCGGAGTCGGTATCTTCGTCTATTCTGCTGGAAAGGACATGGAAGATAATGTTGCTTTCTACAGCGCTGATGGAGATTTCCTCATCGTGCCGCAATATGGGACTCTAGACATCAAAACAGAGTTTGGGAGGCTGTTGGTCCGCCCAAACGAGATTGCTGTAATTCCTCGAGGAATTCGTCATCGAGTCACTCTTCCAAATGGGCCTGCAAGAGGCTACATCTGCGAGTTATATCAAGGCCACTTCACCTTGCCCGAGCTCGGCCCCATCGGAAGCAACGGACTTGCTAACCAGCGGGACTTTCAAATCCCCACTGCCCACTATGAGAGAGACGTGTCAAACAGGTGGCGCATCTTTAGCAAGTTTAACAATGTTTTCTTTGTTGCAACACAAAATCACACCCCATTCGATGTCGTCGGCTGGCACGGGACGTACTACCCCTACAAATACGATCTAGGTCGATACAATGCCGTAGGCAGCATCAGCTTCGACCACCCCGACCCGAGCATCTTCACTGTCCTCACGGCTCCATCACCATCACCAGGAGTAGCTGTCCTCGACTTCGTAATCTTTCCGCCGCGTTGGCTCGTTCAGGAAGACACCTTCCGGCCTCCTTGGTATCATCGAAATACTATGGCGGAATTCATGGGCTTGATTCAAGGTGACTACGACGCAAAAGAAGGCGGTGGTTTTCAGCCAGGTGGTGCAAGTCTGCACAACACAATGAGCGGACACGGCCCTGATGCGGCCACATTTGAGAAAGCAAGCAATGCGAAACTGGCTCCCCAAAAGGTTGGAGAAGGCAGCATGGCCTTCATGTTTGAGAGCTGTTACATGATGGGTGTCACTGATTGGGGCCTCGAGACGTGTGAGAAGATTCAAGATGACTACAATGCACAATCCTGGGAGAAGCTCGAACCGAAGTTTGTATAAAAAGTTACAAATATTATGATAAAAGTATGCGCAAGTTTCGAATGTATCGGACGGTTTTTCTCAAGCAGATCGTTGTGAAACCGGGCAAGCCACTGAGATGTGCATACCATGGTGAGAGTGCTAACTCGACTTGTCGATGCCGTCGACTTTCAATTTCAACCAAAAGCTTCATTTGAGGAAGCTGATCAAAACTGCAGAACAGCACATGATTCAGGATCATCCAAGAGCACGAATTGATCATCATGGCACTATCTCCTGCCTTTAAATCAATCTGTACGTGTACACCTTACTGCTTTTGCTTCTTTCCTGTTCCTACTCGCGCCTTATATCCCCACCAGAGCAGTTTTTCGGTTTTCCCAAACTCGTAGGTACTAATAACAGTACAAGACAATTCAGTTTCCAAAGTAACTCGGAACATTCCTCGTAAGACGACGCATGAAGGTCGGCGGTTAGGTACGAGGTGCTTACGCTGATCTTGCATTTGGATGTTCGATTTCTCTCCGCTATGTATGGCTCCACGAAGCTATGGTGGCTCAACTCTGGTCAAAATAACCTGGACACTCCAGTATCACCCCGCTTGTTTTAAATCGACACTGAAAGCTGGTAGGTGAAGCCATACGTTTAAAATTTCTTGTATGTGTCATGTCAACCATTGGTCACTGTTTAAACCGAGGTGCCAAGATCTCGGGGGTCCAGCTTATGTTGGCCTGACCATAGTTGATCTCCAGCTTTTCGAGCAATCCTCCAAAACTACTGTGAGGGGTGAAGCGACTAACACACCGGTCAGGGCTACCCGTAACCGATCGGATACTGCATTCAGAGATTGCGGGAGCTCCGCAAATTGTGTTTGATACGACAGGCATGTCATTGGTCTAAGCTCCCTGCAGGTTGCCGTGCGGTCCCAAGTATAAAAATCATTCTGCGGGGATCTAACGGGATCCTGCGGGATCTTGCGGGATTATAAAGCAATTTGACCAACGCGGCTGAAAGCTGGGGGTGCCGAATGTTTTCCTAGTGGTGGTCGGGAATTGTTGCAGTATAGAAGAAGCCCTGGGGTTGGTGAGGTGGATTTTTCTTAGTATAACATGCCCATTCATCCTACAGCATTCTGCTTTCTGTTCCTCACACAACCTTCCAGCATTCCGAACTCACTGAACCATCCACGTTGTTATTGTCTCTGATCCGGCATTAGCAAGGAATTCAACTCCCAGACATTTGAACAGTAACATTTCGCGCCTGGTAACGGATACTATGGATCCGAGGTCCAAGCATGGTGCTTTGGACGAAGGACTATCGTCCGTCTCCGGAGACAAGAACGGCAGCCCTGTGTTCCATGTATCATCTGTAACAGAGAAGGGTAGAGTTAGGTTTGTTTACCTCGTTCCACCTGAAGTGCGGGTGAGACTAACAAATGGACAAGCAGTCATCCATTTCCCAGGAGCCAAGACACCACGTTAGCCCACTTCGACAAAGGGGCTGATCGAAGGCTTCGGTTGAAAATAGATTTATATGTGGTTCCAACCGTGGCAATTATTTGGCTATTCTGCTTCATCGATCGAGCAAACATCGGTATGTCTCTACCTTGAGTCGCTGCTTGTGACTTTTCCGAAGTGATCGGAGTTGACGAGCGATTAGGCAACGCCCGCATTGCTGGCTTGGACGAATCCCTCAACCTCAAGCGATACGACTACAACATCGTTCTTTCCTGTTTTTACATCTCCTATATCCTTGTGGAATTTCCCGCTACCATTTTGTGTAAGTGGATAGGTCCTGGATGGTTCATCCCCGCTACCACGGTCATGTTTGGCCTTTGCACCATCTGTACCTCCTTCGTTCATACGAAGGCTCAGATGTGTGCAATCCGCTTCCTCTTGGGAGTGTTCGAGGCGGGCCTACTACCTGGAATTTCCTATTACCTTTCACGATGGTACAAACGTGCCGAGCTCGCTTTCCGGCTCTCGCTCTACCTGGTGATGTCTCCGTTGGCCGGGGCCTTTGGTGGTCTCCTTGCAAGTGCTATTCTCAAGCTCAACCGCGTTGGATCACTGACGGATTGGCGCATGATCTTCGTTATCGAGGGTACAATCACTGCTGGCCTTGGAATAATAGGCTTCTTTACTCTCACAGACCGAGCAGATACAGCGCGATGGCTTTCGACAGAAGAGAAAAGGGCTTGTCAGCTTCGGATTCAGGCGGAACGTTTGGGCCAAACAGAGGTGCTTGATAAGATGGACAAAATCAAGCTCTGGCGAGGAGCAGCGAACCCGGCAACGATCACCACGGCCATGGCATTTCTCTTCAGTAATGTCACTGTGCAAGGCCTTGGAGTCTTTCTGCCAACGATCATCACGGCCATCTATCCGGACGCTACCGTTGTTCGGAGACAGCTCTACAGCGTCCCACCATACATCGTCGGCTCATTCATGAACCTAGCCGTCCCTGCACTCAGTTGGAGGTGGGACAAACGACAGATTTTCTTGATTGGGGCTACCCCAACGCTGATAACAGGATACATCATCTTCCTTTCAACGATGGACGTCAGCGCTCGATACGCGGCCTGTTTCTTGATCGCCAGCACAGCTTTTATCATTGGTCCTCTGTCCGCTGCCCAAGTGAGCGCCAACGTGATCAGTGATACCAGTCGGAGCAGCGCTATTGCCACGAATGTGAGTACTCTCATTTCTTATTCTTTGGATGAGCGCAGCTAATGTGCCTGCCTGATAGATCTTCTTTGGAAATACAGGCGGCCTGATCTCCAGCTGGACCTTCCTCAGTCGAGAAGCCCCGCGTTATCCGACTGGAAACGGTCTCAACTTTGCCTGTGCGTGCTGTCAACTGATAGTGACCACTGGCGCTTTGATATTTTATAATTGGGACAACAAGAGGCGAGAACAGCGCGATACATCGCAAGAATTGGCGGGAATGAGCCGGAAAGAAATCGAAGACCTCGACTGGCAGCACCCCGATTTCCGATGGAGACCTTAGAACAGTAGCTCAATCCACTATCTTCAAATAGAACCTTTTTTGATTGCCACAATCTGAATGAATCTGAATTATGCAATGGCTCACCAGAGCCATTGATTCTTTCTCCATCACGGACGCAGTAATGCGCAGCCACATCCTTGCTGTATGCGATAGCCCTGTAGAAGGTGATCCAGTACGCTGTACATGCACAGCGGCCTTTGAATATGACCGGTTGCGGTGGTGAAGCGGCAAGCGCTAAGGCTTAGAGATAATTCGAGATTATTGTCAATGCCGGGCGGGATGGATGATTAAGATGCGTATTTTTGTATCGCCCTGCGTCACGACCTAAGTCTAACGCGCGTATGCATGACAACAAAGTCGAAATGCAGATCTACTGATGTTTGACTTTCGTCTGGGTTTGTTCCACTGAGAGATTGTGACCTGCCGATCCGGACCGTCCATCTCTGTGGATGGCCACGGGAATGGGTATACAACATATCAGTGCCTGATGATTGAATTGGGACATCCCACTGTCTAAGTGCCTTGAGATGGAGTTTCAACGGGTCGAGGAGCGAAGAAAGTCGGTAGGCATGGATAGGCAATAAGGACGAAACGGGGTGCCACAAGGCTGAGTGTACACACATGGGCCAATAGTTTTCCACGAGTGTCAATGTAACGTTGATTTGCGCAATTCATGGTTGGTTCACTACACCAGAACATTTTGGGTTTTCTGAAGCTTATCCACTAGACTCTGCTCGACCATTGGGCCCACAAGCACACACGTGGAACGCCAATGAGCAACCGTACAAAGTCAACACCAAGCGAGGACGAAAATTCTATCCGCCTTGACTGGACGCTCTCCATGCTCGCTTCTTTTAACCAAAGTCCCATTGTCGAAATCGCAAATGCAGCGCACCTTCGTCGTTGAATTAGCCAAGCCAGCTTCAAACTACCTCGGTCCTCCCATTCCAGTATGACGCACTGGTCTCTGCCCGCATTTTAGACCCTGTGCTGCTAAGACTTGCATGCAGGACGACCGCGACACTAATGCTGGTGGCGGGTGTTGCGGGTCTCAGTCTTCGATCTTCTTGAAATTCAAGTTGAACCTGATTCTTGATCTTCACTTTCCGCGCTATTGTTCTTATCCGGTCTCAATTGACATTTGACAATGCCGAGCTGGGAGATTGGCTTACAAGATGGCACTACTCACCGGCGAACAAGCGAACCAAGCCAATTTTGCCAATCTTGGAATCTCGATAACAATCCTCCTCGCCCGACTTCTCGCTGCGCGCTGGCGTGGCCGACAAATAGACCTTAGTTTCTATCTTGTGGTGCTCTCGATATTCCTGCTCATTGCTAGGATCATCGTAATGTCGTATTGGCTACATCTTGGGACTATATCGGGGCTCGTTGCCGATGGTGACAAGTATTTCGAACATCACACCGCTGCTGGCATTGAATTGGGAACCAAGATGTGGTTGACGGGAAGGGCGCTCATCACTACCATCATCTGGCTCCAAATGTGCTTGCTTTTATTGTTTTACTCCAAAATCATGGCAAGCATTCCCTGGGTCCAAATGTTGGTCAAGTTCACATGGCTGTTCATAGGTGCAACCTGGCTCCTCGTTTTCCTTGCTGGGCTCGTCGAATGTCAACCGATGAGTAGGTGGTGGCGGATCGAAGCCGATCCTGACAAGTGTATTAGGGGGTCATTACAACTAACTACCCAGTGCGTCTGCAACATCGTCGGCGACTTGTTGTTGTTGGGGATCTCATTCCCTATACTCAGTTTGCGCGGTCGAACCTTGGGACAATACATCCGCATCGGCCTGCTCTACACAATTGGTACATTTTGTATTATTGTCACCATTATACGACTGGTCTGGTACTATAGTCACCAAGGTTCTCCACCAGCAAGACTCCTCTTTGCAGCAATTCAGATAATTGTCTCGACCTTCGTAGCGAATGTCCCAAATATCTATGGAGATTGCAAAACGGCGTGGACTGCTCATAGTGAGGCCAAGAAACGGGGGAGCATCCGCGCTGAGCATTTCAGTTGCACTGACGGTTCCAATGCGGAAATGGGTCTGTGTCGTAATGGCCAGTTGATGGCGGGAGGGAGGAATGAGGAACAGAAGCAACCTGGGTCTGCAAAAGAGTTGGACTTTGTGACATCAAACTCATTTACCTCGACTTCTCGTTCGGCAGACAACGCTTGACGCCATGCTTTCTGTGGTTTTCATTCGTATACGACAGACCACAGTTCTCTTTCCAGGTTGTCGCGAAAATTCGGGTATGCTTGGACGCTGAATCTGGCGTGAGCTGGATTGCTCGAGCGACAAAAATGTCAGCGGGTATCCTAACCAGAAATCCTCCAATAATACGGCCAATTTTCCAGCGGACTCATTTGCGACTTGAGGCACGATGTGGTTGATTCTTGCGGTGAGTGTGATGACTTCGACCTATTCCTCTTTGCCTAGGTGCTTCGAGCCGCAATATTGCTCTAATCTCTCAAAACCTGTCACGACAACACAATGTGCACGAAAGTCGATGCGCTCCAATCTTAAATCGAGATTCGAGTCCTGTTATGCATTTGGTATAACGAACTAACCCTCGCGGTTGCACGAACCAAACACGATCAACTTCACATAGCAAAGAACAGCAGTGAACGATCCTACTTCGTCGACGGAGCATCATCCAAATCATGATTTGCGGGCCCGAATCCATTCTGATATCACGGCCCGGCTATCCGAAGTCAGACGCTACGGGGCTTTGTCCGATCCGAATGCGGCCAACAAGCTCCAAATATTATCAGCGGATTCCCCTTGAATATGAATCATCCAAATCGCAACTTGAACTACAAATCAACACAGGCTAAGGTAAATGCTCAAAAAATGCGTTTCACCCGAACTTTCAACGTTGTTGGTGTGCATGCGGCGGGAGAGGTTGGTGATGTCATCACTGGAGGCGTTCTTGACCCGCCCGGGAAGACAATGTACGACAAACTGATGTACCTCTGGACTAAAGGTGATGATATCAGACAAATCATGCTGAACGAACCACGAGGCCGAGCTGCCATGTGCGCTAATATCGTTGTTTCGCCATGCAATCCTGCAGCTGATGCAGGTTTTATTACCATGGAAAGCGAGGAATACCCACCAATGTCAGGAGCTAATACCATCTGTACAGCCACGGTCCTTCTAGAAACTGGAATGGTTCCAATGAAGGAACCAATTACTCGTCTGACGTTAGATACTGCTGCAGGATTGGTCACGGTAACGGCAGCCTGTCAGGATGGAAAATGTCAGAGTGTGGCGTTCGACAACGTACCGGCCTTTGTTTTCGAGCTTGATTTCGAAGTTGATGTACCAGGACTCGGCAAGGTGAATGTTGACATCGCTTGGGGTGGTATGATATATGTCATCGTCGATGCATCGTCTGTCGGGTTGAGCATCACAGGATCTCAAGGCGCCAAGCTAGTCGAGGTCGGCGAAAGGATCAAGCGAGCAGTCCAGTCCGCAATTCAACCAATCCATCCCGAAAACCCGCAAATCCGAGGTGTCACTGTTCTCGAGTTCACAGAACCAATATCGGCCGAGACAGAAGGAGGAAAAGACAAGACAGCTGTGAACACAGTCGTTGTGTCACCAGGAAGACTCGACAGAAGTCCTTGCGGAACCGGGACCTGCGCCCGACTGGCAGTTCTTCACGCCAGAGGACAGATTAAAGAAGGCGAGAAATTCCACCACCGCAGCATAATTGGCACCGAGTTTATCGGCCATATACGCGGTACAACTAAAGCCGGTGACTATCCTGCAGTCCTGCCCACCGTCCAGGGGAGCGCCTGGATCACAAGCTACAAGCAGGTCGTAGTAGATCCAACGGACCCGTATCCCACGGGATTTAGGGTAGGGGATTCTTGGCACACACCAGAGGCAAACTAGTTGCAATGACGGAGGCGAGCTAAGATAAGGGGTGGTACTCCAATCACAGTCTGGTCCTTCTATGGAACCTTTTTGGGACGCCTCCGGCAGCTGCCGTCAATCAATCGTGTGGTCAGATAGATAAATCTATTCAGACCTTTCACAAAGGCGACTGGGCGTTGGCGTGAAAGAGTCATTGCTGATCCTGCATATACGGCCTTGGCAGCCCGATTCTCAATCTTCAGACAAGCAGAAAGGAACAAGCTAATAGACCACCACCTACCATTCTTATGCTGTAGGACTACAAACGCTTCCCGACAGGCTTCGTCAACACGAAAGAGAATGTATGGGATATCATGCAATGTTAGGTACGTGGGTAAGGCGGACACTCTGGTCTTACATGGGCTCTTCGACAAGATCGAGAGTGAAGTACGAGAAGAGCAGAAACGGCAGGTTGATTGACCCTAAGGAAAAAGGCATGTTTCTCTACTTGAAATACATCAGTCTCGTCTCAGAGCAGAGTAAGTTCTACACTACATTTCACGCGGATGACCCGGAGAGCCTGAAAATTTACCGTGTTAAACCCATGGAACTATGCGGCAAATCGATGGTGGTTGAAGATGTTTCGGAGAACGGTGAGGTATCGAAGAAAAACATCAAAGCCGATGCTGTTGTTTGGTGCCCAGGCTGGGAAGCAAGTGTGGATTTCTTCAATGACTACGACAAGGCAGGATTCGACTCGCCTCACAATATCGGCAGACAGGAAGAAAAGGAATGGAGCCTTGCATTTGAACGTAGTAATGCTGAGGTAGGAAAGCTTTTCCCATACCTTTCGAATCCAATCACGAAACCTCCACAACCTTCTAAATCACTTTGGAACACCTTTTCAGATTATACAATAATGTCCTGGCTCCTTCGGTGTTGGCTTCGTCTAACGCAAATGCACCTAGACCACCCTCCAACAGACCATTAGCGTTCAACTCGTTCTCAGCGTCTGCTCGTACAGATCTTGTGTCGGATCTCTGTGTGTTGTATGCCATTGCGTGGCTTCAAATCTGCTACCTAACACATACATACCTTCAAGAGAAGAAGCCATCTCTGCTATTCCCAAGCTGTAGTCCTAGAAGGACGTGCGGCATGGAGTAAAGGCCATGAAAGAGCCAGAGATTGCGCTTGAGAGCCAAGGATCGGATCTCCAACGATCTAGGAATTGACGCTGAGAGGAAACAGAAACTGGGAAGGGTGGTTTCAAAAGTGGGTTAACCCATACAGAGCAAGTAGTTGCTCTGGCTTTATTGAAGAATTCTTGGACGCAGTGAAGGCCAGACAGGCATAGACCAGCATATTCGGCAATACCAGCTAGAACGTCGAGACTTTCCTTTGACTATAGCTTGACAAATTCCTGAACCTTGCACTTCGATAGACAATACCATAAATCTGGTCCCGCGTTTCACAAAATGGGCCAGAACGTCCTGTGTATGCATGGTTCGAGTCTAAAAAGTGTGGAATAATGTCTACGACCTGTTCGTGCTCCATCTGTGGCCTCTTCGCCAATAAAGTCGGTCGTGTTTGGCAACTTTGGGTTCCTTGACAATACAATTTTTGAGATGTGACGTCGCCATAACAGAGTTTACCCAGGTATCGCTAAAATACTTTAGACCTTGGGATGTAAATAATACCCTTGTTAGATATATCACGCAAAGTGAGGTTTCCGGCGGGATGGTCATCATGGATTGGGGGCTTCCCAACTACCCCACCGGGTCTTTCAATACCTCGCCGTCAACGTACAAAGCTACAATGTGTAATCTGATGAAATGCCTACTCCTTCGCCTCATCATCGGCACCAACATCGCTGGAGGGCGTCTTCGACATATCTGCGCCGCATCCAGAGCTAGGTTCCGAGCAAACGACAACGCGCAACTCGTGCCTTTGCCGCTATTATCGAAGCGTGCGAACCTCTTCAAAGTCACAAGCCGTACAAGCAGGTCACCCTCGTCCGACTGACCTACGAATATGCGCGCTCGGAGACGTCAAGAGACAATTTCCTACATTTATTCTTCAAACACACGCAAATCCCGATTAATGATTCGCTATCTCAATCGGTCCCTACGACCAACTATGAACCCCGAGTGACTGCATTTGCGGATACACTTATGGAGAACTTCTTCCTGCCTTGTAAGGTCCAATTAAAAAGGATTCAATGCCGTAGTCCAGATCAGCTAATATACTATCTAGTGAGAGCTTCTACGAGAAAAACCCCTCAACCTTCACCGGCCGCCCTCTCCGATCTCCAAAGCGCGCAAACCCTGACTGGAACCACCCGGAGGCTGGCAAACCTTAGAAAGGACTGTCTCGTCCGTGACCGCCACCGCTGTGTCATATCCCGCTCGTTCGACCGGAATGAAGCAACGGGGCGCATTGCCCAAGATAGGCCTCAAGAAGCGCGAGACGATGAGGGGATGCCCTTAAGTGACGAAAGCAATACGTTTGCAACATTAGAGGTAGCACATATTATTCCTCATTCATTGATGAATATTTCGCCTGGGGAACAGAGGTTGGTACGTCCGATAGGCCATCCTGATATTGAGTCCTTACCGGACTTGTTTGTTTCACTAAGACCCTGCTTACCTGAACTACCTGCTCAGGAGGAATCTAAAAAAACAGCCCTTATAGTCCTTAATATGTTCGACGACGGAGTGATTCATCTGATAGAAGGCAACGATATCGATCGAACACGCAACGCCATCCCTCTGACTATGGAATTTCACCAGCTGTTCGGCCGTTTCGAAGTCTATTTCGAGCCAGAAGGCAGTCAGGCACATACTTACCGAATCGACTCTGTTCGAAAGGATTTCATGCGTCCTCCGACCCTTCCCATCGAGAATCGCACCCTGTTCTTGACTGATACCCGCAGGATTGATCGTCCTTGCCCACGATTGCTTGCTATCCACGCGGCCATTGCACATATACTTTACTTAAGTGCTGCTAGCTACTATATTGATAGTATCCCTTGAGGACCTTGACCAGGGAGAAGTTTCAGTGGATGGGTCAACTCCATTAGGCCATTTCACTGCTTTGCGGATTCATGGCTGGTGGGATGGGCGGATTCGTGCCTACTGATTATACTGCATTATGTTTTCTGGAAGGGATGTAGAATGAGTAGGAAGAATGGTGTGCTCGTCTAGACTCGTTGGGCGAGACAACAGCGGAGTATCCTTCTCTTAATCTCGACCCACAACATACCAGGTCCAATCTGACCGAAGCGAGCCGGATATCAGGCAGTAATATTCGTTTCCCGCAAGTTTCACTTCCCAGGTGGCCGGCAATTGGGGACATCGTTATTGAGCACGCGGATCGGTCCCTTTGATCATGGACTGAACAATATCAGCAGCAAAGCCACTCGTTTCTTGAAGGATGCGCAAGGACTTGTCTGGATCTGCTAACCGAGCATCCATCGTTCATTGTCCCACAGGCGGCCTGTTGCCGACCGCTCGCACCCATCCTTATAATGGTCTCTGCGCTTGCATCAGCCACGACTGCACAAACTCCCAGGTCGACACCGTTTCGTCGATCGGTCTCGTTTCGTCGCAGTCTGTGGTTAACGATCCTGAAGAGTGACACATTCAACCTGTTCAAAGCATCGAATTCGGAAAGGAATAATTAAGCCGACAGGTAAGGAGCAAATGTAAGAGTGATTAGCAAATCATTTGGGAATAAGGAATAAGAGCGTAGTGTCTTAGGCTAACTATTCGTGGTCGTGCACTCCTGAGCCATGGATGTGACGCCGAGCAAGACGTGAAAAATAGTATGCTGTCCTGAATATGAACTATCAAGAAGGAACTAGTCGAAATTGCCAAAAGAATTAATGCAACAGACAAGATGTCATTCTAGATTCCAGGATTTATCTTGCGGACTCCAACGCCAAACGCCAACGCCAAGACACATTTCGTGTGGTACAACAAAAAGACAATCTATTCACTCAAGCACCCGACAGTGCAGTGACTTAATCTGAGCCATCTTGACAATAGACCGGCTTCAACACCTACAGCAAGTGACTACTAAGCAGCCAAATGGTCTGCCTCTTCGACGGCTGGGAACTTCCCGCCGCGGCAGACTTCCATGTCCACCTCCGAGATGGAGCAATGATGGAGGCAGTCACGCCGACCATCAGACAAGGTGGCGTTGATACGGTCTTTGTCATGGTATGCCCATGAAACGCTCTCAAACGATTTTAGTAAATAAGAGGGCTTTCTAACTTCTACAAATACAGCCCAACCTAGTTCCTCCAATCACAACCGTTGAGGCGGCGCTCGATTATAAAAAGCGGCTACAAGCCATTGAGCCCAATGTCAACTACCTGATGTCACTTTATTTGCACCCGTCGATCACCCCAGACACGATCCGACAGGCGAAGAAGGCGGGCATTGCAGGTGTGAAATCGTACCCGGCCGGTGTCACGACCAACTCAACATCCGGCGTGGTGGATTATGAATCGTTCTACCCTGTGTTTCAAGCCATGGAGGAAGAGGACATTGTCCTCAACTTGCATGGTGAAGCACCACCGTCTCCTGCCACGGGGGCTGGGAGCGATCCGTCGAAGCAGATCACGGTCCTTAACGCCGAGAGCGCGTTTCTGCCAACGCTGAAACTGTTGCACGAGCGGTTGCCGAAGCTGAGGATAGTGCTAGAGCATTGTACGACTGCTGCGGCCGTTGAGGCGGTGAAGCAGTGTGGACCGACGGTGGTCGGCACTATCACTGCCCATCATTTGTTCCTGATTATTGATGACTGGGCGGGTGATCCGATTAATTTTTGCAAACCGGTTGCGAAGTTGCCGAGCGATCGACTCGCGTTGGTGAAAGCTGCGACGAGTGGTGATTCCAAATTCTTCTTTGGGAGCGATAGTGCGCCACATCTGCTAAGCGCAAAGAAAGGGTTGACGGATGGAGGTCTCGGGTCTGGCAAGTGTGCGGCGGGTGTTTACACGCAGCCTAATGTGGTTGGATTTGTGTTGGAGGCATTCGACAATGCTGTTGATATGGGAGTTTTGAAGGAGAAGGATCTGAGTAGAGAGGTCGTGGAGGGCTTCTTAGGTGGGTTTGGACGGGAGTTTTACAGAGTACAACAGGCCGCTGCCAAAATACGAGTGAGAAGCCCTGGGGTGCAGGTACATAATGTTAAAATTACGGGTGGTGGTGGAACTGGCGAGATGAGTGAGACGGTTGTCACGTTCAGGAGCGGCAGACAAACATATGGAGTGCAATGGTCATGAGAAGAAAACAAAGAAGCTGAAAAGTTGAAGAAGGAAGATTTCATTGACCAACACCGGTAGCAGGATTCGTGCTAGCGAGGAAGCGATTGGCTAGCATGGCCGCGGCAACACTGACGTTCAGACTGTCTATCAGATCGTCCATCCTGGCACTTTGGATTGCAACGCTGTGATCAGCCTGCTTTTGCAGGAACGGTCGCAGCCCTTCCCCTTCATTGCCAAGGACCAAAACGCAGGGATGAGACCTCAGGACCTCTTCTGGCAAGGGATCGTCGGACACGCCAGTATCTTTCTTTGAGCGGCCCACGGTGGACTTGCTCAGTGCTGCTCCTGCTGCATAGAACTTCCAACCATTTGCCTGAGATTGCTGCATGAAATCGAGCTCACGGCCAATAGAAATGAGGGGTATCTTCTCAGCAGCTCCTGCTGATGCTTTGATGGCCACCGCTGAAAGAGGAGCCGTTCCATGCCGAGGAAGGATGATCGCATCGACACCTAGGAAATAGGCCGACCGTAAAATAGCACCCATATTGCCAGTATCGGTGACTTTGTCGAGCCACAAGAGGAAGGGGTATCTTCGGCCCTGTCCTGCTCTTGGCACTTGAATGGTGTTCATTGTCGACCCTTTTCCCATATCTTTCTTTTCCTCTTCGACCAGCATGTCCGGCTGGATAAGCAATGGCTGAGACATTGAGCCAACTTCGCCGAGAGCTCTGGCAGATAGTTTTGGTATGGGCCCAGCTTCGAGTACGACGCCATTGTGTGTTCTTTTATCTGACATGCGATCCATCATTTTGTCCCAGTTGCCTGCGACACGGAAGACTGGGACCTGAGCAAGTTTGGCCTGGCGTACAATCGCTGGCGTATTTTTATCATCATCGATCAAATTGCCGTCTTCGCCGCACCAGATGTAGAGTTTGTACAGTATCCTCCTTTTTGCTGACAAGGCAGCCAGGACGGCAAATGTTCCGTATAAAAATTCGGAGGATGCTTTGCTGTACGGGACAGCAGCAGGGGCTTCAACAAGCATACCTTTTGCTCTAGCAGCCGCTCTTGCCTTCCACCGCCGCTCATGTTCCGTAGCTTGTTCCTGGGCTTGCTCTTCGGGGTTGGCCTGCAGATAGCTGAGACGGGCTATATGCTCATCTTGCTCTTGTCTGCGTCTATTTCCAAGCTGTTGTGCTTGGGCAACTTTGTCCTGGTCTTTGAGTTCCCAGAAGCCTAGGGAGCCCTCTCTGATTCGACGCTTTTCTGCATTTTTGAGAGCGACGGCTGCCTTTCGCACACCGCGACCTATTGAGGACGTCAACGAGGCATCACGTCGCCCGAGATATGTTCGAGCCAAGTCCACAACTGGTTTGCGGCAGCGTACAGCCCCATTTTGCAATGGAAACATCCAGTTGATTACTGTCTAATGCATCATCGACACGGAAGAGCAAATTCCACGTTGACGGAAATGGGTCGTGGTAAAGTAGACAAAAGGATACGCGCGTGCACGTGACTTGGAGCCGCGTGTGGGAGTGCGTGCATCGCGTCCGCGGCTTCACGCCCAATCAGCAGTTTCCCCAATCGAGAAGGCACAACCAACTGAGCCTGGCTGTCATGACAGCTGCCTCACAAAGAGTGATAAATCGTTCCTTGTCAGTCCTGCAAGAACCCTGAAATGACTTGAAATAATGGAGAACGACATCCAAGCCTGGCTGGGTAAACCGCCCGACAACACAGGCGCCCACTACCGCAGCGAGACCAGCAGTGGCAGTGGCAGTGCCACTGCCACTGGCAACGGCACCGACAACGACGCCAGCGAGGATGAAGCTGGGAGCAATGTCGTCTCGCATTCGTCGCCAAACTCACCTTCACCTTCACCTTCACCTTCGCCTTCAATTTCACCTTCCATCTCCGCTCACCTTGACGACACAATCGAGATTCCACACCGGCCAGCGCCTCAGCCAATCGAGATCTCAGATGTTGATGACAAGATCAGCAGTGCTGAAAGCATAATGGACTACGACAGTGGCCCCGACGAATTGGGTATAGACGGCACGTGGGACCACTCTGAAGGCGAAACGGACGACGGCTTTCGCGTCAACAAGCAAGCCAACTTAACCATCGAGATCCCTCGGCTCCCAGAAGACGAAGCGGAGGAGTATGACCATTTGCCTGGTCACTTCACCGTCAAGCGGATTCTATACGCGCTTGGTGATGCTCATGACCGAAAATTCATTGTCAAGCTGGCCAGTGGGGAAGTCGACTTGGTCGAGAGATCACCGCTCATCACACAATACACCAACGGTAGGGCTGCTCTCAAGGCATACCGTGCTTCTGAGAAGGGTCAACAAGGACAGAGGGATCAAGAGCCTCCCATGCAAAAACGGGGCATTATCGACTGGAGCAAAATTCAAGGCTCGGATTCGGAAGATGAACAACCACGCCGCAAGAGGAGGAAGCGCTACTTTGACGACGAGCTGTCTGGGATCGACCAGAATGTCTCCTCGAGTGATAGCTTTGCCGACTCTGAAGATGATCGACGGCCACAGGGACGGAGGTCATCACGCTTGGCGCCCAAAAGCCGTGCAAATTACTACAAGGCCGAAGTTTCAGCACTCAAAGAATTCATAGATTCGGATGATGAGATCATAAAGCGGCCAAACCTTCGACGGCCTCGAGGTAGACCGAAGCGAGAATCAACCATTCAGAAATCAGTTTCCAGGCTTTCTCAAGCTCTACGGGCCAGACGAGCAGCTAATATGGACGGAACGAGGGAACGCCTCTCAAATGCTCGTAGATCTGAACGGACCCGATCCCAGCCAAAGCGGAGCATGCGTGAGAAGCTGGAAGATGAATTTTCTTCTCAATCAGAGCGGGATCAGGGACCTAGGGTGATTGCGACTAAAGAGGTCTTCTTGAAGATTCCACAGAATGACCCTTTCAGAAAACGTCATCAACAGGAGTGTGCAACATGTTATCATACCGGCGATCATGCAGTGAAAGGCCCGCTCGTGTTTTGTCAAGGATGTTCAAACTCATATCACAAAGCATGCCTCGGTTCTCGCGGTACTCGAGAACATCTGGTTACTAAGGTTGATGACGGTCTATTTGTTCTTCAATGCAGAAGATGTATTGGCAAAGCACAAGAGAAGGATATCCACGCGCCGCACAACGGAAAATGCTGCGGCTGTGACGAGCTTGGCCCGCTGTCAAACCCGTTGAGGCGGCGATTGACCACTAAACAAGAGCAAACCCAGCGCGAGGAGAATGGGGGAAGTGACCCCATAACCATCACTCGACCTGGCACAATTAACAACACTAAAAACGTCATGTTTCGATGCGCCACCTGTAATCGAGCATGGCATTTGCACCATATGCCAAACCGAAAGACAGCCCACACCGGTGACTCAGACGAAGAAGGCCTTGACGAAAAGCGACTCGCCCAGAAAAGGTTCGACATGTACCATCGATCCTGGATTTGCAAAGATTGCGTCGAAAATCAACAAACTGTCGATGGTCTAGTGGCCTGGCGCCCCACGGATCAAGATTCTTATGTCCCAGGCACAACCATTGACAAAGTACAAGTCGCTCATCAAGAATATCTGGTCAAGTGGAAGAACCAATCTTATTTGCGTTGTACTTGGATGCCGGGCACTTGGATCTGGGGAATTGTGCCTGCCCAATCACGAATGGCTTTCAGCAAACGGCCAGAGAACCACTTACCCAGAATGACAACCAAGGATGCGATTCCAGAAGACTTTCACAGGATTGACATCATTTTCGACGTGAGGTACACCAGTGTGGTACGAAACAGCACCGAACAGATCGACTTTGCGAGGGCAAGGGAGGTTGATACAGCTTTTGTAAAGTTCAAAGGGCTTGGCTACGAAGACGCCATCTGGGAGAAGCCTCCAGTTTTCTCGGACAAAGAGCGGTACCAGGACTTTACTGTAGCGTATGAAGACTTTGTGCGGAAACGCTACTTGTCGATACCACCTCAATATACCTTGCGACGAACCCTAGCCAACGTTCGTCAAATGGATTTCGAAGTAAAGCTCATCCGAAAGGCCCAACCAACCGCGATGACTGGCGGACAAGTGATGCAATACCAGCTCGAAGGCCTCAACTGGCTTTACTACCAGTGGTATCGACAGCACAATGCCATCCTTGCAGATGAGATGGGACTAGGGAAGACCATTCAGCTTATTGCACTCATGGCTACGCTGATCCAAGAGCACAAGTGCTGGCCCTTTTTGATCGTGGTTCCAAACTCAACCTGTCCGAACTGGCGACGAGAAATCAAGAAATGGGTGCCGACCCTCCGAGCCGTATGCTATTATGGGTCGAGCGCCGCGAGAAAGCTCACCCATGACTTCGAACTGTTTCCCAAGGATCCGGATGTAGATGCAGAGAAGAAGAAGAGTAGTAGAGGTGAGGTCAAGGACATCAAAGCACATATTGTTATTGCCTCTTACGAATCGATCGTGGACAAGCATGTCATGCAGAGTGTACAGAGAGTGCCTTGGCAGGGCTTGATCGTTGACGAGGGCCAA
The DNA here is from genome assembly GCA_017655985.1 of Incumbomyces delicatus. Taxonomy (NCBI): domain Eukaryota; kingdom Fungi; phylum Ascomycota; class Eurotiomycetes; order Chaetothyriales; family Trichomeriaceae; genus Incumbomyces; species Incumbomyces delicatus. The sequence continues at coordinate 870,156 of JACJVS010000004.1, forward strand.
CGACTGAAAAGCGACCAAAATTTGATCTACGAAGCACTTTCGAAATTGCGTTTTCCTTTTAAGGTCTTGATGACTGGCACACCATTGCAGAATAACGCGCGCGAGCTGTTCAATCTTCTTCAGTTTTTAGACCGAGATAAGCACAATGCTGCTGAGCTGGAGAAGCAGTATGCGGACCTCACAAAAGACAACGTCCCTGAATTGCACGAAATGTTGAAGCCATACTTCTTAAGGCGAACTAAAGTACAGGTGCTTACTTTTTTGCCGCCAATGTCGCAAATCATTGTACCTGTGACAATGAGCGGGCTGCAGAAGCAGGTCTCGAAGTCAATTATGTCGCAAAATCCAGCACTAATGAAGGCAATCTTCAGCCGCGATGGGGATGTGCCCGTGAAGGATCGAACAAACCTCAACAACATATTGATGCAGCTTCGCAAAACACTATGTCATCCTTTCGTCTACAGCCGGGAGATTGAAGACCGTTCCCTCAACAGCGATGCAAGTTTCAAGCGACTGGTTGAGGCATCTTCTAAGCTACAGTTATTATCTATCATGCTCCCGAAGCTCCGAGAACGTGGCCATCGCGTCCTGCTCTTTAGCCAATTTCTCGACAATCTCGACATTATCGAGGATTTTCTAGACGGTTTAGGGATGCTCCATCGACGGTTGGACGGCCAGATCAATGCCCTTGAGAAGCAGAAACGGATAGACGACTTCAACGCACCCGACTCGCCTTACTTTGCGTTCCTTTTGTCCACCCGAGCCGGAGGTGTTGGGATCAACCTCGCCACTGCAGATACAGTCATCATACTAGATCCAGATTTCAACCCTCATCAGGACATCCAGGCCTTGTCTCGGTCTCATCGTATTGGCCAGCAATCTAAAGTTTTGGTTTTCCAGCTAATGACGAGGTCCTCGGCTGAAGAGAAAATTATGCAAATAGGCAAGAGCAAGATGGCCCTCGACCACGTTCTAATTGAAGCTATGGATCAGGAAGAGGACGCAGGCATGAATCTGGAATCTATTCTCCGACACGGTGCCGCAGCACTTTTCGACGATGACGCCGAAGCGGATATTGTGTACAGTGAAGCTTCAGTGGACAAACTTCTTGATCGGTCTCAGATAGAGTCCACCAAGACAAGCGAGTCTCAGTCCGCGGAATCTCAGTTTAGCTTTGCAAGAATCTGGGCCAATGACACAGCTACTCTTGAGGAAGGATTACAGCAAGAGTCTGGAACGTCCACGCCGAACCCAAACATCTGGGATAAGATCCTGATCGAGCGGCAGAGAGCTTTTGAGGAAGAGCAGGCTCGCAAAGCACAAGAATTGGGCAGAGGGAAACGAAGACGAGGGAATGTTTATTATGGTGGGAAACGGGCACCTGGAGATGATGGCTTGGAGGATGAGCCCAACAAGCAGGGGGATGAAGATGAAAAACATGACGATGACGATTTTCAAGACCCTGGCCTTGGACAAGAGGAGGCCGACACCACGACTGCTGCGGAAGAGTCCGAACTGGACGTGAAGATGGTCAAAGCGCGGCCCTTCAAACGCGTCAAAGTGCCTACCGGACAAGCTCCTGCCTTCAATGGCGATATGCCCGCCGAATACTTCAATGTACCGGTGCCACCGCCACACAAATGCCTGGCATGCAAAGAGGAGCATCCGATGGGCTGGTGTCGACTTAAGCTTGCAGGTGTCGAACATTGCGGACTCTGTGGGTTGGCGCACATGGGTTACGGAAGGACTTGTCCTCATCTCAACGACGAAAAGCAGGTGGAAACGCTGTTGCTTACTCTGAAAGAGAGTACAGAGTCCAGAGAATTGATTGATGAAGCAACGAAATACCTTAGAGTCATCAGAGGCGATCTTGTCTCGCAGAGAAGGCAGAGAGAACGACGAGCACAGCAGCATGCGCTTCCTCCGAATGCAACTTTACAGCAGAGACAATATATCCAGGCAGGCCCTCCTCTGGCCCCCGCGCCGCCTACGCCTATACCCTTAGCTCCAGCACGGGCAAATGTTGTGCCTCCAGCGACGAATGGCTCCGGGGCCAGCGGAGCGAGGTGAATAATGGCACGAAGCTTAGAAAGTCCAGGTAGACATCAGGGCCGTCAGCCGCTGACAGGGCTCCTAGCATTGGGCTTGGCGGCTATGACCGATGAGCATCTTACAACACTGACCCTTTCTTGACACAAGAGCAAGCAGGAAAAATAATAGATAGCTATTCGATAAACCGTCAAGGTTCGAATCTCCTTTTCTGATTTGGTGGTCTGGTTAACGTGCTTAGCGAGATATCTTAATTTGTTGCCTCGCGCCCTACCCACTCCATCGTAACACCGGCGTTTCCGTGAATGCCAGGTGCTTACTCATGCACCGTCTCAGTAGGCGTATTCGCTGAAGCCAGGCCTCATGGCAGGAATAGTGAAACCATTCGGCGGCAACAAAGCGAGTACAGCGAACAGACGTAGCTTTCTTGAGCAATGAGCACCAGAGTTACTTGGACTAAAGAAGTTTTCTCAGACCAAAGCCAGAGTCTAGGTAGGGTGTAGCAGTCGGCTCTCACCTGGCCGCTGCTGATGACATGTGCTGATATAAACCCTAGGACACGAGCATTGCAACCTTGACGGAACCGGCTAGCCCACGACTACCAGCCATTTGATCGTTGGCGAGATCAAAGAAGCGAGCAAGCCACTACCTACCTAGGCAGGTAGTCAGCTGAATGCCAGCATTCCTACTGTTGGGCAGAAAGGTACACTTCATTGGCGTAAATCGTCTCGCTTTCGAGATGCTACTCCTAATGCAAGAGCAAGGAGTCGCTCCTCTCTCGTTCTCGTTCTCGTGGTAGCCGTATTGACAGGCAATTCGCCCCTCTATAGGATAATTTGACGCACTTTAGAATCAAGCGCGTAAGTTTACGTGCAAGTGTTCAATTTCCACCTGCTCCTACAAGCCTAGTAGTGATTGCTCATGCCTGGCTGCCTGGGCCATCCACAGCGGGACGAGCTGGATGGTCCTAGTTCTATATGTACACCGCAGCCCCTGGTACCTTGATGCAAAAATAAAGTTGGCTCGGTGAGGCAACAAATGAAACATCTCCCTTGTTCTAAGATGATGGAGGCCCTATGAGCAGCGAGCGGCTCGTCTAGGTGCATCTGCTATGCATGACCACGTTGGACATGTCGCCTCCCGAGCCACTTAATTGGCTCTTGCTCTTCGTTTGGCAGCCCGATTTTACACTTTAATAACCACCCAGCTGACTTTGAGCTCCTCGAACTCGGCGCCCCGTATGGCGACCCAGGAGGTCGAGGGCGAAGGAGAAAGGCACAAGCATCGAAGACGTCGCCGCCGTGACAATCATCAGCATCAGCACAAACGAGATGAAGAGGGTGACGAAACAGCGGCACAGCCACCTGCGCACACCGCTGCTGACGAAGCATTCCATCCGCCGAGCGACCTCGCTGCTCTGCGACAGGCGCGACTGAAATCGATGGCCACTCCGACTGCGGCACGGAAGAAGATGAAAGGAGAACAGCACCACCAATACGTTCGACCTGTCAAGTCGCCCGCGATAAGCAGGGTTAAGACTCCTAAGATCCCAACGCGCACGTCGACTGGATTGTTTGGAAGGAGAACCTCTATCCTACCTATTCGACCTAGGCCTACCACGACTGCAGATGTGGACAAGGAGGGTAATGGTGACAGTTATCAGTCCGTTTACCGACAAAATAATGCGTCTGGTGTGGTCCGCCGCGATTTTCAGAAAGAGCATGACAATCAAGCGAAGAGACAGCGCGCCCCTGGGCTCAAGAGACAGAAGACTACGGCATCAGTAAACGACAGACCGAAGGCGGAGCGCCGCCAGACGGAGCCGGCGCCATCGGTTCGACGATCCTCGACGAGCCAAATGGTGAGCCCACAAAGACGGAAAAGTTCAACTGCGGTCAAGGCGTCAGCCACCACCAAAGCGGACGAGCCAGCGGAGAAGGCAGAGCGACCAGAAACCGTCGCCAGCGCTTCAAAGTCGACAAAGTCGCAGCGAGGTTCGATGTTTGGAGGACTGTTCGCCAAACCCTCTCCTGTAGTCGAAAGGCGAGTCTCCTGCTTGACATGCGGTTCTGACGATATTCGCATTTCCAGGGCTGCGAAACTGCCCTGTGAACACCGAATGTGCCACGCTTGCCTCAGGCGTATTTTCGAGATGTCCATCAACGATCCTGCTCACATGCCCCCACGCTGCTGCACAGATAAGCACATAGCTCTGAAGCACGTCGATTCGCTCTTCGGCGACGAGTTCAAAAATACATGGAACAAGAAATTTCGGGAGTACAAAACAAAGAACAGAATATACTGCCCACGGACAGGCTGCGGTGAATGGATCCAGCCCAAACATATGCGCACAGATCAGGGTCGCAAGATCGGTATCTGCCCAAAGTGCAAGTATGGAGTGTGCGCAATATGCAACCAAAAGGCCCACAAATCGCGCGAGTGCCCAAAAGACCCTGCGATGAAGCAATTGAATGAAATTGCCGAGCAGCAAGGATGGCGAAAATGCTTCAACTGTTCTGCCATGGTAGAGCTGAAGGAGGGTTGCAACCACATGACCTGTCGCTGCTTGGCTGAGTTTTGTATGGTCTGTGGACTGAAGTGGAAGAGTTGTGATTGCCCTTGGTTCAATTACGAGGCAGTCGATGATTTGAGAGGCAATCCTGTCCGATATCAGCAAGAAATGGATCGGCGTAGAGACCAAATGCTACGGGATGAGGCAATGGCGAGACAGATTGCCGGTTTAGGAGCCAGAGACCGGCCAAGACGCAGGGCTGAAAATGCGGCGGATCCTGAACCCGGTAACCAAACCATGCCTCATGCGGACGCTAATTTTCTCGATCAAGCTCGAGAAGCTCTCACGGCGAATTATCGAAATGCTGAGCTCGCAGCTAGGGGATTGCTGGGAGGCTGGTTGACCGGCCAGGAAAACGCTCTGCCAGGGGCATTCCCTGCTAATGCCAATGAGCAGGCTCAAAACCTCCAACATGATCCGGTTGCAGCTGAGCATCTGCAAGGACGACGAAGAACCCACAGAGTCCGACGTGCCAATCAAGGAAACCCCTGGCCACGACAGGATGATTAACGAGTGACGATTAGGGATGCTGGCCATCGGCCATTCCGTATATGATTGGAGCGGAATCTTGAATTTTGACGTTATACCCTGTGTTGTTTGATTTGGACAGCTGAGTTGGGACATGTTTGTGGAAAAGGGACGAATACATGTTGCTTTATAATGGTCGGATAAAATACTTGTGCATCAGCAATGATATGTGAAATGTTCTATACTGAATGCGTACCATACGGAGCTCCCTCATATTTTGCAACTTTACTGTACCGTGTATTGACAACACCCGCTTGATCCGACCGCCAAGACAGGATTGTGTGTTTCCGATTGGTTGTGCCGACATCGGCCTGGGTAAGGAAGAAGAAATGGCCTTGATCCGATACCTTTACGTAGAAAGGCCCAACTACAGTGACTCAACCGGAGCACCGATCTTGAGAACACCACTCCTCTAGCCAGCAGCATCTATCTAATTCTCCGAAATGCCAAGGTTCAATATCGTCGTCTTTGCCGGCGACTACGCTGGGCCGGAAGTCACGGCAGAGGCAGTCAAGGTACATCTCGTCTCAACCCCATGTCCTCCATGGCCTCTTGATGGACAGTTCGGGAACATGACTACTTTTACTCCAATGCTCCTCGTCACACGCGCAGACAGAGGCTAGACTAGATGCTAGACTGGAAGCACAGACAACCGTTTTTTTTTGCATTTACCACACATCACGTCACAGCGCCTTGAAATCTTTTCCGTAAAAGCAGCGCTAACAACAAAGATGGACAGATTATGAAAGTCATCGAGAAATGTGTGCCTGATGTCGAATTCAATTTTCAAGAACACCTCCTCGGCGGCTGCTCGATAGATGCTACAGGGTCGCCGCTGACAGACGAGGCTTTGGAGGCAGCCAAGAACGCTCATGCCATCCTCCTCGGCGCAATTGGAGGCCCGAAGTACGGCACTGGGCCAGTGCGACCGGAACAAGGTCAGTCAGTTCCAGTAATCAGATCTTTTCTTTTCCCGCTGGCATCCATCGTGCAGGAAAAACCCCCCTCTCCCCCTTCTCTCCTCGATCGAACCTCTGCACAAACCCCCCACCTTCCCCTCCCGGGGAAAAACGCAAAAATGAGCCAAAACTAACACACGGCCGTTGTGGCCGCGGGAAAAACAGGCCTCCTCAAACTCCGTAAATCGCTCAACGCCTTCGGCAACCTGCGGCCATGCTTCTTCGCCTCGCCCAGCCTCGCGTCACGGTCGCCTCTCCGCGAAGAAATCTGCCGCGACACCAACTTCACCATCGTGCGCGAACTGACGGGCGGGATCTACTTTGGCGAGAGACGCGAGGCAGACCCGGCGGACGGGCCGAACGAGTCCGCCGAGGACAGGGAGCCGTACTCGCGAGCGGAGATCGAGCGCGTCACTCGGCTCGCGGCGCATCTGGCGCTGGCGAGGGACCCGCCTAGCAAGGTGTGGAGCTTGGACAAGGCGAATGTGCTGGCGACCAGTCGGTTGTGGAGGCGGGTGGTGACGGAGACGCTGGAGAAAGAGTTTCCCAGCCTTGAGTTCGAGCACCAGTTGATCGATAGTGCGGCCATGATCATGGTGAGTAATCCGAGGAAATTGAATGGCATCATTGTCACGAGCAATCTGTTCGGCGACATTATTTCCGATGAGGCCAGTGTGATTCCTGGAAGTTTGGGGCTGTTGCCGTCGGCGTCGTTGAGTGGTATTCCTGATGGGAAAGGAATGTGCAACGGCATCTACGAGCCTATTCATGGTTCGGCGCCAGATATTGCAGGGAAGGGTCTGGTTAATCCCGTGGCCGCGATCCTGAGCGTGGGTATGATGCTCCTGTATAGCCTGAATATGGCACGTGAGTCAGGGCTGGTGGATCAAGCCGTGAGATTAGTCATAGAAGAGGGAGTGAGCACCAAGGACATCGGTGGAAGCAGTTCTACCAGCGAGGTGGGCGACGCCGTGGCGAACAAGTTGGAGCAGCTGTTCAAGGGTCTGTAAATGCCCCAAGCCCGGTAGCGACCCTACATAGGTAGTCAAAAAAGCTCATGGATATTATAGATTGAGGTACGAAAAGCAAAGCTGCGTAGCTCTCATCCTTGCTCGTGTCTATCGCTTGGCCAATGCTCATAGTCCTGTTTCATTCACAAGCTTGTTTTCGTAGGGCCAAGGGAACCAATTCGCATATCCATCGCTAGCCTACACCATTGAGAAGAGAACTGTGACAGCAGCTAAACAGACACCGCTGACCGCGACCAAAAGCTCCGCTCTGATCTGGCCCTTTGCGGAGAGTCTCAACGATTCCCCTTGGTTGGGAATGACCTGTGAGGGTTGTGCTGAGCTGGATATTGTTCCAGTGGTGGCAGTCGAGGACACAGATGACGTCTTGTTGATGCTCAGGACAGCTTTGCATTGCTTCTTTTCTCGGGAACATTTCTTTCGCCATTTCTGGTCGGTCAAGCTTGAAGAGGTGTTATAGTATGCAATGACTGACTTTACCCGCATGACGACATCGGTCTTGCTTGGAAGCCCGGTCCACTTGCGCCCATCAGCCCATATGTTTAGATGTAAAGACCCACCATCTTTTGGAGTGTTGTGCAGGTTTTTGAACATAAGCTTGTCGTCTAGATAGTACTCGGTGCCTCTTGCAGGATTACAGTCAAATCGGTGCGTTCTAAAATCGTCCAATGTATTTCCAAGTGGGATGGAGAGAGTCGCATTCGGGAAGGGAATTCCATTGGCATCCTTGGATGGCTGAGTGGTATAGTTTATAGAATCACTGACGCGGGATGTCCCAGCAGTGACAGCTTCAATGTCAAGCTCCTGGTTATCGTCCTACAATTGTCAGGGTAACCACAATTCTCGAAAAGAATATTCTCACATGATACCAGAAGAAGGCTGCACATGAACCACCACTGTAGCCTTGCAGCATCATTTGCGTTCTGAAGGTGCCATGAAGGATGTCTGTAGCTCGGCTATACACACCGGCGCCACTGACAGGTTTCATGCGCTCCATATCCAACTCCGTGTAACCTCTCTGGAACAGATGAAGCTCACCTTGCTTGATCTGGACATTTTTGACGTCGTACTTGAACTTTAGACGAGTATCCTGGAGTTCAGATTTCTTCTAGAAGTCATAGATCTTCCAATTAGTCACGAACTGGGAAGCTTTGTCGTCTGTAAGCAAGTGCTGCGCGTCTGGTAATGCAGAGAAGTCTTCAAAAATTCGATGTGTATATACTTCTCCAGTGTCTTCGACCTTCCAGCCGCAGGGGCATTCATCAGCTGCAGCAAACTTGAGGAAAGCAAATATAATAAGGGTTGAGCGAATCATGCTGTTGAAGTATTCGATACGCGGCAAAGTTGTAACCAAAGGTCTTGAGAAGTAAGTGCTGTGAGAGCGTGGAGTAAAAATAAATATGGATGCTAACAACTAAAACGGGCAATTTTCTCCTAGAGTGAGGTCTTAGGAGGACATCGTAAACTTAGCCTTCCATTTTGGTTTGGAGGAAAGGCCGACCTTTCACGGGAAGTCGCAACCTGAACCGTGATGGTGCTTTTGCACTACCGCAAAATTCGCTCTGTCGATCTGCGCCTAGTAAGGTCTGTATCGGCCATCATAACCTTTCCTGTGCTTTACTGAGGACTTGGGCGCTGTGAGCACTTCTGATGTATCTGATGGCAAGAATGCTCGAATGAATCCATCCTCACCCGCTGTAAAAATGGTCCCTGCCTTCCAGCAGCGTCAGCTTCATGCGTCAATTCATTGCACATACATACCACGTCGTCAACATAGATTGCGCGAACAACATCCTCACCGTGAGCGGGCTCTACAGTGTATTTCGACATCAAGTTGAGCGCCGGGGTGGCCTGTAAATTGGTGGCGTTTTCTAACTTCACAAAATCGAGTCTCGACTTCCTGGAGTATGTATGCATTAGGATTCTGTATCGCGGAAGTCGAGTTCCACGCACTTGATATTCATGCCAGTCGCAACAACAAAATCGTCACTACTTTGGAAGACATCTACCACGTATTGGCAAGGAATTATCGGTCTCAGATCACCAATCAGAGTGGGTTGAGGGTCTTCTTCATCCCCTGGTGTTGACATTGGGTGAACAGCAAGTTTCTGGTCCGAGCTCAGAGCATAAATTCGGTGTTCGCCTAGAAAACCTGCTTTGTGGATCGGACCGTGGTTAATCACTTGCTTTAGCGAATCGTCTTCCTCTGCAATGTCAGTATTGAACAGACTGACAAGACCATCATCACCGGCAGCGAGCAGTATGTTAGATCGACTTGAGTGAAAGTCAAGTGCCGTTATTTCGTCGTTGTTTTCGGCATTTTGCCAAACTTGCTTATTCTGCCTAGCATCCCTGGAAAAGCGTTAGTGGAACTATTGCTGTTGATGTGCTAGTAACGATCCGTCAGGCCTCACCACAAGCTGACAATTGCTTGGTGCGATACGAACTCTGTGCCAATGGCAACCTTTGTACCCCTCGCTGCAAGGGCAGTCACAGCTCGGTCTTCAATGATCAGCCGCTACCGCACTCCCGATGTCCCGTGTTTTTCTTACCAACTTTGAATGTCGATACTTTGTTGGGTGATCTTAGGTCAAAGGTTGCGACTTGTCCATCGGTTCCGGAACATAAGACTAGTTGCCCTTTTGTATCACCGGGTGCAAGACAGTTAGCGCCACTTGGTACATCATGAAAGTAGATTGTCTGGTCGGACGACAAGTTTTGCCGATCCACAACGACGAGTTCACTCGCTGAAGTAACAGCAGCTAGTCCATAGCTAAAGGTCGGCAACAAGGCAAGGATGTACGCATTGTCACTGCGAGATGGTGCAATACTTGCACTAGGACGATACTGTCTCGACATTGCATACGATGTCAATGTTTTATGACGACCACCAGTGACTTGAACAACCGTGCGCGAAATCGGCCTCGGGAGCGAACGCAAATTCGACAATGCTTGGCTCGTGCAATGGTTACGGCAGAACCGAACCACTGGGCCCGGAGAGCAGCATGCAAAAACAGAGTTTGTGGATAAAGTGTGGTACCCCTGCGCCGGAAGCCGGAAATCTGCATAGATTCCCCATGGTGACATGTCGCCTGCCATCTAGCATCCTCGGACACAATGAAAAGGACGTTGCAACTTGCAAGACAAATACGAAAAATTCTTCCAGTCAGTCATCCACACGTGGCGGGAAAGGTGAGACAGCTCTAGACTAATGCTCGATTTGAGGGTTGGCCACAAATCAGGAAAGAGACAGAGCACAAGCACTTTGTGTGCCACAACGTGCACAACCTGCAAGGAATGCCTCCTTGTCATTATATGGTTGGACCCACTACGAAGTACTTCGTACTCCGTACTTTGGATACACTCCCGAAATACGGGCTCGTGCTGAGCTTTCGCGGCTTTCAAGCCCCTACAACATTCAGGTTCGGAAGAGGCCCAAGCATTCGCCTTTATCAGGCTTCATGCTCCCCAGTTATGTAGTGCAGGGTGTTATTACAGACATGGTCCGATATCCGACGACGTCTTCCACAGATACACAGCTTTGGAGCGGTTGTCGAGCCGCGACTAGGCCTTTAGGCCATCATTTTGCATTGAACCGCAACTGGTGCGAATAACACAAGTGGGTTATGCGGGGTGACAAACCCCCGACCGTCCTACGAAGTGCGAAGTACCTGCAGCATTGGGCTACCTTGGTATTGGGCCTGCCAAATTGTCCCGACCCCCAAGGTTGTATTCAAGATCCTCCGGACAAACTTGCATCAGCGTCTGCAAATTCGGTGATATATGACACAAGTCACTCAGAATGGGCACGGATAGACGCTGGATGCTTCATACATACATAGCCAATGCAATTTTACTATTTCACAAAAAGCAAGGATGTTTGGAGGCGTAAGTTCATTTCTGGAACTTTGGCCGCTAGTAACCGCCGTGCCGGTCCCTTGGTACCTGCACATCATTTAAAATTTAGAGGACACGGTTTTAATTAGGCTACACGAGAGAGATAAGTTGCACAAAGTTTATACTTACATTCATGCTTCGCAGATGAAGAACTTTCAAGTCGGTGTCGATCCTTCAGCTGATGGAATGCAGAAGGGTTACTAATAGCAAGACGTAGAGGAGCATCATGCAGCTGCACGTCACCTGGACAGTAATAATATAATACTCCGTACGCCATGCAGCCATCCCCTTATTAGCTTGCAGACTTAGTGTCGCATCAGTGGTGCAATACTCGGAGTCGACAAAGCGTGGCTTGGGTGATCGTCGAAGCTTGGAAGCCAACCTGAAAGCTCAGCAGCACGAAGCCCCCTCTGCAGCCAGAAATCTAATTTTTTGCTTACCGCCACCGTTCAACCCGAACAGCTCTGCCCTACTTCTGGTAATTTCCGGAATTGCTGGCCTACAAAAGAAAGTGGGCTTTCCATTTTCCTACCAGTGCTCCATCGCGTAACTCCACTCTCCATCATGGTGCACTCGGTTTCACAATTTTCATGTCGGGGACTTTGCTTTTGTCGCGACCATGGCTCCCACTCCCACATCCCCGCCCTGTGAAATATTTTGGAACTGACTTGACATACATAATGTTTGCGATTTCGTGACCACAGCGTCCCAAGTTATGTCATTTGCAGGTTCATGACGACGGCTGTCAACTTGCGAGTGGAAAATTGCCTTCAGCAACGGAAAGAGCAATCGAGATTGCTTCAATGACCCGGCATACAAAGCTGGACACCTAGGTACAAATGCATTCGAGGTCACGCAGAGCGTTCGCGCATTGGACATTCCGCATTAATGGCAGCATCACAAACAGAAAACTTATCCACTGACCTTTATTTCGAACATGGTAGAGGCTACAGTACCCACCAACGGTAATATTCCTTGTGTCAAGCTCTTGGTCCAGCTAACATTTCACAAGGGGTCAGTATATGTTCCCTGTTGATTCCAAAGAACAGGAAAGGCTTGATATCATGCACACCATGATCCTCGCTGCCCGACCGAGAGCACAACGTCTCCACCATGCACCGTTTGAAGAGCAGTACCAAAAGCTTGTGGAAGAAGACGGCATCCCTCGTGTGCTGGATTTGGGATACGGAACCGGTATTTGGTTGATTGAAATGGCAGAAAAATATACTCATGCAGATCTACGCGGAATCGACCTGGCAAGCATGGCGCCCCAAGGACTTTTCAACAACATACTGACAATGTCTCCGCTCGACTACGAAGGTCCTTGGGCGCAAGGCGAGGGTTCTTACGACCTTATACACCTGCAAATGGGCCTGGGCAGTGTGGGTAACTGGCCAGCACTGTACAAAAAGGCATTCCAACACCTGAAGCCTGGAGGTTACTTTGAGCATGTAGAAATCGACTGGGCGCCACGATCTGACGACAACACCTTTCTACCTAACGGAAAGCTCCAAGACTGGTGGCACAACTACATAAGGCCACCTTTCAATGCATTTGGTCGTACCCTGGACTACAACGAGAACACGAGAAATCTGCTGGAACATTCTGGGTTCAGAAATATCAACCACTACTGCGCACGTATCCCAATGAGTGGTTGGTCGAGCACCCAGTCAGAGCACGTCTCAGGAACATGGTGGGAGCACGCAATGTCCTTTGGCGACGGCCGTGGATGTGGTTTCGAAGCCATGAGCCTGGCCGTTTGTACACGACTGCACCGATGGTCGGCACGAGACGCACAACAACTTTGCAGGGATGCGATCGCTGAAGCAAGCAATCCCAAAGTACATGCATACAATCGGCTATGGATCTGGTGGGGGCAGAGGCCGATCCACTAACCTTGCCGATGAACCAAAGTTTACAAACAAGAGATCACTACACAGCAACTCCTTGATCCAACGACCATATGAACAAGTACGAAGCCGGCGCACACGCAAGACTCGGGAGCGGTGCCGTTGTGTTCGAAGTTGCTGGAGAACAGGTGCTCATCGCCAGGATCGCAGCTGAAGGAAGTCATTTTGGTTCAAGTAATTGATGAAGCACATATCATTACGCGCAACATGTTAAGAGGCATCTACGGATGTTGTCTAGATTCTAGAATGTCAATTGGTCAAAGCCGCCTCGGCTTACGTATGTCGGGCGTATTTGGGAGGCCGCATTCCCTCGTGCGGAACGTCTCGAGAAAACACAAAGAGCTATCACCTTCCGACAGCGTTCCCAAAGACGCCATACGCCAGATTAGTCACATTCCAACGCCAGCAACCCTTTAGAAGAAATTGACCTGGACTTTAGCAGGGACGCTAAGTCACCGAGAATTGGCGACAGGGCATCATCTTTCCTTTTTGCGAGAATACAATTGCATCGCGGCGGACTTTTCATCCTCGAAATCGGACAAAGCTCAAGGCACTTTCAACCCAATGAACGTGAAGTTGTGGTAGTTGAGGCGCAAGCAGGAACATGTGTTTTCATTCAACCCCTACCCGTACATATTGTATACAAGCTGTATGCAGCCTCTTCTAATGATAGCAATTGCAATTGACGCTGCAAATCAATGCTCCGTATTACCTCCCGCCATTCTGGTATTGACCTTGCCATTGTTGACCCTGTGGTTGGTAGTTGTACTGGGGACCACCGTTAGGGCCACCCCATCCTCCTGGGCCATTAGGTCCATAGCCCCAGCCACCTTGTTGCTGGTACATCTGTGGTGGAGGCCCCTGATTTGCTTGCATCATCTGAACTTCGGCTCTTTGTCGTTGGTGCTTACTTGATATGTGTTAGCGAGTCGTTGCAGGGAAGGGTAGCGTTGAAACATACTGATGCTCATGTTGAGCGAACGCAAGTCCGCCGCCAACAAGAAGTGAATCTTCGAGGAAACCCATAATGTTGGTTCAGTTGCTGTGAGTGTTGGATTGCAGAAACAAGTTGTCGATTCTTATGACTTGGGATTGCTTGGTGTGTTGTATGTTGTTGGTTGTGAATCTGTGTTGTTCTGGCATACTATAACTGCCATCTTATACTGGTCGTCTACCGCGAGATCGACACAGCAGTCGGCATCGCCCATTGATGAGGCATTAAGCGGAAACCCATATTGACCAATCATAGGTCGAGGGTCATGAAGGTACGTCACCGCAAGCTGAGTGAGCCCGATTGCGGTCGTTCAATCTGGAGCTTATTCGTTGTGGTAGCGACGACGGATGGACAGACTGCGGGCTTGCAGTTGGATTTTCAGCTCGTCATTATTGCACGACCGCCGTCGAGAAATGCCGCAAGAACCTTTCGCAGGTTGCCATCCAGTTCTCCCTCAATACAATTCACAGAGATGCTTTGACCCGAGACCTCCGAGGCTGTTTCAGCATCTTGCATTGCGTGAGGTAGGTTAAGCATACCAATTCGTCCCTTTTCCCGGTAGTCCTGCCAGATAATGCGAAATCGGTGCGTCGAGATATGTACCTAGGTAGACAGTAGGTAGGTAGATTATTCACAAAACCATGTCCACAACACACCGTGTCACGTGTCCATGTGTACGGAGAGTTAGAGGCGCATCTGCAAATTGCGTTTAAGTGCTGCACGTGTGCACGTATTGAATTGCTTGGCGCAGCTCGCCGTAACGTTTAAGCAGACCAAGAGCTCTACAGAACCAACACCCAGATGCCGAGTAGCGGTAATCGACGGCGGGACGCACTGACGTTTACTTTGCCCCCACCATGTCGCCTGTGAAATTAAAAGTCTTCAGCCGACGACAGATCGAGGGGCTAATTGCAGAGGGGCGAAAGATTGTGATCTTCGACGGACACGTCCTCAAAACAGATGCATGGCTGCCATTCCACCCAGGTGGTGATAAAGCTATCCTGCACATGGTCGGCATAGATGCTACAGATGAATTACGAGCTTTACACTCTGCAGAGACGCAGGCGTTCATGCAGAAATTTGTGATTGGAAGGATTGAAGGCCGATGGGACAACTTCCTCCCGCCAATCCGCGGAGGTCACTACCGCATGCTGGAAGCTACTGAACAGCTTGGAGAAGAGCAGAATGAACCGTCGCTGCTGGACTGCTCAACCACACCAAGCAGTACAGCTTCGCCCTCCCCTATATTTGAGCCAGTCGATGGTTTGCGAAGGAGACGCACGACCTCAATATCTTCCGTGTCGTCGATCTCAATACCCGAAACCGCCGCTCCTGCGAAGCCCCGATCTTTGGAGGATATCACCACAGATCAGCTCGGTGCGGATTTGGAGAAATATCCTGCCCTTGACCATATATCTCAGGACAGAATAATAGCAGGGTATCGTGCTCTGGACACCCAACTCCGAGCTGCAGGACTTTACAAGTGTCGATATTCTTCGTATGCGTTCGAAGGTGCAAGCTACGCACTTCTCTTACTTCTATTTTGTGTTTCCCTTCACTATGCTCAGTATGCACTAGCTGGCCTGTTCCTTGGCTTTTGCTGGCATCGGCTCGTGTTCACAGCGCACGATGCGGGCCACATGGGCATCACACACCACTTCCACATTGACACATGCATCGGCATTTTGATCGCTGATTTTATTGGGGGACTAAGTATCGGATGGTGGAAACGCAATCACAATGTCCACCACATCGTCACAAACTCACCAGAGCACGACCCGGACATCGAGCACATGCCGTTCTTTGCAATATCTCACCGCTTCTTCGACTCTCTACGCTCCACCTATTACGACCGCATCATGGACTTTGATGCAGTAAGCCAATGGGCAATCAAATACCAGCACTACCTGTACTACCCCATTCTCTGCTTCGGTCGCTTCAACCTCTACCGTCTCAGCTGGATATATCTCCTCAGCCCCAACCAGGCACCAAGGAAAGGACCAGCCTGGTGGCACCGCTACCTGGAAATCGCCGGCAACATTTTCTTCTGGTACTGGTACGGCTACCAAACACTCTACCTCCGCATTCCCACCTGGTCGTCAAGAATCGCATTCCTCCTCGTCTCCCATATGGTGACCGGCCCTCTCCACGTGCAAATTACCCTGTCCCATTTTGCAATGAGCACCTCCGACCTCGGCGTGCACGAGTCGTTTGCGCAAAAGATGCTGAGGACGACCATGGACGTCGACTGTCCACCGTGGCTCGACTTTTTCCACGGCGGGCTGCAATTCCAGGCCGTTCATCACCTGTACCCACGCATCCCAAGACATAACCTGCGGAAAGCTCAGCCCATGGTAATCAAGTTCTGCGAAGAGTTCAAGATCCCATACACCATCTATGGCTTTACGAAAGGGAATCAGGAAGTTATCAGCAGGCTGGAGCAGGTAGCGAAGCAAGTTGAGATATTCGAGGAGTGCAGAAGAGTCGCTGCAAGGGATTTGGTCGAGGGACATAATCATCAGCATTGAAGCTTGATCCTGCATATACATATACATTCGGAGATTTATCGTAGCCACTTTGATTGCGATCCTGACGGAGGCAACCGATGGGATGTGGGAGGCGAGGTAAGGCGAGTAGGCGCGCTTTTTAGATGTTACTGTACATAGACATTAGTCCGGGACAAGGTAAGAGAGAGCTAGACGAAGACACGAACGTTCATAATGAAAAGACCTTTCTTTGTACACTTTGCACAGAACTCTGGCATCACCCCTACCATTTTAGTGTTACATTCTCTGTATAGGCTAGACAAGTGCTTTCTCCTTCAACACATTGCACTGCTCTACCTGTGTTTATGTGTAACGCGTATATATACAGACAGATGGCACCATGACCAGCGACCGGGAACATGTTCGCCACAAGCGAAGGGGCGCAAAATGGGTAAGTGGCAGCTATGGCACCTGATGGGGCAAACAAACTCCCATCTATTGGCTTTGCTCATGTGACCATGACCGCACGCGCTTGTTCGCTACCTGCTTCCTGATAGTGCCCAACCAGCTCCTCTGGACCTTGGCAAAGCCGACCACGTTCGCTCGCATTGCCCACCAGTCGGCCCCCCGTCGCAAGTCAACTGACTCTGGATTGTCGTCACCGCCCTTGTGGTCCAGGGCTCTATCCCTCGAGATGCTCTCCAGAACAGCGAGTGTGGCCCTGTCGAAGTCGAGGCCGTGCCGCTTCATGTCTGCCAGTAAGCCGTAGATGGCGTAGAGGTCGGAGTAGACGTCCCATTGCAGCTGGAGCAGGCAGTTGTAGAAATGAGTGTTGCCGGCGAGGAGGTATGAGACGGGGCCGAGATCCTTGATGCGGAGATGGAGGGCCTGCGCCAGGCCTGAGGCAGGGAGGTAAGAACAGCAGAACCGGAGGGCGAGAAGGGTGGCCGCGGGATAGAGAATCGTTATTAGAGGGAGGATGGGGGTGGTGGTAGGGATCTGGGCGATGCTAGCGGGCAGAGGAGCCGGTGGATGTGGGGAGGAGTTCGAGGTGATGTCTTCAATGGTTACCTCATGTGGTGGGTGGATGAATGGAAGGCGTGGAGAGCCAGAGCTGTCTTGAGTAGAGCTGGAAGGTTTGAGAAGGGGGTTGTTTAATAGTTCAACTAGTGGGAGGATCTCTGTTTCGATGGTATGCCAGAGAGTTGCATCTGTCCTGGGATCCTGCGAGCGGAATGAGGTGGTTATCGAAGCAGAGATCGTTTCGAGAGAAAGGAGGGCAATGGACCGGATTTGTTGAGGCGGGACAGATTTGAGAGTTACGGCTGAGTAGAGCTGGGAATCTGCGTTTTCCGGGTTGATGTTATCATTACTCTCGACGTCCTCGTTTTCGAGCTCCTGTTGAGGAATAGGAGCAGGGGCAAAGAGCGATAGTATATTTTCGACGTTCGAGTCATGGTGTCGAGTCGCTGGAACCCCACCGTCAGTCGATGCCGATAGCGGTGTATTTGATTTTGATGGAACCTCGATTCCTTTTCCTCGCTCGAGCGGAAATCGTCTACCAATAATGTCCTCGACAGACGCTCCGAAATGCTGTCTGATTCTGTCGAAGACCTCTCGTTCTTCCTGGGTTAGAGTTGATGCGGAATTTCTGGATCTTTGACGCTCGCTTTCTCGAACCTTTTCATGGAGAAAACTGGGGTGGATATGGCTGGATTTAGCCGTATTCTGTCCTTGCGTTGTTGTGGAAGCGCACCGCGTCGTATAGAAAATGCATTTCAATCGTTCAGATCTGTTGTTACGTAGCGTGCGGGTGTTGTATAGAAAGGGGCAAAGTGATTCAGCCCAAAAGGAGGCTCTTCTCACTGTAGCCGCTCCTCGCATCGTCCTTGACCGATCCCGATCATTAAGTTGAGTAATTCATCCAAATCTACATATGGTAGGAAGCTCATCCAGTCATCATATGCGGTGGGTTATTCTGATCTTCCTTCGTTAAACGGTTCGACACAACTTCAAATTCCCACTCAGGCTCCATAATACTGAGCCTGGGGGCCTCGCTCCTTCACTATAGTACTTTGTAAAATTACTGACAGGTGGGCTCCATTTTGCAGGAACGATGGCGTTTTAAGCGGCTAGACACGGCTGCAAATCTGGAGTTCTTTTATTATTAATAATACGCTAGTGCCCTACGCCCACGAGCCTGAGAGAATATTAGCATGGTTGTGTGATGATAGGCGTGCACGGGCATGTCGGGCCAGGGTCAGCTGCGGGCATGCATCATCGGTGCAGATAATTGCGTATCAGCGGCGTCCACAAGCAGTACTTGATATCTTTCGGCCCAAACCGCAATTAATGAATCCAACTTCGAGGTGCCGCATTGACCGCCTCACTCATACAGCTACGATTACCTTCTGACCACACGTCCTGGAAGCTGCTCGACTCTACACCGTGATATCCAATCGCCTACATCTCTGTCATCACCACAACACGTCAAACGCCGTCGTTTGCTTGACCAGGACTGATTGGGAAGGGAGTGTCTGTGCTCGGTGCTGCCTGCTATCAGGTCACAGTGAATATCAGCTCTTCGCGCAGTTGCATCTTGTCTTTGTGTCTTCGGTTCCAGACAGTCTGGCGTCCTCGCAGGGCTGAGGACGACCACTTGCGATCTGGCCGGCTGGGTCAACTATCATGAGTCGACACTCTAGCAGTCAACAACCAGCACAGATGCAGGGCGCACAACCTCCGCCTGCTTCACATCATCGGTTGCAGCAACCCTACAACGGCCCCTTATCGATCCCCGCTGGGCAGGCAAACGGGTCAGGTCGAGAAAGAAATGGATCGTTGGTAAGCGGGCAACAACAATTCAGCATGGGAAAGAGTCCTCCGACACTACCAAGCAAGAATACCAAACATGTCCCCTGTAAGTTTTTCCGACAGGGCCAATGTCAAGCTGGCAGCTCTTGTCCTTTCCTCCATTCGATGGATCCTCTGTCGCATCAGGCGCCCTGCAAGTATTTCATGAAGGTGAGTCGGGAAGCTGAGCATTCACGAAGGACCCCGTCATGGCTGACGACAACAGGGAAACTGCAAATTTGGGGCCAAGTGTGCGCTTGCTCACTACCTACCGAATGGTCACCGTGTCAGCAAAGCGGACCTCGAACCACTCGCTCCGATGAACACAAGAAGCTACGGCTTGAACGGTGGCAGAGACGAGCCACCTGCCTTTCCCCCAAGTGATCTGCCTGTACCAGAGTCTTATCTCGGCCCCGCTGCGAATTCGAATTATTTCCCTGACATCCCTTTCCTCGAGGACGAGTACGATGCCCACCCAGACCGATATCACGAAGCTTTTCGAGGCCCAAGTGCATATGAAGCTCCGATTGGGTCACCACCTGCCTCTCAGTTTGGCTCTCCTCCCAACGACTTGCAATCGCCACGCAGAAAATGGACAACCGCTCTGGATGCGCCTCTGCCTCCTTCATACACTGGCAGCATCCCTAACTACGCGAAAGTGGGACACCTAAGTGGTTCCGTACCCGATAAATTTGGCTTGGGCAGTCCTCCTAGTTCCATCACATCACAGGCCATCAGCAGTCCTCCGGCCAGGGAAAATCTTATACGGGCTCCAGCCCAGTCGTCGAACCTTAAAACCACTCTGCTTGGAGCGTCGCCAGCTCATGCCGAGACCAGTATAGGTGAAAGGATGATGCATTCGGAGAAAAACGCACTTCATTCGAAGGTACCCATGTCTGCGAGTGTGCCAGTTCGCGAACTCGACCTCCGCCTCGGGCTGGAATCCGATCTCCCTTTTCTTCCCAGTGACCTTCATGAAGAAGTACTTACGCCTGGTGAAAAGATGCGACGGCTGTCGAGACCTGAGCAGGAACTGAGTGGTAGTTTGAAGGACAGTTCAGAGGGTCTCGCCATTCCGCGAAGACCATCGAATGTTGTGGGGTCACCTCCTGCTGCAGGCAGTCCCTCCCGGTTTCGAGCAATCTTCGAAGAGCAACAGAGAGAAAAGAACTCCGGTGCCGGTCACGTCGGCTCACCTTTGAGAGAATCCTGGATCCTTGGTGGCAATTCGACCATATCAAATAGGCAAGGTATGCAAATGTCTGGGATATCACAAGCCATGGCTCGAATGGAACTCAATCGCTCAGAGTCAACCGAGTCGGCCGGCCTTAGGACCAGTAACACCAATAACGTGAGAAGTGGATACAACCGTCAAATATCGAGCCCGGGTCTTCCCTCGAAACGTATTGATGAAGAAGCTGATCATATTACATTTTTCCCGATGGACGATGAAAGTGGACGCCGCGTGGTTCCCGCATGGAATGGAGGACAATACTCAACGACTCGAAAAGTGGCGGATGTAGCTGGTGGCCAGCCTCGCGGTGTCGGACTCAACTCCGGCGCACGGCCCATTTTCGGCTTCCATGATCCACATCAATGAAGAAAATTGAGATACAACGAATAACCACCAAAATGTGACCAACGAATGTCCTCATGCGCAATGTGTGCGTTTTGAAAGTAAAATTAAGGAAAGAGCGGCGACCCTAGGACGTGTGGGAGGACCACACATGACACACGAGTCACGAATTTCCAATCACAGAGACGATTTTGGATTCAAAGAGTAGGAGATACCCAATGAAGAGCGCTTGATGATATTAAGGATAAGGAATTCAATAGAAATGACGATATGTTCTGATGACAACAGTACTGGGCTCGAGCAATCGTGTCATACTTTGAAGCCACGGATAAGGCAGACTTTCAGTGCCAAACCCCTTTCCACGCTGTAGATGGCAATCCAATTGGGAAATGATTCCGTAACATTGTGTCAGGATACAGGTATCAGTTTGGAGGTGACTACCTAGGTACTACAGGCGGTGGTTCCCGTATTCCAACCGTCTAATCCACAAACCTGTTGTGGAAGTCGCGATTGCCGTAGGGTATAATAGCCTACGTTTGTCTTTTCATCTTGATTACACCAATGCATCTTTTAACTACACTTCAAGACAATGCTTCGATACTTGCCAGTCATAGCCATCGGTGAGTATCATTTATTATAATCATAAACTTGCTGTCCGAAATATATTGCTGGTTAAGAATTTTAACTTTCTCAAGCCACGAAATACGGAGTTAGTAAAAGCAGTCTAGCCCGCTGCTTATAACGCTAAGTGCCATAAATTATTTCGTATACGCGGAGAGGACGGCCCTGAGGATCCCGACATTCTTGTTCAGCGAAGACACGATTTCAAGCGTTTCTACCATCTCGTGTCGTGAGGCATGTTGAGCAGCCGTTGGCAATGCTCAAGATGCCTTGGACGCTATCTTCGCACGGCAGCTAGGCCACAAGCTACCCGGCGATGGCAGACCACAGGTATGGCCGGTCCTTAATCATTCCCCAATTCTCTCCATTTTTCCTCCTCGATCTCTCTCGCCGCAACCTTTTTCCTGACTGTCTAGTTTCTGCGACTTATTCCGATACCGCTGTCAGCTCAGGCCTACTCGAGCGCGCACGGTCTATCGCAGCAGAGCATGCAAAGTTGTCCAAACAAAATGCCGAAGAATACGATACCTCGGTCGCAAAACGCATTGGCGAGCTGAGCCCCATCACCGCAGCGCTCAAAGAATACGACCAGGCTTGCACCTCTGTCTCCGAGCTCCAATCTCTCCTCTCCGACCCTACAACAGACTCCGAGCTCCGTGATCTCGCTGCGTCCGATTTAGAGTCCACGTCAACAACACTGCCGACTCTTGCAAACACGCTCAAGTCTTCCCTCATTCCGCCTCACCCCTTCTCCGCCTTTCCCTGCCTCCTCGAAATTCATCCAGGCGCAGGCGGCTCTGAAGCCTCGATCTTTGCCCATGACCTCCTCCAGATGTACATCAATATTGCCTCCCGTCTCGGTCTCCAACATCAGCTCACGAGCTACTCGCCTGACGACTCCGCCCCAGCCGGCACCGTTGCCCTCTCAGATGCAATCCTAGAAATCTCGGCTCCAAACGCCTACGATTTGTTCCGCCCCGAAGCAGGGGTTCACCGAGTGCAGCGCATCCCGGCAACCGAGAAGAAAGGCCGCACACACACCTCTGCCGTCAGTGTCCTCGTACTCCCCTCTCTTCCCGAACGGCCAGAAGACAGCGACCTGAGCTATGAAGACCCTACCAGCGATTACTTTATCGATCCCTCCGAAGTCCACAGCGAAGTCATGCGAGCCCGAGGCGCAGGCGGGCAGCATGTGAATAAGACCGAATCTGCTGTCCGCCTGACCCACACCCCCACCGGCACCGTCGTGCGCATGCAAGAGTCCCGCTCCCAGCACAAGAATCGCGAACGAGCGTGGAACATCTTGCGCTCGAAGCTCGCAGCACGGAGACGCGAAGAACGGGAAGCTGAGGTAGCGAATCTACGGAGATCTGTCATGGGAGGTGTGGGGAGGACGGGACGGGAGGACAAGGTCAGGACGTACAACTGGACCCAGAATCGTGTCTCCGATCACCGATCGGGCTGGGAAGGGAATAATTTGGACGACATCCTGAGCGGTGGCACCATGTTGGAGGATTGTATGGATAGTGTGAGAGAGTGGATGAGAGAGGGCGAGGTGTTGGGCATGTTAGCCGAGGAGGAGCTGAAAAGGAAGGAGTCGGAGGAGGGCGAGAAGATTGGCAATGGCAACGGCAAGAAGTAGGCACGGTTGTTTCCCCACAAGTTACCATGCCTTGGAAAGCCTCTCGCAGCGATTTAAGCCCTCAGCACGAGGATCGCCATCTGGACAAGCCATAAAACACCTTTGAACTCGGTCGCCATTCTCTTATGGAGGGCCTGCTCTCACTTTTCACACTGACTCTCTTCGTCTAGTCGACCGACTTCTTCGCCAGCTTAACACTCGCCGGCACTAAAGGGGTGTTCTTCCAGCCCACCCGAGCTTCAAAGGAGCTAGTAGGCGATAGGAAGGAGGTACACAG
This sequence comes from Incumbomyces delicatus, assembly GCA_017655985.1. NCBI lineage: Eukaryota > Fungi > Ascomycota > Eurotiomycetes > Chaetothyriales > Trichomeriaceae > Incumbomyces > Incumbomyces delicatus. The sequence goes on from JACJVS010000004.1 coordinate 893,548, forward strand.
TCAAATAGACAAGAGATCAATCCTACGAACTGCGAACCGCCTTTCTCATACTAACGTAATTTCTTCCCTGATCGAATATTGTAAGGCCGTTGCGGAAAGATCGAGAGCTTATATAATAATAATAACTATAATAGCCCTTCGAGCCATCGAACCAACGAAGTATATAGCCGCCCTATCGAGCCACACGGCGTGCCGCAGAAGCGTTCGTACTAACTATGGAGCACAGCTAAGCATGACATAGTTCGTAGTTAACCCTCTGGACAGGAAGGCCATATAATATTTTTTCGCATTAGCAAAATGAGCGAATGAGCGACAGAGCGTCCAGTGAAAGGCAGCGAGAGCTATACGAGGTAATTATCCGGCTTATGATAACTTGGACGCACGCAAGGATGACTGCGTGGTTTTTTTTGAGTTTGCGCCGCGATAAATCGTAAAATGTACAACGCCCATCCCGTCTTTTTCATGCTCTCCCAATTGCTGCCTCTCTCTGAGTGAGGACTTGGAGAGTGCTGCCAAAAAAAAAAGGGGGGGAGCTTTCACATCGCTGAGACTGGGGGGCTTGGTGAAAAACTACGGGTAATATATAGATAGATAAACATATGTAATATGAAAAACAAATGTGTGTGGAGTAGGACCTGGGTACAGAGTATTTTGTATAAACACAAGTGCCGAACCGGTGTGGGTGTTTTTCAGACAGGGGAACGAACGAGTTTGATGGAAACGAGACTCTAGCGTTTCATCCTGCTGGCAAGAAAAAGGCCAACGAATCCGGAGTGTACAGAACGAGGGCTTTTTTTCGAAATCCCACGGGGGTGGATATAACTGGAACGTTCCCAATCCAATTAAGAGGTCGTGAGGCTTGTGATTCACAGGGAGCAGCCAAACCCCTCAATCACATCTTTCAAAAAGATCTAATCCACTGCGTCGAGGAGCCTACCTCCTTCGCGATGGTAGGTAGCCGCATGCCATTTGAAGCTTTTTCCGCCTAATACTCGCTCGTTCTTGCTTCAGATCACTTCGCCTGTAAGAGCGCACTTCGAGCGTAAGGGCCGACGCCGGAACGCCCATGACGGAGGCTCCTCGTCATTGAGCACCTAAACCACGCAAGAACCTGGATTCCGCTCACGCTCCTCATGCTCTGACGCCAGCTGCTCGTGGGTGCGCTTTCGTGGCCTTAAGCTTCCTGCTTGGCCACGTAGCACTCCTACGCTCCATTCCTACTGTATAGTCACCAAGCGATCCATCATGGGTATCACAGCATAGCACTCATCATCCTAAATACCGTTCAACGCGCCGTACAAGTCATGGTCCGTCTGGCAAGGTTCTCCACGTACAATTCAATTCGATAACGGTTTCAATCGAGGAGCGACTTCTTCCTTCTCAGTAACGGCAATCAGCATTGCCCTAATATTGTAGAATTTTTCCCTTCCAGCGAACTTTTGCTGCACAGATGTGGTTGCAATTTGGAGTGTGCTGAAGTAGAGTTGACAACTCTAGTGTTGAAAACGGTCTGTCAAATCCTGACCACCATCCCTTCTGGTGGCGAAACGCGGTAATGAGGCGAAATGATGACAACAAGGTCAGAGCTTCAAGCGCCTTCTGACTTGAATCCGCGGCCAGTGCCAATGGCCCCGAATTCTTGCTTGAGCAGGGAGCTTGGATCGTCTCCTTTGACTTCCTACATCATTTGATCTTGTGTCATGCCTCCATCCGCATCCATTGTGTCCCCTCCGTTTTGGTTCATATACTTGACGTAGGACAATCCAAGTGGTCGGCCACCGTAGACATACCCAGTGAACTTTGTGATTGCGGTCTCTGCGTTGTCTGCAGAATCAAATTCCACAACACCAGTTCCGCTCGACCGTCCATTTGCTTCGTATTTGATCTCGGCTCGTTCGACTTTTCCAATGGTAGTAAAAAGCTCGACAAGATCGTCGTTGCTGGTAGACCAAGGAAGCTAGAATAGTTAGTATCAGTAACTCCTCTCTAGGAGCTCGACAACTCACATTGCGCACAAATATCGAGGGACCGCGTTCGCCTCCACTCGATGCAAAATCTGTGAAGGAATTAGGCGCCGCGGCTTCCTGGCTACCCCCAAAACCTCCCCCTGGTTGTCCACCGTAGCTACTACCACCGCTACCGCCACCGCCTCCGCCTGAATAGCCTCCTCGACCGCCGTAGCCTGCTCCATAACCTCCTCCACGGCCGAAGCCGCCACCTCGTCCGCCAAAGCCTCCTCTCATGCCGTATCCACCCCCACCGTATCCGCCTCGGGCGCCAAACCCTCCACCGAATCCGCCAGGTCCACCTTGATAGCCACCAGTGTTTGCATATCTATCCTCGCGGACCTCAAGTGCACGGCCTTGCCAGTCATAGCCATTGAATTGTTGAATCGCATTTCTTGCATCGTTGGGGCTTTCGAAGGCGACAATGCCTGTTCCTTTGGGTCTTCCCGTGCCATCAACGTGGACGTCCGCTCGTATGACACTTCCTTCCTGAGCTGCCGAAATATCAATACATTGTCGACCTTCTTGGGCAGAGTAACTCACCTGCACCACGGAACAGGTCCTTAAGATCTTGCCAGCCGACGTTGAATGGGAGCTAGACTTATGTTAACGGCGCTGCTCTTTCAAAAAGACGAAACAGGGACCAGGGGAACAAACGTTGGAGATGTAGAGCTGTCGGCCACCGCCTCCTGCTGCACCTCCGGCGGGGCCGGGGCCATAACTGCCACCACCGTGGAAGCCACCCCGCATACCGCCTCCCCCAAAGTCGCCTCGACTCGGGGGCCCAACAAATCGAGGCTCGGTTTCTCTATCCTGAAGGAAACGGTAAGAATAGCTCCGTTGGAATATGGGTGGTCCCAAGTCGTACCTCTCGGACATATACTAGTCGTCCCATCAAACTCTGGTTGCTGAGCGTCGAAATTGCTTGTTGAGCTTGTTCTCGTGTAGCATATTCCACAATACTGGATACATTAGTCGATCGCTCGGAACAGGTCGACTGGAAAACTTACCCGCATCCCTACACGACCGAGGACAAGGTCCAACCGTCAACCCAACGTCCAACAAAACAACGTGCAAAACAAAAGAAAGACCAGTTAAACCAGCCAAATCACACAATGGCGCCCACCTTCGACATTCCATTTGGAAGCAGCAAGACATCGGCAAAGAGAACCTCTCCAGCTAAACCACCCATATTAGTCGTCATAGCTCGCGACAGCCATTGCCCACCACATACCCTGTCTCATGAAGTCTTTCAGGTGATGCCATTTGACATCGTAGGCCAGGTTGCCCACGTACACCCGCCGATCCTGTTGGGAAGACTCCCGGACAGACTGCATCATTTGTTCTTTTGCAGCAGCACGATCTTCGAACGATCTTGGAGGGCCACCGCCACGACCACCACTGAAGCCTGAGCCCGGATATCCTCCAGATGGATTCTGTGTCCCGCTCATGGGGCTTCTTGAACGGCGATCACGGTCACGATCTCCCCGATCTCGATCGCGGTCCCGGTCGCTGCGACGATAATCGTCCCCACGACTTCGAGAGCGTTCTCGAGAATACGAACGTCGACTTCGGCGTGGACTTCGGGAACGTGAGCGTCTTCTCGGAGATCTAGATCGGTCTCTCTGCGACATTGATCAGAAAGGATACTGGGTCTAGCGACATAAGAATGAAAAAGATCAAGTAGCCGCTTCACATGACTTTAATTTGCAGTCACTTGGTGACGACAAACGCCTGAGACAGCGGGACAAAGTGGGGCAGTTAGCATTACAGGTGTCCTCGAGTCATTCGTTGTGAAACACTGTACAATTAAAGCTGCAAGTTGCGGTGATGAGATTGGGCCAGAGTCTTATATGCTGCGATGGGAATGACACAGGAGATGGTGACCGAGAAATGGCTAATTGCTTCACTAGGCTGTGACTTACTAGATACAGGGTCAGCTTCTTGAACGCAACGGCGATTCAACGGTGGACAGAATCAGCAAGAAAGATGTGCAATGGACAGTCAATGTATGAAGTACAGAGGGTGGGAGTGAAATGCGGCTAGCACATGTTATGGCGGGTAGAGTGGGTGGTGCCGCAAGCGTGAAGAAGATGGAGGAGGAAGAGAGAGAGAGAGATAAGTACGAACCCATGATGACTAGTCCTGATTTGCCGAGCTCTTACGGCAGAAAGCGAACAGAGCGAATCTCTACAAGATCAGGATCGTATGCACGAGCGAGCACTGGTAAGAGGGCCAGCTAACAAGGTTGTCCGATGTGGGACAGGTCTGCAGGAGCAGCTGCGCGACGCGAGGGAGTTGATGTTCCGACAAGCGGATTTCGCTGGAACCAAGAACGGTCGTTTGTAAGAGGCTTCCTGGTTTTGAGAGAAACGGCTGCCACAATTCTGAGAAATGAATTAGCCGCGAAAGTACAGTGATGATGGAAGTGAAATCTGAATGGTCGAGAACAGAGTTTTCTGACAAGAAAAACGAACATGGAAGCTTCGGGTTGTAAGGCAAAGAGATGGGTCTGTCAGCCAGCCTCTAAGCAAGTTTCCTGCAAGCCAGGTTTCGGTGGAGAACTTAGGTGTGCAATGATGGTTGATGTAACGGCATGTGACTGGTGGAAAGAACGGTACTCCTTACAGATAGGTTTCTCGTGCTTGCCGCACAAGTCTAATTCTCTGCAGGTGCCAAATGGGATGGACCTTGGCCTATTTTCACTTCTTGGGGATGCCCCCAGGAGACCTATGTTATTGTAGACCTGCTCTTGTGTTAGGCGGTTATTGAGCACTATTACGTGATTGTTTGGGCGCCAAAGGGAGCGATAACCGTCAAACGAGGACTCTAAAGGATTCGTAGACACGAACGTGTCGGGAACCGACAGGTACTTCTTCGGGGATCGAGGATGCGGCTGAGATGTCGAGGCTCCGAGTCGCCGTTGGACGTATTCGAGGTCCGGGGCTTGCGAACTTCAATAGAAGGCAAAAGAAGCTGCCAAACCAAGGTGGCGTTACAGCCTGTTACGTTTGGAACTGGCCAGCGATATCGAATCGCAGGCAAGACTTGTTGTGGACGAAGTGTGATGGCGGACACTCCCAGGCCAGTGAGAAGGCGCGACTGCGCGCGAAACAAAGCAGCTGCGATGGCTGTGAGGCCACTACTCCGCGGCTAGGACTAATTTGAGCTTAGTGCAAACATAGTCGGCTGTGTCCCATGCACCCCCTCTGTTTTAGCCCTACACAATCTGCGCAAGAACACCTAACACCTTGCTCGTCTGTCCAGAAACTATGAGCCTGGAGCCTGGCGGGGTTAGGACCAGAGTTGGTCGATCAAAGCCCACCCTCGATTACTTGCAGCCAAATCCCTGTAGACTTAAGCCCAAAATCTTGATACAATTCGCCACTTTGCCTCCTCGTGCCTGAAGCAATTCGGCTTTGTTTTGGGTTTTGTCGACATTTCTCACCGCAAGTATGAAGTCTTGACCGGACGCTGTACGTAGGCAGATAGGCGGGTCTTAGCAGAACAGTCTTTTGACAGAAAGGACTACAAGAATGCCGTGTATTCGTTTTGAAGCCCGGCTGGCTCCTCCGGGTTGCTTGATCTCGATCTCGTGCATGGTCCAGACCAAGGTCAGACAGATCGCGATGCGTTCCTCGATAACAAGGTCCTCAATTTTGAGCCCCGGTGGGAACGATATCAAGCTTGGTTTCAGGCACTTATATTTCTGTCTGGATCCCATCGATCCTACTGACAAACTCATCTCTCGAAAGCCACCATTTTGGTCCACCATTTCGTCTCAGGTTGTTAAATGGTCAAATACATCTTAGCACGTCTGTGTCCCATGCCCTGCCGACTTGTCAGCAAATGAGCAAGTGAAGTGGCTTGGTGCTTGCGCAATTCTTAAGCCCACGAACAAGAGCCGATGCGACACTAAGTGGGGCGCTAACCAAGCTTCCGGCCGGTCGATGCGCTAATTGAAGAGTTGAAGACAGTTTGTTTCTCAAAAGCTCTCCATCAACTGTTGGACACTAATTCCATACCTCTGACTACTTAACGAGTACTGTAGAGCTCAGCCAGATTATATCTCCTTAAACGCTCATATCCTTGCTTCCACGAGCCGGAGCCTGTGTTGTCGACGACTGACATTCCGACCCATCCCCGATATACTTCGACGAGGATGCCTTTCTCATAATTTTTCAAATCGACCTTGTGAACATTGTTGCCCAGCTCTTGGACCCGCTCTGCAACCAACTTGATTACCTGGTCACGATGTAATTTGTCATTGTTTCGAATGTTTGGCTTGATTGCGAATTTTGTTTCCGATATGCTACCGTCTGCATTTGACCCGAAAATCTCGGGTAAGACCACATCACAAGCCCTCTGCAATCCTTGCGACAATGCCTTTCCTAGGCTGCGTACCGGCGTCAAGCGCTTGATGAATCTGCTCTGCTGCGGCAAGAGTTTGTCTGCCGCATTCAGGCAGAGCTTGTGAACAACCAATACCGGATCGAGGACAGATTTCGGCGGAAACCTCACGAATGATACGCAAGGGATATCAAGGGTGATCAACTGCAGAAGTCTGCGCTTTGCAGACCCGTCGCGTGATGAGACGCCAGCGCCTTTCAATTCTTGAAGCTCAGACGCAATTTCGGCTTCAATATTTTCACCGGTCTGTACATGCGAGCATTCTGGCATCTCAGCTGTAGAGTGCGGCATTTGCTGCAACTTAGTCCCCTCAGCGTCGACACCTATGGAGTTTAGATGTTCGAGAATTAGATCATGAAGTTCTAGTAGACATTTCTTCTCACGTCCCTTATCGCTAGTGACGAAGATACCGTTGTCACCGGGGCACATGACAGACGGCTGACTGAAAATTTGCACCGAATTTTTCTCGATAGCTGAATGTACTCGCTTGTACTGCCCTTGTGTGCCCTCATGAGGAGGACTCGAGCTTCGTCGGACATTTTCTGCAGCTTCACCGTTTGCAGTTCCGGATTTGGATGGGGTACAGTTCCCATGAGTTGATATTAAATCATCGTGATTGCTCCAAGATTGTTTGGCAGAGGCTATCTTTGTTCTCTTACGTGGACGTTCGAACTCATTCATCTCGGTGACGGTAAACGCGGTCAAATTTCAACTAGCGTAAAAGTGTGTGATCAATAACAACACTTGATAACAACAATGTTACTGGTAGCTAAATATGAATGAGCGACTCGTCCAAGGCTTTGCATTCACGTGATTCACATCCTGCAAAGGGTCTGAGCCATTTGGACTCTAATAATAAGTGAGTCGACAAGCATTGACCAGCTGCAGACTATGCGTTTACTTCGCGGAAACCCATGCAATGGTGGTCATTTCTGACGGCCAGAGTGTTTTTAGTCGAAGACAAAAGAACGGGTTAAGGCTGAAGGCAAGAATTGCGACCCTTTTTGAATAATCTATACTTGGGGCAGCGGCGCTTCAAGTGGCCTTTGCCACCAACCGTGGATGGTTCCCGAAACCAACTCTTCAAACAATGCAAACTTGGGTATCAAAGCAAATTGTGTTCGTAATACATCTCCGCAGCTCCTCAACAACATATCGCTACAGGGCTTACCAGATTCGCTCGCCATGTCACTACGATCTATGAAGTCGAGCAAGGCCAATAATACATGTGTTCAAGGGTAGAATGACTCGAAGTGTGTGGCAGAATCAGCCACTGGGCAGACCTTCATCTCCCCACCCACTGTCCTGGACAAAGTTGCTCCAGAAGCTATCACCAGGAGTAGTCTGGCCTGATCCAATGCTATGAGAACTGGCCACTTCTCCGTCCGGTAGAGTTAGGTGATCGAGACCCAACGGGTCTGACGGTCTGTAAAGATTGCCATCCAATGTCGAGGGTTGGATAGAGCTTGGTGTTACTGAGATGGGCTCTGGCTGTGATGTCAAAGCTGCAGGTGCCAACGTAGCAGACATTCCTTGGTATGTTGCTGGATGCACAGCGACGGCCTTCGTGTCTTGATGATGCATCTCGGCACCCCAAGGATAGTATGGGTTGCTCATATATCGCTCAGCTCCCTGCATCAAAGCAGCCGAGAACGAGTCATTTGGACTGAAGGCTGCTGCACCAGCAAGCATTTGCTGACATTCCGGTGGAAGAGATGTAGTAAAAGGGCCCAATTCCTGCCAATACGGATTCAACGGGGACTGCAGCACTTGAGCAGATTGAGTCTGACGAAAATATTCTGGATCGAGCTTCACACTATCAATATCAAGTTGTGGCGGTATTGTTGCTGGTGTGGACATCCGCCGATAATCGAAGGATGTTGAAACAGGCGTTGGTGGGAGTTGGTCTGTATTGGTGGGCATGACTACATTAGAGAATGCCCGACCATGGCTGTGTCGAAAACTGGAATGGACAGGAGGATAAGGTGCGTGTCGGTAAGACCCTGGCGTTGTGGCAGAATGGGGCATAGAATGCTGCGGTTGGGCATGAGAAGACTGAAACATATTGGGTCTTTGCTGGGTGTGAGGAGTTTCTTGGGGAGTACCAAACGGCTGCATATACGGGTTGTTCGCCATTTGTCCAACAGCGTTTCTCATTGCGACCTGATTTGTTAAGTATGCGGCAAGTCTCCGGTTGAAATCTGCAGATCCTGTTTGCAAATGTGCGGTCAACCTTCGATACTGCATCGGCAAATCATCATCCTCTTCTTCGTACATTTCCTCGTTGATAACATCCTGTTCAGTCACGCGCAACGATCGACCGGTTCGACGTTTGTGTATTTCCGATGCTCTTCTCGCTGACTCGACGCGAGCCTCTAGACTTCGATCGCTTCTCCTAGAAGCTGCGATATATGCTCTATGAAACGAGTTAGCATGGCTTCACGAGTGATGAAATGTAGCGCCTGCCTTTCCTGGTTTTCCTCATGGGTCCTTTCTGTCTTGATCGCTTTCGCTGGAGCGATAGTTCTTGCCGGAGCCATACTCGACACGTCGCAACTCACGGCGTTGCGCGCGTAGATCGAAAAGGAACAACTGTTGAGGTTCAACAACAGGTCCTGAAGCTGGTATGTAGGACGATTTTCAGCAGGGCTGTCTGGCTTATTGAAGTAAGACCTAGTCGCCGGCTTGTGACAGTTTCGTAGATATCCCTAGGCGACAGAATTGCTCTCGAGGTAACTACGATTGTTGCTTGGGCTCGGGGGATATATGTGGCTAATCAACAATAGTCGGTAGCGAAGAGTCGCAATATGGGTGGCAATTCGGAGAGAAATTGTATGAGGGGAATGTACCGAATAGCTATGGTAGCTCGCATATGGCAGGTTGAGTTTGGAGTAAATGAAGTCCTTGAGCGTTGGGTTGTGGAATTCCAGCTTCGACGGACATTGAGAATATACTCCTTCAGGTTTAGATTACGGACACGCTCAGCGATCAGCGGTGGTGTCTGGCCGCCTTGGGAGGAGACTGTGGCTGTACAAAGACAATTGGAAACAGCTTTTCGGGCTATGGTCAGTGTGAGAAGATGCCGACCAGTGCGCAAGCGTTAGTATTGCTAGGAAAGGCTATCTAGGTCTCGTATGGGAGGTGGACCAGACGGAAATGTGCTTTGGACGAGGGACAGGGTAGCAATCCCAGCGACATGAAGAGACTGTAACTATCAGTCTTAGGCGACCAGGAATCCAGGATTACAAAGCGACGGGGGAAATAAACCGGAATCCTGTTTGAAAATCCGAGTCCCCGTTCTTTTTAGACTTCCAACCCTGCATCATGAGCAGCGCATGAGATCTGGACATTGGGAATGCGGGATTGGTGCAAAATGTGAGATTTCCACGTTGGCGGCTTGGAGGAAGAAGCATAAAATATGCGAGATCTTAAAAATCCGACAACGAGTGGTCGGTACCTTCTTCCGCGGTGGAGGCCAGCAAAAGCTAGCCTGTGGAAGGAAGGTGCGAATAGTGCCGAGGAGTACTGAGCCGCTAACAGCTCGTGGACCCCTGCTACTTTTGCGCATCGCTTTGGCCTGAAAGCCTCACATCCTTGTTCTGGCGCACTCAACCAGGTCAGGGGAGCGAGTACGAGATGCTAAATAATTACAAATAGTGGCAATACATTTGTGCTCGGATTGGTGTGATCTCTCTTAGGCGTTCCCAATTTGTCGAAACACGTTTGGTCCTCTGCCTGGAGCTTTGCTGTGCTGCACTATACAAAACCAGTGCTCCAGTTACGTTGAAGTGGGTTCACGATCTACCCTTCAACACTAGCAATTTAGTGCCAGATCCTAGCGTGATCGGGGATGTTTTTCACCTGCCAACAAATGGAGATGATCCGAGCCTGTTTCGTCACACACCTAAGCATTCCCGTCACCGACAACTTCCAGGGGATGCTACGACCAGAACCCGAACTCAAGTATACTGATGCCTGCTAGAATACAAACCCCGGGAAATCATTAGTCCTCAATTTCCGTAGCTCTATCCAGGAACGCCCTCCTGATGCGAATTGCATTGGACACCATGTCTTTTGTCGTTGTTGCAGGATACTCGGAAATGGGGACAGAAACTACTCGTTGTTATCGTTGCTAGTGTCGTATCCCATACACTAAGTTGATGATTGCTTGTCGAGCGAGAGCTAAACGAAATTATGCCCTGATACATCGCCCTGGGAACGTTGAAAACTGGAGCTCCAAAAACACCGACTTCGTGCGTGAGATCGCCCCGATTTCAGCTGCTTAGGGACTAAGATCGTTCGTCGGGCTGTCGGAACTGTGTCCCTTATACATACACTCCACACCTTATCTCAAGGGTTCTTTGAGGTAGATCGATTGTGGATCAGATCCGAGATCTTGCCCCGAGATCTTGCATTGCTCCACGTTCTATGAAGATCCCTACGATGATTTACCATGTGTATCCGTTGCAAGCAATCTCAACAATATTTTGGCTCGTTCTCGTGATGGCTCACTGAACATGGATTCTTGGACTTGTGGTTAGACTCATTTTGTATCCCATTAGATTAATTTTCGCCGATGTGCCTAGCGCAGTCTTTGGTAAGCATCTCAGATGGCACCTGTACAAAGTGCTGCTTCCTCAATACAACATGGTTGGTATAGGGAACTGCAGGGAACTGCACTAGATTTGCTCATTCGTATCCACAGATATGAATGTAGATCATGCGTTTCACTAGTTCAATATAGTGGGCGTGGCCTAGAACGAGGTCGAAACGCCCGGGGTTAATATGCACTCTACCATACTGTACAAATTTCGCTACGTTAGACATTTAATAACCGAGATCAAGCACGTTCACGACATGTTTGTTTATGTGCCAAAGGTGTCCGCAATGTATTGGTTACCGTTTCCTGCATGCCACCGAAGGTGTGATGTCTTTCTCTAGGAATAGTCGCAACTGACGGCCAAGATAGGCTCCCGGACAACAATGCTATGCATCAAGAAGTCGTGACCGTTTCGCTTTATTGGCAGTGGTGGGGATATGAATCATGGACCGAATACTGGAGATCTCCCATCCGTAAAAATTGGCGGGCCCGTCAATCCAGTTTGGAGCTGTGAACACGAGGAAACTGATGTGTATCTGATGGAATGCGGGAACCGAAAAGTTTTCGCCAAGTAAATACGAAGCAACCGTTTCAGGCTTCGAGTTCAGAAAGGATTGACAGACTCAGTTCGATCGTTGTCCAAGAACACGACTCCACAAGCGAGTTTTGGGCAAATCCAGGTCTCGGCCCCGACCAGCACTTACCACAGAGCCCTTTTTCTCATCAAACTTTTTGTTGATGATGGATGAACATGGTGACGCAGCACACCTTTGAAATCCTCGAGAACCTGGACGCTCCAGTCAACGGATGGGGTTGATCTTTATCCTGCCGATAATCGAATATCACCGACCAGTAGTACAACGTCAAGAGGAATGAGTACATACAGTAACCCTCTAACGTGATGAGGAAAGACCTCTTCAAAATGATGATTCGAAAACAGCGGATAATAACCTTATCACTATTGCGCATCGGGCCAAATCGGTAGAGTGTATGTCGTGGCACCCCTTCGGCTCCTTGACGCTTGAGGGGTCGGAAAGACTCAACCATGTGCGTAGAGATAGGTTTGCAGGCCGAAGGGCGCTCGAGTCGATTGTGCTACGCTGCAGGAACAAATAACGTGAGCATACACCTCTGCTCCTCCATGGACACAATTCGAATGACGTCAAGAGCTGTGATTTGATCGGAGCGACCCTGACGCGCTCACTGAACGCAGAATCATCAGCGATGAAGCTCGTGTCATCAACGAATCGGAATAGATGCTCAACCCTGTATGAAGCTCGCAAACTCGTGGATCTCAGCACGAGGTGGACTAACGGCCACAGCTCAAAGCATTCTCACCGGGCTCACGCGGGCTTTGTTAGACTGACCTTGCAAGAAGTGCCTCTTGCTGATCGTTCAGGGAGGGGAGCCGCCTCCAACAATTCTGAAACCCGCAGCGGCAAGATCGACTCTGAGACAATCTCTAAGATAAGGGCTGCAGGGAGAGACCATCACTGGTGTAAATCGACCTGTAAAGGGAGGACCTACAGCTCAAGCACAGTGGCACGTGGGACAGGCCATTGATCGTCAGACCTTGCATGATATTCCTGAAGGAGAAAAGAAGGTGAACGGGACAGGTGGTGAGAGGGTGCCGGGGATGGACCAACAGCCACGGCGCAGTCAGAGGCATAGCCTGGTATTTTCAGATCAATGTAGAGGTAGCCTTCAGATGCATTCGCACTCGAAGAGGATGGAGGGGTTGCAGCAGGGCCAGCTGCTATATGTGTAAGAACGAGTCTCACAGACCAGTGAAAGTCGAGCTGAAACTCGCATCGAGAGTCCTGGAATTGCTCCAAACATATCAAGAGGACGTTTTATTGCAAAGCGGGACCACCCTTGTTACTGTATTGCCCGCACACAAGCTTCGATTGATATTGTTGTCAGATCTTATCATGAGTCAGTCCCGGAAAAAGTGAAAACCTTACTCCGTCGATATTTACCTAGACGTAGGGTTGACATACCTTACTGTTACTCGAATTGTTGCTCTCAGCGCGCCAAGGCTCAAGGTAAACTTCCGCCGATGCATATTATGATCATTTAATTCTTCGTCGCCGACATTCACACAACGGCATTACAGCATTCCCCCACAATCATCATCGGCATTACACCGCCTGATCTGGACCACCCAGAGAAACGCGTCCCAACTTTCCAACCATCTAGGTTCTCACCTTCACGGCCAACCGTTTTACCATCTCTTTTGCACCACCATCATCATCAATATCATCATCATGACGCCGTCCTTCCCCGCGTCCTCCTCCTCCACAACAGCAGCAACAACAACAACGCTGCTTTCCGACTCCTCTTCCTCCTCCCCACCCCCAAGCCCACTCGCATACACACTCTCGTTCCTCCTCGTCGCGCTGTCATGGGGCTTCACCACACCGTTCATCCGCCGCGCCGCGCTGACTTACACGGCGCCATCCGCCACGACCCACCCGTCCCTCAGCCCCGCGCGCCCGTTCCTGCAGCGTAAAATCGCCCTCGCTTTCTGGACCGTCTTCAGCCTGCTGAGGAAGCCGAGCTACGCCGTGCCGCTGCTGTGTAATCTGACCGGGAGCGTGTGGTTTTTCCTGCTGGTGGGCCAAGCTGGTGAGTTTTCCACGAAAACAAATCATTTCCTTTCCTTTCCTTTCATTTCAATTTTGTTTGGTTGTTTTTCCCTTAGTTTTCTTTCCTACCTTTCCCCCCTCACTAAACACTAAAGAAAATCCTTCTTCGCTTGCTTCTCGTAAGGCAGAGCCTGGCTGCGTGTGACGTGGCCGTACCGCTTTGAGGAGAATGAGAAGGGAAGCGAAGGGAAAGGAGTAAGGAGTAAGGAACAGGGAGTAGGGGAGTCTATACTATAGTATAGATGGTGGTGACTCTGCATCTGAATATTAGTAATTTGGGCCATTGCTAACGACCAGGGCTCGAACCTAGAACTCTCACTGACCGTGCCAATCACAAACTCGCTGGCCTTTCTCTTCACCGTGCTAGGCGAGTGGTGCGCCGAAGGCAAGGTGATTACACGGGACACATGGGCAGGTATGACGCTGGTCTGCGTTGGGATTGGGCTGTGTGTCGTGTCCAAATCATGACAATCTTTGACGATGCCAGTAAGGGGACTAGTGCACACGTTACATACGGGTACATAGCAGAAGTTCGAAACCTTGTTCATTGCGTTTCTGTCTACCGTCGTTGCTGCAGTCGGTGGTGCTGAAGAGCTGCCCACTTTTCCCATTTGCTCCTCTTTGAACATCAGTACATCATCACTACATCGCAAACGTTCTCATTTTCTCCGGTCCTGTAAACTCAACCGCTTGCCTCGCTTGCGCGTTGATTCTGCCAATTCGCACCAAAGTTGTTTTTGGTTCGGAATCGCCTAAAATTGAAAATCGCCGTGTGCCATGTCCTTGTCAAAATGTGTTGCAAAAGATATTCAACTGAGGGTTTCAAAAACATCGGCCTTGATTATCTGGGATTGCGCTCAGGGGTACTAAAAGCCCCGCGCCCGGCAACGACTGATTGCTGTATCTCATCCATTGCCGCAAATGCCCAACCAAAGATATCCGAACGGGCTCGCCTAATATGCACATAGTTCAAACTCAATGCAATGGGATGTCTTAAACACCTCGGAACTTCGACAGGTTAGCCTCTCGCCTTTGATAATGAACGGAAAAATAGATAGACTTACTATTCTGACAACCAAAAACCATACTGCTCCAATAAACCTGAAAGCCGATAACCCAGCCACCGACCAAAGCACAACACTCAAGTATATCGTACCGTTTTTATCGCTGTCGTCTTCTGAACCAGTATTCAGATTCTGGAATCCACCCACATTGAGCACGGCGGCACATAGGACAAAGTTGGTAATCATCCACACTGTAACGACTGTGCTTCGGAAACTCTTGTAGTAGTCTTCTTGCTTGTCTGCTTTGCTCGGTTTGCGGACTTCCTTGGGCGCCTTGGTGGCAAACTTGGCAAGCTCGGCTTCGTACTGTGCATTGAGGTCTCCGTCATCCTGGGGAATTGTGACATCGACTTTGCCGTCTGGCTTGACCATTGCCGAGGGAAGCTTTTCCGGTTTGTCGTCACCTTTGGTACCCCAGGTAATGTCGTGAGTATTGCAAAAGGCGTAGATGTTCAGGACGTTGATGTAGGTTGGTGTGAGAACGATATACTGAACGAAGCAGGTGAACATGTGCCAGGGGTCGAAGAACATAATAGACGCGACGAACCAGAGGACGTAGGTCGAAGCTAAGGAAATGATGATAGTGAAGAACTGGTAGTCAGTAAAGACACTAGCAAAACTGAATCCAGGTTCATTGACTTGATTTTGGATGGAGCGCACTGCCAGGAATATTGCGGCAAAGGTAAGCCAAACCATGAGGAGGGACCAAAAGATGACCATGGCCAAGTAGGACTTCCTAGAACCTTGCGGACGATTACCCATAGCCAGAATAAAACAATAGAGAAGTGTGCCAATGTAGACAATCTCGAAGACGGTCCCCAGCACATTCCCGGCGGTTGAGAGTGTGTCCCTGGTACCAAGGGAGGAAGTGAGGAGTTTGAAGACCAGGAAGAAGTTACCGATTGCGAACCAAGCGAAGAGCATGTTGATAGTTTGGTAGACGTTCTCGATGAGAAGCATAAGTTTCCGGAGCGCACTATGATCGGATCGCCATAGTTGGAAGAAGTGGGTAATGGCATAGATTGCGGCAAAGAATGAACCGTTCAGCCATCTTCGCCGCTGAAGGATGAATTCAGCAATGCCATCAGGCACATCCGTCTCACCACTTGCTGACTTGACATACTGCAGGATCCATCTGCAGTTGCGCTTACTGACGAGCTCGAAACATAAAATTCGGTCTTCTGCCAGGTACATGTTGGCGGTGAAAACACCGGCGTCGCCACCGTGCAGTGTTTCACCCTTGAAGTATTTCTCCAGAGGCCCTTCGCCGTTCTTGTCGTTCTGCAGAGCGACATAACGATATGCTGAGAAAGCACCTGGCAGCACGGAAATGAAACCAAAGGCAGACTCGAGAGGTTTGTCCAGAATATTCGACATTTTGTACTCGAAGTTTTGGGTGGCAACAAGAGGATTCAAAAGGTTCTTGCCTTTATCCAACATGACCTTGATCTCACCACAGGCACCACCACACATTGGCTCCAGATCGAATGCCTTCCACAGCTGGTAGATCGAACTCTTACCGGGCTTAGTTCCAGCATCGAGCAGGACACAGACATTTGGATCCAAGACACGACCGAAAGCCTGGAAGAACCACCTGTGGGAGTTGATTTTTTTCTGGTTTTTCTCCTTCAAACAGAATAGCATCTGGACCGGGGTGCCGGATCGTGGTTTGAGATGGACTGTTTGGCCTTTCAGCTCGAGCCCGACCTGGGTGGTATACTCGTAGATGTGTGCAGTAACATCCTTGCCGTTGACCTGCTGTTTGGCGATTCCATCCTGATACACACCGAGACCGGCTAGCACGGCCTTTGTTCGCTCATTGATCTTGGCGCGACCATCACTGACAACACACACGACGATCTTCTTCCACGCATCCTTGCCCCACGTCTTGCTTGAGGTACGACCACACATGTACTCGATATTCTTGAAAACCCCGATCAGAGTGCGGGCGAACAAGAAGTCGTCTTCATTGTACATGGTGATGACGATGAATAGCTCGGTCTGTCTCGGTTTGGCAAAAAGGCGCTGTCGTAAGGTGAAGCGTTCGTTGTAAAAGTCTTTGGGGTCGCAAGTGGCAGCCGAGTAACGCATGTGGGTGAATTCGTCTCTTTCGGGAGGGGTTGCGTGCGGTACCTGGCTCAACAGCTTGGGAGGTATGGGGCAATCAAGGACTAGATTGCCATTGAAAAGCTGGACTTCTTTTACCGTCTTCCACCTCCTCACTCCTCCCTGAGGAGGCGGGGTTGGTTCGTGGTCTGGCTCATCGTGGTATTGATCTGGTCCATAAGTGTCTTCTGATGCGGCCAAGATAGGTCGATGGTCATCGCCCGGAGTATAACGGTCTGGTGGCTGATCGTAAGGGTTGAGAGGGTATTCCTCTTGAACGCGAGGAGAATAGGGCTGGTTGTAGTATGCGTCATGATGTTCTTCAGGGTCGACCGAGTAGTCTCCAGTCGAATAGTTTAGAGGTTGGTGGCCGGCATCATAGCGTTCGTTGTGACCATAACTGCTGTCGATATTCTCAACCGAGAAGGTTGGTTGCATCGCCAGTCTGTCGCTGGATGCCATGGGCATCTGAAGATGTTGCTGTGAAGGGGGTGCTAAGCCATAGTTCTGTTGCTCATACGGTGGGAGAGGTCTTCCTGGTGACGGAGACCGGTTGTCATATTGAGGCGGACGTGTAGGTGAATCTTGTCGAGCTGTCAGCTGTCAGTTCCAGCGTCTTCGCACGAGGTTCAGGTTGTCGCTTACTCAAGTTGTACGCCATCTCTGGCAATGGAACTGGTCCGTGACCAGCAAAGGAATGTGACACTTCAGAGCGACAAAGGTGTTAATGCAGCGTTGGACAACCACTGTGTGCTTTGAGTTTGGAGGGATGACAGGCCTTCCACGGGCTCGCAAGCAATGTGAGATCTTAGACCAATGCTTGACTTTGTTTACTGCTTGCAGATCGCTGCGGGCCGATAATACAACGGGCGAAGTTAACTGGCCGATCGATGACTTGCTTTCTCAATTTGCAGTATGTGTCGAGAGATCTCGAGGCAAAGAACACAAATTGGTTCGCCTGCTGTACGAAGCATGAATTGCGCTGGTGGTATAATATCCTTTGAGCCGCTGCTCCTGCGCAACTCGCGTGGCTGATGAGTTCAGGGTGGAGGATGCCCCAGACTAAAATGTCCCGGAGCAAGATTCTGCCAACTGAATCAAAGCACTAAGCCTATTGAGAACACGTCGCACGCGTTGCTAGGACGAATTAGCTTCTCGTCGTGTCTGCTCCTGCCTCTTTCACCCCAACAGCTCAGCTCCACTATTCGCTACAAGGTCGCCAAGGGCTGCCTCTGCGCCCAAAACTATAAGCGTCTGACGTGCATGGCCACGGCAAGCCACACCAGGGAACTTCTATTTTTGTTCTTTCCACGACGCGTCCAATTTTTCCCGCTCCCCGTTCGTAATGCTCTGTGCAGTCGACACGTAACACTACTGGCATTCCATTGCGCTACCTGCCGAATTTCTCGACAGGAAAAATTTGCAAGGGTCTTGCCTCAAAAACTGCATGGATACTTGACAATTGCAGATTTCCCCAATGGTGCGACAGCCCTCAAAAGGCTGAAACCAGGTTAGCGAAACCTATTTTCCGAGCCGTCATAGCAAATGCAGCTTAACAGAGTATACCTGTATACTTGTCTGCGAAGAGTGGGTCTTATCAACGGTCGCCTCAATTTAAACCTTTTGAACCTGATATAAATCGCCTCGCACATGCTTTTCACGAACCCGAACATTATAGAAACCACGCTCCCTTAGTGACACGTCTTACTGAAGCATACCTTGAGGGACGCGCAGCACATGTCAAAAGAAATGAGCTATACAGAGTATCCTTCCGATATGTTATGTTCTAACCAGGCGTCGAATTGGGCAGCCCAACTTTCGATAATATGTCCTGCACAGACTGGGGTGGTACTGTCCCTTGACCCTCTGCATCAAGCTCTCGCATGGACTTCAAAGCTTCAGCCCAATGCGTCTCTTCTACACCCTCACCTTCCTGAATCAGCCGCCAGTTGGGACTAGGTTCTGCTCTGAGCCATTTGAAATCGTCTACCTGGTCAAATATGTTGGCCTGCTCGTCGTGCCGTGTGAAAATCGAACCTGGAAGAGCTGCAAATCTGATATGAGAACAGTTCTCGATGATGGGTCGACTGGTGCAGAACAAGTAAACATTAACATTATGTGATTCGTGCATGCGAAATTGATGGCAGGAGAGGGCGATGGTACTGTTCCGGATGTTGGTGAGATGTGCCGGCCCCTTGACGCTGGGAGCAAGCAAGAAAGAGGACTCTATGTTGTTTAGTGTTAGAAAGGGTGGTACGAGAAGATCAAAGTCGGGTGTGAGGTTAATGATCGAAGAAGAAATTTCAGACACGACAATTCCATTTCCACGTTGAGGCTGGTCAGGTTTATCTTGATCAGTTGATGGAGGATGCTTGATATAGGTATTCGATCTGGCGTTAATGATATCCAACAAACCATTTGCGTCCCCCGAGGCCGGGTTTTGAGGTCGTTCTTCACTTCGGTCTCGACTAGACGAGAGATGTGTCGATGGGTAAGCCAAGGCCGGGACTGGTAGACTGTGGGTAACGCGGTCTTCTGGCTCACGTAGGTGGCTCGGTGTTACTGATCGGGAAGTGGTTGCTGAATTCTCTTCGGACGAGGTCGTACCGAGCCGCTTCTTGAAGGAGAATTTCGATTTGGGTGCATGACTGGCCTGGACGAGGGCAAGTTTGTCGCGCAGATCTCGAATTGCTTGGTTGTAACTTCGTTGGTCGTAAGAGGGAAGCTCTCCCGAAGCATCGGCAAGTTCTGCAGCCAGCTGTGAAATGCGCGCCAACACGACATCTGCACTGGTTCTTCGATTTGACTCGGCCAGCGACGGTGCAGAAAGAGCTGCAATTTCTTCCTGCAGTATACCGACCTGTTTCCGGAATTTCTGGTGGAAGCTAGGCCCCATGGCAAGGCTCGACTCTGGATCCTCTATTTCCGACGTCATTTTCCCGAGAAGCCTAGGGGAAGAAATTGAGCACGACTTGGATCATAGGAGATGCGGAACTGTGGTCAAGGGAATGATGGCAACACGATTGATCCAGTTCTCTTTTGTTGGATGACTGGGCTTACTCATCTGCACGATACATGCAAGACAGGATGAAAGAATGATAGGTGACCAGGTAGGCCGTGAGCGGGGCAGGGGCGAAATCTACATACTACGTTGCGAACGTCGCAATATAGCAAGGCAATCGGTGAGGTCGGGTTGTGCACCTGCTGACCTACATGAATAGAGCATGCTAAGAAGACCACAAGCGCACTATCTTGCAGCCGCCCGATCCACACGAAGCGTGAGCTCGACGGACAGCCAATGAATGCAATGGCCTGCATTTCAAGAAAAGGTGCATTTAATGCATAGATAGGCATGAGGTTGAAGTTGACTGATCATCCATGTGCGCCAAAACTGCCTTGCAGAAAGGGATGGTGGAGAACAACGTTGGTTCGAGGCAAGTAACTGGGCTCGGCAAGGCGTTCTGAAGCAGGTAAATTGCGCACGATTGCGATATTTGCAGTGATTGATAACGGCAGGAGAAAGGTGCCAAATGCAAAGCATGTTTGAACCAGAACCTGCACGCCGATGTACCATACGTGACGCCTTCAACATTTCCCCCGAGCACTATATTGTTGTCTGCAGGTTGCAGGTGGTCCATCTCGTTGTATCAGCTCGGCGATGTCAACACAGACGCATGGGAAGCAGAGGGTCAAGATCTGCAGCGAGCGAGGCGTAATCTTGACCGGGTGTTGGACTTTCAAGTGATCTTTGTTATATACAGATTGAGAGCAATCTTGAGCATTTTGCTGCGCCTTTCCTAGCAAGACTGGTGCCTTGACTTGTCCCCGTAATGTGTCTATTTGATACCGGCATCTCGTGCTCGCTGGTCTTCTAGTTGGGCGTAGAACTGATCTCGGGCTCTGACCCTTGGAAGGTGGAAGCCATACCACCCTAAAGCTTGGTCAGTCTGAGGTCGACCGGGTTCTTGATCTTGGGCATTACTGACACAGATATCCAAAGGTTGTTCCCAGACCACCAGCGATGCTCAAATCCAGCACTAGGCCTTTTCTCAGCATCTACGCATCCAAACATTAGCCAACGTTCCGTTCTCTGAGAGGCGAAGGGGAAAGGACCCACTCCTTCAATCGGTTTGATGGGCATTTTGAGGGGTGCAGCGTGTCGCTGCGTGCGTGAGATCTGGTCTGAGAACGGACGGATACCCTTGTGCTTGACTCGGCCAGCTGTAACGCGCGCGGGATGTTCGTTGTGGTTGTAGCAGAGCTCGAATGGGGGCCGTTCGTTTGATTGAAGTCACAGGTTGAGCTGCAACTCGGAGCTTTGCTCAATGCTTGGCGGCCTCGCCGCTATGTACGGCAGGCGCCAAACTGCGGCCACAAGTCACTCCAAGTGCTCCACCTAGTCTAATTATTAGCAAATACGAGAATACTAGTATCGTTCCCAGTAATATCCTCCACACGACTCGGAGTCCATCAATTTGAATATCTCGTTGAATATCTCGATTCTATCGGGCGTTTCTCAACTCAACAGCCAGCAGCACCGTCTCGGTCATGACCTTATGACACGCTTCCGTATTGGCACCACTCCTTTGTAGTCGCCACGGCCATGTCGAACGAAGCGAGCGACTCTCCGCGGCCGAAGCGACAAAAACTGCCATACCACCACCGACACCACATCCGTTACAAGGCCCCGGCCGTGCCAGGTGAACCGGCTCTATTGCCACAAGAGCTTCTTGACAGGCTACTGTTGGAGAGCATCAAGACAATCTGCGAGGAGCAGGCCTACAGACAGGGCATTGACGCACCGTGGATCGATTCGGTTGCACTTGAGGCATTGCGCAGTGCGACAGATGAATTCGTGCAAAATGTTTGTTCCAAGGTCGTTCGCTCGATGGTCGCTGCGAGACGAACCGTCCCTATTGCTCCAGACTTTGACTCGGCCTTCTACGCACTCGATCTGCCGCTGCCAGACGACCAACTTCTCCCGTACACGAGCACGGCCGAAATCAACCGGCCCCTCTTGCCCACTCCTCCCCCCGACGACGAGTTTCACCACAGCTATGAGCTTCCCGAACACCTCCTCGGTCCCGAGCTTAGTAGGCAGGGAGACCTCAAGCAGTTCAGCTTCAATGTCTCATCACTTCCGCCCGTGCCATCCGCCCACACCTACCAAGCACATGATGTTTACCTTGAACGAGAGACCGACTCAAAGCGGATACGAGAACTGGCCACCGAGGAGGGCAAATTGGGTGAGCAGGCGTTGCGAAAGCTGGCTGGCGCGGTCAATCTCGACGCGGCCTTGTCGACCGAGCCCGAGACCAGATACGTTCGAGATCGAAGACCGAGGCGGTTGAGAAGAGGCCCCGTCTTGACCGAGGAAGCCATGTTTGAGGACACGATGCGAGACTTGGTCAGATCCGAGCCGCGAGATTTTGAGTTGGGCCCGGTGGTCTCGTCAGAAGCCCAGTACCGCATGCCGGACGAAGGCCGAGGGAAAAGACGACCCGTCGCCCACACGGCTAGGCGTACGCTGTCCACCAAGTACAATCTGCTTCCTCCACCGTTGACCAAGCCGGCTCCAAATCCACTTCCACTTCCACTTCCACCTCCACCAGCAGACACGTCAGAAATGGTCATGGGCTTTGAATTGTGAAGCCGTCCCGGACTTTCGGACTTTCAAATTTAGCGCAGGCGTTGGTCGGAACGGTTGCTTTTGGCCTTTTGGCCTTTTGCATGAGATACCCGGCATGGTGTTAGCTAGAACATTGAACATGGTTCATTTTCCCGACCACAAGTAGCTGCCGTATCTGGCGAAAACATTTTGGTTGTTGGAAGTGGTCCTTTGTGCGTTGGCTTGTTCCGCTGCTTGCTCCTCCAGCAGCCTCTTGCTGGCCTTCCACTTGTGTCTTCCCTCCCACGCCGTTGTCTCGACATTGAACTCCTGATTCCCAAACCGGCACCTTCTAAACAGTCTAACGAAAGGATAGCACACCATCTGACCCCGCGTACCCGACTGTGCTTGTCCTAGGATTTGGCGATGTTCCATCTCTTCCTGCGTAGTGCAGCTGTATTGCACCAGCTCGAAGAGCTCGCAGTCTCTTTTCAGGTCAAAGTCTCGCGGTAGTTTTCGGGATTTTTCTTTGTAGTCGACATCGTACAGGTGAATGCGCTGCTCAAGTTCGCTTAGTGGAAATGTCTTCTCGGGTGGTGCCATGATGGGGGCAATCCACGGCTGCTAGCAATTGATCGAACGGACGAATGAACGAGCGACAGAACAAACGAAGATCTCGCTGCAGCAACTCTGTCTCGCGTCACAGACCTTGACCCGAATTCATTTCCTACTATCGAAGCATCCCTGATGAGAATGTTGCCATGTCCGCCGAAGCATTGGGCGCAAAGCTGCTGGCAGAAGTCCAGCAAGATTCTCTGGCTTCGGTGAGCACACCACCACCATCCCAAAGCTACCCGACTATCCCCCATCGGGAATCCTTGTTGGTCTTTACCACCTCGACTGCTTCATTCTGTCCAACTGTGACCTTTTCACGTTTGTTGTCATTCCCTTCCACATGCGTCAATAGATTTGCGAGCCTCTCTCTGAGCTTGCTTCAATTGGAGCTGTTTGTGCTTGCGACCATTACATTGCACCACCGTCCCGCCTCCTTCGTCTACATTATCGGCCTACTAATATGCCTTTGATTTAGCTTCTCGCTGACCTTCGTGCTTTCCATGAGCCTCGACCCAAAGGAGTGACAGGTGTCCCAGAATTAGACAGTGTGATCGAAGCTCACCGTTTTGCTCCGCTACGTGACACAGATGCTGCCGGTGCTGCCTCACTTTGGTCTGATACCGACGAGCACTATGACGACAATGTGCGTTCGGTGCAGGAGGAAGACTTTGATGAGGCCACATCGCGCGAACAAATACGCATCCGGAAGCTGAAGAAGCCAAAACCGGTCATTGTCAACATTAGCCATGCCTCGGAAGGCCATTCTGCTGCAACCGCAACTCTCCTCCACCATCTCCTCTCCCTTGCTGTACTGCCCCAGGCTTTGGGAGGTTTCCAGAGCCTCGTAGTCTACATTGACTGCGCAAACACCTTCACTGCTCTCCCACTTTACCGGACTGCCATTGCCATTGCCATTGCCCGTGCCCGTGCCGGAGCCAGGGCCAGAGCCGATGTGCCAGGCAGTATCGACACCAGTGACCCGCTTTCCACCGCTGCAACAGTCAAAGATGCATTGCAGCATGTTCACATGCTGCGCTGCACTTCGTCTCATTCTCTGCTTGACAACCTGACCGCTCTCCCGGATTATCTTCTAGACCGCCACGCACACCACTCAAGCCAGCGGAAACTGCATCTAGTTCTAGTCAATCAAATCAACCAGTTCACCTGGCAGGATCGCTTCAACGCTGAAATTGCGCGCCTTGAAGGCACGAATCCTGTTGACAACCCTCGTGCTTCAGGCCAGGCAAAGTCCGAGCCTCTGTCTGCCCAGGTCCTTACCAAGCTCCGATCAATTCAACAAACATTCGAATGCGCAGTCATCTACACAAGCTCCAGCACAACAACAGCCAGCCCCACCCAACCCTCAACTAATTTCAACGCTACACGCCTGATTCACGGTGCCAGAGATGCACCTCGCGCTCCATCCGACACCCCCCATCCCGCACTCGACATCTACGCGAATTCAGCTCTCCTCACACTCCGGCCCTCGTACAAATCCATTGCAAAATATGCCCCGGCGACGACCCTCGAGGAATGCCTGCGCGACCGATCGAAGAGGAACGATGCCGTCAGCAAAGCCGGGTATTACTTCTCCGCGTCAGCCGGCGGATTGAGCGAGCGCAGAGGGACCTCCGAAGCTGTTCAGCTAGGCTTTGGATGTAAGCTCCTAGACGACGGTGGTATCGCATTTGACTAGTGGTGGTGTCTCTAGGAGCAATCTCTCTGAGAGGCAGTTTTCGGCAGACTTGGTGGCTCGCTTTTTGGTAGAAGTGTTTCAATATTCGGGTCACTCAAGGGGTGCTGGAGCCTGGACCACGTCCATTCGAGAACCGATCGAAATCCAGGAGGAAAAAGAACGGCTTTTTTCTTCCGAGAGAATCTTTAGACTCGCCGGGTAGAACTCTACAGCTGATTAGGAGGGGCAGAAGCCAGTCTAACTCTCAATCTCATCTCTGTGACCCTGTCGGTCTCGCTTATCTTTTCGTCACTTAGCAAAAATGTCCGTCCTCTGTCTCTGTGCTCTGGTAGAATGTGTACACACTCTCTAGTAATTGGGAGCTATTCATTCCCCCCTTCTTCTCTACGAAGTACTCTACTCTCGTTGCACACAACGACGTTGCTTTGTCAGCCTTCCGCGTTTCATAGATTTGAAAAATCATACACTCTTCTGGCCCGCGTCCTTCGGTGTGAGTTTGAAACAACGCATCATGTCATGCATTATCATTCTTCTGTCTCGACTCTCGATTCTCCACTCTCGGTCTAGTGGTATGTATGCACAAATCAAAAATTTGGACTTTGCTTCTTCTTCTTCCTCTAAGCTACCTGCTGCTGACGTCCTTTTTCCCTGCGAATTTCGATTCAGGTAGAAACACCCGCACAACCCCGTAGACGTCTGTCTGTCTTTATGTCTGTCCAGAGCCAGAAACCCTTTTGTCTGATAATTCGAATACTCATCTGGCCTGCGTAACCACCATCTCATATGTGCACAGCCTTTTGATTTCCCTTCTTTCCACTATACCCCTTGCTTCAAATCAGTCAGTCGTCTAGCGTAATCGCAGAGTCAGGGCTCGATCCTCTTTGGATGACGGCGGCAGCGTTCCTCGCAATAACGTTTAGCGACGAAGTAAACGACGGCCTTATCTCAGGCAGCTCGTAAGGCTGTTGTTGATCTTGGCTTCTGTGTGTCGTAGATCTGCTATTGCACGATTGCAGGGTATTTCGAGCTCTTTTAGGTGGCGAAATATCTTCGTCCACCGCCGCCGCCGCCGCTTCCACTTCTTCACTTGAAGACACTCGCCGTCGTCGGGAGTTCTTACGGCGCTCGTTTTGACTGCTGCCGCCGCCGCGGTTGTCGAGAGCTGGCGAACGAATTTTGCTTGGAATATCGGATAGATCCGGCAACTGCTGATCATGATCAGCATTGTCCAATAATTCCAGAGACATCCTTATGCTCTTCGTAAACTCGGTAATAGCCGAAGTTGGAGGCCCCGATCGATCGATAACTACTGATGACTGTTCTGTATCCTCAATGGTTTGGACCAGGTGTTGCTCTTGATCGCTATCACTATCGCTGAGCTCGTCGATATAAACAGACGTCTCTTTCGTGGTAGACTGCTTCTGAGTGAGGGATCGGTTCAACCAGGAATTCCCAAGGGCCCCACCCAAGAGAATTCCAAGCACTGGTGGTACTGAATTACCCAGACGCTTCATCTGTGTCTTCAAATTACCAATAAGGATAAATTGATGCAACCCATGAAACAGTTTGAGCTCTTCCAAGCTGACGACGCGGTCAACTTGCCAATGAATTGTCCCTGGGCCCCAAGCGTCCATAATGTTGAGTGAGGTTAAAATAGTGCGAAACGGCCGGTTTGGGTGTATACGGCAAAGAGTACCTGCTTGAGCAGTCTTTTGTTCTCGGTGCTTTGACTCAAACCATTCCCTTTCTTGAGTATTGAGCCTAGGGTAAGCATCCGAGAGATTGCCCATCCGCCCTCGCGGTCCTTGAACCGCTTTTGGCACTTTAGCAACGATCCTAGAAATGAATTGGTCGAGGGGTGCCATGGGCACGTGGTTTGGAAATAACGGATTAAGAGTGGTTTTATTGTTGATGGGATTGAGATGAAGGGTTACTGCGCTGGCGGTCGCAACTGGTGCGAGAACTGGAGCCTTTCCATGCGTGGCTGGGGGGATCTCTGGAAGCGGTACCCCAGGTACTGTCGCAATGATAAAGATTCGTCTTCGAGCCGTTGCGGCACCGTAGTCGGCTGCATTGAGCTGAACAAATTTTGTCTGATAGCCAATACTAACTAAATGGCAAATAGCTTGACGCAATGCGCTTGGCTTCTTTTCCGACGTATCGTCAATTCCAAGCACATTTTCGATCAGTACCATTTCCGGCAAGAACATCTCAATCCAGGTAAGTGTATGAGCAAGGAGGGAACAATTCTTTTGTGAATCCATCGAGTCTTTGCGAGTGTTCAACTTTGTGTAACCCTGACATGGGCAACCAGAAATTATGAGGTTGAATACCGGGAATGGCCGCTTTCCAGAATAAAATTCCTCTAATATCTCCAATAATACCTCATTAACATCTCCGGTACGGTACTCACAGTCTGAGTGGTGACAATTTGCTTGGTACGAGAGAAGTGCGTGCTTATCGCAGTCGACTGCCAGGACAATATCGATAACTGCCCTGCTGCCCTCCCGGAGAAAGATATCGAACATTCCGCAACCTGAAAATAGACTAGCAGCCCTGGCTTTCGCATCTGAGGGCCTAGCGAACAAAATAGATCCAGTGTTTGTTTGAGGCGAGGTGTAAGCTGCCTTTTCATGCTGAGGGCAGCAGCCAATATCAGTTACAGTAATCTCACTTATTGTACCTTCATTTCTCTGCCACTTCCGATGTACAAAAAAGTCGTCTCCAACCTCTGCATGGTCTCGGTTGACAGATATTCTGTAAGAAGCCATGACATCTCGAAGAAGAATCCTTCCGCAACAGCATTCGTCAGAAAGGAAGAGTTCATTCCCAATAGGATAAAAGGCCTTTTTGAAGACTATAGACTTCGTTCGAGAGACTTGACAGATCGCCTGCTGCGGGACAGCTAACCAGCGAACATGGATGTATTCACCAGTGTGGGAGTGTACAATTCCGAATTTGTACCGCGGCGATCCATCACGGTCAGAACGTGATCTAATGGCCACCGCTTTGCCCAGGAGTTCATCTGCTGGGCCAAAAGGACTTCGGCATAGGTCACTTGCTTCCTGAAGCCGAAGCGCTGCGATGCTGACTTTATCCTCGTCGTGCTTCTCGAAGTGGTTTCTTTGACTATACTCGTGCTTTCGTCCAAGGTTAAGTGCAGTTCTCCTTTCGTTCTGTTTTTCGATGAATACACTGGGAAGCGAGACCCTCTCAAGAAGGTTGTAACGTCGAGGTCCCCATTCCGGAAATGACGTAAGAAAACACTTCTCAACGTGCTTCGTCACTAAGGTATTCGTCCTTAGATTGGTCTTGGTCTTTGTAGGCAGTTGTCCCAGATCCTCCCATAGAGGATGGGCCAGTAGATGGTCTTTATCCTGGATTTGACCAAAGATGAATGGGGTGTGTTGTGCACACGCTAAATGTCCGCGGAAATCTGTGACATTACCGCAAGATTTGTGCCAATTGTTGAATTCGGAATCATGTTTGTGCCATTCTTGTAGCTTCTTGATGAAGTCGGACTTGAAATCTTCAAGATTTGATCTCTTTCCCACGGACGAAGCCCATGTCAGGAAATCTGTTATGTGCTTAACAAAATCCACGAGCCATAGAAAAGGTTCAAAGAACTCTTTGTAGAGAACGTGTGGCTTTCGTAGTTGATAGCAACAATTGTGTAGTTGACTGGTTTTCGTCTGCACAAAGACTCCATCTGCGCAGGAATTTGACGTTGGTTGAAGGTCGTTATTCAGGCGGCCTAACTCGTCGAGGGATACTTTGCTAATAATCACGTTTTGGACGTATTTTGGAGAGTCGTCGTTGTAACAAATCTGCCCGCTAAAGCAGTATCTCGAAAAACTAGCCTTATTGTCGGGACTTCTCTTTTCTGATATCTTTTCTAACGACTCCAATTGTCGATCATTCCCTTCCTTATAGACTTGGAAGTCTGAGAGCTGCAATATCACTCTTTGGCTTGTACGTCCGGATCGCGGAAAACGAGAAAGTTTTCGAAGGACTTCAAATTCCCGTTGTTCGATATGGTCTTCCGAGGAATTGGAGTCGGTATCGGCAGCCAGAGACATCGTGGAGTAAAGATCCGAAGTACCCGTGCGGATTTCAGTGTAGTCTGTCAAGGAGCATAGCTCAGTCCTTCAATCCTTAAAATAGCAGTTCTCGTTGCACAGAGAGAAACCCAGAAAAGCATCAACAAGCATAAAATACTAGACCACCAATTCTGATCAAGGTGGAGGTTAATCTGCGCTCTGCAATGAAGGCAGGATCTGGAAGGAGGACGGTAACTGTAGGGTTAGAAGCTTTATGA
This sequence comes from Incumbomyces delicatus, assembly GCA_017655985.1. Lineage (NCBI taxonomy): Eukaryota > Fungi > Ascomycota > Eurotiomycetes > Chaetothyriales > Trichomeriaceae > Incumbomyces > Incumbomyces delicatus. The sequence goes on from JACJVS010000004.1 coordinate 922,619, forward strand.
TCAGAACAGCAGATCACAAACAGTTTCCTTATTATGAATTGGACCTGCACTTTCGACCGAGTGGGTGATACTTCATATGAACCTTCACTGAGCTTGGTAATCTAACGACGCAAATGTGAGCGCTTGGTGACATGTTCCTGGTTGCTGTCTTAAACCCTTGAGCGCAGGGTGATAATGAAGGTCATGTTGACTAGATTGATCATTGGATCAGTTAATGAATCCCACTAGGCCCTTGATATTGCTTGACAGTTCCAAGACGAAGTGTGATGCATGGTGAATTCACCTTGAAGCGGGGAGTGCCTCGCTGCCTAGATCTTTGCATTTGTGCTATTAGTATCATAATAGAATCTAAACCGACTTTTCCTGAAAACGTGGAGTGCATGGAGAAATCAAAACTTGGGGAATTCACTCAATGCCCCCTTCATCATCGTGGCCTTGGTCGTAGTCGTCGTTATTCTTGTGTTTTCTTGGTGTACAAGCTCACGGACGAACCTCCGCATCCGAGGGTCGTTCTGTGCGTCCTTTTCTATGGCTTGTGATATTGAGATATCTCCCTCTTCCAACACCGTCCCTTACTTTCCCGCTTTGGCGAATGCGATGCTCGTCCAAGGCCTCAAAAGACGCGTTCGATGAGTTCGTGGAGCTCGTCATGGTTCGTTGTGTCATCTCCCGTGGAGAATCTTCCCGTCCTTCATCACCAGTGGCTGTCGTATGGGGTAGACCACGGTGACGTGCGTCATACTGGTGAGCATCGTCTGGCTGAGGGAGTGCTGTAATGTCGTTTTGTGAAGACAGCTCTTCGAAATGATTGAGGACAATTCGGCTCCTTGGCTGCTCACTCAGCATCTTTTGCCACTGTCTTTCGAGCTTACTGTTTGGTTCTTGAGCTACTTCTGCCGTCGCTAGACATTTCTTGACCTTTCTTTTGAGGTCAAGACATATCTGGTGAAATGCCTTAACACATTCGTCGACGCCGATTTCGGTAATATTCGGCGGAACACAACCTACCCACAAATCCACAAGCGCTGCGAACGACCCCGGAGGGTCGAGGAGGAATGGTAGAGCTAGTAGTCCTTCCTTCGAGAGTGGGGCCAAACGTTGTTTGACTTGTTGAGCTGCCTGGTGCTGCGGTTCATGGAAAACGTCTTGTGCTGCATTCCAAGAACAGATACCATTAATAAATGTCTTGAATTCGGGTGTAGCGATTGCGATAAACTTATTCATTGGCTCCATCCACGGTTCTTTTTGGCCGAATTTGGATAGATTGGCAAGCACAATCAAAGCTTTTGCGATTAGTGTCAAAGTGCGCCGACTCTTCTCAGGCGGGTGGTCTGCACGTGTTAGTAGACTTTTTCGCGTCAGAGCAGGATGCTGACTCACCATCAAGTAATCCGAATAGCTTAGGGTTCAAAATACAAGGACAGAAGAAGCGAAGGAATAAGAAGCCTGAGACACTCGTATATTTGACCGTCCTGATAAATGAGCCATATCGATCCTCTGCGCAAGACCCAACGTGCTTGAGAACGTTTCTGATGCCACTAGGACATTTTGGAACCGAGGATGCGACGGCCTGCCAAAGACTGCTTGTATGAGCAATCAGATTTGACCAATTCCTTTCGAGCTCCTCTGGGGAAGATACTTTGTTCGGATCAACCTCACAATTAGGGTTGGCTGCAACAATGGCCCGGAGCTTCTCCCCTAGAGTACGTTCCAGATAGTCCTTTCCGAGCCGCCTCATGTGAGCTTCCAAGGCTTTGGTGACTAATGAGTTGCCACGGAAAAGCAGGTTTGCCTCCATTGTCGCAGATCGGCTGAGATCTCGCACTAGCAGTTCGCGTTGCTCTGCCGATTCAAACGAGTCACTCGACTGAATACGTCCTGAGAATCTCATTCTAACGCTAGGAGGCTGTTCTCGATAGATGCCATCAATCTCCTCCTCGACCAGGTTGTTGATCCACTCTTCCGCCTTTCCAGTGCTTTGGAAGATGTCTAAAAGAACGTCGGATAGAGCCTTCAGTTCTGTACCCAAAACGTGGCCTAGTTGTGATGTGAGACTGTTGTCAAAATTGTGGAGAAGGTTAGAGAGGTCTGCATATTCGGACTCCATGAGGACGACTTTCTCCTCCAGGCTTAGCTTGATGAGGGCCTGACCAATGTCTGTGCCATTGCTATCGAGTAATGGCCACCATTTTTCAACGAACTTGCGTTGCTCCAGGCTGTGTAGTGCTATGTCTATCCTTCCAAACAGGGGATCATGAGACGCAATTTCAATGGCCTCAAAATTCGGTTCGTTCTGTTCTGTTGCCATATCGTATTCAGCCCTTGGGGTCATTGTCCATTCCCGTTCTTGAGAATTGCCCATTTTCAGCACGACGGAGACATGAGAGAGCATCGAAGGGATATCAAGCAGTGAAAACTCTTCGGCCCAGAAAACAGTGTTCGAAAACGGCTTGTTCGCGGTACGGGCTCTCAGGTCACGTCCTAGAAGTAGATCGGCATAAATGTCCGTGCCTCGTCGATCTGGTAGTGTCATGGCAGTTTTTGCATGCTGCGAAGCGGGAGGATCTCGCCACGTCCAGTCTTCTGAAAATTTTGCCTCGACTATACGTACATGAAGTGAACGTTCGATCCTGAACATCTTTCCCAATTGACGGAAAGCGCCATCACTCGATTTAGGTCTATGAGAGCCTGATGTCTCGACCTCAGGACCGTAGAGTTCGGGGACTGTCATTGCTTGGAGAAGAACAAACCATGCTTCGAAAGCGACCCTGGTGCTCAATGATAATATCAGAGGGGTTGAGGCTGATGATTTTATGGAGTTGATTGTGTACTGGGGGTGCACTGCTATGCAATTTTTTGCGCCTAATACTGATTCGTCTAGCCTTTGGATGGCACAGCGTGCCAGAGAGTTCAGCTTCATCGATCTTATAGGATTAGAGCTCTCCTCCGCGAGTAGTCGTAAGGTACCATTCTCGTGTAATGTTGAGGTCACACGTAGCCACGGGCTCTGGTCATGTGGGCTTGTTTTGGCCTTTTTGGCTTGCTGTCTGTACGAGCCCATTGGAAGCGATCCGTCCCATACAAGCATCTGGCTCGATTTTACAACGGTGGTGCTTCTGGGACTTGGGATATCCGAGAGTCGGCGACTACCTGCGCTTGCTTTGTCAACAATTGAGACAGGTTGAGGTTTGGCCATCTTGTTATAGATGCCCTTGGGTTTGAGTGGCTGCCAACAGAGCAAAGCCGCAAGCCAGGAGTCAAAAGTCTCGGGAACAGAGGGTCGTAGTTGAAAGCCAAAACCAGAGACAGGTAAGACTACACTTAAATGCATGCTTTTGGCCGCAGAGTCGTAGTGGGTTCGTACTGTACAACCTCTCAAGTCAGGGATCAAGGTCTCAACCTGAGTAACATCTCCTTGAGTCTGGCAGACCAAGCTACCTGGAGCAACATTGATTGCGCAATAGCCTGAATGCCAAGACGTTGTTCCTATCGGTTTATAAAATAGAATGCCATGCATGCGCCCGCACAATGTTTTCATGAGTTTCAAGATCTTGTCTGATTCTGATCCAAGGGGAATGGGCGAATGGACAGGTGTGACAGCTGCAGTCGTTCCCGTCTCGGAAGAAAATGCCCTACGGGGCGTCTTAGGCAACTGATGTTTTATTTCTTGCATATCTGGAAAGACAGATGTCTGAACAACCGAGGGAAAGCCAATCGACATCGCAGGATCATCGGCGCGAGTAGTAGCAGTTGACGGCGTGGTAATGGAGTTGAGCCGTTTGCGTGTCTTTTCGAAAAACGAATTTGGGGAAGTGTCTGACAACGGAGCGTCCTTGTGTCTAGACTGCTTTTTTGCCTTTCTTCTTCGGGCTTCGATCGTGCCTTCCTCGTCAGTGTTGGATACCGAAGTAGAGGGTTCATGGGAATACAGCCGATTGGAACCTGGGGGCAGGTACGATGCCGGCGAGGGAAGAGCGGTGATTTCCAGGGCGGCAGTGGTCCCTGAATCTGGAGTTACGGCACGTATAGTCGTCCCAGACATGGCTTCAGGCACTCCCGCATGGCGAACATCGCTTCGTCTTCTGCTCATGCGGCGGTCAACATTTGACACGCCATTGTGCGATCTGCTATTGTGCGATCCGCCTTTCTGGTGTGCAGTCCGCCGGCTTTGGCTGTCCATGCTGGTTCCTAGTTGTCCGCCTCTTATTCGATTTTACGCTCTGAGAGAAGGGCAGTTTGCCGAGTGTTGGTCCACAGCATTAGCATGCTAAAAAGGACATAATCCTACAAGCCTTCCACTGCTGGCTTGCAAATTGTGGTTGGTCTTCGACAAGGGATTCCTTTGACTGCTCGTTCGAATTTGTCGCAACGCGTGTCTGTACACTTTTTCTCGATGTCGAACTATTGCCACGATTCAGCACTTTTTCGAATCACGAACCGGGCTGGAGACGTCATGGCAGGCTGGCCAACCATGATCAATGCATTGCGCAGGCGACCCGAAGGACATCACAGAAAACTTGACTCTCTTCGATGCAATGCAGTAGCAATGACCGCACGCAAGTAGACAAACTCTGAGTCGTGGGCTTTCCGCCGTTGGGGGAGGGGACAATTACATTCTTCCGATTAGTTGCAGCAAAGGTGGAGCCAGGCTCTGCGCTGCATTTTGCAGGTTAAACCCTGCTCGCCCTGGTCACTGCGAAAACTCAACGAATTCTCCGATCAAATGACACGCCGCCGAGTGTTTACAGCTTTGTACGAGTTTCCAACTTGCTTCGTAAGAGCACGACGGGTACAGCACCTACGGTTTATACTTCATGACGCGAATTCAATCAGTATTGCTTAAATAGTCCGTATAACATTTCGCGGGTTGCTGCATAGCTACGTCTGCAAGTTTCTACATCTCTACAATGATAACCATTGCTTCGTTGTTAGTAGCCCGAGAAGCCCTAGCAGTTGTAGAACTTGCCATAACGTTGATTTGGGCTTAATGGGTCAGTAGGGGTAAATGGGTCACCCGGAAGAAAATCCGATTCATGTGATTTTTAGGTGACTGACCCATTTACCCGAAGTATGTGTGTTGATCCTTGCATAATTAAATGCCCTAAGAATGTAACCAATACGAAGTACTGGCGGTGCCGAGCCTTGAACAAGGACTTGTATCATCATCTCCTAGGGAGCAAGTTACTATTGTTATAGTGTTATTCCTCAATTCGGCCTCCTCCACCCTCGTTGAATGTGCCATACGCTCTTATTTCTGCAGCTCTGTCCTTTTGGTCACTATGCGTCAATTCTCTAGTACTTAAGCTGAACCGGACAAACAGGCAGCCAACTGAGCCGTGTACTGTCCAAGCGATGATCGCCTCACGTGGCGCTAGGTACATCCCATGACACGATGTAGATGCGCGTCAATTCCGAGAGGAGAGAGTTGCACACCTTGTCACCTAAAGAAACTCAGCAATGACAGTTGAGTATGGCGCTGAATCTCCTCCCTCGCTTTCGACCACTACCCGACCCTACTGCCGCGTCCATCTACGAAACCATTCGTGAGCACGATGAAGAAGTTGACGAGTTTGTTGTACAAGAATCCTTGGTCCTACCCGACGAAAACCCCAACCTCACGAAAGTAAACAAGAAGACAAATGCTGTCCCAAATGCAACTGATCGTCGCTTTCGAGAACGACGGAAGACCGCAGGTCACCCCAAGCGTGCAACCATGGACTCTACCAAGAATAGAAGACTTCACATGCCAGGAGGTAGGGTTGAACCTCCTGAAATTCATGACGTGGAGGACGATGTCCCAGCCTCTTTACTTATCGAAGATTCCGACAAATCCATAGACAATCCTGAGCGACGCCAGCGTAGGATTACTCGTCCTGCAAAACCACCCGAGCATCCAGCACCAGCTCAATGGCAATCTACTCACATGTGGCACTTTCATCCAGATGAAGAGGACCTGCCGGATCACAACATCCCCAGACCGGGAATCGGCACAAACACACTGGCCAATGTGAGTCCTAAAGAGAAAGCCATGTGGAGATGGGCAAACGTTGAGAACTTGGATAACTTCCTTGCTGACGTCTACGATTACTATCTGCTCAATGGATACCGGTCAATCGTTCTGCGACGACTCCTGAACCTGCTCACACTAGCTTTCGTTGTCGGTTTCTGCCTCTTTTTAACGCAGTGCATCCACTACAGCAGGGTCAAAGAGAGCACAGCCTTGAAAGAAGTTTTAGTCAAAAGATGCACGGCCCAAATGGGCTTTTTCCCCAATGTCATTTTGTGGCTTGCAGCATTCGTCTGTGTGACCCGTACCTTTCAATACGTACTCGATCTCCGGCGTTTGAAGCATCTCCATGATTTTTACCTGTACTTACTTGACATACCAGAGTCAGAGATTCAGTCAATCTCTTGGCAGGAAGTGGTCAGCCGACTTATGGCTCTCAGGGATTCCAATCCGAACATCAGAACCTCGCATAATCCTCAGGCGAAGCGTTTTATGGGCACACAGAGCAAACAGAGGATGGATGCACATGATATCGCTAATCGTCTCATGCGGAAGGACAATTATATGATTGCCATGATCAACAAAGACGTACTCGACATGACACTCACCCTACCTCTGGTTGGACCAAGGCAATTCTTCACCAGGACTCTGGAGTGGCACCTCAATTACTGCATCATGGATTATGTTTTCAATTCTCAGGGGCAGTTGCGGCAGCTCTTTCTGAAGGACACCCATCGAAAGGCCCTCAGCGATGGCCTGAAGAGACGCTTTATATTCGCTGGCACCACTAGCCTGCTTCTCGCGCCAGTACTGATAATATATTTCATCGTCCAAAACTTCTTCCAGCATTTCAACGAGTATCAAAAAGACCCTGCTCAGATTGGGTCCAGACAATATAATGTCTACGCACAGTGGAAGTTCCGTGAGTTCAATGAGCTATGGCATCTGTTCAATCGGCGGCTCAAAATGTCCCATCCCTTTGCTACACGATATATCAACCAATTCCCTAAAGACAAAACCGTTCAAGCCGCACGATTCGTGACCTTTGTTTCTGGTGCCATTGTTTCGGTGCTGGGCTTGGCTACCATTCTTGATCAAGAAAACTTTCTGGGATTCGAAATCACAAATGGTCGTACCACTATATTTTACCTCGGAGTCTTCGGGTCCATCTGGGCGGTGGCTCGCGGAATGCTTCCTGACGACAATATGATCTACGATTCTGCGTATAGTATGGAAGAAGTCATAGCGTTCACACATTACAAACCAAATCACTGGTCCGATCGTCTACATGCTGTGGAAGTCAAAACGGAGTTCGAAAAACTCTACCAGTTGAAAATTGTGGTTTTGCTTGAAGAAATTCTAAGCATGATATTCACGCCCTTTGTGCTTTGGTTTAGTCTTCCAAAGTGCAGTGACAGGATCATTGATTTTTTCCGCGAATTCACGGTCAACGTCGACGGTCTAGGATATGTCTGCTCTTTTGCTGAATTCAACTTCAAGAAGCCGGCTCAAACCGGGACAGGCGCCAACGCCGGAACAAGAGCCACAAATCCCGCAGATTTAGCTGCTCAAGCTCGCGAAAACGAATACTATGCTGCCAAGGACAATAAAATGGAACAGAGCTATTGGAATTTCCTGAATGACTACAGCCGCAACCCGAAAACTGACGTACGGTACTCGTATCTTGACAGACAACGAGGGAGACAATTTCACGCACCCCCTCCTGTTCCAGGCCTCCTCTCTCCAGTCCTTCGCCATGAACGACAGACTCACGATGCAGAATCGCCCAAGTTTGGACCCCGTTCTGAAGGGCAGGATTTATCACACGAGCCTGTCGCAAGACTTAGCGCAGCCTCGCCAATGCACAGTTTATTGCTAGATCCTCATCATCAGCCCAGCACAGAGAGTGGGAGTGTTGCAATTGCGTCTCCGCAGTCATTGCGGCCTAGACGGCCAAGAAACAAGCCACGAGCTCAGCCTGCAGCCGGAGAAGCATTAATGAGCATAGTATTGAAAGAGGAGGATGAAGAAGCCGCCAACAATGAGAATATTGCGGAGCCAGGTTTTACCAGCAATGCTGTACAGAGTGGAGTAGATCTAGGGAGCTGGAAGTATGAGGATGCTCTCAACGACGAAAGTGACGAAGAAGATCCTGCAACAGCAGATGGTGGAGGAGTTTTAGGGCTGATAAGACAATTTCAAAAGGCCCATGATGACGATAAGCGGGGCGGCGCTGGAGTCTAGCATCAAAGGTTTCTGATTTGAAAGGCTCAGATCCTCAGACAAAGCCGTCACGCCCAAGCTAGTCTTCTTATTCTATAAGTAAATTTTCAAGCCGTACTAATATCTCTACCCCTTCATCTTCCCACATATAACCAGTACGCATACAGAATCATCAACTTGGTCACTGAAGATCGGTGGTGATCTTGATACGAATGGTCCTCAGCCTTCTTAGTGTTGCAATTTTATGGCCAAGGCACTTTCAGCAGTAGGTTCGCAGGGACCTGAACGAAGCCTACCTAGGTATTTATTACTAAGCTTAAATTGAACAGCTATTGGGTCAAGTTCACTTCTAGCAGCTGTCGCTACAAATACGGGTTCTCTTGGTCCACAAAGCCTTCACAAGGCGTGCGTACCTTTGATGCGACAGTCCGCTTCTGCTTTGCTGTAAGTAATCTGCCACGTCGTCTATGCAGAATCTCGGTTATGTTTAGCTTCAATTGGATGACCACTAGACCTGGACAAGTTCTTAGCAAGTGATTCTAGACACTCTCCTCATCCTGGTTTTTAATTTTCAGCCTTATAGCTGTGATGGCAGCCATGGTACCTTTGTTCTGGTCGTACTTGCCCAAGTGTCTTCATGATGCCGTGCAAACAAGATTTTGCGGCAACTGATCTCGAATCGATGCTGACACGGAGTGGAAACACTTTCGGCGATCAATATATAACTGGTAACGCGGATGTGATAAATGGGAACGTTGCTTTCATCAACAAACCAAATCCGAGGAAGGCTATTCTCGACTGGCTCTCTCCTTTGACGTTCAGGCAAATACATGAAGAGATCAGAGACAAAGCCGTCCATGAGGATGAGACGGTTCAGGCATGCCTCAGTGGCGACTTTTCCGGTAAATGGCTATTGGACTCGGATACATTTGATCTATGGCGGTCGCGCGAAGTGCGGAAATTGTGGTATCACGGAATGCGTCAGTAATCCTTCTGCAAGTATTGAATATAGGAAGGCGGCTAACGAGCTGTGCACAGCCGGTGCTGGCAAGACTGTGATTGCGTGAGTATTCGATCCGAAACCGCAGCTTGCGCCCGGAACTGAAACCAAAAAGCTCGATCATCATCGACCACTTGCTCTCATATGTGAAGCAGTTGCCAAAGTCCACAAGTTCAGCTAAGGTCGCGTACCTCTATCTCAGTTACAAAGAGCCTCACTCGATAGAACATCTACTCGGTAGCATCGTCAGGCAAATTGTACAGGACGATATCGAGTTGCCGGAACGATTACTCAATGACTACGAACGATTGCACGAGCGAGCCAACGAGTCACCCACCCTGCGTGACTTGCAGATATTGCTAGCTGAACTATCCCAAGAGACTCCAGTATATATCGTGATCGACGCGCTTGACGAATGCCCGAATAAAACCAGAAATCGCTTGGTGAACCTCATGCAGCCCCCCAGCTTCAAAGACTTGAAGCTAAACATTCTCATTACTTCACGTTTGCTGGATGAATTCCAGAAGCTAGCTGTTGGCTTCACCAGGATGAACATTGAAGCGAACAACAGGGATTTGGATCTTTATATTGACCATGAATTCGCAAGAGATGCCGATTTGCTTGAATATGGTCAGCAAGACCCGTGCCTTGTGGATGATATCAAAAGTGTTATTCGTGCAAGATGTGATGGAATGTAGGATTTCAAGATACCTATCTGGTTTCGAAGCTCTTTCTGACGCTGCTGTTTCACAGGTTTTTGCTTGCGAGAATCCATCTTCAACTTCTTGCCCGGCAGCTAAACTTAGCCGCGATCCGCCAGTGTCTAAATGACCTGCCCAGCAACCTTGATGCTACGTACGACCTCGCAATGACGCGCATACAGATGCAAACACCCGAAAGGAGAGAGCTTGCTTTTGAGACAATTGGATGGATTCTCTATTGCAGGAACCAGATGACGATGGTCGAGCTTCAACATGCCCTGGCTGTCAATCCCCAGTCAGGTTTATTCGATCCTCAGAATATTGTGCAAGGGAACAAGATACGTGACATGTGCGGAGGCTTGGTTGACATTACTAACAATAGCGTGACATTTGTACATTACACAGCTCAAACTTATTTCGCTACTCGCGGCGCGACGCTCTTTCCTGACATGCGTCTAAAGATTGCGGAGGCTTGCACCAGCTATCTTTGTCTGCCTGCTTTGGAGCAGCCAGATGACCAGGAGCAAGGTATTTCATTCGCAGATGATCTTTATGATGACCCACGAAGCCAGCTCAGCACTTTAGAACTCTATCGACTTTACGATCATGACAGGAGAAATCCTTCAGCTGAGCGTGCTTTTCAAGACCATTTAGGACAAATTACCATTTCTTCATCGAGGCTCACCTATGCGACGAAGATCGAGAAGTTTCCATTCGTTAAGTACGCTTCACGCCATCTCGGTTTTCACCTCCGCCAAATTGAACAGAACATGGACCCAAGTCATCTGCTTAAATTGTTGAAGGCTCTGCTACAGGAGAGGCCAAAGCGAAATTTTCTATGCCGTATGCTCTGGTCACTACGCTCATATCAAACCTCCTTTGAGCATGATGGTGGAACGCCCTTTGATTGCTACCCTGACTCAAGTGTATCCGAGATCGCCTTCGAAGATCGATCGCGATCATCTGAGGCCTCCTCGCAAGAACCGAGAAATGACTCCGCCGATGCACTCCTCCACATGATCCTAATCCGTATTGACAGAGAGGGTTCGAGCAATAAGCCAGATATTGTGAAACCTGCCACAACTTCTCAGGAGACCGCAGAAGAATTGCAATCGCAGCAGCGCGCTCAAGAGGTTGGATCTGGCTCAGTTCAAAGAGAGATCACCCCTCTCCATCTTGCAGCCTTCTTTGGGTGGTTCCCTCTTTTGCAGGCTTTTGTTCAAGAAGGAATGGACCTCAACGCATTGGATCACAATGGACGGAGCCCAATTGTCGTAGCAGTTGAAAAAGGGCATTTAGATGCTGTAGCAGGTCTCCTCGAGAGAGGAGCGGATCTCAATCTGCTGACGAAAGCAGGTCAGGTTGCTTTACTTCGTGCAGCGCAAGAGGGGCACACCGAAATCGTTCGTATGGCCCTCACGCGATCGGTTCAATCACTGGTAGCATTGACTCCAGATCCGTCAATCGTCAATGTTAGCGCGTCACATCATCGAAATCTATTGATTATCTGGCTCGTGATGATGGTCAAGTTCTTTTTGCAAGTCTTTAGCAAAAGTACTGAGAATTCACTATCGAGTCAAAAGGGTACGGTGCACGAGCCAAATTTGTACCCAAGTATGGGTTCCAAATCCTACGATATTCATACACTTCGAGCAGCTGGCATGGGCGATCTTGGTGAGCTTGAGCAAATGCTTCCTCCCGACGAAATTCCGAGTTGCTGGAGGGTTTCACAGGTCGATATAATTGCAATGTTTCTTGCAGTAGAGTTGGGACATGCAGATGTCGTTAAAGCTTTTCTCAAGCGAGGCACTAACGTGAACTCAGCGGACTCGAGCGGCAACACAGCCTTGCACAGAGCTGCCTTGAGAAATGATCTTGACATGGTGCAGGTAATTCTCTCACACAAACCAACGGTAGACAAGAGAAACCATGTTGGCCGAACGCCTTGGTCTGCCGTGATGCGGAAACTCCACACAGGCGAGTTGACATCAACGCAGCCCAGTGAGTCGATCTTCTTGGCTACACCTCTGCTAACTGACGCTGACAAATTGTAGTTCTTCGTGCGTTGACAGGAGCCGGAGCAAATCCGAACACGACAGACAACCAAGGTTGCTCAGCTTTATATTCCTTAGCAGCTGGTGGAAACACAGAGACCGTTCGCTACTTACTGGATCTGGGGATCGACCCTTCATGGCAAACTGACTATGGGTGGTCATCCCTGCACTGGGCTGCTGGCAATGGTCATCTACAATGTGTCAGATTACTTCTTGATGCCGGAGCCAAGCTAAACCCGCTGTCCGATACGTCGAAAACGCCACTCGACCTGGCAAGGGAGAAAAACCAAGACGTCGTTGTCAGGGTTCTGGAACAGGCTGGAGCAAAGAGTGCGAAAGAAGTGTTATCACAGACAGCAAGTGGACCTATGTGCATAGAGACACGACCAAGTCGGACATGGGCATCCTTGAGCGATGTATCTGGGAATATTGCAGCGGGTTCTCCAAGCATGCAAGATTGGAGCTATTCAGATATGTCCAGTTCAAGTGACCATGACGTCGAGGAAGAGAAGAGGGTTCCAGTGACTCTACACAGCACGGGTGATTCGACGGACCCGCCTCTGGAAGACAGCGGCTTAGGTCAGCCACGAACAGAGCGAGAGACTGTTGGAAATTCACCACCCAACAACGCAACCACTCAATGGGCTAGCACCAGCCGAAATGGTTCAGTTGATTCGAGTGAGGACCTGGAGACCTTACGAACAAGCACCAAGTTGCCGCGAAGCTCTGATGCCGAAAGTAGCGGCAGCGATTCCGAGCTTGTAGACAGAGAAAGCGTTGAAGACTTTTTGAATGATGCGGAAGCATTGGTCATGAACCTCGAGCAAGACGCAAATTTGACCACTTCGACAAAGCGGCAAGTTCTCAAGTTCTTGATTCGTGACGCGAGTGAAGTCTTCGGTCAGCTTGATGAAGGCAATTGGCACGTGAGGCTGACTGAGGACGCCCAGAATGTATGGGCTGAGACCATGGCACGATGGCAATCTTTGGCTCATGTTGCGGACTTGTTGGACGATGAGCCGGGACATGGCAATTGAATCATACACGTCTGGGCCGCCACAAGGACTGCAAAAATCGAAAGTGGGGGGTGGCGAAGGAAGGGTAGCTGGGGTGAGCAAAGTTTGCGATTCTTACCGTCTTCAATAGAGCAGCTTGAGGTCCGTAGGAGAACAAGATAATAAAGCCTTCGGCAGACTGGTCTTTGAACGTGGAGAAGCAAGATTCTAGTCTCATGAGATGTAGAATGATCCTTACATACCTCTTGCAGTGTGAGAATATTGTACCTGCAGTTTAATTCAGATCCTCGGTTCTGACGTAGTACATCGCGTCGATAGCTATGAAAGCGAAGTAGTCTGATGCGCCAGATTTGAAGCATCTCCTGGGGAAGTTCAAACATGCTCTGCAGGCTCTACGAAGGATTCAAGGTATGAAATAGTACACACTTGACGTACTGCAGTATGGCTAAACAAGAAAAGATTTGTGTCGCGCAAAACATCAAGCATGGTCCGATGTCTTGCCAAGTCGAAGTAGGGGCTCGAAGCGATGGGTCATGTCGAATGCATGTCAGGGGACGAGCACCATAGGTGATCAAGCGCATCTATAAGACTAATTTAATGCCGAAGTACTCTACAGGTACGGGTCGTAATATTCAAAAAAGTGTGGTAAAAAGTGGGCTGTTCTTTCTATCAAACATTGGCTCGATTAAATTTCCCGCATGTTCAATTGGCTGGCTGAGGACCACTTTTTACCACACTTTTTTGAATATTACGACCCCTACCTGTTATTGAGGCTGGAGACTAAAACTTGAGGAACAGATCTATTGCAAACATAATAGGTGAGGGGCATCCACACAGATGCATGTCAGATTCAAGCCAAGCGAAGAAAGTTGGACAAGGACACTGGTCTTGGCAAAACAATGTCTGATGATGCAGCTGTGAGTGGGTGGTGATACTTGCACAACTCTGATTGCCGACAGTGTCTATATCAGGTATGTCGTTGGACAAGGAGGCTATGACGCTGCTTATCATGACGAGTCCAGTGTGACTCTCGGCCGACACGTGGCCGGAAAGGGTCTTCGGCGAGAGTGCAACAGTAGTGACCAGTTACGAAGGTATAGTGACATGCTCTTTCGGGATACAAGTTGCGGGTCAGGACACATCGCATTGACATATATAGTGTCTCCATGCACAAGCTGTACTCGCATGCTACAGGATGTTAGCCCATTGGAAGAAAGTCCTGTAACAGAAGAACCTTTCAACGAACGAGGGCAAAAAATAAATCAAAGTCTCGGTTGAAGCCTCGCGAATAGCTGCATTTGAGCAAAACTCGTACCCGAACCCCTCGTAAAAAAAGTCGGCCACCATTAGTGAAGTCCAGGAGGCAGTCGGGTGGGGTCTAGTTGTTCTCGTGATGTTTGTGTGGCTTGCAATATACTAAATTAGAATACGCGACACTAGCTTGGATTCCTGCACCATTTCCCCTCAATATGATTCGTTGGGCCGCCCCTTTTCGCCTTCCTGCCCATGTTAGGTCAGGGACGTCAATGAGGCTTGCTCAGGCTCGGGATCAAATAGGGATCCTTTTTGTCCCCACTGACTGCTTTGAGACAGCTCTGGAGTTTTGCACCCCATTTGGTCGAGAAGATCTTGGACATGGTATTTTCTACTACGCAGCGCCACCATAAATCGGGTGCTTGGCTCAGAAATATGCACAAGCCGTGCGTATCAAAATTGCGGGTTACGCAGCAAGAGTAAGCAGTAAATTCGATATTATTGTATACTTTGTATTACGCCAAGTAGTAGCATTTTTGACCCTGTCAGCCTTATCGAAAAGACAGATCAGCCACTTACTGCGGCCTACGGCGCCCTGATTTACCCTTCAGGATATGGCTGAAAGGATGTTGATCAAACGAAGGATGGGTCTGACAACACTAGCCTTGTTGATAATGGAGATGATATTCCTTTTGTATCCCATCGTTGACCCATGATTACGTTCATCTGGTGTTCCGCTTCATCACCGGTAAGCCCATCCATAGCGCCACGACATCTGTATCGCTGCCATCAATCTCTTTGGCAGGCCTCCACTTTACTCGGATCGTAGCTCATTATCTCTACTGGGAAATCCTATCAACGCCTCACCCTCTACCTCGGGAGTCTAATTTTCCCCCCGGATCAATCACCCATACTCTTTATCTACAAGCGGGTACTGGTCATGACACGAAATCCACCATCGAGAGTCTGAAGAAAAACCTGTCTGGCGTGAATAAGGAAAATCTCTGACATTGCATCACGATCGAAAACGCTCAGACATGTCTTCAATCACCAACACGTAGGTAAATACAACCTAATTCGTTGACATGACTAAGCGTGCCATAGAACAACGACGTTATTGGAGAAAAGGAAGCATGGCGAATCAAAACCTATCAAACTTCGGTCGGCTTGCAACTGTTGCTTCGCTGCAAAGGTCGGCATGCTTCAAGGCTTTTGATACCTGTCTCGTACTGATGGTGATTGCAGGTTCGCTGTGATGGAAACAAGGAAGGATGTAAAAGATGTTCCGAAAAACATCTCGACTGTACCTACAGCGAATCTATGGTGGGCCGTGTGGTAGGGAAGCGGAGGAAGCGCCCACTTGCGGACTCGAAAACAACGGACCAGAATCCCAAGCAATGGAATGTTACGTTCGGTCCAGTTACGCTACCTTCACCAGCATCGACGAACGCTTCCGATCCACAATTAAAACGAAGTTGTACATTTAACGACTGGAATGATTTTGTCCAGTACGATGATCAAAGCTCACTCGACGTTTCGATATGCGACGAGCAATATGTGAACTTCGACTTATGCCAGCAGTCCGAGTTGGAAACGAATCATGAACCGTCATGCACGATCAATACTGGCTTGCCTACTCCCTCTATGAGTCCGCCAGAGAGCAAGTTCCTCGGAACATCAGAGCTTGAAGCGCTAGTGTCTAGTGCTCGGTCATCAAATACGATACCTATGGATCTAAATGCAACAAAATTTCGCATTGATTCTGCAGGGTGCCAGCCACAATTCTATGTAGACGACGATGAGACGATCTGTCTCAAGCTTCTATCACATTTGAAGCAGCAGTCGGCTCAGGAAGAACACTCGTTCGATTTTGTGGTATCATTGATCAACAAGGCAAATACTGCAATCACGCGCTTATTACGAAGCAATACAGTTAGGACTGAGTACACATGCCACTTGCTTCTAACCAATATCATGATGCATTTGGCTGCGTTATGTGAGCGTCTCTTAGATACTCAACAAGCGCATATGTGCCGAGACGATCTTAATCAGTCGTTACTAATGAAATTCGAAGACGATACCTGTTCGGACCAGAAGCAATCCGGTGACGGCGGGGATGAGCATCAGACATCAACCAGGAGCTCTGTTCACGAGTCACTTACTCTGTGTATCAGCATTGGAAACCTGTTGAAGAGAAGACCATTGAACGGGTTTCAGATTCTTGGACGCCACGAAAGCGCTCTGGTCGACATAGAAACACGGTTGAGATGTGTATGGCTATCCTTAAATTAGTCCCTTTATGAGGCAATTTGATTTGCTTTCCGTTGAATCACGGCCCTTTCTTAATGACTCTTCATAAGAATCCTCGAGAAATGCAGAGAAGCAATCGCTTCCGAAGCGTCATTATTACTTTCACATTGTATCCTGCTGAGGTCTATGGCCAGCAGTCGTTCGCACGAAGCAGAACTCAATAATGTGTTGCCTGTGTTGCCGCTGTTGCCGTTTACGGAGTGATCCCTTAATTGAAGATAGGAGATAAACCTTGTCAATGCCATGCCGGGATGGAGCCTGATGGCCCTGCATGGCAGCCCAATTTCACGTGCTTCGTAGAGCGACTTGAATCTCTCAATACCTCGCCTGGGGGATTGGTTCAAAGTTGTGTTCCAAATCGAACTGTTGATGATTATACAGGACTTTCTTTGAATTCCGTTGTGGGTACGGTGGGTATGATTTTATCATCTGGGCAATAACGTGTAGGTAATTACAACTTGTCTGCTGAGGAGCAACCATGTTCGGGATGCGTCGATATCGGCTGTTCCTCATAGTCGCTGTACTCTCTGCAGCATCCGTCTACTACTTATCACGTCGAGGGTCGTGGGATGTTGCCGATCTTGAGAGAATTGGTCAAAGCTCCTCGAAGCACGACTCGCCGCAAGCGCCCGTTGTCGAGGAACCGGTAGTTGAACCACCCCCTAGTCAACCGATAGGAGACGACGAAATAAAGCCAATCGATCCGCCGCCCGTGAAGGCCAGCTCAAGAATTGAATCAACTCCGTCCAAGAGTGCAGATGCTGGCCCTTCGAGCGATGCCACTGAGACGCCGGAGGTTCCGACGATTACGGGAGAAGAACTCCTCCTCAAGAATCCAGGTTCGCAAGCTGCTTTTGGAGACGAAGGTTCAGGCAGGCTAGAAGTTGAGCCGAGCTACAACGACGGCAGAAAATCACGTTGGCAAAGACCGAATCCACACTTTCCGCTGCCTGCACAACAGATCATAAGTCTACCCTCAGGCAGTCCACGGACACTCCCCAAGATACAGTCTTCATTCGGGAAAGAGTCTTCAGAGGCGAAAAAGGACAGAATTAGCAAGCTAAATACGATCAAAGAGTCATTCAAACATGCTTGGGCTGGCTACAAGGAATTCGGGCTGCCCCACGATGAATTGAAGCCCGTTTCAAAGAGCTTTGCCGACCCTTTCATGGGTTGGGGCGCGACCCTCGTTGATACTCTTGACACTCTCTGGATCATGGACCTCAAAGAAGAGTTTAAAGTGGCGCTTGTCGAGGTCGAAAAGATAGACTTCAAGACGTCGATGAGGAAAGACATCCCACTCTTTGAGACTGTGATTCGCTACCTTGGTGGTCTCCTGGCCGCATACGAGGTCAGTGGGGCTCAGTACCCCATCCTACTCAATAAGACGGAAGAGCTGGCCGAAATTCTCATAGGCGCCTTTGATACACCGAACCGCATGCCAATGACCTTCTACAACTGGGCGCCGTCGTACACCTCTCAACCGCATCGAGCTAGCGCGCACGCGGTCATGGCCGAATTAGGATCACTGTCTGTAGAGATGACTCGTCTGGCGCAAATCACGGGGAAGCATGAATACTACGATGCCATCGCAAGGATCACGAACGAACTAGAAAGATGGCAGCCTTACACATTGATGCCAGGCCTGTGGCCGTTGAAAGTGGATGCATCGGGGTGCAAAAAACCAGAGATTGGCCACGCTGACGATGATGAAGCCGAAGGTCTCAAACGAGTGCTTGATGGCGTGGAAGAATTCGACATCAACGGCGAAGAACCTGCAATCCTGCCGGGGCAAGATAAGCCAAACATGCCCGATGGGACGCGAAGCGACATTGTGAGACGCGATGATCCTGCTGGGAAACCTGCAGAAGAACAGAAACCGCCCTTGAAACAGATGGATCAAGAGGTTCTGGCCGTCGAGTGCACCACTCAAGGCTTAGCAGCAGAACCGAATGCCAAATCCCAAACATTTGGTATCGGCGGTCAAGCAGATTCAACATATGAATACTTCCCTAAAATGCATGCCTTGCTTCGAGGGCGCAACGAGCAGTACGAGAGTATGTACCTAGACTCTGCACGAACGATCCGGGAAAAACTGCTGTTTCGACCAATGATCAAAGAAGATCGGAAAATCTTGTTTGCTTCCAAGCACGAATTGAATCCGAAGGCCAGGACCAAGCAAAAGCAAAGCACGCTTACATACGAAGCCACTCATCTCTCCTGCTTCGCTGGAGGTATGTTTGGGCTGGGCGCAAAACTATTCAATATTGAAAGTGATCTAGACCTGGCCAAGCAACTTACTGATGGATGTGTGTGGGCCTACGAATCAATGCCTACAGGGGTCATGGCAGAGTCAGCAGCTCTGGTGCCTTGCCCCGATCTCGAAACATGCACATGGAACGAGACAAGGTGGCATGAAGCACTCGATCCACAGCTTGACGAAAGAATTGCTGCCGTGCAGGCTTGGAACCAAAACCAGAAGGCAATCTACGAGAAGTCCAAAAAGGAAGCTCTTAAAGCGGCAGCTGTCGAAGATGAAGGGGGTTCGGGACCACAGCCCACTCCTGACACGGCAGGTGTTCGAATAGAGACAAAACGTGCCGAGAGCGAGACGCCAGGTGAAGAGCCTTCAAAAACATCTTCGACGCTGGACATCGAGGAGGAGATAGAAGATGACGTTCAGGTGGCTACGGCCCCCATTCAGTTTGTGCCCAAGACTGCACTTTCACACGAAAAGTACGTCAAAGCACGCATCCAGGAGGAGCGACTTCCTCCATCGTACACAAAGATATTCGACCGGCGTTACGGCCTGCGACCCGAAGCAATCGAGTCGGTTTTCTATATGTACCGACTGACTGGCGACGATACCTGGCGGCAGAAAGGGTGGAAGATGTTTGAAGCGGTGCAGAGTGCGACTCAAACTGACGTTGCAAATGCCGCGATGAAAGACGTGACAAGTCATCTAGGAGAACTGAACGATGCAATGGAAAGCTTCTGGTTAGCAGAGACGCTCAAGTATTTCTTCCTGCTTTTTGATGAACCTGAGAACTGGAACTTGGATGAGTGGGTATTGAATACCGAGGCACACTTCCTGAAGATTCCGGAGTGAACATGAGGATGCGGTAATTGCAAATAGCATTGGGGATAGAATGGATGGCTCTCGGTCAGCCAATTTGGATTGTAAAACTCCAGGCTTTTGCACAAAGCCGTTCTCATCCGGGTTGATCAGAAACCTATTAATATACTGTGCTTGTTAGTTTTCCCCCAACCACGTGAGTTTCGGCGGGCGACTTGGACACACCACACCATTGATAGATGGCCTTAGGCCTGCGCGGCCACGACCGGCTTAGGCGTGCATGAGCGCTAATACAAAATACGTACGACGTAATATTAATCTACTTTGTAGGGTTTGCCGCTTAGTTGAGGGATCCACTGCGCCCACCCCAAAGTTTCGGGATGAGGGCCATGGACGTCACCGCACCTTCCGACACTTCCATGGCCGCCTCGCTGTCCAAAAATCCGGAAATGCTAGTAAATGTCCCATGCCACCTCAATCTAGGCGCGTTCGCAACCACCTAAACAAAAGCATTCGAACCTCACGAGGAATTCATTTCCTTCTGTCTTTGAACTGTCCACCAGGCTCGATGATCAAGTCGACATGAAGCCGGTCGTAGCATGGAACACGAGAGCACCAACAATGTCCCATCGACAGACGAATTCTGGAAGGAGATCAAACGCATCCTTGCGAAACGATGCCCGAGCCACGATGACATCGATGATGCTCTGCGATCCTACCTGACCCTACTCGAAGCGCATTACGACGAGTACATCACCACCGACGACCACCTTGGACACTGTGCCTACCTGCTATACACATCGCCATTGTTCGCCGGGAACGCTGGCTACATCCGCCAGCAATTGGTCTACTGTCTTCTACAACAGGATGATGTCAGTTCCTTGCGTATTGTGGCCACCTTCTTGCTGGAAGACGCTCGAGAAAATGAAAAGACCTTTGACTTGCTAAACAAGGAAGGCTGTTTCCCACGCTTGGTCCAGTTGGTCGCTTGTCCTCGGGAAAATGAGGAGGCCCTACACAGAACCCTGATGGAACTGTTGTATGAAATGTCTCGAATACACAAGATTAAGAATGACGAGCTGAGTGCGCAAACATGGGCTCCTTTTACAAGTCCTCCTAGTGCTGACTTCTTCGACAGCCTGTGTCAACGACGAATTTGTGTGCGGCTTGTTTGATCTAATTGAGCAGGTCTCGGATGATGTGAATGATCCTTACCACTATCCGGTCATTCGTCTCCTCGTAAGTCCCCGTCGGACCGGGGGACTTGCCATACTGACTCACGGGTAGCTGGTCTTGAACGAACAGTACATGGTAGCCGCTCATGATCCCGCCGTGCTCTCGAAGATCTCGATGCCGCTCACGAACAAAGTGGTCAAAGTCCTTTCCTCCATGGGCAGCAAGTACAAGACCTTCGGAGCGAACTTGATCCTGTTACTGAATCGTGAAGGTCGGTCAACCCGAATCTGTCTTCCTGCCGTCACTGATTTCCACAGATGAAACCTCCCTACAATTGCTGACGCTCAAGCTCATGTACCTGCTGTTCACCACTCCACCCACCTATGAATACTTCTATACCAACGACCTTCGAGTTCTCGTCGACATCCTAGTTCGAAACTTGCTTGACTTGCCCGAATATGCCGCCGCCTTACGTCACACCTACCTCCGTGTTCTCTATCCTCTCCTTGAGCACACTCAGCTTCAACAGCCTCCCTACTACAAGAGACATGAAATCCGCAAATTGTTAGGACTTCTCCACGGCGACCGAGTAGAATACGAAGACGGTAGTCCACCCGCAGCTGGTGCCTGGAACCATTTCGAAGACGTAGACGAGACAACAAAGAGGCTGGTGAAGCGTTGCCAGGGTGTCAGCTGGCTTTCCGATCCGGACTCGCTGGACTTTGCTCACACCGAATCTCCCACTGAGGAACGGACGCCCGAGCCTGACTCACCCACCTTGCAGCTCAAGAAGCCTCCGCAACTCCCCGCTCCACGAAAACTGAAAAAGCGTGACTCGTCCAGGGGCTCAACCTTGACAATAGGTGGCTTTATTACTCCTCATTTGGAAGGAGCGAGGCAATCGAGCATCAGCATGGCTGAAATGGCTCAACAGAGAGAGAGGCCTGGTGTCATCACGCCCAGTCGCAATCCAGGAGCGAAGCATGGCCTGAGGCAAGCCATGTTTACCAAAAAGGAGAAACCGCCACCACCAAAGGCACGTCGTACCGGTTCTTTACAGCCTCAACCACGACCGCCGTCCAATGCGTCTAGTGAGACGACGATGGAAGCCATGAGCTTGCCCAGCACCTCGACGGATCCAAAGGAAGATCTGGAGCCCCCTACAGATGCTGACCGACAAAAGATCGAGCAAACGAAACTTAACACCAGCCCATCCGCCCTCAAAGCCGGAACCACACAACCGTCCGAGAAGGCTGTGCCAGCACCGCTAACACAACCAAAGAAGCCTCCTCCCGCCCCGAAAGCTCGAAGAGGATGGCGCATGCGCAAGAGCAAGGATCACAACAGCTTCGAAGAAGGGAAAGAGCCAGGAAAGTTTTCCACCAATCTGCCTTCCATCAGCACTTCCCTGCAGAATCCTTTCCCACCTCCAAAGGAAGACATAGCAGTGGACTCGCCATTCTCTCCCACGAATGGCAAGACACTCGACCCACTGGCATCGTCTCGGTCTCCCACAAGCGCAGGATCGAGAGAAGTCAAGAGATCAGTCAGTGATGCGATAAATCAAGCCCAGGTGCAAGCTGTGCTGCAAGTTGGAGAAAGTCTCGAGCATACCCATTTAACCAGCTCATCGCCCAAAGAGCAACACCCTCCACAACAGCAGCATCGGCACAGAAGTAGCAGCCTGTTGCAACAACTCGAGCGCCGGTCTCCCCGACCTCAGAGGACTGTCCTTACGCCTCCCGGCCAAGCGCCAATAAGAAGCGTTCCTGGCCCAAAAGTGGACATTGAAAAATCGCCTTTCCTAAGCGATGATGACAAAGATCGAGAACCTTTAGAGGCGAAACACAAGGACAAAGAGCTCAAAACGAAAGAGAGCTGGGAAGAGTTTGAATAACCATTTCACCAAGATACCCATCGATGTGTGCAATTTCTTCGCACCGGATGTCGATAATTCAGAGCCGCTCCGTCTCTCTCATTTTAACCCTATCAGGGCTGTTGCCCATCAGCATGGCCAACCAGCGCCTAGGCACCGAACCGGAATGTTCTGAGACATCTTCAACGGGAGGAGAGAGAGGTACAACCGATTGCTCCGTTTAAATTCCAAGTCCCAAAACTGAGCACGTTCACCGCAGCTCCTATCAGCATTCTCTCCGGTTGAACGAGCCTGGCAATGGGCGAAATCATGGCGTCCCGGTAAAAGCATAATTCTTTAGAGGAATCTCCAAAGCATGTGTCATGCCAGCTACTAGGAGTAACGAGGCCTAACTATACAGGACGCTGAAGCTCAGAAATTCACTCATATTTGATGGAAGAGCACAGATGACCTGGCAATTATGTTTTCTGTGAAGTCTCGAACCTGGTAGCCTGCAACACAGTCGTTCGCAAAGCACGCACAGTCGCCCTGCCTTGTGAGGGGAGCGGTTTGTATCTAAATGGTTGCATAACTACACGATAGGATAGGCCTCAGAACAGCATGTCGTAGGTGGAGCGAAACTTGGTCTAAAATATACATGGCGCAGTGAGGAGAACACGGTGGCTACCGCCGCACAACCCGTTAGAAAGGACTTTGTATTGAGCGGAACGGCGACTGCGTAGGAGAGGGAGACAAACGTACGTCGTCGTTGGACAAGAGGGTCGTTGAACCTGCACGGCAAGCGCGTTTTCAGAACGAGCACAATTTCTCGTAGTCACCATCTATATATGCAGGTCAAATAGAATGACAAAAGGGCTTCAACAATCGAAACACCGTGCAATGACACGGTTACTGAAAGAGTAAGATCCTTCCACGGTTCATTCTGTTGCCAAAGGTGCTCCGATCATGTCGTAGGCTGCGACATGACTGCGTGACATTTGCAAATCCTCTTCTTTCCGCCAACGTTACATAGAGGCTCTTCCATGGGACAAGGAGGCTTGAGGTTTGCGAGAACCCGTCATCCAGATGGTCGATGACTCGCAAAAATTCAAATTCAGCCTTAGGCAGGCAAGCTCGTTGGCTGTGCCGTGATCTTTCTGGGCGCGGCTACAAGAAAAACAATCATCAACGCATAAAATGTCTTTGCCAAGTTTGCTGAACTTCTTGTGATCGTAGAAAAGATCGTTCGGAGTTCAAACAGGCTGTGTGCGTCGTCCTTAGACTGGTCCAATGCCGCCCGAGTAATGGTCCGAGTCGTAGAGTCCGAAGAACTGCTCGACACCTTGTGGGCCGGGGGACTTGTAGCCTGCATTATAGGCTTGGAACAGGTAGACGTTGCCGGGAGTGGCAGCGAAGGAGCTCATGACGCTGTTCATAGCGGCTTTCTGGTTGTCAACCGATGGGCATGCTTGGCCATTGCAACTGCCTTGCCAGGGCCAACCAGATTCAGTGATGATGACTTTTTTCCCGCCGTTGGCTTGTACGACGCTGTTGTACGCGTTAAGGACAAATTTTCCGGCCTGGTCCGCAGAAGTGTTCGGGTCAAAGAATGCATGGGCGTTGGCAGCGCAGTAGTCAGATGTGGAGCAAATAGTCGGATCATTCTGCATCACGTTGAAAGTATCAACGGTGACTACACTCCCACTGAATCCTGCGGCTGATAGTATGCCTTTGGCTGTCGTTACAGCAGCGGCGACTTGGCCGGCAGAACCTTGCCCGCTATTCACAATTTCATTTCCGATGTAGACCGTGTCGATTGGACCCCAATTACCGTTCACCATACTGGTGAGCTTGCCAAGGTCACTTTGGAGATTGCTGACAGCATTGACGCCAACCATCAACTTGAGGTTGTTCTGAGCAGCTGCGTTGACAAAATCGCCCACAGGACATCCAATGTCATAGATCCGTACTATTCCGTACCCTTGGCTCTTGAGGAAACCAAATTCAGAGTTGATGGTCCCTGGATCTTTGCATCTTGTTTGACTGTCAATCATGTCGTAGCAGATCCCCATTCCACCTGGGGCCGCGCTTGCACTATCTGCAACGTCGTCACTTGGCGGTCCGGAAGCTGGTGGGGAAGACGCGATCTGCTGCGGGGCATTTGGGGGAGCATTTTGTGATGTCGCTGATGGATGGCCAGGAGGATGCGACTCCTGAGCGCCCCACGATGGTTTCGCTTGGGCACCAGGGTCAACCGGAAGAGGCATAGAAGCGGCAGCTTTGGAGGGAGTCGCTGTCGGAGAGGCATCTGCCCCAATTGGAGGATCGTTGACCTCGGTGCTAACAGGTTTACCACTGTCATCAACCCAAATGACCGTCTGGTAGAACGTCGTAGTCACGGTTTTAATAACAGGTGCTTCGACATCGCGTCTTTGACCATGAAATTTCTTGTGTCCAGCTATTCTGACGTTAGCAGGTTCCGCCATCAAGTAGTTCGTACATACGTGTCGGTATGACTGAGGTTAGTCCAGCTGGTACCAGGCTAGCTGCGACTAGGAAAGTCGAAGTTCTCATCGCAAGCGGTCAACTAGTCTGAGGATCTTAGGTCTGGAACGAAGCCTGTTGATGAGGAACTGATCTGTAAGGAGCGGACGGCTATAGTATTGCACACTGGATTAGTAGAAGAGAAAGACGAAAAGACACATGACTGAAAGCATCAAAATACCTAGAAAACAAAGAACCTCGATCCTGAAGAGTAAGCGAGTGAGAAGCGCGATCGACAACGAAGTTCACAAAGAGAATATCATGGCCTTGTAATGGTCATGCTTCCTGAACGCTTTGTTGACATTTGCGTTGCCAGGTATGATATTGATGTCTCCTTGTCTGTGCTTTGGAATGTGGGGTACAAGCTTGCCACGCCTATGAATGTGGTGCGTACCTTTTCAAGCCTGGGTTGCGAGCCAAGCTAGGGATTAATCGTCGTGGCAATCAATGTAGGAACACACCCTTAGGAGAACAAGTCGCTGGGAGCTTCCAACGAATTGAGGTAAGCTTTCGGGTGTTAGTGAACGCAAGTATGGCGAGGCTCAGTATTCATAGGGTATAAGGTGCGTGTAAATCAACGTATAGGCTCAAGGCTGATCGTCGAACTTTCTGAAGGCTGTATACTAGATAACACTAGGTGAGCGTGGTGAATAGTGATGTAATTTCTTCTATAGCTATGAACAGGTAAGCGAATGGATCCAGCCTTTAGCATGTTTCTGAAATGTTCACAACCAAAGGAACGTCAGCGGATTTGAGTGCAGCGACAGTAATTCTTCAGAAAGTGAAGGAGTGGTCGTGCAACTACTGCTGTGGCAATTGCGACCGGTGGGAACCACAACGAGTACAAT
Organism: Incumbomyces delicatus; assembly: GCA_017655985.1. Taxonomy (NCBI): domain Eukaryota; kingdom Fungi; phylum Ascomycota; class Eurotiomycetes; order Chaetothyriales; family Trichomeriaceae; genus Incumbomyces; species Incumbomyces delicatus. The sequence continues at coordinate 948,683 of JACJVS010000004.1, forward strand.
CATCTGTGATTATTCTACCTTGGATGACGACACGATAGACACGTTCGCAGAATCGTCAAATTTCATATTTCAAATTGTCTCCCCTTCACATTTCAAGGTCTTTATGTCGCTGGAATTGTCAAGCATCGTGTATCGTAGCCTGCACCACACGGATACAGACGCGACATGGTCAGGCCAGACGGGACAGGTGGGACCCGAAAAGAAGAATTCAAAGGAGACCACCAAGTCTTTGGTCTGAAACAACGCGGTGGTTTTGATTGAGCTGCAATATCTACTCGGAGGATTTGGCCAAGGTATATAGGGAGGCGTGGGAGGTCATCGCAGGAAGCTTTGGGTCGAAATGCTGGACTTGGCAACATTTTCCGAGTCGGCGGATTTTAACCCGAAATTGCGGCACTACGGGGTGCCGAATTACCAAGTCCTATTTACTCCGTACCAAGAACGTCCACCAGGCATTATGCATTATCTGAGGCAGCCCAGCCAGGCCTTCAAGCCTAGGCTCAGGTCACGATTCTAGATAACTGTACGGACCAAATCTAAAACTACATCAAGACGCGGCGTTTTTGAACGAGGCGAGACGTTGGTGTGTAAGGTCGACAAGCCGTTTCCTTTTGATACAGTGATATACAAGCTTTTCATCGCTTCTTCGTCATGACTTTCGTGATCGCGTGACGTATTGTGGTTCCTGCTTTCTCTACCTCCTTTTTGGACAGGCCGTTCGTCAAGCAAATCTTGAGAGAAGGTCTCTGAGTGAAGACGTCCGATTTGGCCCCAGACGCGGCCGCCGAAAGAGCCTTGACACGTGTTACGAGAACTCCCTGGGCCAGACACTGGAGAATGTTAGCGTCAAAGTTCGTAGCGTCAGCGTGACAATCCTCACCTCATCCACAATTTCCTGGAGCAGTATGACTTGATCTTCCGATGACAACCTCTTTGAGCTAATGACATCTTGCTTAAAGACCATCAGCATAATAGGGTTCTCCACACTGCTTGTACAAGTCATCCAATCACCACGAGGGTCCAACTGTTGCCACATAACTCTAATATTTTCCCTCAGGCTTGTGATCATATCAGGCTGTGTCTGCAGCATCATCAACGTTTCGGAAGCAGTCACTGCACTCATAGCAGGCAGGGCCGCCGAGAATGTATAAGCTGCTGCAGACAGCCTCTGGTGCTCCACAACTTCATCTGATCCAGCACAAAACCCTCCCGCTGCAGAAAGCGGCCCTGCCATACTGCCAACGATCATATCCACTTCCGCTGCGTCGACATGCTGGTGCTCAGTGACACCTCGTCCCGTACGACCCAAGACCCCGAAACTCCATGTCTCATCCAGGATGAGTCGGAACTTGTACTTCAGCTTCAGATCAATGATCTTTGGGAGATCGACCATGTCACCGGAATTTTCAAACAACCCTTCAGTGACTATGAAGCGGCGAGTTAGCTGCTTCTTTGCCGCTTGCTCTTTTTGAACTCGAGCAAGAATTCTTTCCAAATCGGCCATGTCTCCATGTTCATACCAACGAACCTGGCTCCTTGAGATTTGGAGGCCTTTCCTAATGCTGTAATTCACAGCCTTGTCTGCAACAATGATATCGCCCCTCTTGCTGAAAGCAGGAATGACGCTGCTTGCTGTGCTAAACGCTTGGGCGTAGATGATACAAGCCGTTGTGCCTAGGAAAGCAGCAATGTCGGCCTCTATCTTCATGTGCACATCTTGAGTTCCATAGAAGCCTGGCGGGCCGCAAGGACCTACGCCATATGTACGTAGCGTCTGGATGGCTCGTTCTTTTAGCTGTTCGTTGCTTACAAGGTTATAGAAATTGTATGAAGCAAGGTTTATAACGGTGCGCCCATTTGCAAGCCGGCTCTTTGGTCCAGTAGGTCCAACAATCACTGCACGCTTCTCGAGATCTGCGTCTTCAAAAGCAGTTGTCTTTCCCACAAGAGGCTCAGGCTGCCATTCGTCCACCAGATCGTCGACCTCTTCCTCGGTCAAGCGCACTTTTCCTCGTTTCGTGCTGTATTCTCGGGCCAACAGATATCGGATTGCAAAGAGGACGAGGAAAAGTTCAACTGCGCTACGAACAGGGTCATTCTGGTATGAGGATTTGACGTAGCGCAGGAAGATAGCTGAACCAGGAATCTTGTGGAACTGCTCAGACACTGAGTTCAGAAGTGTAAAAGTGTGCGTGGAGAGAAGGTCCGATGCCGCCGTCAAATTAGATGTCGTTGCCATGGTGTTCAAAAGACTTGAGAGGGATCTGCAAGAGAGGACGATGGGTTTGTAGGGTTTCAATAGATTTCATCCCTCGCGATGGGCTGAAGAAGACGTGCATTTGCACCGCTAATCAAGTCAACACCTTTACGGCAGGTTATATCCGGCCGGCCGGTCAGCCCTAAGTGAATCTAACACGTTAATCACGTGTCGGCAAGCGCGTCGTGGGTACCTAGGTACCATATTTTCGCGAGAAGCCTTAGCCTCATAAACCAACCAGCAGCATGCCCAATGAATGGAATGGAGGCTGAAGGGCCCAGACAATTTTTCGGGGTGGCTATGATGCTACTCATTTCATGTACAACTAACATATTATAGCAATGTTGATTCGCTCCCTATGTACCCACGAAACGCCTGGTCCCCTGCACTGCGTAGCGGAACACTAAGCGGACATTTTGTAGTCAGTGCCGCTACCTATATCGAATTCGGCTCTGCAAAGAATTGAACGCGTCCGTGCTTGGTCTATCGTGTCATTAATCGACGTGTCGAGAATACAAATTCGTCAAGTACCGTAATTTTATACCCGCAACCACAAAAGATCACAGATTATGTGGAACGAAGGCCAAGATGCAGCTTTATGCAATGGTTGCCCATCGAACCGCCATTCGACCACCAAAGCTGAACGGACCACCACTGTCCGCGGTTGACGCAGCACTGCCTCCTCCACTATCACCGCCGCCGCCGCCGCCCGTAGCTTCAGAACCAAAGTTGACGAGGTTGGAGCCTGTAATAGCTGATGAGGTATCGTTGTTGTCTTGGCCAGTTGGTTGCATGAGATTCAACGGAATGGACAAGTCAAGATTGACGAATCGACTGACAATGATTGGTCCGAAGAACAGCAGGATGAAGATGACAAGCAATAGGAAGTAAAGCGTGGCGTAACGGATAACTCTCCTCTTACGAAGTCGTGATTGTTTGATCGAATAGATCGGAGGTCGGATCTGTCGGCTGCAGTTAAGTTAGCAAATTGAAACAGAATAATTCAGAGTCGAACATACCTTGGTCGCAACCAGAAGAGCATGACGGAATGGAACTTGTCAATGTATGGCATGCACAAGGCAGGCAACATGACAAACAAAATGACATGTCCCAGGATGAAGTCGGCAGCGAAGAAGCCTAGTTCGGTGATTTTGCAGAGGAATTCTCGACCAGGTTGGGAGATTGTATGCCATCCCAGGGAATACCATTTACCGGTCCACCACGCTATGTTCGATTGGTCTCCCTTGAACTCTCGAGTCAGCGCAAGTGCAATGATGAGTTTGTACACAAATCGTTGGAGAGCAACAACAGCGACCATGCCAAGGAGTGCTTTGGAGAAGACCCATCCTTCCAGGAAGAACATTACTTCCCAGAACGCAAGAAGCATGAACACAGCGATACCATGCGCAATAGCGGCCAAGACAGAACCAAACTTCTTGCAGCACATGCTCAGCAGTGGGCCCATACAGCAAGCCATACCAAAGAACCCCGCGAGGACACCAGCGTTGATGGCAATAGGTGCGAATGCCACGGCCCCGACTCGAATGAGTGAGTTGGTTTTTGAAACTGGATCCGAAACACCAGTTTGGGCGTTGATGAAAAGGTATGGGATGAGTGTTACGGCAACCAGAACAATTGGTCCAACGATTTCGCTAAAGAAGATACTTCCGATTCGCGCACGAGGCGCATCACCGGACAATTTCTCTGACGGCGATCCCAGTGCCTTTCGCTTGAAACCAGTGATCCGAGTTCGAGAGAGTCGGCAGAAACCGATCCAAGATGATGCATGTGATCTCGAATTTCCTCGAGATAGCCAACGAAGGTAGTCACGATAGTCGATGAAAAAGTCAGTCCACGCGAACTGATGGGGATTGAAGATGAATGGAGAGATGCAGAGTCCCAAGCAAGAAATCCAGAACCAGACGAGCCAGCCTGACCATACAGTCATGGTGCCAAAGAGTAACATCATCAATGATCGAGCCCCAAGGTAGATCGAAGGTCCGGCAAATCGTGAGTAGAGCACACCAAACGGAATTCGTGCAGTTGCGAAGCCACGACCAGTTCCAATGTATCGAGCACCACCGTAAGACAAGTCTTGGTGGAGTGAGCTGGCGTAGATTTGGCAGACGAATACCTCGAAGACTGGAGAAGCAGACGCAAAGTGCTTGGCCAATCGAGTTGCTGCACGCCAAAAGCCCCTTTCAGTCAACTCTTGGACGACGAGTGGCACAAAGGAAATGAAGAAGACGATAAAGATCGACACGATGCATCGCTCTATCCACTCTTGAATCGGTGCAAGGTTGGCGCAGCCAGTAGGAAACAATGGGTCTGTGATGGGAACATCTCGGTTGTAACGGCAGAGAATGGTTTCATGCTTCAGAGCTCCCAAATTGATCAAGCAGATCATGAACATCTGCACAGAGAGCATAATGAACATGTTGTTAATGTGGAAACCAGGATGAGCGTAGTAGAAGGACAAGAACCGATCCAATGGCAGCTGCGTTCCAAGGTAGTAGTATTCGCGAGACAACATCTGTTCGCCCATGCCAGTGCCAATCTTAGTTGTAAAGTTGAGAATTGAGCCGAAGCCGAGATCACGGCCCTTTCCGCATTGGTAATACTCGCAGTGCTTTATGCGACCTCCACGGATGAGGGCGTTCATACCAGCGTAGATATCTTCGTTAAGATGCAGACCCTTTTGGGCTTTAGACACACCACCGCGTGTGGTCATAAAGATACCATTGAGGAAATCCGGATGGCCGTAGTGCAACTTGCCACCAATCTGAGCCAGCGTACGGGCGAAGAGGGTACCAAACGTTTGTTCCTTTCCGGCCGCAACGTCACCAAGTACACCAATGTTCTCCGAAAAGATGTACTCGCGTGCACCAAGAATAGCGACTGGGTTGACCTTTGGATGTTGAACACCTGGTGTGTATGGAGAAATATTTTCAGTTGTCATTTCCTCAAACTCAGCCAGAACGCTTCGTATCTTGAGGCATTCTTCGAGGTAGTTGTCTTGGTTAGCGTCAATCAGCTGGATATATTCACCACGGTAGAAGATAATGGAATGGTTCTGGTTATCAGACTTGCCATCTCCAAGAATGGGGTTGCCAGATAACTGGATCCTGAACTTTGGTCGTCGCATTCCGTTCTCAAGCATTTCAGAATGACCGTCGATTAAGGCAGAGTAGAGTCTTGGCTCCTCACCTTCATTCGCAGGTGGCTCTTCGTCAAGGTAAGCAATCTGAAGATCTGGGTATGCTCGGAGCAAGAACTCGGTGTTCTCACGCTCATCCTTGTGGAATTTTGCGTAGCGTTGCATGGAAACAACAATCTTGAACTTACGACGTGCCATGCGTTCAAGTTCGCGCTCAAGCTTGTCAGAGTTACCTCCAAACATTTGCACAACCTCGGGGTTCTCAACTCGGTAGAGCAGCTTAATGGCACGGCTGTAATTCATGAAACCCGAGATCGTTCGGTAAAGAGTTTGACCACGAAGAGAGGCCCAGATCCTCGTCCTGAGGGTGTATTCAGGGGCTGCCGACTTAAAGCCAATACAGTAGAATGGCAAGTCATCGATCTTACTCTTGGCCGTGTCTTTCTCCGATTTTTCGTAATCACCATTGAATTGAGAGGTCTCGTCTGCTAGAATCTTGGTATCTTTCACGAAGCAATCCCACTCGTGAGGATGCAACTGTTTGAGATATTCAAGCAATGTGACACGAGAGTACGGCTCGTCTTCGCGGATGATCTCGCGCAAAGACAAAAGGATCTTCTCACTGTAATGTGGAATGAGCACCGTGAAAGTTGGCATGTTGTCAACAGGAAGTGGCTCTGGAATTGGCGTAGACAGAGACTGCGCAAAGAAGGAGATACGACGCTCAGCTTCGCTCTGCGCTGGGAAAAACTCGGTCTTGAAAGAATGATCTTCCTGTGAGACAAAAAATGTGGGAGCTCGCAAGGTGCGCTTGCCCTCTTGCTCGGATGGTACTTGGTGGTAAAGGAGTTTCTGGACATGGTCGATTGCTAGCAAATGCTCTCGGTACATGGAAATGACGATGGCATTCCAGACTTGAGAAATGAGAACTTTTGGCTTGTACTTGATCTCCATGTCTGTGGTTGCCAGTATCTTAGAATAGATACGCTTTGGTAGCCGTGAAAAAATATTTCTCCACGGAGTCCAAATCGAGACACCCAAGTAAAATGATCTTGCAACCGAGAAGACACAATTCCAGATGATGTACCACAAGTATGTATCCAAGAAGAATAGGGTCAAATCAGTGAAAAACATGATGCCGAGCAAGATTTGTGGTTGATATTGACAGAGGATATCACCAATAATAGCATCTCCGGCGCACTGTCGAATGTCGGTATACGACAAAATTCGGATGGGATCTCGGAACGATAGTGTCAAGAAAAAATAAGATTCGGACAGTTTGGCCGCAAAAACAAGGACCCAAAGACCGAAAGACATCCACATATCGTTACCCTTGAGCCGTGGATAAGATGCAGTGAAGGTTTGGCTGGCCACATATTGTCGCGAATTCCGGGTCAAGTAGCTTCCGAAGAGACCTCCGAGCGGCATGATAGAGAAAAAGAGGAAAGATCCCAGGGCAATCAAAAATTGGACCACTCCGAGGATCAAAGCTATCTTTCCAGTGTCGTTGATGAAGAAGATATAGGCACTAGGACCGATGTTGACGATAAACATGACGATCAAGAAGAGCAGTCGTTTTGTCAAATGTTGTGCACCAGCCCATTTTCGAGGTACGTAAAGCCATTCGCAGAGTGTGGCAAATATCTGAATAAGACATGCAACTCCACCGCCGAGGGCGACTACAGACCATTGAACGGCGGTTTTTGGCTTGTTGTTGAGCTGCTGCTGGTAGTTGGCGGTGTATAGAGTCGGAGAGTTGAAAGCAGTGTAGAACCAGAAGGTAGTGATGTGGATGACCCAGATTCGATTGAAGTTGCAAACCATGTGGAACCAAGATCTCGTCTCTTTGTATGTCTTGAAGAAGACCTTCTTCCAGTTGACTTCACGCAGTTTGAGGTATCTCTCAGCAGGTGGTAGGTCGACGATGCGGCTCTTATCCTCCATGACGATCCGCTCAATGCCTTCCGGATACCAAAAGAGCTGGTTCATGTCGTCATAACCAATGATCTGGTTGTGGTCTCGTTCTCGTCGGACGTATTTGCCATCGACAATTTCATAGCCTTGATCACGGCAGTAGCAATAGAGGGGCGTGATAACGTCATTGAGATAAGTGAACTCTTCGACCGGCTCCACTCGGTTCTGGCATGCAGGAGAGTGATAATAGTCGTCAGCACACTTGAAAATGAAGCAGAGAGCTTCGGGCATGAACCTGACTTGATTGGCTTCACCCCAGCAAAGGAGGTAGAGGGCAATTTGGCGAGCTCGATCGTGCTGGGACATCTTGTTCATACGGGTCTTCCAACGATACTCTGCAGCCTCGAGGGAGTTGTCCCCCTCAAGAGCCTCGAGAGTGGCTTCTTCATTCTGCGGGTTCTCTTTGGCCTTTTTCTGAGCAGCTTTACGAGCTTTGCGTGTTCTGCGATTTGCTTTGCCAAGTTTCATATTGGCAAATCCAACGGCGTCATCCAGATCGAGGTGTGCTGCGAAATACCATTTCCGGTAGTTGGCGTTGTCACCACCAATGTAGTCGGCGTGCAGCGAGAGTAGAGCCTGATTAGGAGGCATGCGAGAAGCTCTCGAGTCGAGAAGAGTCATCATGTGGTCGTACATGTTGCGCATGCTGTCACGCTGGAAGCCAAACTTGGCGGTCAAATCAAGAAAAATGTCTTCAATCTCCTCTTTCGACAGAGGAATTTGAGCATCCGACGCCCACGCTGGATAGGGCTCTCTCGATCGCTGACCAGCAGGCAAAGCGTTGTTGTAGTCCATACCATAGATAGGAGTTGATGCACCTGAAGATCGGTTGCCACCATAAGAGATCTGTGAGGACGGAGGGCGGTAGCCATTGCCGTATCCGCTGTGGTATCTTTCGTCGCCTCTTCCGTAGTAGTCCATCTCAGCAGCTCGCGCCATGTCGGATCTCATGGTGAAATCACTAAAGGTTTCAGAGTCTTCTTCAGAGTCGTGGCCACGTCGGCGGCCTTGACCTTGGTAGTGGGGCTGGCCAGCAGCTCCTTGATCGTAGTACTGGTCATCATAGTACCCGTCCTGGTATCCCTGGTGGCCTTCGTAGTAGCCGCCATCTTGGTGGTAGGGGTTTGAGGCGTCGGCATTGTAGTAACCACTGTCGAAGATTAGTTCGTGTATCTCAAAGCGATGTCATTGTTTTATGGAAACTTACGTTTCATCGTAGTAGCCCTGGCCTTGTGCGCCCTGTCCGTTGCGGTCGTCGTAGTATTGGTCGTCATATTGACCATCCTGATAGTAGGCGTCATTCGGGTGGCCACCCTGCCCGTGGCCGTAGCCATCGTAGCCACCTTGGTGGTGTTGCCCGCCTGACATTATGGGGATATCCTCCTGTAATTCGCGTCAGACCTGGCTGTTTGAGCAAGGCAGAGACGACACGTCGTCCGATCTGTTGGATTGTACCTACTCTTGTTCAAACCTCGTCCATCAAATTACGGTGGTAGAGTATGCCGGTTGTATTTCACACGCTATATATTAGGGAGTATGCAATGAATTAATTGTATGGCGAACAAAGAAGTCGTCAATCAAGGGATGAGCGCAGGGGCTGCGGAGACCGATTGCGTCGACAATAAAACGAAGGAATTCGACCTTCGAATGGTTCTTTTGGTAGAGAGCAATCGAAGGCTCGACAACCCGGCTGAGATTACGATTCGAGAATCGTGAGGGTTGGGGTGGGTGGTTTGCCAATGCTTGTTGTGAACGAAGGTTGACAAAGCTGGTTGCTTGGGAAATGGGAAAGCTGCAGGTGCGCGGTCGTGGCTGGCGTGGCTTAGTCCACGCGCGTTGCAGGATCTTTCACAAAACACCGACTTCCAGCCTCACGGCAGTTGTTCTTCCACTCCGAATTGCCACCTTATCACCACTGCACAAAACGAATGATGTGCGTGACGATGGCGACGTGGTTCAGAACGAAATAAAACGACAGAGATGAGGTGCACGTAGGGAGGTCACACATGAAGCAAGAAAGAAGAAAGGTCGGCCAAGCTGGAAATTATTGGATTGCTTGCCTGGACAGGGCTGCTTCTAAGCCTGCATGGCACAATTCAGTGGCCCCATCGGCAAGCCCCTTAGTTGAGTAAGGAGGTACACGATCGCGATGTGGATTCAAATTGGACCTTAGAAAAACATGCATGATAGGCTGAACTGACGAGGCGAGCACACATCCTGGAGCATGGCTGGGGCCTGAGTAAACAAAGGTCAAGCCTGAAAACCTGAATAACATGAGCCAACGCCCCGCTGGCCAGGTGAGCGGTGCATGCATCAGAGACAAGCTGCTAATTGATCGGCGCAAGATGCAACACCCGTCCAATCGTGCTCGCTCGTTTGCTGCCTCATGTTGCACTTCCCTGGCATTGATACCGGCCGCTAGTCTCCAGAGAGCCAAGTGCCTGCCACACTTTATCCAAGAACCCATCTCTAAATTGTCCAGGAGGAGGGTACTAAGCTCAAACAAAACGGATTTTTGAGAGGCTCCAATCCCACCAGTCTCCCCCTTTTCCTGGCCTCCTAAAACCGCCGCAAAAATTATTGTTACCACAATATCGTAGCATAATCTCAAGCTCCTCTTACCGGACCGGAAGATGAAGCAGCTCATTAGCTTCCACGCAACCCCTGGTATACGGCGTCACGACGTGCATCACGCAAACCGTAGAATACCGTGTATACTGGTGACGGGACAGAATCGACGTTAGGATCGCCGACAATTACGACAATCCCCAAAATGGACTGGTCGCTTTTCTGGAAGGCTAAAGGAAGCCCGAAGTCTATAAATGATTAATTGTTGAGCTGAAGGCCGCTGGACCGTTGCGAAAATCAATGGATACGTATATACATATCATTGCCTCTCAGACTCCCTTGTCGAGGCTTTTTCCGTAGGATGCTTAGCTCCCAACCAATGGCCGGTGGAGATAGTGCGATAAGTCAACTATAGATTGAAGTTGTCCTTCTAAGGTTCCTATCGTGATTTCGACGTCCGTTTATGATAACAGGAGGCTCTGCAGAGCAGTCAGTCGGACATCTTACGCCGACACTATTTACGGCACAGGCTTGTGCAGGTACGTACCTACCTCGGTATAGTTGTACCTTCACGCTACGGACCCTGCCTGCTTATTTCCACATGCAGAACGAGCATCTGCAGGCATGCCATGCTGCGGTCAACGCTAGACTCCGAGAAACTCAATTTGCATATTGTGAATGAAACCCATGGGACTTGGATGGATTTGACATGCTAGACCCTCAACAAACTTCTGCACGACTCTGGCTTCTTGCTTCTCATGGTGTCATAGATTCTGCAGCAAAAATTGTTATACATGCGGACATGTGGTTATTGCTCTACGAATTCAAAAAGCCTGTCACGGTCATGGTTTCATAACCTGTTGATCGGGTGGTCGTACATCCAACCCAAGAAGCGTACGCACCTGCCACGATGAGACCTATGGACATGGACAATCCGATTTCCCATATGTACATGTTTCAGACCCTTTTTATGTCTGTTTGGAGCGCAAGAGGAACGGCGCGGTGACCTTTGCGTAAGTACCGAAGGTGAATTATGTGCATAGTTCACCGAAGGGCAGAGACATTGATTTCTCCGCATAGTGCCCATAAAGATCACAACACGAATAATTTTGCATGATACGAAACATTGCGATTTGAATTGTTGCCGTGGTGCCAGCCGAGTTTTGTAGCACTTCAACCTTGACGATAAGCAAGTAACTACATTAGCTGTATAGCAACCAACAGATCATTCAGACTACTGTTACTTGCCACCGATAGATGTACAGATTTTACATTTACGGATAGGCTTTGCCGCCTGTCAATATCAAAACTGGACCAATTAACGGCAGGTTCACAACTCCGAGCCGCTCTGGCTGCAGCGAGTGTCCGAGATAGTGAGACATGTACCAGGCGTGGCCAACACAATCTTGAAACCCCGCCATATACGCCAACCTAGAGCGATTTGACTGTTGCAAAGTAAAATCCAAGCTCTTGTCCCGTCGCTTGACAATATTGTTCCAGAACTCGAAATGTTCCATCGGCCATGCTGTTAGGTGGGTGCCACGCCGTAGTTGCCTCTTTCGCTTTGGAAAGGGTGCTAGTCGAAGCTGGCGGTTGCGAGTTCCAATGTACGCTACATACTGCCTTGAAATGGAACCATGGAAGCATCGACAAACTTGTGAATCCGAAGACCAGGTCGGGAAGGGGACTATGCGGATGCTCACTTTTCTCGTGCCAATCAAATAGGTATTTGGGATTGGAGAGATTTTCTTGTTTCAGCGCTTCGTTTGGAAGGCAGGGAAGAATCTGCAACCAAGTGCGTCAACGAGCACGGTGAAGGCAGTGCATTGCGCGAGACCAGAAACAGCTTGCGTGTCAAGCATTACGTCTCCAAACTTAGCGAGCCTTTTTTTTCTTCCAATGCGGGCGGAGCGGAAGTAAAGTGCAAGTCAACCTTTCCCCGCCAGGCTTAGATGCTCCACCCGCAGCTTGTCATTCGTCATTTGATGTATAGATGCGTACCATCGCCACGGCTACTAGCGAGCAAACAGTGGCTCGACCTGATGATGGTACTCCCTATGTTCCGAGACGGTAGGATTCTTTGTCTGCGCTGACTCTCATACCGCTTCTATCCTGTGTGCTGTTCCCCATCGCATATTCTTTGTATTCAAGCAGCGCTCTCTAGCAAGCTGCTTGCGGTTTCCTATATTCCTTCGTTTCGTAGGGGTTCCAGTCTTGTCGAGAGAGGCCAGAGCAGGTTGTTTTCCAGGTTGATATACTCCTTTGCGGGGTTTAATTGAAGTACTCTCACACAAACGGCACAATGAAGGCTCTTGGTGCATTCGTTGCTGCGGCTACATTCTTTAGCAATCTTGCGCTCGCAGATGTCGATCCTATCGTGATCAAGGTATGTGGCGCCTTCGACATGTCTCAGCAGGATTCTCACTCATCTTCAGGGCTCGAGGTTCTTCTACAAAACCAATGGCACGCAATTCTTCATGAAAGGCATTGCCTACCAAGAGGACTTCGCGCCGAATGGTGGAAGCACGGCGAACTCCTCCTCAACCGACTACACCGATCCAATTGCGGACGACTCATCCTGCGAGAGAGATATTCCATATCTGCAACAGCTGGGAACGAATACCATTCGTGTCTATGCAATAGATCCTACCAAAGGTCATGACAAATGCATGAATGCCCTTGCTGATGCTGGAATCTACGTTGTTGCCGATCTTTCAGCACCCGGACAATCCATCATTCGAAGTAGTCCCTCATGGAACGATGATTTATACGCAAGATACACCTCTGTAGTTGACGTTATGGCCAACTACAACAACACTCTCGGTTTCTTCGCAGGCAATGAGGTTACGAACAACGATACAAATACTGACGCCTCTGCTTTTGTCAAAGCTGCAGTCCGAGACATGAAAGCATACATCAAACAAAAGAACTATCGCACAATCGGCGTTGGCTATGCTACCAGTGATGACGCTGGAATTCGACAGCTTGTTGCACGATATTTCGACTGCGGCGACGATAGAGATCAAGCCATCGACTTCTGGGGTTACAACATCTACTCTTGGTGCGGCGACTCAAGTTACACACTGTCAGGATACGACCAACGGACAAAGGAGTTCGAGGATTATAACGTACCAGTCTTCTTTGCTGAGTACGGTTGCAATGAAGTCCAGCCGAGAGAATTCACAGAAGTCGCCGCCCTCTATGGAGAGCAGATGACCGGGGTATGGTCTGGGGGCATTGTCTACATGTACTTCCAGGAAACGAACGACTATGGTCTCGTCTCAGTCAACGGAAACTCAGTCTCAACGCTAGACGATTTTGGATACTTGGCTTCGCAGATTGCTGCTGCTACCCCCACTGGCCCAAACTCTGCTGATTACAATCCCACCAATACTGCTCCAGCGGACTGCCCATCCGTTGGCTCAACCTGGGCTGCGGCTAACACGCTTCCACCAACTCCAAACCGAGAGCTCTGCCAATGCATGTACAGCGCATTGAGTTGTGTTCCAAATGGTATCTCAGAGGAAGAAGCTGGTGATCTTTTCGGAACTGTCTGCGGCCTGGGCAGATCCAGCGATGTCTGTGCTGGCATTACCAACAATGCCACCACAGGCAGTTATGGTGCTTATGGAATGTGCAACTCGACTGAACAGCTCGGATGGGCCCTGAATGCTTACTACCTCGCTCAAAATAGTAACAACCGAGCCTCAGCTTGTGACTTCAGCGGTTCCGCGACCACAAAAGCTTCAGCTTCTCCTACGGGGCAATGCAAATCTCTGATCGCTGAGGCCGGCCCTCAAGGTACTGGAACGGTAACGTCAGTGCCCACAGGCAATGGCAATGCCGGTGGCTCCAATGGTCAGAATTCTGGGAGCAGCGGAAGCGTAAGCGGAAGCGGAAGTGGAAGCGGAAACGCTGCTGCAAGATTTGGTAGTAGTACGGCTGTATTTGGGACTGGCGTGGCTATTACGGCATACATTGCCTTGGCTTTTGTGAGCGGGATGTGTATGATCCTCCTTTAGACCACACTTTTTGAGAATTAAGAACGGATAGCGTCCCCATTTTATCAATAGCCATTTCATGGATACACTATTGCAATCCCTTGGGAACACGATCAGGTCATTTCCACCCTATACAAGGTGAGTGGCTGCTTCAACAGTGCGTCGAGACTCAAACCCGTTAAACAGGGTCATAGATGTCTCGTGGGCAACGTCGGCTTGAAGCCGTCTATCAATGTCGCCGAGAACGCACTTCAAAGACTTCCCAGCAAAGATGCTCCAGCCTTCCCGGTCTAGGTAGAGCATGAGAAACAGTGGTTGGGGGGCCATCGTCTTGAACCTCGTTTTGGTCAAGAAGGTCATGACCGGGCATGAGGCGATTGAGCTGCAGTCCTTCCTATGCACATGGAGTGCAGCAATCGCATTCAAAGGCAATACATCGTACTTAAAACCGTATCCCTTTGTCTTGCTTTCTTCCTCCACAATGGCAGCAGGTAGAGGGGAAAACAAATCAAACGATGCGCCTTTATCGTACAAGAGCTGGATGGCCCTTAGGACCAGCTCCAAGCGAGAATCTTTCATCTTTTGCAAGGTGATAAGAGACATGCAGAATTGTGCAGACTGATCGAGACGGTCTTGTTCGATCGCTGCTACATCATCTGTGGCAGATGAGGACGAGTAGACGCCAGCTTCGAGCAACAAATTCAGGTCAGCAAGACACTGTTTGCTTCCTGGGTGATTTTGCAAAGCAAGGACACTGCCGAACCAGAATCTCAGAATAAGCAAACATAAAGTCGTCGCGGAATCGTAGCCAATTGAACGATTGACGTCCTTGACACATGTCCGCAGGTAATCCAGACAGTCATTAGATACGCACCAGTAGAGAAACCCGTCCTCACAAATTGGTGGTAAGCTCAAAATCTTGCCATGCCACAAATATTGATCGACAAAGCAATCTTGTGACTTCCATCGCATGAACTTCATAGTGGAACTTTCAATGAGCTTTAAATGGTCATAGTATGTGCCAACATCGTATTTGCGAACGAGCGACGTCAGGCGCTCGGGCATCTTAGAGAAGCCTCGCCGTGTCCTGCACATGCAGAACATGACAATCAGGTCGGCTTCGATTAATGATTTCGTGATTTCTCTGTCGTCAAGGTCTGATTTAAGCATTATATCCTGACCTTCAGATGTCTCTCGCAGGAATTGGCCGATCGACTTGTGAATAAAATCCACAGTGACGGTCTCGTGAGTGCGAGTGATGTTGTCCTCGCGAGATCCGTCTGCGCTACTTAACTCTGATTGTGTCCCGGTACGCACATCAAGCAGATAGGCGGAATGAGTTTTGATGTGAACTTTCAAAGCTTGGAGATCGAGTTTTAGGTAGATTCTTTCGATGGCCTCGGAGCTCATGTTCGAATCAAAGTATTCGGCTCGTAAAGTCTTGTTCAGGCTCCAGGCAAGCTTGCCGAGCGACATAGCTTCGCCATCATGCAACAATAGTCTGAAAAGCCGGGCCGCGCTTTCTGCATACCTTTTGAGACTTTCTTTGCCCCTGTTCAACATGTGCATGTAGAGTTGATAGATGTCGTCCGGCATCTCGTCTAGTCTTTGAAGAAGGGAGTCCCAATCATCCATGTTCTCGATCCCTTCCACAAGGGATCTAACGGCAACGCGAAGCCAGACCCACACACCCTGAGCTTTGTTCAGTAAGCTTGAGACCAGTACGTCAAGAGAATATCTCCGGTCCAGTTCCCGGAGTTGACGCTGCTCACCAAGGCGCTCACCAAGTTCGTCGTTGGCGAATTTTCTCATATCTTTGTGTGTCAGGCTATCCAAGCTGAGGTTTGGGCACGTACCAAAAGCCAGCTCAAACTTCCTCTCAGGGCGACTCGAGAGGCAGAACTTCAGGTTTCCTCTCTGACTCAGTTTCTGTATTAATTTCAACAACTCATCCCTATCTGAACATTCGTCTAAACCATCTAAGAAAATGCACCAGCAGTGATCCTCCGTCTTGAATACTGTGTCCAGTAATAACAGGAGCTTCTTTGAGGTCCAGCCACTTACAGGCATCTTCCGCACAATGTCTATCCATATGCGGAAGCCAGTGACATCTTCAAAGGTGAAAAATTGCCAAAGGAGAGACCGCAGGGCTCCTACCGCATTCCTTTGGAGGGGGCCACCAAGCTCCCAAAAGTAGTGTTTAAGGATAACAACCTTGCATGAAGGCGACGATTGTTGAAGTAACCGCGCGCAGTCACCATGACTTGCCAAGAAGCTCATGAAGGTTGACTTACCGCTGCCTGCCTTTCCATGGACCCAAAACGTGGTGCTCGTGGCAGGATATGCTAGCCAGCCCTTGAGGTGACCACCTGACCATGCGGCATTGTTTTTGAAGTCAAAAATCCATTCAAACGTACCGTCATGCGCCTCAGAGATATTTTCTTCACGTGTGCGAATCTCCGCGAATGCAAGACTGTCCACGAAACTGTGATACTCTCGCTTTAGGCCATCTGTATTAATGTTATACGTATCACCCAACTGCACTTTGCCTTCGCCGCTAATGTTTATTGGGCCGTACGATTTTTGAGGAAGAGTGTTGAAATCTGTGCGCATCATTGACAGGTCGTGGTGTTCATTAGCACTGGAAAGCTCGCGGGAGCTTTGTTCACCATTCAGAGCATGAATCTCAAAGGCTTCCTTTACCGGTGGGGCAGACTGCGTAACGCTCGGTGTTGTGCAAGCACGTGTCATTCTTCCTGGGAAAGTCCATGCAAGGATCTCAACTCGACAACATTGAACTCATGAGGCGTCGAGAAAGCAGTGCAGGGTATGCTGTATTTGTTTAAATCGATTGCACTTTCCTCGTCAGCTCACCATTATTATTCTCATGATCGTCTGGGACACGAAGCTTCATTCAGGAGCAACCCCAGGCATAACATTGATAGCTGTGGAATATGATGGTTCAGTAAGAAAACACATATAATATCTAGCTTAGCGAAGTCTAGTCTACTCACTTGGAACTTGTCGATAAGGGACTCGTCGAAAGATAAGAATGGAGGCAATTGAGTGCTGCAATTGTAGCATTCTTAGTTTGATTGTACGCGCGGTGAGCGCCCAAATTTTATTCCGCCTCAAAAAAGTCATTCATGCTGTTGCCTGAACCAGGTTCATTAGGCACCCATGACCTTGATCGGACGCAAAATAAAGTCGTCACATAAGAATGCTGACTTTTAATCGTGTTTCGACATTTTGTGAATCTGAAGCGAATGAACGGAAAGATGCCGCTCATATTCAGCAAGAGAGAACTCTATGGAGGGGCAATGGAAGTTGAACTTCCCACAGATTGCATGGATGCGAGTGATCTACGACAAGTTCCTGATCATCAAGAGGTCTTTCTTCGACCAGATAGCCTTACCTCGATCATTTTCGAAGTCAACGAATTCCAGGCCCCGACGACAATTCAGTCTGCTGCAGACGGTGCTGGTACAACAAGCACTCTACCCAGCGACAGCATAATTCCGCCAGCGGACGGAGCGGCAGCGACGTATCACTTCAAGGACGTCGTCGCACCACCAGATCATGTCTCGGTAGCAGGCATCGAGACAGCAAGCGTCAAGCTCGTCAAGCCGTCCGTGACCAATTTCCCTGCCTACTTCAGCACTGGAATAATTGTCACCCCGGAAATCGATCGTTCAGCTCAGTCAACGCTTCCAGTGGACTGGCAGTCCAATCCTATTCAGAAGGAGAATCAAACCAAGGTGCAGCAACTCTTGATCAGGTTACAGGACTATACGACCGACTTGTGCATTCGCATCAATATCCCACTGAAGGAGTTCAGTGGGGTTCAGTCTGAGGCAGCCCTTACCGAGCTAGCAACCGCTGATCAAATCATGCAAAAGATTGGTCAAAGCCTCGATATTAAGGAGTTCGGTCTCTTCGGCGGCGGAGAATGAAGCTTTACAACGTGTGTGGAACATTGGTTCGTCCCTTTGAAGCCTGGGACGAAGATTTTAACAGTCTAAGCGCATAGACGTATCGAATCGAGGAGGAATTGATGATCCCGGAACCCGGAAACTGGCTGGGTTGCGAGGACAGCGATATTGACAGCGACTCTCGACTCTCGACTCTCGCTGGAGCTAAGGAAATGAGGATTCGTTATGGACTAACCCATAACTTAGATAGCTACAATCATTCGACATTTGCCGACTCAACACATACAGTTTGAGTGATTTGGTGATACGGCCTGAGTCTTTGAGGTCAGGACACCCAGCGTATGAGACGCCAGTTTGCCGGCCAGTTATGCGAGATTGGGTACTTTTTCTGTTTTCGGTACCTCCAGAACGATTTTTCTCTCGCCAAATCTATGATTACTTCATCTCCAGAACGTACTCACGAGACAACACAAGGTATCTCAAATACCGTTATTGGAAGCAGACATTGTTTTCCTGCACAGTTGACCGGATTTCCAACGCTATCGGTGCAAAATTCTGCCTGCAAGCATTTTGTTCGCGTCTACTGAAAATCTCAACACCAAGAAGATCCAGCAATTTCTTATCGAAAGATCTGAACTCACTCAGTCACTCAGCTCTACGACCTCCATCAACTTCTCTAATTCCTCAACTCTACCTTCTTTACATTCCTCCCTCAAACCCCCAAGCACACTCTGCTTTACAGGACTTTTCCTTGGACTCGCAGGCGCCCTTGGAGCGGGCCTGACCTGCGTCAGAAACCCTTTACAACGTCCACATCTCTGTTTATCAACGTCAATACTCTTCGAGTGCCGTCCATATTCCGCTCCGCAACTCAACTCATCCACATTTTCAATGTTGAGCATCTTCATTGCTAATGTCTGCTTCTGCTGCTCTGCAGGTCGTCCGATGCATACCCAAAGGTACTTCGTTTCAACGACATAGTCATGCTTCGTTGTCACCTCCGTCAATCGCCAATCCTGTCGCCAGCCATTAGCGTTCTTCGCCGCTGGAGATTGCAACCAAGATGTGACCTTGCTTCCCCACCACTTGAACGATGCACCATGTGGCTGGTCTCGGATCCCGCTGACCATGAAGTTAGCCAAATGGCAGAATTCGTGCGCAAGGGTATTAATCAGGCGCTCGGGACGATCGAGAATCTTCTCCGCAAGCTCAATACTCGCGAAATGCTGCACAATAATTCCAGGTTGTCGTGCTATGCTCTGGCTATCTGGATTTCCTTTGATTGGTGATCCCGACGGTTTGCTGACTGTACGCTTCCAGTTTGCTCGGCCTGCAGTTGAGCGAAGGGTTTTGGACCAAACCACTTGGATGCCACCTGTTGATGCGGACATACTACTGATTTTGGAGTCGGTGATGTATTTGTCGAGCGCAAGAAGCAGATCAGCCGCGATCACCCCTTTTTGCGCGTCAAATTGCTTTTTCGCCGCAAGTTTAGCCCGCTTCTCTTCTCTAATCCTGCTCTGCTCGGCTTTCAATGCAGAGATTTTTTTTGGCGATTTCGTCTTCGAGGGTGATTCTGTCGGGGATGGCAATGAGTCAAATGTATCATCAAGCTGTGTTTCGGAATTGCTTGCGGTATTACTTGGTTGCGAACTTTCAATGCCAGAGAAATTGTCAATGTCATCGCCCGCATAGAGGTTGAAACGTGCGAGGGGATTTCTTCGAGGGGATAAAGTTAGCTCCTTTCTTGGGCTGTATGTGTCGGTCCATTCATTGATCACGTTATGATCCCAGAAAGCGTCCATACTCTGACGGTGAGGAGATCGTTGCAAACCAGTATTGCGTTTTGAGGGAGAGAGGAGCTTCGTTGGTGAGTTCAGCTTCGTTTTGGAGGGCGACCGGGGTGTGGTGGCAGGTGGTGTTCTCGGACGTCCTCTTTCCAGGTCCATCCTCGCAGAGCGTTTCGGGCTTGACGGAAGAGGGCCGCTCTTTGAAGGTAGTAGCCGAGGTTTACTCTTCTGCGATGGATGAAGCCGAAGCACGCTATCGAGGTTTGATAGTGGTTCAACCGCAGTGAGACTTCTTTCGTCTCGACGTTCATTCAGTGAGCTTTCCTCCTTTTCGTAGCCTGGCTGCGTGGGAGAAGATGTCAAGTCAATGATCTCCAATGTCTTTTTCCGATCCGCGTCTCTCTGCTTCTCGAGAGGACGCTCCCCCAAATGCATGTCGTTCAACGCAATTGGCAGAGCCTGTTCATCATTATCTTCGGAATCTGATATCTGTCGTCTTCTGCCGCGCAATAGCCGGCGTTTAGGACCGGCGTGTGCCTGTGGCACGTTTCGGTTGTTGCTTTTCCTCCGTTCTATTTCGCTCTCTAGAGATAGCTCGTCCTCGGAGTCGTGAAAACTTAGCTCAGCATCGTCGTCGACGATAAAGCCACTGAGATCGGTATCTTCGTCCTCGCCTTCGGTGCCCGAGCTCTCGTCCAAGTCCTCACAACGGGCCTCCTTCAGCACATAAGGGTTCGAGCCTTTTGCCACAGTTCTGCTTGTTGCTCTCGTTCCTTGAACACTTGATGTCTGCCGCCTCGCTGCTTGTGTTATGTAGGACATGGTAGAAGTTGGTGCCTTCCTTCCTTTTCCCGACCTTCTCTGTGCGTTCTCTTTCCCCGAACATGATTCCTCGCTCTTCTTCGTAACTGCCAGCCGGGAGATTGGTTCGAGTGCCTCATAAACGCTATAATCGGATCCTTCTTCTAGGGTAATTGGATCCTGGAGGCTCTCCAGAGACAACTTTCGTGTAACAGACGGAAGTCGTGGAACATTTTCAAGCATTGCTTGATTTCTGGGTTGAACGGGTTTCAGAGCAGCTCGGTAGAGGGGTTTCGGCGCTTGTGCACTCATAGAATGTAGACTTGACACTGCTAGCGAAGGCACTTCACCTAAACTACTGTATTGTGCTGTGATTATGGTTGATTTCTGCTTTCGCGGCGATCTGCGTAATGGTCGTTTTGGACTACTGAAGGACTTGGTCTTGCTGACTGTCGATCGTGGATTGTGCGATAACAATGTGACTTCCCCATTGTCAGACATTTTTCTCGTTCGCTTTTGGATTAAGCAACCTGTGTTTCCTGAGGTTGTTCAGGAGCTTCAGTATGCGACGAGTTGATCCGACTCGTTGCCAGGACAACGACATTAGCTCTGATCACGTGGCTTGATGACGCACGGCAACTCTCACGCGGTAACGAGAGGCAGGTATTATTGCGACTGTAAAACCGCGTTGAAAGCTTGTCCGCAGTCTTGTCTATATGGATTCACTTCACTGACCAAATAGTGGACTCTTGCCCGTGACATGGACGCCTTGCTAAAATCTATCATGTGGGATATTGAAAATTTGAATAATACAGCAAGATGCAACGCCTCAACCAAAAGGGAAACCGCCGAAGGGATTACCTCCGCCAGAGCCGCCAAAGGGGTTTCCTTGAAACTGAAATTGCTGCCCACCCTGGCGGAAGACAAACTGCTGACCCCCACCGAAGGGTGAGCCTTGAAATGGTTGGCCGCCATGTTGTGATGCTGGGTCATTCGGATCATGACCACTATCAAATTGTTGCTTCAGCTCAGGGTCGCTCAGCACCTCGTATGCTTCATTAATTGCAGCCATCTTCTTCTCGGCGTCTTCCTTGGTGATGCCTCTTGACATTGCCTTGTCAGGATGATATTCTTTTGTGGCTTTTCGGTACGCCTTTTTGATGGTGGTTTCGTCAGCATCTCTGGACACGCCGAGAACCTTGTAATAGTCCTTTGTCTTGGACCTCTTGAGCAGTACCTGTGCTTCTTGGAGCCTTTCCTGAACTATTCTATCACCCTGATGATTCTCCTTTGCCGTATTGAGTGTGGCTATAGCTGCATCGTAAGTTTCTGCCTCGATCTGACTTTGAGCTTGATGCAGCAAGCCATAAAGCGAAGTCGGATTCAGTTGGAGCGCCTCCTTGCAATATGGCGTGGCTTTCTTGTAATTGTTCATGCCAACGTAACATTGACAGGTCAACTCCAGCAAGTGTGCATAAAGCTTTTCTCCCGCCTTGGCGTGAATGTAAGCTGATTCCCGGGCAGAAGCAATGTTATCTCTGACTTCTGCAAGAAGACCAGGTTCGTCGTCGGCGGTGCTTCCAATGAGGATCTTCGAGGCGGATAGATATTGTTTCTTCTCGATCAGACCTAACACCCTTTCTAAGCTCTTCGCGACGTTCTTTTCTTCCCTGAGTAAAGCTTTGCAGCGTTTAGAGTCAGGATCTGAATGTAGGCATTTCTTTACCTGAGTCAAACCACGTTCTGTATCCCCGAGGCTGTAGAATAGCATGCTTGAAACGAGGAGGTGAGGTCCAAGATCGCCGGGATGTATCTGCAGAACATGCTGCAGGTCACTGATACCTTCTTGGATGTCTCCCCTTTCAAATCGACATCGTGCCCTGAGTTGCCGTAAGGTTAAAGACGTACCTGCCGTCATGATGGCAAGACCAGATTGATGAATACATGCTTCGAAATCCCCGTTCCGTTCTGCGTCGACTGCTAAATACGCTGCGCCTTCTGCCTCTTCCAAGGCTGCGAGTTCTGCCTCGCCCTTCTTGCCGACCAGCTTATAATCCTCTTTCGCAGTAGTCCAATCCGCGTTCCTTGCATAGATTTTAGCTCTCTGCATAAGGGCCCCTTCAAAACCAGGTCGAAGCTTGAGGACGGTGTCAAAGTCTGCTTTGGCTTGCGCATTCCTTCCTAGTGACAGATATGTGGCTCCCCGCTGGAAGACATTCATGTAGTCTGAAGGGTCTCGCTTGACGGCTTGGTCGAAGTAGGATAATGCTTCCGCATGGTTGCCTCGTGACCTTGCTGCTTTGGCTGATGCGACTAGACTTGCAATTGGCGCATCGAACTCGGCTGTGCATGAAGACGGGAAAGGGCCGGCGAGCAGGACGGCCAGGAAGACCAGATGTGATAGACTGAGCTTCATTTTGACAGGCTAGCCCTGTTGGAATCTAAGACGTCGCACTAATAAAGAATAATCATGGTCATGAGTGACTCGTGGTAGTACTGAATAATGATCCCTTTGGTTCGATGTGTCAGTTATCGATATGACCAACGTGGCATTCGCAGCGCGAATATTTGCCGGCCATAACCAGGCAACCAGGCACCAAAATTCGCCGCACTTGCCGTGAGCGAGCAACAAATGATTCGAAACGTTCGTCCTTCGAAAATAAGAACACTAAGAGGCAGTTTTCAACGCTGGAATACCTAATTACCAGTTGAATTCCTAGGATTGCTCAATGTGCACACAAATGAAGCCGCACATAGGTTGATACGCCTAGGCATGCCCGAAGCATTGCACCACGATACCTTGCTGATCAACCCACCAGGCTCGCCCTCGCGTGCACGCCGAGCCTCCCTGAAAATTTTGAGTCGTAACGTCGACAAGGTCGTGCTTGGAAACTTGCTGTTCGACGCTTGGTACTTCTCGCCATACCCAGAAAGCGTTTTGTTCAGCAATGATCACCCACTGGCCAAACCTCCTTTAAATGGCGAAACGAGAAATGGACATGTGGAGAAGTCATCCAATCCTATCACGGCACGTCTTTATATATGCCCATATTGCTTCAAATACACCATCAATGCTTCAGATTATATCTCACATCTGCAGTTTCACGTCAGGGAGTATGAAGCAGACCCGGAAGCCTGGCGGCCAGTGCCGAAGACTGCCTTGAAAGTTTACGAGTGGGATGATTATACGGTCTGGGACGTTGACGGAGAGCAAGAGAAGCTCTACTGTCAAAATCTGTCTTTGTTCGGAAAACTCTTCTTGGAACAAAAGAGCGTCTTTTTTGACACTTCCGGCTTTCACTATTTCGTCCTCACCCACAGTGTGTCAACCCTGCCTGCAGGCGCAGGGGCGGCGAAGAATCGTGGCAGGCGACGACAGTCGTCAGGAACTAAGACTGACCTTGATTTCAAAGCTAGGGTCTTGGGGTTCTTTTCAAAGGAGACTCTGTCATGGGACGCCAACAATCTGGCCTGCATCTTGGTCTTTCCACCTTACCAGCACCGTAACCTGGGACAATTGCTGATGGCCGTGTCGTACAAGCTCAGTGGCTGGGAATGGGAAGACAGCATTATTGGCGGGCCAGAGAAACCCTTAAGCGCGCTCGGACGTAGGAGTTATTTAAGATTCTGGTCGGAGCGTATTGCGCGGTTCTTCATGGGCCAAACTGCTGACGCCGAGGGAGAGAAGGTTTTCGGCAGGCCTTCAAAGAGAAGACTGGCATTGGCACGGGATGAAATGACAGTCAAGGAGATCGGTGATAGAACGGGAATGCTGACAGAAGATGTGATAGCCGCGTTGCACGAGATGGGCATCTGTGAGACTATGCCCGGCAAGCGAAAGAAGCAATCAAGCGAAGATCACGGTGCCGAACGGACGGAAGAGATCGTGCCGACGACAATGTTGGTCAAGCGAAGTGAGATCCTAGTGTGGGCAGAGCGAAACAAGGTTGACCTTGTCGCCCCGGTGAAAGAAGAGGGCTTTCTTGGAGAATGGGCTTTGAGCGATGCCAACGAATATGGCAGCAACGTGGAGAGTTCTGAAGAGCAAGACAGAGCCACCTAGCTATGCTGGATATAGGGACAAATAGGGAGGCAATGCTGTACGTTCACCATAATTATCTGCAAGGCTGAAATCGTCGACCAGAAAGGTGCAATCTTGTCTGCGGCGAGCTAGAGAATACTCTCCATCTTCCCCTTCGCAGACCAGGAAAAGCAGCCGACCGCGACCAATATCCCAGATGGAGACGTCCATCATTTATTGGTTGTTGGAGGAGGAAATCGGAACATTTACAACCGACTTCTCACCACATTCCGCATAAGTGATCGAGGTCTTAGACGAGCCGGGCCTGGTTCGTGTGATAATGCTGATAAAGCTTCGCTTACCTGTCACAGCCGCTCAATCACAGTGCCGCGCTTCGATGGCCGCCCAAATCCTTGAAGATGCATACAATAATTTCAATTCCAAATTCCAAACCCCAAATTTGTGAGTGTCGATTTTTTGGGAAGCTGTGCTTGTACATAACGAGGGCTCCAGTGACACCATATCGACGTTTTCCACCTTCGTTCTCCAACAAGAATCTCCTCACCAAAGCATGCACAATCCATGGAATTGGTACTGGTCAAGTGACGGGCTACAGAGCTTTTCCTGAAGGATAGTTATATACGCCAAGGCAAGCAGACTTGGTCGAGTCGGCTGCGCAGATCGAGTTCCGACTACTCCAGATATCACCTGAGTCAGGAGTGGTGGTGGTTGTTAATGTTGCTATGATCGTCGTGCCCCATCTGTTTATCGTGCCACAAAGTGCAATCTATTAACGAAAATAGGAATGGCTAAAGCCTCTATAATTATTCAGTCCAGCGAGCATGAAACATAAAGCGGCGGGACCATACTAGAAGCTCGTGTGATGGCGTGAATGATGTATTTCGCACGGAAATAAGGATTATTGTGCACACAGCACTGAATGCTGGACTACATTCTATTCTTTCACATGCTATTCGTCCTTTCCCCTGCATCTCATGTCTGGTGGTTTCTGAGTGTTTAAAGCACGCCAAAGCAAAAGATTAATAAAAGCTCCGTACTCGCGTGTACCTTGTATCCTCTTATATACATGAACAAACCATGTACCTAACGCGACTGCCCAGGATCGACGTGGCCCAAGATCTGCTAAATTTTAGTCCATGCGAAATGGGGTATTGGCCTCGGAGATAGAGTTCGTTGCCGACTTCCCCTATTATACGATGTATATACATATGCACGGAAACCTCAAGCGAGTGTAGCGCGTCATCCTGGCAAGCCCTTTGCCCGGGGCATGAAGAAACTGCTGTGCCGACCATGCATCCTTGACGAAGGCTTTGCTTGTGTTCCGAGAGCCAAGCTTCTTATTGAGCTAATGCAACAGCTTCGGAGTATTGATCAGCCACTTTCTTCTTCCCCCTAGCGATTTGCATTCCGGTACTGGGAAGCAAAACGGTCTGTCAATAGTAGGAGACCCGGCGGCTTGATGAGCTTCGTCTCCGGTTTCGAAGCGGTTTTACTAGCAGTAGACCCGTTGGATTGTGACAAATGTGCGTGATTGGACCCCAATGGGCTCATTCGCTGCGCAGTTGGGGCCCACTGTCTACGTTCCGATTTGCTGTGCAACTATAACTGGAGCACAATGCGCAGGGGAACCTGCCCCATTCCAACTTTGTGGATCGAGTATATTCCATCGTACGTTGACGTCTTACCACTTTTGACAATTCTCCAAACCCAAAATGGACACAAGCTTTCTATTTGGGAGTAAGTGTAGAATTCAATCTGCGAGCATGGGGCTCCTGGTCGTGAGAAACAGCCACAATAATATAGGGCTTTTCCGAAGTTTCGATCCTGGCGCAGATTTGTTTGGCTTGGGGCACTGGCATGCGCAGCCGTGTGGACTCATTTTCGACGGAGAAATCACGCGAATTTGGAACGAATTTTACCAGGCAGACAAGTCCATACTAATTGGTATAGAGTTGAGGCTTGCAAAGTGCCCACTTAGGATGCGAGGTGGTTGTTTCACAAAACGTTCATACAGTAAACGTTCATACAGTCTACGTCAACGGCTTCATTTGTACCACCAACTTTTGTCCCTGGCTGATATTACCTAGGTAGACGACTTTGGGCAGTGGTCGTATTTTCCGGGTCAGTAGCCATAGATACTGCATTAGGCGGTGGATCCATTGTCTGAGTGTACTTCGTAGGAAGAAGACGTACCGAGCAGAGTTTTGCTGAAAGACCGCGATGCCGCTCATGCCACGAGGCATTTGGTCTGGCACGTCTGGGACGTCATGCGGCACTATACTCGGAACAAGGTGTTTTTAGCTGGTGAAGACCAAAACTTTATGAGGAAGTGTATATTCACCCGAAAAAGCACAACCTTGCATCTTTCATTTCGGGCCCCAGCCTTTGCCTCAAAGTTTAACGCGAAGTGGCTTTCCTCGATCTGACCAAGTCTTCCGGTCTCGAGCAACACCTCGTCTTTCATCGACACTGCCTCGCGAACCCTCGAGTACGTCGAGTTCCTTTCCCAGTGAATTGTGTCCTCTCCACGTCACCAGGGCATTGGAGGCATTCATCCTTTTGTCGACCCTTTCAACAGCCTCAGCCGCCGTGGCCGGTCCTTCATCCTCATACCTGACTTGGGTCCAACGTCATCTACTCGTCCAAACGTAGATCTACGCTCTTTTGTCGATCCTGTTGACCTTTTGAGCGGTGTTTCTCACCTAGAATCCGTTTGCTCACAAGTCTGGTTCGAAACACGGGTCGTGCGCACACACCTGCTCGAAGCAAATCAGGTTTCGTGTCCGCTTTGCCAACGGTTCTTCCGTTGCGTTCCCCGCCGGCAGGTGGCAGAAACGTGGAATATCCGGCATTTCGATCTCTGCGGCCTCGACAACAGACCTAACATCTCCCACCCCGCCGACCGCCACGTCAAACCCCAGCAACCGACCTCCAACCGTAGATAGGGAGCAGAGAAGAGCCTCTGGAAGGAAGGTCATGGCTGCTCAAGCGGGACAAGCAGCATCAGCAGCACCAGCACCAGCACCTGCCCAGGGTGCAGCTTTCACTTGGCTGTTGGAGCACATCATGGCATACCCGGGTACCTACGAGCTGCCGCTGAGAACGATGTATACTCTAAACTCTACGTCACATTCCCAGCAAAGCAATCCTTCTCCAGGCAGGGTTGGAAACGCTTTCCCCAGTCACAAAATCCAGAACCCGAACAACTCGTCGACAGTCACTGCCGCAGCCCAGCTGAAAGCTAATTTGATGACCCATATTGCTCAGCAACCCTCTCAACCACAATCTTTACCGCCGAGCTTCATCACGACCTTCGTTAGACGTTGTTTTTCCACTGATTTGACTCAAGTTGATTTCCCTCAAGCGCTGACGGCTCTGGATTACCTGAAAGATCTTGAGATGCGGCGCCGGAATGAAATCGTGGCTGCTCTCACCTGGTTGGGCGTTGACCGAGCAGACATCCAAAATCGCGACAAGATTGCCAAGGACTACCCAAATGCTTTTCAGTGGATCGAAGGCATGGAAGAAAAAGAACGGAAAGTCGAGATGCTCTACACTCACGTCTATCTTGGTCTGAGAAGATGGGCCCTGGTGAACGAAATGTCGTTGAAGCCTTTCAACAAACAGAACTGCTTGGCCATGCTCAATACCCTCTACCCTCCCCTGCTGACTAGCTCTCAATTTGTTCCGCCGACCAAGCAGCTCACTCAGCAGATCGTCGCCGAGCAACGAAAGCATTTCTTCCGCTACATTACTGCCGTCGAGAGCAAAGGGACTGGTGTTCTCAAGAATGTCATGTCGCAGCATGCAAGATCTGGAGAAGAGACTGGTTGGCCCAAGGTACGTGATGACCTGGACAACTATCTGCAGGCAGCAAACTCCATCATCGATGACTGTCTCGAGACTACGGTTCGGTCCATGTCACCACGCAGTGCTGCTTTTCCCACATCTCCAGCGGACGATGAGTTCAAGCGCAAGGTGGATTCTGGCATTTCATTTGGCTCCGGCTATGCCTCTAACCGAAGCTCTGGGCAAAGCCATGTCACTCGGCCAAGCACAAGCAGTAGCTTCAGCGCTCACAGTCGACACACATCAAGAGATAAACAACTTGATAAGACTCTAGCTTACTCCGCCGAAGAAGATGAGACGATCACATTGAAGCCTGCTGGATCTGCTCTTGAACGAATAGCTCGGGAGCTTCGCAAGATTGGTAGCCGCACCCATCTGCCCGAGGAGTCCAGATCTCGTCCGGTCAATATCAATGATGATCATGTCATGGTAGACGTTGAATCACCACCGCCAACCCCCGGTCGTGGTTTGCGATTGAAACAAAGCCTCCGCAACATGCGATCGAACAGTAGGATGCGCTCGGCTAGCTCGTCTCGTCCGAGCAGTCGCAACGACTCCCTGGGACACGTGGAGGACGTGCCAGATTTTGATGCAGATGCGATGCGGCGACAGAGGGAAGCATGGGAAGCACAGCACCAGAATGCCAGGTAACAAATAGGTAATGTTTTGAGATGCGTTCATGATCAGAGAGGAGTTTATGACAGGCTACAACGACTCATGCTTTGGGAGTTGGGAGGAATATGTTGTACGAATTCACGACGATGACGGCGTTTGGGCCCAGGTTCGAATTCCAGTGCTTGTCACCAAAAGTGTATGATACTACTACCAAAAGGATACGCAAGAATGGCGACGCTCTCACGAGTAGAAAAAGGTACACAGGCATCGACAAGTGCCAGGATTCTGGATGAAGGATATGAACAAACAGTGTTTTTGATGGTAGATTGCTTGATATGCATGGATTAGGAAATTACAGGAGATCGACCAATTATTATTGGTATTTTATTGACGAGAGCGTGTTGGGTCTTTTGAGACCTGCCTCTAGTGGCAGTCCTCTAACTGGTTGAGAATTCGACAAGTTATTCTCTAAAAGGCCATCAGGTCTAGACTTGTGTTTGCCCATTTTGAGTTGCGAGCACGATCCCTACATGCATAGGGCCACAAGATGCCGTGGTGTCGTTCTGGTGTGGAAGGATCACGCGTTCAGAGCGTTCAGCCACTTCCTCGCAAGCGCTGACAGCCCTACATAATCTCAAGGCCAACTACGCGCAACCCTGCCATTATAGCACGAAGTAAAAAATCGCGAACGTGTCTCACGTTTCTTTCCTGGGTATATTGTGGAGGACTGCGCAAGTACGCATAGGTGGAGCATGTCTTTTATTATTTTAGGAGGATACTTATAGCTGGTTTGTTCGCGTACCTAAAATTGCGCACCATCTTCAGGTCCAGAACATCGAAATCGCACGCGTCAGCAGCATGAGTTACAACCCTGGACGGGAGTCCTCGGTTCTCTAGTGCAAAATTCTTCATTCTCCATATGCGGAGCTGTTTCAGAGTGCGAATTACTCATGCAGTAGGTTGCACGCGGCGTGAGGAAAAGATTTGGAGAGTGTTCAGAATAAGCAAATATTGAATGGGATGAACTGTCATGCACGTCGAAGGAGACTTCTTCCACTTTAAGACAAGGCCCGACATGTTCGGAGAATTGAATATGCAGGCAGCGCCAAAGTATTAATGCCTGAGGCCGTTAGGCATCAACGATTTAATACAAGCCTGAATTTTGCGCAGCCTTTTGGATAGCCTTGACAGCCCACCTTCCCTGCGTGGAAGAACCACGATCAATTATTGTGCAGATGCACGAGTCGGCCACGGCTTTACATGGTTGCATTTCTCTGATCCAATGCTATACCTTTGCCAACATTGATCTTGTTCTTGCTCAATTCGCCCGACTCCAATGCACAATCTCGTTGTCTCTTACTGATTTCACACCCAACACCATGACGACTGAGTCGGAGTCTACCTCGAATCCTCGGGGCATCCCAACTTTCCCATTTCTTCCTGATGTCTCAGACTACGTTAAGTCTCAATCCGAGGTCGAGGGCACTCTTAAACGGTTTCAAGAAATGATCTCGAAATACCAGTTTATGAGCCAAAATGTCGAGCGAAGAGCAGCTGGCTTGAGAGAAAAGCTGCCAGAGATGAAGAAAAGCTTGGAAACAGTCCAGTTCTTGCGCTTACAAAAAGCGTCTAGTATTGCAGACCCGGACCTAGACGAGTTGGAAGCCAATGACGATGCAGACAAACCGCGAGCAGGGGTCATTGAGACAACCTTTCCCTTACAGGACACTCTCTACGCTTATGCTAGTCTTGATGTCAAGAGCCTAGAAGAGGTCTACTTGTGGTTAGGTGCAAACGTGATGGTAGCATACCCACTGGACGAGGCAGAAAATCTCCTGCGTGACAAGCTGGATAAAGCAAAAGAGTCTCTAAAGGCAGCCGAAGAAGACCTAGAGTTCATCAGGGTGCAGACAACAACATTGGAGGTTGCGACTGCGCGAGTGCACAATTGGGACGTGGGGGAAAAGCGGAAGTTGAAGGAACAGGGCAGCAGTCTACCCGGGAAAGAAACTGAAGAGTGAAGACGCTCGAAATCCTCATCTTGAGAATGCCTTATCATGGCAATAGCTGGCCCAGGTTACGAAAGGATGTCGATACGGGCGATGCTCGGCCAAATCTACGCAAGACACGACGAAGATATCTGCTTTGCCCAGTTTATCCCCCGCCGGACCTTCTCTCGTCCTAAAGATTTGGAAGTCGTCGCAATCACGTCTTGCCTGCTGTTTGTTGTATGAGTTAAATCTTGTACACAGCAAACTTAGCTATTGCCAGTTCCGCGCAGAATGGCGGATGAGACTTTTGGGGGGCAAACCATGGACGCGAGGCAACGCACCTCGCAAACTCGCGTGCTGCTACCCCTCACTTGTCCATACGTCAACCTTGGACGTCGTCAAGTCAAGGCTCCAGACAATGTTGGTCCAACAAGTCGACTCAATTTTGGGGAGTTATTAGAGATATCAACG
The DNA here is from genome assembly GCA_017655985.1 of Incumbomyces delicatus. NCBI lineage: Eukaryota > Fungi > Ascomycota > Eurotiomycetes > Chaetothyriales > Trichomeriaceae > Incumbomyces > Incumbomyces delicatus. The sequence goes on from JACJVS010000004.1 coordinate 980,131, forward strand.
TGTCCTTCTGCCAAAGCGACTTGGTACTGATCCCCCCCCCGGATCAGCCTTTCCTCTCTGTCGTCACCATCCGAGCCACACATGCGAAGGGGCAACGTCCCAACTAATGTATCGAGTACTTGGACCAGGCAGTCGGTTTTGACCAAGGCACTCGATTCACAAGAGGCGAGGTCAAGGGGAAGATGCCAAACTTCAGCGGAAAAACAATATGGGATTTCTACTATAGTTAGTGTGGAGGGCACGGCCGATAGCAAGCTACTTTGTACGACCATTCGCAACAACATACACGTCCTTAGTTGTGCGGAAGAAGGCATTAGAATTGAGAGATATGACGACGAAGGAGGTAAGAAAAGGAGACGAGAAAAGTGAATTCTACGGCGAACGACCTAAATCCAGTGGTATTCTTCCTTGTACAATTCAACCAGGCAGATATTCTTGGATTGAAACGTTTGATGATGCTCGAAATACGTGTCATGTGTAAATACATTTGAAGGCAAAACTTTCCGACCAACACGTTCAAAATCTGTTGGGATTTCTCTATGTAGGGTCAATTTCAAGTTCTTCTCGGAGAGCAGCTTTCTCGCCGCATTCACATTTGGAAGGCAAGAACTAAAATTGGTAGAGGCCATACTATGATTGCGCGTGTTACCACAGCCAGATGACCCTGTTACCTTTGCATATTATACAGTTGAAACCCCGATCATACGAGGCTCACAAGCTAGCTCAATTGATTTGTGGTCGATTCGAAATTAGATAAGGCCGATGCTTCCCTTACTCGCGTGAGAGAGACAATCAGCACCAAGTCAATGAAAGGATGGCTTTGTGCGACCGTGAATGACCCTAGTTATTCATGCGTCTTCCACTCGTCATGGCGACAACAGCACCAGTCTCACGTGCTCGACGGTTCTACTTTCTCGATGATTGTCTCTCGATCCCAGCCTCACAGGTACTGTTTGTCCACGTACCCTGAAACGAATCAAGGAAAAATCCAGCCTTGACACCGCCAAGGTTCGCTTCCAAGTGAAGCGAGGAGAGACCACTAAATTGGGCAAAGTCGAAGGAGATTTGTGTCAGGGGACACGGCGGAGCCGCACATTGAGGCGGGGTTGGGTAGCGTTGACTGCCTGCGATTTCCTCGTGACCAGCCGCCCTGCTTGCATTTGAAGCCGTATCTGCAACCCAGCGATAGGCTGTCGCTACAATCTCGCAAGGAGCACCCGAGCCTGTATTGTTGCATGCAACATAAGCGGATTTTGCATCGAACCAGTAAATGTTGTTGAAGGCGCGTGGTCCTGCGCCAAATGACCCTGGCAAATTTCTGCCCTGAGCATCAGACGAGGGATCCTCAATGGTGTCCTTGGGATTGTACATAGCCAACCGGTCACCATCGTGTGGTAAGAAGGGTGTGTTGGGTGGTGGACCATAGCCGTATCCGCTACTCCAGTAAAAGTGGTCATAGGGGTCAAATATAGGTGGTGACGTGGTCTCATTCGGATTGCTGGTCGAGAATACCGGAAGGTCGTCAAATGTGATCACAAATTGACCGACTTCTCCGCAGGTCGGCGATGCAGACATAGTGCTAGCGGTGGTGGTGGACTCCGAGCCCGCGTATGTTTGAGTGACTGTCAATAACGGGTAGGTGACCACGACAGCGGTTGTCACGCTAACAATTGTAGAGGCAGGGCTTGACTTAGTTGAGGCAGTAGTTGAGTGAGCAGATGTTGAATCGTCTGGCGTATTGCTGCAAGCAGAGCTTGAGATGCAACTGGTCGTGCCAGAAGGATTATAGACACTTTCAGGTATTGGAGATGCTCCCGCAGGCGTTGTCATCAGAACTGTGGTGTTGTATGTCTCATGGGAGATGGTGGTATGTCCATTCCACTCATTGCACCAGGACGCCCATTGCCCGTTGATCGGTGCAAAGACCATGGAGCAAGTCTGTCTCTTCTGCAGAAATTGATGACCGGTCTCGGTTGGCTGTTGCGTAACAGTGATTGTTGACAAATAGGTGGTAGAAGTGACAATTTCGTGGTGGGCATCATCTTGAAGGCTGCTGGTTGCAACCGAGTCGCCTCTTGTTGAAGTTTCAGTCGCCCGAAGAGCAGTCACAACCGGGCCAGCGGGTGGGAAAGATACAGTGGTCGTGGCAACTGCAGCTGACGTCGAATGTGAGAAGTGGTAAAGGATACTGTCATCGTTGGGGTCGTCAGTTCCCACAACAGCAGGAGCGGAGGCAGTGTGGGTAAAATAGATTGGGGTTGTCTCTGGTGGCTCATTGACGGGGCGGTCTTGACTCGAGTTTTCGATGACAATGGTGTCGATACCGGCGACAGAGCTAAAGTAGCTTGAAATCGACTTAGGGTCACCTTCAACAATGGTAGCAACTGGGTTCGCTTGGATGATGACCTGAGTAACAGTCACCGGAGGAGGCGGCGCAGGGCAAGGCCTATACGTGTGAGTAGATGGTTTCAACGCAAGCCCAGTGGGTGGTCTTACTCTTGTCTCGGCTTTAATGGCATCGGCAGGTACTCTGTCACAGTCTCTGTGCAGGCACATGTTGGTTGGCTATTTCCACGGTCAGAACTGATAGGTAGAAACAGAAAGCTTGCTTACCTCTTGCTAGCTTGTACAGCTTTGCCAGGAACAATGACCGCTGCACGAGCGTGCAGAGTGGCGAGAACCAGAGGGATGAATCGTATCAGCATCTTGTCCCAATTCTGCCCTTTCGTCGGTTGACTTTTGATTCTGACTTAACGAACGTGGGATGAAGGAAGGACGAAAACGAACATATGATCAAGATAAAGAAGAAAAAGAAGAAGAAATCGAACAGGGCTTCCCACTCCAACGTGGTGAGTAAGTAAGGTGCGAAGTCGACCCTAGCTAGGTGCCTGCCAGAAGTGAAGGTAGAATGACGAATTTCGCTCGGCACTGAACTGCCCCAGTATTAGAGGAACCGGAGGGGACGATTTGATTTCGACACATTATATCTGTCTCCTTCACCATTTATGAGGAGCAGCAAACGAGTTTCGTCATAGTATCAATTGCCCCTTGCAACGAAGTCAATATCAAATTCGAAATATGATTTTCCTACACGGTCGACCTTCAGGTTTCAAGACAAAACATTCCGCCGACCTCGCTCACGGTTACCCACCAGGTGCAGCAGCAAGCATCCGCTGCCAAGCACGAGTTCTTTCTATATTCTCTTCACTGGGACGTGTCAGCTGTGAAGGACTTCCGCCGTTAGGGAGCCGGATCGTACTCCCTTTGGCCTTGTGCCCACAAGTAATCTCGTGCCGTCAACGGAGATCAATTAAGGTTGGTTTCGCCTGGCTTGTCAGACCAGTCCTGTGAGAAGTGAGAAGCTCGAGTTGTTGTAGAAAACTTAAGATGATAGATGGACAGCCGCATATGTAGCACAGCGTTCGGAGATTTGTGGCAATGATACCGCGTTGGATCTTGAGATTTGTCCACATCTTTCTCTGGCACGTGCTCTGGTTGCTCTAGTGTCTTTGGATCGGAGGAAGGGTACCTCAACCATGAGCCATACCTCTGGTTGCAAATCTTGACTTTTCTGTACCTCACGGACCAAGATGCTGGAACCATGAACCAAATCGTCGGCAACAATGAGCCAGAAGTCTAAGTATTGGCAAACACTAACGCTGTCTCAATCCATCACCGTAATTTTGTAAGGACCACAGGATCGCCCAAGCAAAGCTTCTGCTCCCCTACCTCGCATCGGCTGCGGTGACATACGTTAGCTAGGGACGGTCTTGGGACCGGGCGCGGCGCCGCTTTTGCAACACATCATTAAGACTCTTGTCGAGGGATGCAGCTGGTCTGCATGTATTAGTTGAAGACCATGACAACCTGGAAGGCTTCTGCCATAAGAAGCGCGCTGCGCTAGGCTTGGCTTTAGGGAATATTCTTGTTGAAACACAATTGAATCAGAATGCTTGACATCAGTTGACCATGGATGGTTAAAGGTCGAGTTTAATACAGGTTATTCAGATGTAGATCAAATGTAGCTCAAGCTAGCAACATCGTGGCCCCACCTGGCTTGGGTTTATAGGGTCGTATCTTGGGTTTTAAGAGCAAGATCCTTCAATGTTTCAACTCAAAAACGAACGCAAAACATTCCGAGACCATTTTGTATTTGTCATGTGCAAGAAAGAAGTGTCGTATTTTAACCCTCTGTCTGGCTTAGCCCCTCACTAGTAGTATCTTGTTAAGAGCAACAGTTCGTCTGAAATCCAAGTAAATACACGCAAAGGACAAAGTAGGACCGCTTTTCACGCCTAGTGATCGATTCTGAAAGAAAGTCTGTTGTGAGCCGAAGAAATGGTCCCAAATATTCCATTCCAAGAATGCATAGAGCAATGAGTTGAGCTTAATTGATGATGGAAAACGCCTTCCAAGCAACAAGTTACAACAGAGGGTATCTCAGTTCCGCATATTGTCAAAAATCCATTCAACGCTAGTTGCAAGAGCCACCGGATCATCAACACATATCGTGAGAAAAATTTCGTAAAGTCGTCACTCTTTGCATAGAGTATTCGTCAATGTCTCTCGCCAAACAGAGCTTAAGTCCAAGAATTATCTAGTTGTTGTCTCGCCAGTAGCCACAGCAACAAGTGCTTCGAGCCGATCTAGGTTGCTTACACGCCTTTCGTGCGAGGATTGAGAGGAATGGATTTGGTTGGAAGCATACCTTCCTTGAGGAGGAGGGACAGGCATCGGCGGTGCTAGGCAGGGCTACAAGCACGATTAGCTCTGTAAATTGCCCAAACTCTTGCCACGACTCACTGTATGCTGAGTGTCTCCTGCTAGCAACTGCGGCTCGATAAAGCCGTTGCTGGGCATGATAGTGGGATGAATCTCCGCTGCAGAAGTCCCTGGCGTAGGCACCCCGTCGCTGCTGCTGGAGTCTTCTGGAGAAGTACGGTGGGCTGCACTCGGTCCACTGTAATGGCCTACCCGTTTGATACGTTTGGAGGCCGAGCTTTGGAGGCTGAGAGCTTCCTTCGCTATTTGATGGGGTGCTTGCACATTTGTGTTTTGGGCCGGGGGGCCCATCATAGGCGAGGAGGGAGAATGATGTGGTTGTTGATTCTGCCGAAGGTGGTCGATATGCTGCATCGTGTCTTGTCCCCACATTGTGGTTGGTCGGCCACTGTCATCAATTTCCGGATATTGACTGCGACGCGACCGTTCCCAAGAAGCCTGGTGTGCGTGAGCGCGTCTTGGTTCCCCAAGATCTGGAGCAGCAAGTAGCATTTGGGGTGGGTTTCTGGCCGAATGAGGTGGGGAAAGGTTGCGTCTAGGTGGAGTGCTCGGTCGATATTGTACCTGATCAAACGACTCTATGCCAGGAAGCCGAGGGGCTTGACCAGCTGCAGACATTGCATTAGACGCATACGCTGGCTGTGGAGCATCTGGCGTTTGCGAATACGTTAAACCACTTGTAGCCGGTCTATTATAATTTGGATTTAGGTTGGAATAGGTCGATGGGTGCCAAGTCCGCCGTCGCCAGTCGTCAGCTGGAGATGTGTGCATGACAGGGGCTTGGGGGAAAGTTGACGATGTGGGACTCGATACCATACTGGAAGTGTTTGTGCTCGGTACGGCAGGTCCAGGACCATAGGAGGAGCCGTACTGTTGAGGGTAAAGAGATTGGTAGGGGTTGGTACCAGATGGTACAGACAACCGCCGGCCAGGAGCTCTAGATCCCGCGATGAAGGTCGCTCCTCGTGAACTCGAGGACATGGGTGAGCCTAGGACGGAAGTAAAGGTTGGGCTGCTAGGCGTTGCGGGGAACGTAGCAGATGTGGGAGTGCTCAGGTCCCCCGGAGAATGAGCTGGGTAATTCGAGTAGGTTGGAGGAGTTGTAGGTCTATTGTCACCAGCCATGAGCAAAGGAGGCGGGCGTCGTCTAGCGTCCGCGGCATTACTATAGACAGACGAAGTAGAGCCAATGCTTGAGGTCGACAAATTTCTGCTATGCCCTCGACCATGGCTGCCGGTGCTTGACATTGTACTGGTTCGAGGTCTCGGTGCCGGCCGCACCCGATCCGTTCGAATTTGTCGCTGGTAACGAGTGCCGGTAGCGGCTAACGAGTCTGTCGGAATTTCCTCGTTGACGTGAACGGTCTGTGCATGTTGCCGCAGATTGTCTAGACGCGAAAACCGGCGGTTGCAATGGCACTGGAAAGGTCGTTCGCCAGTGTGCTTGCGAATGTGCCTAGCGAGATGTTCGCTCCTTGTGAAACTCAGTTGGCAGGGAGGATATCCGGTGCAGAAGAAGCGTTGACCTTTCTTCTTGCGGCTGCCAGAGCCGTCATCATCCGGCTCTGCTTCATTGTCGGAGCCTTCATTCTCTTCGGCACTGTCACCGACTGCCGCGTCAGATGTAGAGCGCTTGCGTTCGTGCTTCTGCGGCTTTGCTTTCTCCATCGTTGCTTTTGACTCCTCCTGCGTATTGTGGGACTCTGCATCGGGATTTGTCATCGAGAGATCTGGGCCAGGAATAGTCGCGACGTCGGAGGGCCCGGGTGATCGGACCCTCACCGTGGTTCGGGTAGTGGGGAGAGCATTGTCTTCGTTGGACTTTTGATTCTGAGACGATCCACTGTTGATCATCAGAGCTGAAATGGCAGCCATGTTGTTGGGTCGTGCCCCGATTTCAGAAAGACAATGGCGAAGTAGGCGTGTGGCGACAAGATAGTGCTTCCATCAAGCTAAGTGATCTCAAATGTGTCGCGATCGTATACGTTGCCCCACGGACCTGAGATACTGCTAGACCTCTATGACGATCGCGGGACACGGGATGGCTTGAGCCGGGGTAGGTGGGAGCGGCGAAAGATGTCAGATAGTGGTCGAATACATGGTTGTAATGGTAGTAGGATTCACAACCTGCTCCGATTGTCACTCTGGCTCAAGCGTTAGATACCTAGGTACCAAAGGCTGAACGACACTGCAAAACGATGGAAAGCGCGCAGACAGGAATGTGCCTGATCAATGACTGTTCGAGGAGTGGGCTGGGAACCAGACCGTGGAGACGCGCGGGCTGATCGGCCGAGCAATATTACTACCAACAATCCCTACGGGCATAGAGTGGGGACGCAAGAGACGACTGATGACGCCACGCTCAAGTCGACAAGGCTGCAGGCGCCAAATTTAGTTGCAAGAAGAGAGACGATGGATACGACGGGCAAAGGGAAAGGCGGACAGGAGTAGTGATGATGTTGTCCACTGAATGGATGGAGGCAGAGTAATACTCATGATCGCAAAGCATGTGGGTGTCAGTGTCAACTTTAGCCTTTGAACAAGTAAGAGGGTGGAGCCTGCGGGACATGAGCGTAGGTTGGAAGTGTTCTTGGTATGCGGCACCATCGCTCGTCCTTGCATAAGAGCAATGTGCGACCGTCGAAGGAGAGTGGCACATTGCAGTTGATGCGTAAGAATAAGCGGGGCATCGCCGACTCCAATGCCACGCCGCCAGCAGTCTCGCGGGGGCGTCTGTGGCCATTGGTGGACGCTAACCTTTACCTGCCAGGGCCACTGGCATCCATGGATACCATGCTGGGTGTGGATATTGCTGGTCTTCCATTCGCCAAACCACCATGTTTGATGTGCACACGTTCTTCCGCACTCTCATATTCTGTCAGCTCCTGGGTCATCGGATGTGGAGGAATGCAGTTCAATTGTACGACTGCAAATTCTGGCCCATTTGACAATGTGCTGCTTCTTCGGAAGACGTGAGTTACGTAGATGCCCACATAGTTGGGTTTCCCTCGAGGATGAGCCAGTCCCGTGGTGCCTGCGCCGAAAGATAATGTTGGTTTAATGGTCCTGATGGATTACGGAACTATTGTATGAGCTCTACTGTGAACCCAGACGACCAAGGCGTCCACAAATCTCAAGTCGAAAGAATTGTGTTTCCATTTCCGTGTCGGCCATACCTAATAGGTAGGTATGATCAACACACTCGCAGAGTTCTTATCAAAAAGGGCAGTAAACGTCATACTAACGGGAAAGCATGTACTTCGTACGAAGTCCAGATTCAGGTACCAGGGCGTGCCTGACGCACCCTTTCGGCAGCAATGTTACCAAGCCGCAACGATCTTTTTAGATACACTTCTACGTTTGGCTTTCTTGGTCGTAGTTGCCGCGCAGAGAGTCCACAGAGGAGCGTGATCATGCAGGCCTCTTTGCGCCACTCTCTCCCAGAATAGCCGAGCGAAGAAGCTCGCTTTCCCGAGGTCTCCTGACTTGTTCTTAATCGGGCGTTTCATGGACATCCAAACCATGTTCAGGCGTGCGGACGTGCGTGTGACATTTTCAAGGACCACCATACTTCTCGTTCTAGCTGCCCTGACAGCCCGCTTCACATTGTCAAACCTTTTGTGTTGCTTGTGGCGGAACGGGAAATCGATGTTTCTATCTACACGCATATGGTGCATTTGTCGTTGTTGTAGGGCGTGCTAGGCACGTAGTATTTTTTTTCAGTCTCTGTTTATGTTACCGATCATCTAAGGGGATAAATACAGCACGGGTTGATCCTGACTATATAATGGAGTCACTCCAACTTAAACACAGTTAAATTTGACACGCGAGCTTGAGCTTCGAAGGCTGTCATTGCTCTCTATTCTTCGCTCCAAAGTCCTTCAACTTCTAGCGAATAGGTTTCAAACTCGGGCATTGAACATTAACCACGCTTCGGAACGCTCAAACCCAGGAGGGTGTTGTGACTACCCACAAGTACGCTTTTGTTCCGAATCATTAGTCGTAGAGCTCATTCTTCCATACCGAGACCCAATCCCTCCATCCATCTATTTGAAAAGAAAATTCGTTCATAGGTCATCATCATTTTGGACCTGCCAACTCAAAATCTGCATCCACAGGAACAGGACTATAGCATTTCGTGTTAGTTTACGTCACGGATCGACGACATTACTCACTAGTTGATATCAACGCCCATGAAAACGCAGCTTTCCAACATGAACAAATATTGCTTTGTGTTAGCCATGCCAACGTCTCGACGGATATCCCACGGTACGTCTGTCCAGTAACGTAGGCGTTACAATTTGCATTGACGTTGCCAGAAGGACCGAAGAGTTGTAGCGCGGTCTCAATGAGTGTGGTCAGCCAAAGGACGAAAAGGATGAAAGATCCCAGCAAGATGATGCCCGGTATTAACAGTCGTTGTGCTGCCAGGATAAGGATGAGACCGAGGAAGAGCAGCGTCAGAGACGAGGTGACGATTCCAAAAGGGAACAGCCTGCACACTGGATTAATCAAGATGCCCAGTCGTGGGTAACAGAAACAGACCATGGTATGCCAACTTCCAACTGATTCTGCACAACAATGAACCATGCAAATATTCCCAAGACTGTCGCAGCACCGGCCAGAATGACAAATATCCATATATTCAGCTGAACCTCTGGCCAACGGTATTTGCGTCGGGTCTCTCGGTACACGATTTCGGTCGCCATTGTGGGTTGTTACGAATTGAGTATTCGAAGTGAAGGCTTGTCGACCAATATGAGGTAGTGCCAGCTATCCGCAGCCCGATCTTCAGAGCAGAGACATTTGGGCAGTAATGATCGTGGTTGCGCTTCGAGTAACGTTCGAGTAACGTTCGAGGACTATTCGTGCCGTAGGGCGAGTCAAGGTACGGTGCGAAAGGGTAAGATCCAGACTGTAGAGAACGTTTAAGATGGACAATGGATTGATTGTCGTCGAATCCACGTTGAGTGGTGCAAAATGTAAAGCTGCCCAAACGACCGTGAAGCGGTTACGGCAGTGACCAAACAACAAGAATCGAGCAACTTGCGACAGGTTCTGTCGGAACGCCGGGTTGATTCTAGCGCCTCCAAGCTCTTGTTTTGAGGGGTGCCGTACTCTGGATTGAGCCACGAGGTAACACTTCAAGAAGCGCTCGGTTGTGCATGTACGAAGTACTGGTAAGTGAATGCCAATACCTTGCGCTACGAAGTCGATACAATGAATGAAGCAAGTATAGATGCCCCATGGGGATTGTGTATGTACTGAGTGTGTTGGTAATCTGTGGTGATGATGCAAAGCCCTTGTGCCTCGTTGCACCAGCAACCCCGTCTCGAAGGCCGATTAATGGCTTAGAACACTCGAAGTGGGCCAAAATTTCATTGGGCTTACTCCGTATTACGGAGTACTACGTAGGAGCCTAAAAAGCCTGATGTCCCACGCGCCTCATCGAAGTGCAGAAGAATTTAACAGGTACGAAGTACACCTGTGGAATTCTTAACGGGGAACACCTGGGCACTCTAAGCCCCGACCTTAGCATCAACGTCAAATGAGCATCCTATCGATTATTGATCAATCTGGTCGATCAATCTGGTCGAGCATGAGACCTCACCACATCCACGTCGAAAAGTGAGTGGACTTCAACGATCTTGCCGTCCTTGAAATCGTACACCACGTTTTCCGTATAGGAAAACGGTTGCTGATCTAGTTTGATGCCAACTAGCTCTCTTGTTAACTCATTGACAGTGAATATGAGCACAGCAGCAACATGAGTTTCGTCCGCGACAAGGCGCTTGATTCTTATTTGCACATTCGGTCCAATGATGTTTCGCTGCAAAAGTCTTTTATATCCCTCTAGACCCAGCTGGTTGCCGTTGTGAACAACATCACCGGATACGAATTGAGCCATGCCCTCAAGGTCATGATTCGTGATAGCTTTGATGTAGTTTTGATAAACTTCGCTTAGAGACGTGGTGGCTGTTGAAGACATGTTGCACAAAACGTGGGTTTCCAAACCGAACAGTCAACAGCTCACTGTAATATGAGAGTGGCTAATCGAACATTCCAAAGGTTTTGCGAGACGTGCAGCTACTTATCTTAACATGTAACACGAGGCTGAACCGCATAGAGAGAAGATAGGGCCTTCCAGCAGTTTGATCAGCATTTCCGGTTGGAAGGAAATTTTCCGCTGAATCTGGTAGTCAATGCCGCCGCTTTTGGAGGATTTCTTCCTTCAATGCCAAGCTCGCTCCCCAATCTTTGTTTCACATGAGCACCTACGTACCACAGGCACCATGCTAAGCAGAAACAATCCTATCTCAGAAACAATAAGGGATCCTTTAGACCCCATTCGTGTCAATTTCAGGGCCTGCTTCTGTTTCGCACACGTGGACCAGCTCGGAAAATAAAGCGGGCATGGTGGTCTTACTAGAAAGATCAGCTCGCAGGGGATTTGGCAGAGTACTGTGCCATTTAATACTGATCGAGTTGGATTTGTGACTATTATTATCGGGAACCGTGCGAAGAGTGAGTGCGAGCCACAACTAATACACCGAGAAATCAAAGTTGGAGCGTGACTTTATGCTTGGCGTATATTTTTACATATCCGGCATGGACTCATGCAGTACGAAGTCCTTGGTAGTCGTGATAGTTCCGCTAAGCTGAACGTGTACCTACTAGCGTCAAAACATCGCCTACGAATGCCCTACATTATCACCACTCCTACCTCCACTACCTTCAGTGGTTGGGTCTCCAGGTAGGATCGATGTATATTCTAGGAGCCTATCCTACCCGGAGGCGGACGGTCAGGAACCGCTGAGGTCGACGGCGGCACCATCATCACCGTGGGAGCCTCTGGGATGCTTGGAACGACCAGCAACTTCACTGTGACATGGCGGAAATAGACCAAGGGTGTCCAGCCTAGGTCATCTGCCTGTCCGCCGTTCTCCACCGTCTGTGTTTTTCTCACTTGCGGGTGAATTTCTCCTTCAGGCTGCCAACGTCGCTGTCCGATTCCACAGATCCAACCGGAGCTCGCTTCTGCTTGCGGGCCATCCAGATGAGAGCGCCAACGAGCCCTAAGATGACAGCACCCAAAGGTACGCCGACGCCGGCACCGACCTTGACAACGTCATTATTACTCTTGTTGTTGCTGCAGCTGACCGATGCACTTTCGGTGACCGACTTGGGCAACTCAAACTCGCGAGCGGGACGCTTCAACCAGATGCTGCCCGCATTCATTCTGCCTCTGGCGCCTTCCACGAAGTGGAACGTTATGTCGACTTTTTGGGCATCTGTCCCTTGGAGAAGTCCCTCACTGGCATCCCACATCCAGTATCCTTGGCGGTTGTCGATGATGTCACCTTCGAAGGCATTGCTGCCTCCCTCCGCGTAGGCACCGGTGACCTTCATAGTCATGTTCTCTTCAAAGAAGCGTCCGTCCCAGGTGACTGGCGGCCTGTGTGTCAACAGAAATCCACATGAATGCTAGGTGCGAATGTTTTCTTACCAAAATAGGTCTGACCAGCGTCGAGAATTGCTTCGTAGCCGCGCGGATTGGGGCTGCAAAACGGTGCGGACATGCCATAGCGGTTCGCACAGACGAGGAACTTTCCAGAATTGTCTTCTGCGGCGGTTGCTATAGGAGGCCGAGCGGACGTGGTTGTCACAACGCTCTCATTGACTATCTGAAAGGAGACTTGATTGGTCAAAGCGGCTGGCATCGGACTGACCGTGCTCGCGGCTCCGTTGACAGTGGTCGTGGTGGGAGTGATGGTCTCGACACGGCCGTCGGCGTGTACAGTTGCCCATTTGCTCGGAGGCGCGGCCAAAGTGAGACCGGCGAGGCCGAACAAGGCCAACTTGATAGAGAGACTGGATGAGACCATGGTCACTGTTTCTACCTTATGGATAGCTGCTGAGCACTGGAGGTGGCGAGAGAACAAAGCACTGTGGATGAAGCTGGAAAGGACTGAAGCTCGCGGGGGAAGGACGATGCGAGTTAGGAAGATATAGGTACTTGCATTCTGTCCTGGGATCCCCAAACGCTCAAACTTCTGGGCAATCTTGTGGCCGTGGGGTGTGCCAGCACGATAGCACCTCAAACCATCCTCGTGGCATGCAGGCTTCCTCACCTTCGACCTACAATAGACCAATCAGCGACGTGGGTTGGGGGCTCTGTTGGCCAGGTTGACGAGCCGTCCGACCCGTCCTGTATCGGTCTTATCCATAGTCGCTATTAAGCCCTAGTCATATTCAATTATGTTCTTGTAAAATCCTCGAATAAAGTCAATCCAAGTGTCTTGGCAATGCTGAGCGGAGGGCAATTGGGGGACTCTTGGCAAGGTGGGCGAGCCGTCCGAGCCGTCCTTTGTCGATCTTGTCTCTAGTCTCTACGATGTTGCAGTCATATTCTCGTAGGAAGCTCGAGCTAAGTTGAGCCGAGTTTCTCGGCGATACTTAGCGGAGGGTGATGGGAGGACTCTATTGGTGACGTTCGTGAGACATGCAAGCTATGCACTGTCCATCTTATCTAATCTCTGCATTAAGTTCTCTTCACATCTAATCAGATCCCTATGAGTATCCTCCGTTGTAGCATTAAGCTAAATATCTCGTCGGTACCTTGGCGGGGGGATATAGAGAGAGAGAGAAATATTGAAAATTGTCTCCCCATACCGACGAAGAGAGAACTTGTGTTACGGTTACCGTTTCCGTTACAGTTAGATAAACTGATACACTGATAATGGGAATCTGATCAATAACTGTCGCACAGCGCTAAATGCAAACCCAGTCGCAAGGATCTGACCTCATCTGCATACTCCTACTAAGTGATCCGATGTCGGCCCTCGAAGGTCAAATGCTCCGCGGCGTTTTAAGCGGCAGGGACCTACTTTCGTTTGGAGATGATGGATCCAGCTTTCAGCGACCGAGGCATTGCCGCTGCACTGTCCTGCGTAGGTAGAGACAAGGTCACCGCCTGCACCATGTAACCTGTAGTAGACGAGAATGAGCTGGTCGTCCTCGACGGCTACCACCAAAGCCGTAGCACAGTATTCCAGCATTTAAATGTAGCGTCCTTGAGTTTTGAGATCGTGTGCTCGCTTTTACTTCTACGAATTGCAAGAAAGCATACAGTGCGGCATGTTCGCACCCGGGACCGTCTTCAACCGAGGTCTGAGGACGGCAAGCTGAGGCAAAATTCAAATCGATGACGGAAAACTAGCAGAAGAATTGTATGGGATGGTAGCATGGTGCGGGACGTCTAGTGGAAGGCCCGAGGGATGAACGCGGTGGGATAGAATGCGCTGGAGATCAAATAGTCACTGTCTACAAAGAAGTGCTTGAAGTCTCCTCGGTCGATCCATTTCTATTGAGGTAAAGTGAGCGCTACTTATATAAGCCGCTCAAATGATGACTTGTGCGCGTCGTCCCTGAAACGCGTAACGAATAGCTCGTGCAAATTACACGATTTGCATGCCATCCAGAAACACGCCCGTCGTTTGGACCTTCTATCGACAGCACGTTGCGTGCCCTGGAGAGTGGGCTGCGAGCAAGAAGCGGTTGAAATGGGCATCACAGGTCGCCTCTTTAGCAGGCAAAATAACTCGATCGAGAAAACGAGAGGAACAAGATGATTATTATTAACTTTCCGGACTGGTTTAGCATGCAGCTAGTTGCCGTGGTGACGACGGCTCCACATGGACATCACCATGGATGGAGTTCAGGTTTTTGTGTAACAATTTGTGAACAATCTATTCTGTAGTAATCGCAGAGAAGTCTTTTCAAGAGCATCTTTCTTTCCAATACAACTCAACGGCGTTCCGCAATGAGTGTACGAGTCGTTGCGAGGATACGTCCTCTCCTCCAGCCAGAAGCTGAAAAGGATCAGATACTGTCGATACACGCTGGCAACGAGGGCAAACCACAGATCGTGAAAATCCCAAATCCCAAATCGCATTGCGAAGAGTACAGCTTTCAATTCGCCGCAGCGTACCACCATGGGACGTTGCAGCAGGAGCTGTTCGACGCCGAAGGTGTGTGCGATACTTCACAGTGCTCTGCTCCCGGCGCTAATGGTCAACAGTTGCTCCCACGATCAAGCACCTCTTTCAGGGTTTCGATGTCACTCTCTTCGCCTACGGCGTCACTGGGAGTGGAAAGACGCATACCATGCGAGGAGGCAAGTCCATGGCTGACAGGGGCATGATCCCTCGAATGCTTAGCAACATCTATCGAAAGAGTAGAGCTCTGGAAAAATCGAGCAACGGTGAAACATCGGTCGAGGTGTCAATGAGCTACTATGAGATCTACAACGATAAAGTCTTCGATCTCTTCGAGCCTCCCGAAAAGCGCACCCCGACGGGCCTTCCCATCAGGGAAGCAGAGGGTGGCAAGACGGTCATTGCTGGCTTGTCCGAGCTCCCGTGCTCTACGCTGAAAGAATTCGAAACCCTGTACGACAAAGCAAACGCAAATCGAAGTGTGGGAGCGACAAAACTAAACGCGCAGTCGTCGAGGTCGCACGCCATTCTATGTGTGAAGGTTACGGTCAGTACTGCAAGCGAGACAAGAATTAGTACAATCAGTGCAATTGATTTGGCCGGCTCAGAAGACAATCGGCGGACTGGCAATGTAAAAGAGCGGATGGTGGAAAGTGCCAGTATCAACAAGTCGTTATTCGTGCTGGCACAGTGTGTCGAAGCAATCAGCAAGAAGCAAACGCGAATACCGTATCGCGAATCGAAAATGACGAGAATTTTGAGCTTGGGACAGAATCATGGTCTGACAGTTATGATTCTGAACCTTCCACCCACCAGAGCTTTTCATCTTGACACTCTGAGTTCCCTGAACTTTGCCAATAGAACCAAGAAAGTTGAGGTTCGAGAAATTGAGAATGAGCCAATCTTTCGAGGCCCGCCTCGGCCTCCCGCAGCAATGACTGGCGGTGGCATGGCTCGACAACCTCTCCGACCGCTGAACAGTGCAACAAATGCCAATATTCTTGCCAATCGAGAACCAAAACCAGACAAAGAGAAGCCAATCAAAGCCTTTTCCGTGTTCGCAGACAAGTCTAAACAGGTTGTGAAAGTCCAGCCCCAAAAGTCATCGCCTTTGAAACGCTCAGCAACCGACGCCCTACAGTCCTCTCGACCTGGTAAACAAGCACGTCCAACGCCTTCCTCCTTCCTTCGAAAAGGACCACCAGAAACGCAAACGATAACGAAGGCCACGCTGGAATCGCTAGTGGAAAGGAAGGTTTCCGAAATTCTTGCAGCACGTGAGCATTGTGCTCCTCAACCACCGCCCGTCCAAAGGGAGGTAGATCGTGAGAAGGCCATATCGGCAGAAGTCCAAGCTCGGCTCGACAGCATCGAAAAGCGCCTCGAAGGCCAGGAAGGCGAACGAGCCGAAGGACTCAGCTACCTCTTTATGGCCAAGCAACACCAGGCTCGAGGTGAGGACGCCAGCGCTTTGAAAATGTATCAACTTGCACAGCCCTTCTTTCCGGAGAACGAGAAGTTGGAGAGAAAGATCGAGAAGTTACGAGCCAAGACAATGACCAAGACTTGGCCCAAGAGCCAGGCCTCAGGAGTCCAGGAGCTCATGCACGTGGTGGCAGATGTCCCAACTCGTGAAAGCAATCGGCACGGCGAGAAAAGAACCAAAACATCCCATTGTGACGACAACGGCAACGGCGCAGACGATAGCTACCAACACGACGCATCCTACGGCGCTAGTGACGCCGACGCCGACGCCGACGATGATAAAGACTACAACTACAACGAGGCCGCCTCGGCCGCCGCCCACTCGGACGACGAAGCCGAGTCTCCCCCGACCCGCAAGAAGGTATCACGAGCCAAACCCTCGAGATCCAGAGCCAAACCAGCAGCAGCAGCAGCAGCAGCAGCACAAAAGGCCGACGACCGACCGAACTCACCCGATCCGCTCATCTCCCTGAACTATGGCGACCCTACCACGGTGCCGTCGCCTCGCACGGCGTACCTGCTCAACGTGCTCAACAGCCGGAATCTGGCGAAGCTAAAAACGTTGAACGGGCTGGGTGTGAAGAAGGCGGAGGCGATTGTGCAGTATCTCGAGGAGGATGAGGTGCGGCTGGGCAGTTGGGGAGATGTGCTTGGACTAGAGGTGAGGGGAGTGGGAAAGAGGAGCTGGGAGAGTGTGAGAGAGCGGGTTGCTGTCTGAGATAAGGTCAGCCGAAGGGATATAAACCTCCAGGTGTCTCCAGGCGTCTCGAGTGTCGTAGCGGTGTGGCAGTGTACCGGCAAGCGTAGGGTGTTGCATTCCAGGTGTTTTTGAAGCGTTGTGCATTGTTAAGGAGTCCGCATGCATGTAGAGCGCGGTCAGAAAGCATGGTGTGGCTTTAGCATTACATGGTCTTGACATTACGGTAACGAGAATTGCTATCGGTTTTTGAGCAACGCGTGCAGGGCACTTGCTGGAAAACAGAACAGAGCGTGATCTCAAACTTGGTGTTATTTATTCGAAGCTGGATTTGGTACGGCATTACAATGCAGTTGCGGCGGCTGCGGCTATCCTGGATCCACACTACGCCTCACATTCCCAGCATTACTTGGTCTTCCTAACCCTTTTCGCATGTCTCACTAGATTCTCTATGACTCCTTCAAATGCTTCCTTTTCTTTCCGCAGTCCGTCTCGTCTTTTCAGCCAATACTCTAGCACCTGGCTTGTCTTCTCGGTCAAAACCTCGAGCTCTTTGACATGGGCTTGTAATTCTTCGTCGGTAAAGCCTTCTAGTTTCTCGTTGGTAGTGGCACATATGCGTTTAACGCTGCTTAGATCTAGCGCTGGAGGTGGCGGCGGGTGGCCAGGCTTGATAGATTTTGGCCGTTCACGGCCGCGTGTCTTTGACGCCGAGGCCGACGGTGGAGCTGAAGCGTTGCCCGAGTGTTGACTGTCTAGGCTTGCGGTAGAATCATTTGTTTTGGAGGAACGAAGCTTCGAGATCGAGCCACTTTCTGGCTTCACGGTGGAAGAGTCATCATTTTCGGTGCTCCGCCTTGAGAGAAGGGAAATATCCGGAAGGATAAGTTTCTTCTGTTTACTTGGTGGAAGGATCTCGTCGAGGTCGACCGGCACGCCGAGGCTGATCAAGAAGAGCCGGCGGATGCGTGATTGAGTCCAGTTGGGTGGCTGGAGGGGTGGAGGAGTGATCAGCTGTTTCCATAGAGAGCGAGAACGCTCGGTAGGGAAGATGGGGAAATCAGAAGAAGACAGGGAGTCGGAGTTGACAGATGGCTCGAGGAGCGTGGTAGTGGAGGGAAACATAGCATCCAGGTGCATTTTGGTGGTTTCCAGAAGGCCTGGAAGGTCGGAGAGGGCATCGAAGTCAAGTAGAGGAAAGGAGTGGGGTGCTGATTGCGATTCCGCTTGCTGCTGCTGCTGCTGCTGCTGCTGCTGCTGCTGCTCTTGTTGTCGCCGTGCAAGATCCCGTGCGTCGTCGTCTGAGGTGCTTTGTTCGAAACCATCAAAATCGCCAAAGTCATCTTCGGCGCCAGCTTGGGCACCTTCTTCAAAGTCGTCAAAGTCGTCACCAAAGCCATCCGCGGCGTTTTCATCATCGTCATCAACATCGCTGTCTTTGTGCTCGTTACTTTGTGGCTCAACTGAAGGGCAGTTAGCAGGAGAGGCGGAAGGGAAAGCCAGCATGGGGAGAACGTACCTACCTGCAGCGTCGACTTCCATCTTATCAGGGGCGGGGTCCTTTTTCGTCAGCTCAGCGGCAGCGGATGCCGATACACTGCCTTGGGCCGGCTCGTCGTCAGCCCGAGTGATGATTGTTTCAGGCACCGAAGCGGTCGATGGGTTTCTGGAATGGCTCGATCGCTCCTTGTACCGCGAACCTTTGGATGGGTCTGGATTTTTCAGGACAACGTCAGGGGCAGCGTCTGCCATTCTCTGCTTATATGCCGGGGTGCCGGGCTCGTCGCCGTAACTTGGAGCGTCCGGATCGATCTTTTCCACCACCGTCCGCGGAATTGGAGTGCCACCAGGAGTGAGAGGGGTTTCGAGAAACTGGCGTGACGAGCGCTTGCTCAGAGAACCTTCGGGCACGACTTCGATCTCGTCAGGCACAGCGTCTTGCCGTCGTTTGTCGTAAGCAGGAGTGCCAGGCACTTCACCATGCCTTGGGTCATCATCAACCTTTTCGACTCTGGTGATGGGGATGGGTGATGCCGGCGTCACCGGTCGCGATCCTTTCTTGCGGCCATCTGTAGCATCTTCGAACTCGTCCTCGGAAGCTGTGCAGCAGAGTCAGCGAAGGTTGTCAGCGACCAAGACTAGGCGGCTGTTGTACATAATTCATGGGCTCCTGGATCTTGTAGTTCGGTGCTCTTGCGGGGGATTTCCAGATGGATGCTGGGAGGCGAGCCTCCTGGCATCGACATTACTCAGATGTGCGGGAGATTGCTGCAAGTCGAGCGACGAAGAGGAGGAACGTTACAGTCCTTGAAAGAGGGAGGTGTGGTGTAGAAGCAAAACGCCTTTCGAGACAGGAATGCAGCTGCCAATTCTCGCTCTGTAGAGCGCTCACCTAGAAGGTGAAGGCCCAGACGCCGGGAAGAACCCAAGGCAGCAAGGCGCCAATTCTCCAACGGCACTAAGTATTATGCTTAACAGCTTGACTAAGCTGCTAAAAAGTTCGTTCAAGAGAGCGCAGGCATTAGGCAGCGCGTCACTTTAACCACCACGCGCCGCACCGTTAATGCGACAATTTGTCTGCTGCGCAGGGCACCGACATGACCATCTATTCCATCCACGCCACTACCATTTAACCTAATCACACCTCACGGAAGTCGTGTATCAGGACATTGAGATTGCCGTTGACGTTGGCCTGCAAGATCTGTCGTGTGCCCAGCGTGGCGCCAAAGGGCAACTGCATTCCGTCTTGACGCTTGGTCCCTTCGATTATCCCCTTGAAACACCATCAACATGGCGGAAGGGTTCAAGTTCAACCTTGGCGGCACTTCAGGTCAGTCCACCGGTAGTCTCTTTGGCACATCTAGCTCCAACAATTTAGGGCCAACGCAAAAACCATTGTTTGGCAACGCGGGTACGGGCACTGGCACCGGCTTCTCGTTCGGCCAGGGCGCGACTGCAGGAGGCAACGAGAACAAATCAGGCGGTCTATTTGGTCAGCAATCAAATCCCCCAAGCGGCGACAACAAGCCCGGGGGCTTGTTTGGAAATCCTGGGAGCAGTGCGAGTATTTTTGGCCAGTCCAAAGACGGACCGAATTCGCAAAGCAGACCGATGTTTGGAAACGTAGGCACCGAGCCTGCCTCCTCCTCTTCCCAAGCTCCAGGCACTCCGGGTCAGAGTGGCACAACCAAGCCACTCTTTGGCTCAACCACTCCAGCCGGCCAACCGCCATCACAGTCCCTCTTCGGCGCAAGCACAGGCACCCCTACCTCCCAACCTCAGTCGTCTACCGCTTCCGCCCCTGCTCCCAACTTTGCCTTTGGCAAGACTCCTGCGAATGCCACCGCTGCCTCTACCTCTACGTCTTCCCCAGCTCCCGCATCAGGTGGCATTTTTGGTCAGTCAGCCGCCTCCAGTGGAGGCTTCTTTGGTCAAAAGACGGACGGTAGTCAGCCTACGACCACGAATGCCTTTGGTCAGAAGCCTACAGACCAGACCTCAGCTTCCTCCACCGGTAATGTCTTTGGATTCAAACCCAGTACAACCCAAGCTCCCGCCGCCGGCAATCTCTTTGGAGCGCAAAAATCGGGTGACAACGCTTCTACCTCAACTAGTCTTTTCGGCAATCAGAGCAGCTCCCAGAAAACTCCTGCGTTGGGCGGCTTCACCTGGGGTCAAGCTTCCAAAACAGACGATAAGCCCTCAGAAGGTGCAAAACAAGACACTCAGAAGCCTTTTGCTTTTCCCGCACAAGCCGGCACCACCTCCTCGTCCAGCGCATCAGCCGCTCCGCAGCAACCAACGTCTAGCATTTTCACCTCCACAACCAAGACTTCACAGCCAACGTCGTCACCCTTCCAGCAGCCGCCGGCATCATCTTCATCCGCAAGCAATCTGTTTCCCAAGCCATCCATTCCTGCCGGTCAGTCTGCCGGGCAGAACGAACCAAAAGGATTCCAGTTGCCCAAAGCTGGCAGCGCTGCTGGTCAAGCCGACCAAAGTCAAGCGGGCTCTACTCTCCCAACCACGAAATCACTTTTCCCCGGGTTTGGTGGATCTCCGGCAGGCACGGCAGCGGCGACTACCACTCCTACACCAGCGACATCCCAGAATGTTACGTCAAGTACGACAACTGCTTCTGGAGGCACCTTCTTCAAGCCCGTGGGGTCCACTGCACCTCAGAGCACAACCGCTGGCCCCACGGCTTCCGCCGATGCGACGACTGGTCTGGGAGCTTCGATCCTCGGGCAATCTACTCTCGGCGCATCGACTGCCGGTCCAGTTCCACCACATCAATCCAGGCTACGCAACAAGACCATGGAAGAGATACTCACCAGGTGGGCATCAGATTTGACGAGATACACTAAAGAGTTCAAGACGCATGCGGAGACGATTGCACACTGGGATCAAGTCATTGTCGACAATTCGGCAAAAATCGACAAACTTTATGTCAAAACCCGGACGTGCGAGAAGCAGACCATGAGCGTAGAAATGCAGCTTAGCGCGGTGGAGAACCAACAGAATGAACTCGAGGCATGGCTCAACAAGTACGAGAGTGACGTCGATGAAATGCTGGCCAAAGATGGACCGACCCAAACCGAAATCGGAGGTCCCGACCAAGAACGGGAGCGAACGTACAAACTGGCCGAAAGACTCGGTGAGAGGCTTGACGACATGGGCAGAGACCTCCAGAGCATGATCGAAGAAGTCAATGCTGCCAACGCCGGCCTCGGCAAGAGCAGTAAAACGGATGAACCAGTAAGTATTCCTCTCTCGTCACCAATGGAACCGTCCACTAACATGTCCCAGGTTACGCAGATTGTCAAGATACTAAATTCGCACCTGAGCCAGTTGCAAGCAATCGACCAAGGCACTTCAGCCTTGCAGGCCAAGGTCACTGCCGCTCAAAAGGCTGCTAGCGGCATGAGCTACCTGAATGGGCCAAGAAACGGGGACAATCGAGCGGCGGTGGATGACTTTTACAGAAGCTACTTGGGTCGAAGGTAGACGTCACGCGTTAGACGAGGGTGCACCACTCATCCTGGAACTGAAGAACGAACACCGGAAGTACCCTTTTCCGTGACGAGAGATATTTGCCAGAGAAGGCATGAAACTGTAGAAAAGGTTGGCTTGGGAGTTGAGTGCATTAAGTTACGGGCATCAACGACTGGCAGTCTGCAAAGAAATCCGCATGCTTAAGCCTCCGGTCTTTGTACACCATCAATTGAGTCATCACAAACCACGATTCCTTGTGTTTGTCCATCCAGTTAGCATGGCTTTTTCGCCTGGCAATCGATCATCCCAGCTACAGGCACCTGCTACGCGCCTCTCATGGGACATCTCGCCACTGTCGACCCAGAAGTGATTCGTACTTTGATGGTTTGATGCTTAATGTTGTTCCCCGCCAGATTCTTTCTCTAAACTCTCGAGATGCTTGTCTAGCTCGTCGAGGTGCGCTCTCTGCGCCTTGAGCTTCTCTTTCAACAGTTTTAGACTGGACATGATTAACGGTCTACTCGATAAGCGGGTCAGTGCTGAACATACGTCTCTCGCTCTCGATCCCGAATAAACTTGTTTTCGCTGGCTGCTTCTCGCCTGCTAAAGGAATCCCTAAATGTGTGTGTAAGCTCTCTTGACCCCTTGCCATTTCACGACACGATCAACCTACCCACTCGCCGAGCCACCGAATCTGGTGCCACCAGTGTCTCCCGCTGCACGTTGGACAGCGGCCACCGAGAAGGGTCGGACTGGAGCTCGAGTGAGCTTTACAACTTGTGTTCGCAACATTTTTCGATGGACTGGAAAGGTAGAGGTTGGATCTCTGCTGATGTACCGAAGCACATCAAGTTGCGTGACTTGGGAAGCTCCCGCTAGAATGGAGTTGCATGCGTCAACGGGGATTGGAATAACAGTTGTTCCGACATTTCGAAGCTAGGGCTGCGTTGGAGCCTAGCGGCGTCAGGCATCTACTGCCGGGGTGTGCCGGACAAGATTTGACACACGGACACACACGGGTGCGTTACGGTCTGCGAGGTGTTAGGGACAAGTGGCGTTCGGAATTCTTAATCTACGAAGTATAAACTGATCTTTCGACTCTTTGGAAAGAGTCGAAATGCTCACCGTTTGCTCGACCATTAAGTGTTTACTGGCGACAGAGTCGCTATACAGTAACCCATCATGACCAGATCACGAGATCGGCAAACAATGTCATGGAACCGGACTTCGGGACGGTGTAGACTACTCTGGACCTTAGATGCGGACATCGTAGAGCGCAGCCTGATCGCATAAAGCAGGAACAAAGTGCCTTGCGTGTTCTGTCAGATGAGACATGGGCGTCGTGGTGAAAGACCACTAGTGATGTTTACGACAACGAGAGGCTGAAGTCAAGATTAAGTACCCAAATGGGAATGGTGTGCGAAGTCTAGCCAGATCGACGCAGTTTGACCCTTGAAGCGCCCGCTTGTGGCTGTCTGCTGTGCTCTGCCCACAACTTTGCTCTTCGATCAAACACTCCTCCATAACATTTCAACAATATCGTCACCCACACTTTCAATTTGAAACAACCACTCTCTCCAACCACACACAATCAACGTATAGCTCTTCAGCTACCGTACCTTAGCATTTCCATCGTTCCTTCCCCACTCTAGGTAAGATGCGACTTCCCGTCCCTCCCACAGGGGCACGTATTTGTTGCCCCACGTGCCATCCCCCAGCTACTGCCTCGTACCTGCCCTCATAGTGGCAAACAAAGTCGAGTCTCCAAGTCGCCAGTCTCCCTTGTTGGGGTCGTTTGCGAATGTTTCTTCGACGCAGCGTGCATCCGAAGCCTCTCTGCGCCAGAACTTGGCGCTAGATCTTCACGCCAAGTGGTGGTTTGATGAAAATATTACAAGCCCCTTTAAAAGCACCGACCGTGCTGCGAATATGAGTGCGCACCAACCGCTTGGCGAACAAGATGCCGTGTCAAGAATCCGTGCGGGTGAATCCACCACCCCACCAGCCAAGTCACTCGCAGACAGCAAAATCCGATTGATTGTGATATCTGAATTCTACACCGGCGTGACGAATGCTGACCAGCGGCCAAACAGGGCAATCCCATCGTCAACCGCAAAATGGGTGTCGAAGAATCCGTGTACCTGGCCAAGTTGGCCGAACAAGCCGAACGATATGAGGGCAAGTAAATTTGAACGCCTACCGCTGTCTTTGTTCTAACGTACTATAGAAATGGTCGAGAACATGAAGGTCGTCGCATCAGCAGACCAAGAACTCACCGTTGAAGAACGAAATCTCCTCTCGGTCGCATACAAGAACGTTATTGGCGCCAGGCGTGCTTCATGGAGAATTGTGACCTCAATTGAGCAGAAGGAGGAGTCCAAGGGCAATGAAGCTCAGGTCAAGCTCATCAAAGAGTACAGACAGAAGATTGAAGAGGAGCTCGGGAAGATCTGTGAGGATATTCTGGAAGTTTTGGACAAGCATTTGATCCCATCCGCCAAGAGCGGCGAGTCAAAGGTCTTCTATCACAAAATGTGAGCCTCATCTTTGCTGTCGTGCTTGGGCAGCACTAACATGGTCATACAGGAAGGGCGATTACCACCGATACCTCGCCGAGTTCGCCGTCGCAGACAAGCGGAAAGGATCGGCAGACAAGTCTCTTGAGGCTTACAAGAACGCCACCGAAGTAGCCTCGACTGACCTCGCTCCAACACATCCCATTCGTTTGGGCCTGGCTCTCAATTTCTCCGTCTTCTACTATGAAATCCTGAACTCGCCCGACCAAGCTTGCCACCTTGCGAAGCAAGCTTTCGATGACGCGATCGCTGAACTCGACACCCTCAGCGAAGAGAGCTACAAGGATTCTACCTTGATCATGCAGCTTTTGCGGGACAACCTGGTGAGCAGACCTGCCCTCGATCCCTGTCTGAGCCGGTGCTAACCATTGGTAGACTCTTTGGACATCTTCGGAAGCAGAACCACAAGAGCAGCAAGGACAATCCTCTGAGCAGCCTAAGGAAACCGAAGCTGCGGCTGCGCCAGAAGCTTCCGCAGAGAAGGCTGATTAAAGAAGCTACCGCAGAGAAGGCTGATTAAAGAAGCTAGGTTGCACGCATAGATGGAAAGATGCTTGTGCACAACCAGATCTGCTCCGCAACGCCTCGCGGCTAACCGAGCACGAGCTACCATTGCGACAAGTTCGGTGATACAGCTATACCCCCACCTTTCCCTTTTGCCTTTGCGATATCCCCATAGCGTCTATCCAATACATGATGGCTGGTCGGCCCTGCATAGGCATTCATGTACGACAGACATAGAGAACAGAGTGAGTTGAGCAGACCTGTCATCATTCGTGGTGAAAAACACGTCAATATAACGTTGGACCCCTCGATCGTTGCCGCCACTGGAATGCTCTGCCTGACCGATGCCCCACTGTAGCTGCGTCTTTTGATGTCTAGGGGTAGTGTTTGCCAAGAAATTCGTGGCCTCATCAACGTTCGTTTATGGGCACGAAAGCACTTCGACACCAGATTTGTTCTACTAGATTTATGGTGGTGCCTGATCGTGACTCTCCATTAAGCACGTTGGACTAATAGGCTACGCGCCGATATGCAGAAATCTGTCCTTCCCACCGGCCGCTATAACTTCAGCCTACTCACGATGACAAGGCAACATGATTCCCTCTGCACCGTGAAATTATCTGTCCCAGGGGATATAAAAGTTCGTGAGCTTGGGGCAGCGCCTTACTTGTCCCAAGGGTGATCTTTTGGGTCAAATTTAAATCTGTTTCGCACTTTGTTTTGAAGCGGACGCTGGGGCCGTGGCGCAACTTAACATGAATACAGAGGGTTGGAAATTCCCTAGCAACGTAGCGAAGTTCACAATCTATGACTGGGAGCTTTCAGACTGCTCTGACTCGGAGCTGGATTCGGAAGAGTGGGTTTCGATTTCATCCTCAAGTACAACCATTTCTCACAGCGCGTTGCCTCAACCTCTGGTGCTTCAAACAAAAACAGACAACGTGAGGATCAACCACGCAAGCAGGAGTGTTGGGCATGTAGACAGACAGACTCGTGGATTTGTGCCAGCGAGCGCCACGGACAAGGGTTTCCAGGATCATCTGCCCATCACCACGATAAGATCCCACCTACCCACGCTCACAGCGATCTACCTTGTCCCATCCGATAGCATCTATCAGAAGAGCTTCATGTCAGCCACTGACGGACGTCGCCAACCGCTCAGATCTCTATTTCCGGCAGACGTCTCTCCACCAATATACCTGCACACCCCAACGGGCGAAGAACAGTACCTCCG
The DNA here is from genome assembly GCA_017655985.1 of Incumbomyces delicatus. Lineage (NCBI taxonomy): Eukaryota > Fungi > Ascomycota > Eurotiomycetes > Chaetothyriales > Trichomeriaceae > Incumbomyces > Incumbomyces delicatus. The sequence goes on from JACJVS010000004.1 coordinate 1,006,402, forward strand.
CATTTGTGCAGATTGTGCCAAACCAACCATGACCCTTTTTTGCGACGGTGTCTGGAGCTTGAGTGCTGCAGGCATATGTTCGAAACATGCAGCTCTGATGAGGACGAGCGAGAAAAACCCATTCCGCAATGGAACTAGTAACGCTCGGGAACACGGGAGATCGGATGGGAGTTCAGCATGCAAACACCCCGACGGTGAAGGCTGTCTTCACCACGATACATGCAAGGACAGAGAGCTGTTGGGGGCAGTGTTGGAAGCGGTGCAGCCTTTTTCAAGGAAGGAGACAGAGCGGCTGGGAATTAAGGTATTCGACATGACGCTGCCGAATGCGACAGAGATGTACTTGCATCGACGAGGTTGTCGGTGTTTGGGAAGGAATTTTACAGGAAACGTGGAGGAGCAAAGTCAGAATCTTCTTCTCATATGAGAGAAACCCTCAGCAAAGTGGCAGGATTGGCGTTGGAACCCCCTTTCGAAGTGTGCCTCATGGTCTGCCCTTTCAAATTCGAAACATCCAGGGATGGTTGCGGGCAAAGTCGAATAAATCGGTCCTTGTGTAAACTAGAACGTGATGCGTTTATAGGAAGATGCCACGGTGGCAAATGGTACCATTGGTGAGCTCTCACTAGATGCATTCTAGAGACGAACCAGTGTTCCGCAGTCTAAAAGATGATTTAATACTTCGTAGCCTGCGTGGAGCCCTTGGCCACTAACGCTAGCCTCGCCTTCCTATATCAGTCTCTATAGCCGGACGGTGAAGAGGTTTATGTAGAGGCAGCCCTAATTCCTTTCCCTAATTGGCATTAGCGCGACACTAGTGATTAACCGTTGCTCACATTTTGATGCTTCCTCATTGTCTTTTCATTTGTCAGATCTTTCCCCGGAACACCTAAAACCTGAAATCAGGCAACTGTTGCATAGCCCTTATGCATCTATGGTGGTATTCAGAGAATATTTGCTCCAGGCCAGGTTGAACCAAAGGTTCGGAGATGATCATAGACCAGTTCATCACGACCATTTGTAACATGTCTGCTTCCAAAATATCTCGCCGGTCCAGCCCCCACGAGCTGGACTATAAAGTCTTGACTCAACCCTATACGCCTCGTTGTGCCGATGCTCTCGAATCACCTATCGGCATCAAGCTCGTTTAATATTCTGCAAGCTCGGCACAGCATCTGATACGATCACGAATCAAGAAAGTGCGTTCGATAGGCCTATAACCATGCCGCCACATGCCGCCACACACCGCTGGTACGGTCCAGTCCATGAATGAGATGCAGGCCTATGACCGTCTGCATGAAATGGAGTCGAACACTGAGGGTCAGGAAGCAAAACTTTCCAGGTTTAACGTGTTTTTCGATATTCTTCTGGCCTTGTTGCCTTGGGCTTTTGCCGGTAGGGTTTGACCCTGTCTCTGAGAAATCGAAGCTGATCACTGCTTGCAGTGTTGATAATTGTTGCCTTCTCGAAGAACAAAAGCCGTGCTCCTGCGGACGGCGGTGCGCTCATGGATGCTCTAGAAGTCAGTACATCGGTCCTGTTCGCCATGGGGAGGGCAAGCCTTTCTTCGCTTTGCTTTACGTGACTCCGAAACATGAGCGGAGCGAAGGCATGACTTCTTACCTCGGTCCAGATTCCCTCAAATCTTCCCCTCTACTTCAGGAGGCGTCGGAAAGCAACAAGCTCATGTTCATCACCACGCTATATCTGTCTTCGTCACTTGCTCCAATGGAAATTCAAAACGGACCTATGGAAATCTGGAGGAATTCGAAAGTATCGTCGCACATTCTAGGTGGAGATATGCCAGCTTCTGTCCCCGATTTCACAAACCTGCACGATCGAGATGGTCGACAGTACGCCGGTCTCATTGGAATCCCCATCGCAAACCTCACGGACGGAGTTCAGACTCAAGCCTACGTGGAGAGCATCCACGTGGAATTTCAGTGTACCTCGATAGTCTGGACGACGATATCCGACTTTGTTAGTAACCTCAACGAAAGCCTTTACAGCACTTCGGTCGAGCCCGTTCCAGTACAGTTTCAGCGCTCGGCCTTGCAGACGTCAGGCTTAGCAACATCTTTCCTCCTGTTGACTCGCAGCTCTTTTCTGCAGTGGAAGGAGAACATGACCTTGCCTATCACTGCGTACTACGGATCTCGAACGCAAGCACCTCCGGGTGACCATAGCTCAGAAACTTGGCTTTCCCTCGCCACCTGCAGTATCACACCCACAAGGCTCAGCTCGAGCGTGCTCTGCGAAGGTAAGGCGTGCGAGGTGAAACAGAGGCGACATCTTCCTCTCAATTTCACCCAGGAGCATGTGACCGTTCTTGAGAAGATGTTGACAGATGGCACGTGGTGTGGCACAGGGCTTGCCAACCTAGAAAGCCAGTCATCTCTCACAGAGCAACACCTCAGCGGGCCATCTGCAGTGGGCGACGACCAGCGTAACGCCTATTTGGAGACTGCCTGCCGGTCTACTTGCGCGACGTCTCACCTTGTCGGTTACCTCCTTTTACTACGCCGTAAGTTCACAAGCCTTCGTCAGGGTTTCGGGAGCGACACGGGATCTGGACGACGTAGCACCGTGGATCAGGACCGGCACTGTCCGCACCACCAATTTCGGACCCCAATACCGATGCGACTGGCGGTGGTTTAGCATAGCTGTCCTTATATTCGTGCTCATGGAAGCCATGGCCCTCGTCAAGGCTGTCTTGACATGGTACACGTTTGTGCCTGACTGGTTCAATGTGGCCACGTTGATCATTGAAAACCCCAGATTCGAGAAAATAGGCCCGAGGACGAATTCAACCTTGAATGGATTGGAAATCGTCTACACGAGTGAAACGCAGGGTGACGGCCGTGAGCGAATTGGGATTGCACCGAGAGATCCCGGCAGCTGTGAGAGTCCTCCGATGGTCGAACGAGGCCAGGGCTTCGTCTGAGGAAAAGTCTCTCTATCTCTCTCTCTCTCTCTCTCACACACACACACACACACACACACACACACACACACACACAGACACAGATACACAGATACAGACAAACAGACAGAGAGGGGGAAATAACCAGCTTTTGATGAAACACGCAAAAAGAGCACTGACGTTAAAAAAATTGTTGGACAAAAGTCGGTGTTGGTGGCGTACGATGACCTGAAACGCGTCAACAGCGATCCTGCCCAAGCCCAAAATGATACTTACAACCATCAATTGACGGTCCGATTATGGCAATGACCCCAACGAACAAAGATTGGAAGATTTTCGGTTTCATGTTTGACGTGTATTTCTAAAGTGTGCTTGGGGAGTTTTTTGCTGCTTCTGGTCTAGGTTTGCCTGGAGCAATGGATTGCTATAGATTAGTTGACTGCTGGGACTGCTGGGACTGCTGGGACTTCTGGGGGAGCAAGTTGGGTTTGTATCAATACTTCGCATGGATAGAGGGAGACCGGGGAATGTATAGAGATTGGGCTTTTGGGAGGGCAGCTGGTAAAATGGAATAGACTTGGAGGGAAGCGATGAGGTCTGCATGCTCATCTTTGCTATTCGATGCATGGCGGTTTCGAGCGTTTCAAAGACGGGGTGCCAGCTGGGTGTTGGGTTATCAAGTCTTCTCCAGAATAATGGATATCTGCCTTTGGCTTGATTTGACGAAACACTACTCCAAGTTGCCATGCCTTGGAGAGTTATTGGCTCCCCGTTTCGCAAGCTTCAGCCTGATAATGTGGCAGTCATGGCACGTGGGAAAACTGTATTCAATGCGTTACAGGCAAATAAAAGCATAGGCAATGGTGTGGAATATGCGATGGGTTTTCTGGCTCGCTCAGTTGTGCCAGTGGCAGCGGGCCGACACTGTTAGATCTATCGTGTAGCGAGCACATGATGCAAGGGGGTACCCGAGGTTCTATAGCCTTGGGGAACTGTGTCCTTGCTCTTCCGAAGTGCGTCTACCGTCATGTTAGCCGGGTCTAGGCGGCTTGGGACGAGTGGTGTCGTATCACAACGCTCATCTTGCGCAGAGGGTTGATTGGATGACGCTCCGCCAGTGACTTGCCTTGCTTACAAGAAATTGTCAGCGGCTGACACGCTGATACCGATGTTGTCAGGTTCGACGGCCACTTTGGTAACCTTCCCATCCTTGGTTGTGACGGCATATCGCTTGCTTCTCTTGCCTCCCATTATGCTGGTAGCATCGAACTCGACATCCCAAGCTCGAGTGAAGCTCCCATCGGCGTCACCTAGAAATCGGATACCGGATGACTTGTCTGGATCGAGCTGCTTGCCCCATGCTTTCATGCTGCAACTATTTGTCAGACTGCAACGCATTCTGAGGGGGGCCGGCAATAGAAGCAGGACTTACACAAAGGCATCGTTGACAGACACAACAAAGACCTTGTCCGCGTCTTTCGTTTGAGGGTGAAGGAGGTACCCGGGAATGTGAGAGTCTGAGCATCCGGGTGAAAACGCTGCCGGGACAGCGACGATGAGACCTGAGCCAGAAGCGAGTTCCTTTGACAGATTGACTTTGTTGCCGGGTGAATCTTCGAACAATTCCACGTCAGGAAGGGAGTCACCAACTTGAACCTACAACGAAACCCAGTTAGTTTTTTTGGTGGTTGGCAGATTCTAGAGAGGCATGCGAAAACCGACCATTTTGAAGCTTGATGTACTAAACAGCCGACGATTGGGCGTTATTCTGCTGCGGGAGATGCTGCTGGTGGACTGCAAAAGGGATCGAGTTGGGAGACCAAGAAATTGTTTGGTAAACATGATGGGTGAGGGGCAGTTCCAGTGCCCACCAAATTTCGTTGCGAGTGGTTCCTGCTGTTTTGCTGCGGGACAGGATGCTTCCAAAACAACATTATTGCGCAAGACTGCAGCAACCGCGAAATCGAGGTGCTAGCAGATCAGCACCTCGGCAATCTTGATTGGCTCAGGTAGCAACAGGTGGAACTCCCTGCAGCACCTACCACCACCTACTAAAAGGTCCTCGAATTGAGTTTGGAACTTTTCTCCAACATTCATATCATTATTGAATGCGCTCGAGATGCTTCGTTGCGTCCTCAAAATCAGTTGTACTTTGTAGCTGTCGATTGAACAAATCAACGCGACAGCATTGGGGCCGCTCAAATCCCTGTATTCGCTGTCAAGTCAGCTCTTTTGTGCCATCTACTCCTGTCGCCGGCCCTTTGCTCAGGAGATTTACTATATACCCATACGGTGCTTCGGCGACTACCCCTTTCTCCAGATTCGTAAAGGATGCCAGCTTTGTTTGTTGCTAATAGTAATAGAGTGAATTGCGTAGCGGTATCTGAAGATTATAATGACAATCCTTGTTCATAAAGTTTCATCCCTACTCTTATTGCTCCTATAGTCAAGTGACAGCAGCTCGACCTGATATAACGTCATAGCAATACTTTAGTATCGAATTCATCTCCTATGAAATGGAGAGAAGCCGAGCCACGTTCGCAGTGCAGCGAACACGTGTATCATCAATGTTCATGTAGTTAACGACTGTAAGGAAGACTCTCAACGATTGGCGCTTCTTCGTGGTCTCGACTCACATCAGCTCCGGTAGGGCCGTTCTCGAACCTGGATCTCGTGTCTGCCCCCTTGCAGCCGTCCGTGCCCGTTGCTTACCGCGTGTGCTGCGTGTGCGTTTGCTTGTCATCTGCAGTCTTGTTCGGCACGAGAATCCACTCATGAAACATTAGCCGTCCCCCATAATCGGCTTGGTGGCAGTTCACGGTTCCCTTTTCCATCTCGAGAATCCTAAAGTGGAAACTTTGCAGAGGCGTCGCCCAAATTCATGCTAGCGCCTGGCTTGCCCGCCCGATCCGCCCCTTCGTGTGGGCTGAAAAGCCCTGAAACTCTTTACTTCGATCCCATCTGCCGAGACCTAGTACAATTGCTCGCGTCCTGAAACTTGGTCTACCCTATCTATATACACAATAACCTTCGAATGCACACCTGAACAGGAAGTTTAACGGGATCGTCCTTCGCTTGGACTGGAAACCGGAGTCTCAAGAAAGATTGCTTCCGCAGATTCGTAGAACACCGAATTCTTGGGTCATTTGCGCTCTTGCACACGTCTACCTAGCCTCCTTATATTTGCTACGATGTGAGTGGTAACAGGCTCTATGCAGGGGCGGAGGTAGAGTTCGGGGGGGCGACGGCGATCGTTGTAAATTCCTCTTGATCGAGCCTCGAAAGAGCCGATGTCTCATACAGGGGAAATCTGATGCAAAGCTGTGTCGAAAGTGCTTCATACAAACCTTGGAAGTAAGCAAGACCATTTTGTTCTATCGAAAGTAGCAGTCATCCCCTGGATTTAATGACCCGCACCTGGCAGTACACATCTGGAGGTGCCAAATTCTTGGTCTTATTAGGCAGCCACGCATCATGGGATATCACGGATGTACTTGGTGCTTCGTACCAGTAGCATCTCGGAGCGCCAAGGGCAGGTGCCACTCAGTAATATTACCTGACCCATGTGTGGGCTTGCACCGAAAAAGCACGCGTCGGGATAAGCCTGCTGGGGTCAAGCTCGATGCCCATTCGCGGCTGTGGCGAGCGATGACTTTTGGCCTACTCCCAAAACAGAGGGCATGCACGCCAAACGAAACCACTCTTTGCAGAATTTGGTCACGATTTCGGCGTTGGCGTGATTCCTAGCTCCATCGCGATTCGCTACCACTCAATCTCTCGCTTCTGCATCCCACTTGCTCCAGCACAAGCCAAGGATGGCACAACAACCGTGCTTGAAGGCTCGATGCAATGGCCATGCATCAAAATCACCGGAAATTCTGCCAGTACTTCGTATACAGCATGGCTTGCGGACCTGAAGCCATCGAATACTCATGCAGATATATAGAGACAGGAGACCGCGAGAGCCATGTCGAACCAAGACGATGGGGCTAGCTGAAAGACAAGCCACGGGGACTAGTGGCCGCTGATCATCTCAAGATGTGTCGATAAACGTCAGGGTTTGCTGGGGAGCCAGTCACTCGCGGCAAGTGAAGTACGCCATCAGCATCTTCGTCATTATTCTACAGAGTACTATACTATCTCAGGTTTTTCTTCGGAGGCTACGAGTCCACTATTGCTGCATGCCGTCCACTCTAAGAAGAGTTTATGCCTTCCTCGCCTCTGAACTGGAGCCTCTTTCTTCCACTGCATCTCCAATGGGCGTCGGGGAATGAGCAAATTGGCGTCTCAGCAAGAGAAAACCCCAGCATTTCCACTTGGAGCCGCAAAAGTCTCCTTTCGGGCCTGCCACTACTGCCGTTCTACTTTTTGTTGTATACTGTAGTGACTGGCTCGACTGGGTATCTCTTAACCTAAGTCTTGCTCGAGCTTGGCGATCCCGTCCATCTCTACACTGACACCCGTCTCGCTTCGTCGTCACAACCTCGACACTGTCAGATCTTGCCCTTGACACAGCTTGAGGAGATCTGTGCTCTTGCAGCACCCTGGACTCCATCTCCTCCGCGCATACCAGTACAGCAGCTCCACCAACCGCCATCCATTCTCCTGCATCAGCCTCTGCGCGCCCAGCGATCTTAGAGCTTGGTCCTTTGCCTCTCGCTATCCAAAACATTCTCGATCGCAGTGCGTGTTCCTCTCAGCCCGCCTACCGTACAACTGCGCCAGTGCTACCAGCGCTCTCCGATCTCGATTGCTGTATCAAAGCGAGTACCACCTCCCCTGGCGCCATGATCCGATAACGAAGCCGAATAGTCGCACCCCGTTCTGTCTTAATCACAGGTGCTTCAGGCGACCTGCGCTGGGCACCTCTACACCCTCGCTTGTTCCGCTTTCAGTGCTGCCTTTCCCAGTCTGGCCAGCGTCCCAATAGCCCAATATGGATCCAACCGGGCAAAACTCGAACAATTCCAGCGACTTTGTTCGCAAGCTCTACAAGTAGGCATAATCACGTATTTCTATGGCAAACCACGGGCTAACCAAGTTCCCAGAATGCTCGAAGACCCTTCATATTCTTCAGTAGTGCGATGGGGCGACGATGGTGACAGCTTTGTCGTCCTGGAGAACGAAAAGTTCACCAAACATATCCTCCCGAAACACTTCAAACACTCCAACTTTGCAAGTTTCGTGCGCCAGCTCAACAAGTACGACTTCCACAAGGTGCGGCAGAACAATGAAGATGGTCAGCAGTCCCAATACGGTCTGAATGCATGGGAATTTAAGCACCCGGAATTCAAGGCGAACAGTAAAGACACCCTTGACAATATCAGACGGAAAGCTCCTGCGCCGCGCAAACAGGGTCAGACTTCCGATGTCGATTTACCCATTCAGCAGATCGACCTCATGAACCAACAAATGGTCGCCCAGGCACAGCAGATCCAGCTGTTAGAGGCTAGCAATCACGACCTTCGGGTGAATCAACAGAACATGATACAAGAGATGGTCCGCTTACACCGAACGGTGCTCAACCACGATCGCGTCATGCAAGACGTGATGAAATACCTAAATTCGGTCGATGCCCAACAGCGGCGTAACAGCAAGGTCCTCTTCCCGAATGCCGCAGATGCTGCCGGAACTACGCTCACCCCGACCAGCCAGACCATTGCCCCACCCGACGATGAAGCACCTGCCTCCCCACTCCAGCACGCTCAACAGCTAATGCAAGAATATAACGTCGACACACAGCTGAACTTTCCCGGCATTGAGCAAATCACGAATAGCTACACGACCGCAACAACCAATGGCATGCATGGGGCCGGCTCGACCCAGCCGAGCGGAAGTATGGGCTATTCCAAGCTGAATGATGGCTCGCTGGAGCAAATCGTATACCCCACAGGCGGCAACAACGGGATCGACCCCATGTACAGCGAGCACTTGCCAAACATCCCCTACTCAATGCCAGGCAAGGAGGTTGATGCGAATGAGTTGCGAAACAAGTATGCCGAAAGCCGCAAAAGGAGCAATTACAATGACCCGAACTGGGCCCGATCTCCACGGATTTTACTTGTTGAAGATGATCCAACATGTCGACAGATTGGCGCGAAATTTCTCATGTCATTCTCCTGCACGATTGACACTGCCCTTGACGGTCTTGAGGCGGTTAGCAAAATTCAAGAAGGCGGCAAGTTTGACCTCATTCTTATGGACATCATCATGCCGAATCTCGATGGTGTGTCGGCCTGTCATATCATTCGACAATTTGATCGCACGCCCATTGTTGCCATGACATCGAATATTCGATCCGATGACATCCAAATGTACTTTCAACATGGCATGGATGATGTGCTTCCTAAACCATTTACGCGCAAGTCACTGCTGGATATGCTAGAAAAACACTTGGTTCACTTGAAAAAACTCTCTGCTAACATGGACCCACCAACAGCGTCCGCTGTTAATCCATCTCTCACCACACATTCGTCTGGTGGTCGCTCAGTCGCCGATGACATGTCCCAAGGAGCCTCACCTTCAGGATCGACGGGCACATGGAATTCGCCGAGTCAATATTCTGGTGTCTCGCCTATTGCTGGAGGCATGTCAATGCCTTACGGAGCCTATCTGGATACCAACAATGCTGCCTTCCAGACGCAGCCCACAACTCCCATGAACCCCAACAGAGTCATGCCAGTAGCTGCTCAAAGTGCCTTACAGCAGCAGCAGCAACAATCACAGCAACAGCAACGGAGAGTACCACCAGATATGAGCGGCCAGGACATGAACCCGGTTAAACGCCAAAGGGTCTCTGCCAACTACAGTGGCCAGCCAATGGGAGCTCGACAATAAAAGCGCGTCAAAGAGATGCTATGTATGACCACGTATTTCGAAAATTTCGTTGAGATATTTTGAACGATTCGGACAGATTCTACTTCTGAACGGCCTCAAGACAGGGGCCCGACACGTTGCGGCTAACGGATGGCCGTGTATAAACACGTGTGATCTAGATGACGATCCAAGTTCGGACCGAAGCAAGCACGAAAGCAAGCAAACCTGAAGCTTGCAGAGTAGCTGGCACTACTACTACCGAGCCAAATTTCGCATTGTAAATATTTGTGGGAGGCAGTTGCTGGCGAGGTGCGGCTCAAAGTAACTACTAATGTTAGGTGTACCGGACGCAAGACAGGGGTCAGTGCTGATTTATCTTTTTGTTTGAATGTACGGCAGGCGCATTGGATCATTGCATGCGGCGCGACGTTCTCCTTGCCAGTTTCTACGATGATTTTCTCCCCTTTTGGGGGCCGCGTTGAGGGCCTAGCAAAGTAGCCCAGATCAGACCTTCGGGGGACGATGCTTACGATCTCATGGCTTTTCAATCCACAGGGTGTGGACTATGTGTGGCTGGGGAGGGGCGGCAGGCTGTTAGAATTACGAAAGTTTTGTCTTGGATGATTGATTCTCTGCTGTCTACGAGACAGTTTTACGGTAGCAACGACGACGCGACGTGTGACATGCTAGAGCAAGTCATGCTTCGTACCCGCCCCCCGTCAGCTCAGCATTTCTTCTGGGGGCGGACACCCGCGGGATCCCCCTGCCAAAGCAAGACCTATGTCGAATGAGCAAAGACCTTTTTTCTTACCGGCCTCAGCTGCAGCTGCAGCGGCAGCTAGTCATTCATTCATAGCTTGCTCCTGTTTCCCTCTATGCGTAAAATCTGAGATCTGATGCGTTCTATCACCATCATCCTTGGGTTCCACCGTTCCAAACAAGAAGCGGGCAATCTGATTGATTATTTGCTCTCGCTCTGCTTGCTTGCTTGCTTGCTTGCTTGCTTGCTTGCTTGCTTGCTTCAGGGACCGACACTGACGGAGACGGAGGGAGTGAGAGAGGGAGGAGGAACAGGGAGGGGGGGAAAGAAAAGTTCATAATAATAAATAGCTTCTTCCCCACTAGGAAATCAAACATCCGGTTCCTGACTGACTGATTGATTGACGTGTCCGTGGGCCGATATCACCATCACCTCTAGCCAAGAAGCAGAAGCAGGGGATCGTACACGGGGACATATCTCTGTGGTTATGTTTGTTTGTTTGTATGTATGTATGTATGTGGGCAATGGGCAATGGGCAATGGGCAATGGGCAATGGCAATGCCTGCAGGGGGTTCCAGAAACCGTGAGAGAAATAATAACATTTGATCATCATTAAACCTACATATAACCGTCTTACATGTATGCATAATGCCTTAGGGAGGGCGGGGGAGGAAGGTGTTTGCCTTCAACCCAACTCCTTCATCTTCATAGGGGACTCGCTCCAAGAAAAACCGCAGGGAGGGAGGAGTTGAAAGATCCTTTGCCACCACCAAACAACAACAACAACACCGCGACACCCCCCCACCGCCCGCGCGAGGGAAAACGTGACAAGATAAAATCAATTCCCGTGAAAAACGCCATCACCCAGGCCACATTCATTCACTACTTTACTTACGCCTGTGGCATCAAGTTTGCGTTCCTCAACTTGGCGGCCAGCTCGGTGTCGAAAAAGTTGTAATACTGGTCCTCGATGCAGAAGGCGCTGTGCTTGAGCAGCGTCTGCGCCGTTGGCCGGTCGCTCGGATTGACTTGGAAACAGTCGTACATGAACGCCAGGCCCTCCAGACTGGCGGTCGCCGTGACGTCTTCCGGGATTGGCGGGGCCTGCTGCAGGGAGCCCAGCTTGAAGATGGCGCCGATGGCTTCCTCGCGCGACCAGGGCCGCTTCCCCGCGAACATCTCGAGCACCACGCAGCCAAGCGACCATATGTCGACTTTGGCCGAATAGCCTGGGCCATCTGTGCGCACGACCTCAGGGGCCATCCAGAAGACGGACCCTTGCATGGAGTTTGTGATGTCGTCGCGGTAGATGTCGTCGGATTTCTTGGAGATGCCAAAGTCGGAGATCTTGCAGGTCCCGTCCAGGTCGAGCAGGATATTATCCGCTTTCAGGTCACGATGCAGAATGCCTTCGTCGTGCAGATATTTGAGGCCTCGGAGAGTTTGTATGGTCATCGACTTGACGACTGGTTCTTCGAATTTCCCGTGTTTGCGGAGACAGGAGCCTACGCTGCCACCAGATATATATTCCAGGTAGATGGACATGGAATACATCTTGCGTTCGCAACCGAGATATTGAACAATATTAGGATGTTCGAGGTGTTGCATCGTGTCGATTTCTTGGTCAAGCGCTTTGACCATTTCGGCGATGCGATCTTTGTCGTGGGCGCCGGCTTTTTGATTGACCTCCACTTGCTTGACAGCAAGGAATTCACCCGTCGTGGCGTTCATGCCAAGGTACACACGGCCGTAGGTGCCTTTGCCAATAAGCTGGCCACGTATAATCTTGAATGTAGCCTGGCGTTTGGGAGTGTCGTCGTTGGGGACATCTTCTTGTGGAATTGGCTCAAGCACGCCGAGCCGGCTACCTCGTTGTGGTAGTTTGAACTGGACGATATTTGCACCGAACATTTTGGTACTCTTCCTTCTGACAATGGCGTTACCTTGCCGCGGTTGTTGCTCTTGCTGGTCTCGCTGAGCTACAGACGGGCCCCGCTGGATGTCATTCGCCTTCTGCGCGACTTGTCGGATTGACTTCATCCTGCCGAGGCCGCCTGATTTGTTGATCTGTCTATTTGCAACAGTGGCGACCTGGTTTCTCTGATTTGCTTTGAGCGTCGACTCATCCGACCCCAGGGTGTCTGAGTCGTTCTTCTTCTCAAAATTCAAATTCAAGCCTTGGGTGCCGAATGTGACATTGTCACCAAGCCGAGCCTTGAGGTCGTCGGCCGCATTGCGCTCCGACTGCATAGGGGAGCCTTCACCGCCATCTTCCATGAACGGTCTGTCCAGGTCGACGCCAGGGAAGAATTTGTCGAGATCTTCCACGACGTCTTCCACCGCAGGACGGTTGGCCCAGATGTCACTGTGGAATGAATTGGGCCTAGCTCGTACATCTTCAGGTGAGCGGTCATCGTGAGCGCTACTTGAGAAACTTTGCCGACTGAAGCCATCACTTGTGCTCGTGTAAGCGCTCCCATCACCACGGGTTCCCCCGTCTCCCGAAGCACTGTCGTTGGAGGTCGGTGTTTTGAAAGCAACAGACTTTCGCCTTCCGCCCGGAGGCTGGTCGGTGTCGACAGTCAGTGCCGGTCGCTGGTCGCCTTTCTTGGGCGTTTCAGCTTTGCTGGGACGAATCTTGATGGCGAAGAGACCCTCATCGGAATCATCGTCGGAATCGTCCTGAGTTGCGGTGTGCAGATTTGGAGAGGACTGGAAGGCGACATTCGTTTCCTTGAATTCCAGATCTGGGCCGTACGATTTACGTCTTCCTGGGTCAGGGCGCGGCATTGATTCGGTGGCAGCGCCTATTCGTGGCGACGACTCCGCTGTGTCTTGCCTGACGGGCATTCGTGGCTTGGATGCGGCGCCTTCGTTATTTCCAATAGTAAGGGTGCGAGGAGATGGTCGTCCACCAGCGGCAGCCGGAATGACTGCAATCTTGCTGGAGTTCGCAATGGCAGCACCGATGCCTCCGGACGGGTCAAAACGACCACGGTTCCTCGGCGAAGGCTCCTCCTGCAATGCGTCGGATAGTCTCTTGCCGCTGTCCATGGAGGCTCTTTGTGAGGTCATGCGTAACGAGTTGACTTTGGTTAGGGTTTGCGATGCGGGGGGCGCAGTGGGCGGCTTCCGATGTGGCACTAAATCTTCACCCTTTCTTTCAGCCGAGAAGGAATTGACGTCCCTTGGAGAGTTCCGGTCAAAGTCGACGACGGGTGTGCCAGCGCCGGAGGTTTGTTCTCTCTTGCCCTGCCGTGATTGTTGATATGCCCAACGCTTTTTCTCGGTCGCGTCGCGGTAGGCCTCGGCCGCTCTCTGCAACTCCTCCTTACTCATAGGCGTTGATTGACTGTGCAGCGGGTTTGGGTGAGCAGGAGCCCTGGTGCTAAACAGATCCAGGCCGTCGGGTTGTTCCGGTGCAGAGGATGCGGAGAGGGTGGCGCCGCGCACGAAGAATTTGAGATTGCCCGCCGAATCAGCACCACTTCGGGCTGCTGCGAGCATGGCATCGCTCAAGGGCTCGTCGTGATCGATCTTACCCGGGTCCGTCACATAGATCTGAGCATAGTCCATGTCTGCAATGCCGAGCTCAAGACCGATTCTAGTCCTCAGAGCAATGGCCGACTCGACGTCGGTGACATCGATGAGGCGATAGTTCCAGAAATCCGGGGTTACCATGATGAATCTCTTGGTGACTCGCTTGGGCCCACTTTCACGCTTTTCGGCATCGGCGTGAGTGGTGGCCGGGGCCTGTCGCTGTGCCAGCGCTGGATCACTTTGGTTGACATGGGCCTTGGTGAAGGGGAGCTTCTGCATGAGTTCTCTCGGGCTCGTCGGGGAAGGCTCATCAAACACGGCGTCGTTGAGATCATGCTTCTTGTTTCCGCGAAACACCTTGCTGAAGAAGCTCTTATTGTGCTCCTTTGTTTGGACTTCATTGCTGTAGGCACGATGTGTCTCTGGGCGGGGATCTGTCTTTTGGTTTTCGTAGAATCTCCCGGCGCCGAGAGGAACTTCGGTCGTCACAATGCTGCCAGGAACATTGTTGCGGGTAAATCCGGTGGCTTTCTGGAAGGAATCCGCACTCTGGGTCTTTGATAGGTCTCGCAATGGCAAGTGGGGGGTCGACTGAATCTGGGTGGGCACTGAATGGCCGAGGGCCGGGCTTTGGCCTGGACTCGACTCTTGACGAACAGAGATGGGGCCGGCCGCGGCATCTCCTGACAGGTTCGGGCTGTGGCGGCCTCGATTGCCGATGCCGTTCAGAACACCTCTTGTAAATTCAGCACGGCCCGAGCCCGGATGACCAAAACTTTCGGCGTGGCGGCTGTCTGCGGGAGTGGAGCCCGAGCTTGAGTGTTTCGAGAAGACGGGCAGAGTGCTGCTCCTCTCCTGGGTATTGCGGAATTGGCCAAATGCCGGACCGAATTGAGACCTCGCCGGGCTTCCTTCCGGGCCGGTGGAGACGGGTGTGGGCGTGCTGCCGATTTGAGGGGAGCTCTCCAGGGTTGCGTCGGTGGAAGCGCTGTTCAGGCCCGACTCCCGTCGACGATGACCGGCGCCAGCGCTCGAAGAGGTGTCGCCCTGCAGGATGCCGGCCACCAGTCGCTGCAGGCGTTTGCCGTCTTCGCGTTCTTTCTTGGGGTCCATGCCGTTGGACTGGCAGAGCTTGGTGAGTTGCGGGTAGATGAATTGATGCATGCGACTCAGGTTGCTTCGCTTGTCGGTCGATCGGCCCAGGTCGAGGAATTCCGCCTTTTCCAGGTGCAGGGCTCGAAAGGTCTCCTGCCATTCGTTGGAAAAGCTGTTTGCAGCGAGCCAGATCAGGATGCGGTCCAGCGGCCATTGGCCAGCGAGCTCACTGGAGGCATTTTGCGGGGCCATGGCACTTTGAGCTCGAGGACGTCCGGTGTTGGAACCGATGAGGGTGGCAGTCAGTGGCGCCGGAGACATGGGTTCGTGGTTCTCTCGCAGTTGAGGGAATTTAAGGCGGTTGGAGGTGGCTGAAGCAGCCCTCGTCTCGCGAGCAGGAGGAGCGGGATCGGGACCTGCCGAGGTCGGCCCGGAGGCGTAAGCGGAGCCCGGGTTGCTGTAGAGCGCATCATTGCCCTGGATCGAAGGCTCAGCGTATGCGGCTGGATCGTAGCCATCGTAGCCGGAAAAGGCGGAGAAACCGTCGAGCGGTGGGATGCCAACTCCGACTCCAAACGAATCGCCCCCGGGGATGAATGTGGCCGACAACAGAGGCATCTCTTCCCGAGGCGGCGGGGGAGGCAAGTTGCTCTGACTCCTCCCCCCGGCGTTGTAGCCCATGTTGTACTGCTGGTGTGGATTCGCGTTCGCGTTCGCGTTCGCGTTCGAGGTTGGGTTCTGGTTCATGGGCGGAGGCGGCGGAAAGGAATGGCCCATACCAGGACGGCCGTAGCTCTGGTTCCATCCTCCGGGAATTCCGAAAACGGTGCCTGACGGGTAAGCGGAGGGGTGAGGGCCCGGGGGAGGGGGAGGCATGCGCGGTGGCGGAGGCAGGTTGTAGGGCATGTTGCCCTGGCCGTTGGGAGGGTGTGGCGGACCCGGGAGATATTGTTGCTGCCGCTGGTTGTCCATGCTGGACGCAGGAGAGCCTGTGTTATACTGCAGCCGAAGGGATCAGCTCGACCATCGCTTCCACTTCAAAGATCAGCATCGATTCGCAGACGAGGCAGGAGGGAGTTTGGTGCGTGGATGGTGGGAGACCGCGAGATCGGCACCGGCACTGGCACAGCTGATGTAGCTAGGTGGCGGTCTTGTCAGCGGCGGCAGTGGCGGCGGCACAAGCAAGTCATTCCCTCTATTCCCTCTATTCCCTCTGTATGTTGCCAGCGATACGGGAACAAACGACGGTGACGACAGCGGCGACGGCGACGGCGAACTGACCCAACGGCGCAGTAGAGAAAGCAACAGTAGCCTGGGCCTAGCTGACAGAGGTGTCGGCGCGACACAAACGATTTCTTACTCCAACATGCGCACAAGGGAGTCCACACAAAGCGTTGCAAAAGGACGAGATCAGAGCAGCCGCCGGGTGAGACTGGCGCTTAGCGACGTGACCTGAGGCTCCGAGTCACTCACTGCACAGGCGCACGGGCTCCAACTCGTGGCTGGCTAGTGGCTGGCTAGTGGCTAGGGAACCCGTGCTAAGGTGCGGCTAAAGCTGGGCCTTGACTCGCGCTAGCTATCACAGACTACTTTTCCGAATCAATCACGTCATGGTGTGTCGGGTCACGTGAGCTCATCTCCCAAGACCACCCCACCAGCCCATCCCATACCCTATGAACGCCGAATCACCCTTTCGTCTGAACCCCATTCCCTGATTCGTCACCCACAAACCGTGCAGTGTTCAAAAACGTCAATGGTTCTCGTCGAGGCAACATTGACCCATCAAGATGCAGGTGCGTGTTGAGGATGTAAGCCGAGTTGGTGTCAATAAACAACAACAGTCTCAAAAGTAGCCCATTTAAGCCGAGCTGGTCGACGCCTCCGCGAAGCATGACCATCCGCCCAACGGCGCTCATGTGCATATGGTACTCCTTTTTGCTGCCAAAAATCGCTTCGTAGCTGGCCATCTTTGCAGTGGCACCCACCACTTCGTCGCTGCTCCCTCGTGATCCAATCAATTCCAAGAGTCCATTCAATGCACATTGCTTCATGTACAACAAAGTACTCGGCTGAACCGTGTCCGGATGGTGATCTGCGTAATGAGAGGCTGAGAAGAGCATGGTGATCTGAAACACCGCAGGACTGTGCAGTGTCAGTGGAAACCACCTTTTGGCCAGCAACGCACTTTCGTCAGGCCCATCGATTTCAGGGAAGGCGATTGCTAAGCGGTCCAGGTAATTGGAAACGACAGCAGGAAGGAAGGGAAGATAGAAAATCGGGCTCGTAGATGCTGGTACAGACTTGCCATGGCCGCTTAATAGCGTCGAGATCGAGTAGGCCGACTCGGCGCTGTCATATCCTTGTGTCGATTGCCCCAAGGCCTCGTCTTGACCATCATTCTGTGTCCCGCTCGTCGATTCATCCTGATCCAGCCCTGGCTGGGACGAGATTGCCTTCGCAGCATCAACAGGAGTGAAGGCTTCCACATGACATTCGAAAGAGTATCTAGATTGCTTGAAGCGTCCACGTGCACCCCTGGCACGGGATGCCGCCGCCCCACCAGCAGATACTCTCGCTGCATTTGATCGAATCTTCCTCCTAAACTCATTTTGGAGTGGCCCCCGCTGCTCCCTCCAATTGATGAAAGTCATGGTAGTGCTGGCCATTGCTAAAGCTGGGTCCACTCGGCTTCAGCTGATCGGGCAAGCATATATGCTACCCCATTCAGATCCTGTGCCAGATTGGCATGGATTCGTCGTCTTCGCCTTCTGGATTCTCGTGCGCAGAGAAGCAAGTATATGAAGTGGATTACCTAAATATCTGGCTAGCCTCAGGGAGCCAAAGTTGGGTCGGCATATGCACTTGCTAGGTGCCTAGGTGGTGGGAAGTAAAGGGGTACTGCTATGATTGCCTTCAAACGTGATTGATTGTCTAAGTCTGGACCGACTAGAATAAGCTATTTATGATGATGACGCTGTGGCGCCTTCCGATCAGGTACCCCTGAATACTTAATGGTAGAAATCATGAATACGGTAAAGTATGCGCAAATACAGTGCAGAATTCCAGCTCCATATGATCACCGTAGGAGAGAGAGATATACCTTGTTTCATTGTGTACAAGATCACGGCTCATCGTATAGTAATCGAACCTATCCTGCTGTGAACTTCATGCTGAAGACTACCAAATTTCAAGATTTGTAATACAAAGGGTCATTAGACTGCATTTCCAACAGGAACGGAAAGGCACCTCTGTGATACCAATACGTTTGCGACCTCGACCGCGACCACGAACAACCCTTCAGGCTTTTCCAGAAGAATGCATTTCCCACTTCCAAATAGCTGGCAATACCAAATTGTTCATTTCTAGGCAGAGTCGCTACTCTCGCTAGCTCTCTCCTCAGACTTGTGTGTACGAGACCCAGGCTGAGCGGCGTTCCTCCTTCGTCGGGAAAACACCCAAGCCAGAGCACCGACAATTGCGACTACCGCTAGCGTAACTCCAGCTCCGATGCCTCCAGCTGCCGCGTTTGACAATTTTGATCCAGACGAGTGGCCCGAGGCGGAAGAGCCAGACTGCGCGCTCTCAGAAGCCGTGGCGTTGGCAGCCACACAAAAGTCTTCGACTGATCCACATGTCGCACACCACTCTGGAAGAGAATTGATAGCTCGACCTTGGAGCTCGTCCACGAATTGCCCATACGGCATGCTTGACTCGCTCCCGCCAAAGAGAGGATACACCGTCAATTCGTCCGAAGAATCAGAGCCGTTTCTGAACAAGAATCTGATTCGTAGATCATCACTTGCTCGGTCTGCGGTCGGAAATCCGGCTGGCGTCTCGGTACTTCCAGCCTCAGTAAAAACCTCAAACGCCATGCTCGCGGCATAGTCTGGAAGGCCATAAAAGTTGTCGCTCTCGGCCGTCAAATTGGTCAATCCAAAGAACGCCAAAAACGTATCGTACGAGCCCGCCATAAGCTGGAATTTATTGCGACGTCCACTCGAAGACACCGTCGCATTCAGCCGCTGTAAGAACGCACCTGCTAGGGTCATTCCACCGATCGACCTGTCTGCCTGTGTTGCATTGAAATTGTGGTTCCATTCCCATTCATTGGCAAGGTATCGAAGTCGGTCAAGGTCTTCCGAGCTGATATTAGACGCTACCGATGCATTGTGGATGGACGCGACGTTCAAGAGGTCAAACACATCGTACGCGTTCTTGTATGTGACGTTCTCGGCTCCCATAATCGGGCCAAGTAAATCCACGAACCCAGAATAGAAGTCGGCGGTCTCATTGAAAACGGTCTTGTACTCGGTGCTCTGCGCATACCCCTTGGAGGCTCGCGTGTATGCCGGGCAGGCATCGTCACCTTTTATCCATATTGTATCCGGGTCAGTCTCACCTTCACCGTGGACAAGGACGAACTGGTAGCCGTTCAGTGGATCTGTTGTGACGTTGTTATTCGTCAGTGTCTCTTCAGCCAACTGCTGGTCGAGCTCGCCCAACGGAGGATACAGCCCTTGCAGGAAATTTGTGGCAGTCTGGTAGAGGACAGCTTGATCGGGAGCAGAAGCCCATATCTGCCGATAATCAACTCGGTCCGCTGAGATACCCGCAATCTTGCTCGGTGCACCATCCTCAATATATCGTTGTCGGTAGAACTGGCCAGATTGATACACTTGTGTGGCACCGAGATTAGTCATCTGATAGCCAGAATAGAATTTTGCTGTTCTATCGCCATGGCGGGTGAAAACTACCACGCCTTGCACTGTCTCGGCTACCGCCGACGAAGCAGCAAGCGCCGTGAGAAGGCAGGATTTGAAAGCCATGCTCATTGTCCACACAATGTTTTTCAAAATGAAACAAAGGGCCCCGCAATCAGAATGCAGAACATGTTTAAATGCCTATCTGAACTCGGCTTGGCGTAGGTGAACTCCGGGACGCCAACTGACGTCGTGCGATAGGAACGCTCAGTCTGTAGAGGCTAGAAGCCATGACGCTTGGCGTGGCAAAAGCAATAATCTGAGCAATGAACACCTTTGCCAAGCAGCGGAGAGGTCTTGGTACACTAGCGTGCATGCGAGATGCTGCTTCTGGTGCGGAGGTGATAGAGGAACAGGTTAGCTTCGCGTGGGGCATCAGCCGCCTCGATACGGTGGCGGTTTCCAGTCGGACTTTTCGATCTAGACATGAGCGGGAAGGAGGAATTCAGGTATTAGAGAAACAATTCGCCATCACGCGAAAAGTTGAGACGGTCAGTTTATTCAAATGATACAGTCTCAATGTGTGGCGAAATTCTCCCAGTCACCAGGAACCAATTAATAACTGCGTTTGCGTTTGGCCTTCTTACCGTTGGAAGGTGATCGTGCAACAGGTCCGACATGGAAGCTGGGACATATGTATGTGCGTGAAAAAACGGTGGTGTTGTAACGAGGCAAACATGGAGGACATTATTACACTTCTAAAAGATTGATGGACCATCCAGATTACCTAGGTAGCTGCGCGCTTACTTCCGCGCGTACCTACGTGTTGCGGCTTTTGACACCACCACACCGACTGCTCACCCACTGCTCATCAAGTTTACCTTCTTCCGCACTACGTTCTCTACTATGGTTCTAGAAGGTAACGCTACCGGTTCAATTCCTGTCAACACACTCGCGTGCTTAGCCGCCACAATGCCAAGCTGTCAGGGTCATAGATATCACGTGAATCAAGTTATTTTTGATTTCCATTCTTGTTTATTGGTGTCATCTTATTCTGTGCTGCTACGATGTCATTTTTCCCAAAGGCGTCCCGCTTCTTCAATGCTAACCTTCTTTCTTTGCATCAAGCACGCAGCATCTCGATAGTATGTCACGGTACGCATGGTTTCCCCTTCTGGTGATAGCCTCCTGACCACCGCGCTAGGCAAGTCTATTACTCGGGATGAGCTCTTCCAATACACAAACGGCCGATTTTTGGTTCGGGAGAGGCAACAACGCGCCTGTCGTTATGTCAAGTTTGATTTGGACAAGCTTTGTGAAATCGCGGCTTCTGCAGGCCATTCGGTTTCTCCTGTTCTAGCAGTCGAGAAATTGGAAGGCGGATTTAGCAAGGCACTACTCATCCAAAAAAAGGACGGAACAGAGCTCATTGCAAAGATTCCGTGTCCCAATGCTGGCCCGGCAAGATACACGACTGCCTCAGAAGTTGCCGTTCTAGAATATGGTAAGAAAGGCCATCGACTACTCTGAGCTTGCTTCGTTTTTTGACCAGCTACAGTGAGAGCCCACACCAACATTCCCGTACCGATTGTCTATGCCTGGAGTTGCGATACCTCGAACCCCGTTGGCGCGGAGTATATCATTATGGAGAAAGCTGCCGGTGTTCAGCTCTTCAAAGTATGGGATCAAATCGAGGAGTCATCCAAGCTTGCTCTTATCAAGCGATTGACTGAGTGGGAGAGTCAGTTAATGTCGATTCGATTCCCAGCCCATGGGGCCCTGTATTTCTCACATTCTATCCCAGAGAAGGATGAGAGGATACCTCTTCCAACCAGTCTTGATCCCACCAGGTCCTACTGCATCGGACGATCCTGTGATCCAAGCTGGTCTTTAGCACACCAAAATTTGACGCCCGGGCCTTGTATGCACCTTTTCCGCAACCTTATATTCAGATATGAGCGCTAATTTGTCCATAGGGTCCTCTTTCACTGCATTTGGTGCTGCACTGGCAAAACGCGAAATATATCGTATTTTAACGAAGTCTAAATACGACGACAATGTTTCCCGCTATGGCACAGCTCGTGACCAAATAGCTCTGCTCGAGACTACTATTGAGCTCATGCAGATTTTAGGTTCCTACCCTCATCTCGTCAGTCATACCAAGCCAACTTTATGTCATACTGATCTCCACATGGGCAATATTTTTGTCTTGGAGGACAACCCCTCAGAAATCTCCTCAGTTATCGACTGGCAATTCGTCCAAATAGCTCCTATGTTCTTGCAAGCACGTTGGCCAGTATTTTTACAACCGCCCAAGGATTACCCTATCGGACTTGTTAAACCCAAGCTACCCGAAAACTTCGACCAATTGGATGCTGAAGAAAAGGAGTTGGCGAAGTACAAATTCAAGCAAGTTATGGCAGCCAAGGCCTATGAAGTCAGGAGCTTTCTCGACAATCAAGACACTTACAATGCTATGAATATTCCCAGGGTCTTCCGGGAACTCTTCATTCGGTGCGGAGAAACCTGGGAAGAAGGATCCGCCCCTTTACGTGCTTGCCTTATTGAAATTTCCAACTCCTGGCATGAACTAGGCCTACCAGGCGACTGTCCCTTCGTGTTCGAAGAGGAAGACATGCGAAGACACGAGCTACAATTCGAACAATATGAGGAATGGCACCATGCGCAAGAATTCGCCAGGGAATACCTTGATACAGATGCAGATGGCTGGATATCCCCAGAGGTGGATTTTGACAAGAAGTTGGAACAAAACAAAACCTTGTTCAACCTGTTCTCTGAGAAAATGTCTGCTCATAATTCTCCAGAAGAGGTACGCAAGATGTGGCCATTTCCTGAAGGTGTCTGAGAACCATTTTTGTTTCGTGCTAGAAATAGCAAACATTCACACCAATTGGCAAATAGGCGAACGATTGTATGCTCTCACATCACTGTCTTGGGAATCCTGCCCTAACAATTGTCCTGCCTTCATCCAAGCTTGCCCCTAGCGGTTTGTTCCATACCTTCCCACAGTTCCATTGCGGCCTTCTTTCGATCTATTGCGGGTGTATTCTCGTCAATGGTGCCGACGGCCAAGTTTGCATGTGTGCCATTCTTGCTCTTGAATTTCTTCAGGGAGTCATTTTTAGCTTGAGAGTTGACCTGGAGGTAGACTTTCTTTTTGCCATCTTGGGACTCACCCGCATCAAGGCGGAGATCGTATCGGGAATCATTGCCACCTGTCTGAGGTGGCAATATGCGCTTTCCGGGTGTCTGCTTCGAGAACAGTTTTTCGTAAGTGTTTTCCTTGAAGAGAAATTCCCCAAATGCTTTGAGTATTTTGGACATCCTGATCAAAGCCGAAGGGACCGAATCAGTGTAAATAATGGAAGGCAAAGTGGTTGTCCCCTGTGTCTCTATAGGCGTGTTTGTTCCTTAAATGCTCTACTACACCCGCTTGCAGTATGCCTCCCAATGCCATCGCATTCACCTTCTCTGGCCTTGAACATATTCTATTGACTTGAATTGGGGAATGTGGAACAATATGCACTTCATAAAGCGCGCTGTTGGCGCGAAGCAATTTGCACACCAATCATTTACCCCAAGGAATACCAGTCTAAAGCTAAAGGGACCAATATAAGCAGAGTCATATTATGTAAGCCGCTGATGCGACAAATCCCAGTGCTTGGCACCCGGAAGCGACCACGGGTTGGGCGATCACTTGCCATCTTTCACATTCAACATTACGTGGAATTAATCGCAGGCGCCTAAGACCAATCCACTAACTTGGACACTTCCCTCGCTTCCTATCAATGCCCTTGCCAATGGACCCTGGTAAAGGAAAACACCTTTATCGACCAAAATACGTGCTGACCGCCTTCGAGCCACGTGTTGAGCTCTCCCCTTTTTCGAGCAAATACTGTCATGAACCCAGAGATTTTGCAATTGACCAGGGTTTGACATTGTTGTCGACGGGCATGGGCTAAGGAAGAGAAGTGATTGGTACTTTGGCTGCTGCTCGGTGCCCATTCAGGGTCAACGTCATATCACGATCCCGACTTGCCACCCACCCCACCCGCCGGCTTCTCCGTCAACGATCCCCCCCTCTGGAAACATTTACAAGTTGAAGCCGGCTCATTCGTGGTCCGATTCGCCAATAGTGAAGGGTTTATTTAAGTAGCAACAAGCGTTGCCATTATCCTTGAGCCCGTGGCATTATGCTTAGTGACGCACGGGGTAGGGCAAGAGGAGAAAAGCCTGATTATTTGCTGGCGTTGCGCATGAATGCTGCTTTCACGAACGATAGAGTCCCAGCCTCGGTATATCCAGCGATCCACTCAAAATACGAGTAAATGTGCTAACCTTAGCCCTACGCTTCTGACCATAGGGGAGTCATTGACAAGGAGGGAAGATATGACGTGAGATAGATATATGGCTAAGGTGGTTGCCGCAGCGAAGCCATAGGTGCTTTACTCTTGCTTGCACCACATGAACAGTACAGCATAGCGCGACCAGGAAATTGCTTGCGAGCTGTCTACCACTGGTCTTGACCCTCCGTCAGGAACGACCATACTCTGCCAGGACTTATAGCAAAGAGACTGGTCTTAGGGTGTATAGAGCAGTATGGAGATTACTCAGCGTATCTTCTGTGACAGGAAGTAGTGCTATGGTGACATATTCGGAATCGCGAACAAATGGAAAATTGTATTGCTCATCCGCTCCGCCTTTTGGTAAATCGCAAATATCAACATTGAAGAATCTGGCCGCGAGGTCATTTGTGTATTGACCGACCAATTACCTCATCATCCACAATCGCCGAACCGCTCCGTCTGTTGATGAATCGCCAATGGCGGACTAAAGGTGTTGTTTCGCTCTGGGCATGAGTAGGTTAGAAAGCCCCGGCAAGAAATCATCAGTAGCACCATAGGATTGCGGATCCGCTCTGCCTTTTGGTGAATCGCCAATATCAACATTAACGCCGTTATCTGGCTGCGAGGTCATTGGTGTATTGACCAACCATTTAATACTATCATCGATGAATCGCTGAACCGCTCCGGTTGTTGAAGAATCGCCAATATCAGCAGTTAAGCCACCTCTCCAAATCATCAATCTCGGACTTAGAAAGCCACGCCGTGAAATCATTAGTAGCATCATAGAATTGCGGATCCGCTCTGCCTTTCGACAAATCGCCAAAGGAGCCACTCTGCCCTTGCTCCTGTTGCTGTGCATTAGCTTGCATTTGATCATTTAGAAGCTGCTGTTGTTGTGTATGCGGTTTTCTGCGATGATAATCCCAGAGCGACGGCTGTTTCAGTTCCTCCACCTGTTGCAGCAGCTGCTGTTGCTGTTGCTGTTGCTGTATCTGTTGCAGTTGCTGTTGCAGTTGGTGTTATTGTTGCTGTATCTGTTGCTGTTGCGGTTGCGGTTGCTGTTGCAGTTGCTGTTGCGGTATCTGTTGCTGTATCTGTTGCGGTTGCGGTTGCGGTTGCAGTTGCTGTTGCTGTTGCAGTTGCTGTTGCGGTATCTGTTGCTGTATCTGTTGCGGTTGCGGTTGCGGTTGCGGTTGCGGTTGCGGTTGCGGTTGCGGTCGCGGTTGCGGTTGCGGTTGCGGTCGCGGTCGCGGTTGCGGTTGCGGTTGCGGTTGCGGTTGCGGTTGCGGTCGCGGTTGCGGTTGCGGTTGCGGTTGCGGTTGCGGTTGCTGTAGCTGCTTGGAGGTGAATCCAGCTACTGCACGCTGTTGAGCAGCGCTTTGAGGCGGAAGGGCAGTCTGAGGTTGTCGCAGGTTGGCAGGCTGGGGCGCTCGGTCCCACAGCCTTTTAAGGTCGTTTCGCGTGATAATAGGCTCAAATTGTTGCTCATTTTGTGATAGACCCGCCGATTTAAAGACTTGATTCCGCCTCAACTCTGTCTCAATGTTTGGTTGTCGGTGGAGTCTTGATATTTTTAGTGCAGGTAGTGCTACCTCTGTACATACACTGTGGTATTTCGCAATATGTCGTCGCAATGTAGCTCGGTTTGCCAAGGTGGTGTTGAAGAACTCACAGTCCGGCTCCGGGCAACAGAAGAGGTTGAGGTGCTCTTCGACATGTTTCTGTCGCTCGTGAGGGCTGCTGAAACCATCAACTGATCTTGGGCACCCCGCCCAGGTGCATCGAAAGGCAGCAGCAGCGTGATTTGAGAAGAAGGTCGATAGCTGGGATTCTGTAACATTCATGTCGGTGAGAGCAAAAGGGCATTGGTGGGATAAAATTTGCTCAAACATAATTCTAAACCGTTGGTAGGCGAGATGGATCGCACTTGGATTCTGAGATGCTATATCCGACTTACCCTGCCGTATTTCAGTCAAGGCGGTGTCGAGAAAGGTCACAATTGATTTGGCTGCAAGGTTCTCGTACGTGTTTCGTTGGGGAGCGCTGCCAAGCAGCCCACGTAGTGGTTCTGTCTGAACATAGATTGGCAGCTTTTCTTGGTCAAACGCCGGCTTAGCTGGTGGCCGAGAGTCGCTATGGGGCGTGCTCTCGGAAGTTTCGAAACGAAGTGTATGATCCGAACGTTCATTCATAAGGTTTAGCATGGCGATGAGATGCTGGTCCCAATGATCGCAGACATACGGAAACAAATTGTGCAATCCCAGAACAATGTCACGATATGTGCTGGCCAGAGCATCTACCGTGAAGAAGGATTCACAGGTTAAAAGGTAATTAAGACAAGCTGATGCTACAATGCCTGGGCCGTGGTCAGCAGAAAGGTATGGGCCGCTTGCCTCGCTCAGCAAGAATTCCCTGACAGAGAAGTGGATGAAGGACACGGTCTGGTCAGGAAGTTCTTCTATCAACGGCTTGCAGTAGTCCAATATACCTTTCCCAAGTTTGGTCCCCTCATTGAGTGGCTGAGCGGGATGGGAGAGCACAACTGCATCACACAGCTCATAAGTCTTAAGTGGACGGCGGGCAAAGGTGAGCCAAGTGAGAGTGTTTCGAATGTATTGCGCTTGCCTTTTGTCTGAGCGATGTAAGATTGATGAGAGTATTGCGCGATAGAGTCCCTTCAGGCCCTTGGGCAGGTGGTAAACGGCGTTTTGGAGGTCTTTGAGACTGTGCTGATCTAATATCGTACTGAGAACAAGGCGTACCCACAGGAACATGCCGTCTGCTTTATTAACAATTTCTGATGCAATCTCGTCGACTTGAGGCTCCGTGAATCGATCATGAAGCTCAGATATTTTTCTAAGAGTGTACAGTTTGATGTCTTTGGACACGAGTTTGCCCTCTTTCCGCAGAGAGATCGTTGGTTCCTTGCGCAACTTTGGAGGGGTGTTCGCTGTGTCACGTGAGCAAATCAACACCTTCAATGCTGAATTCATGTTTTCGAGGTCCTCATTCGGATTGCTCTGCAAGAATTCAAGTTTTTTCAACAACATCTGTTGTGTTTCTTTATTGTACTCGTCTAGCCCATCGAGGATGAGGTATGTGGAAGGTTCCGAAGTGAGCAAAATCTTGAGCAGTGGAGTGATGGTATGCAACGACAAGGCCTTAGCCTTCTTAACATAACCTTCGTAGACGAAAGGGAGGAGGGCAGGTCTTCGTTGTAGGATTTGCGCAATAAGCGACCGGAAGGCAAGACCACACGCTTCTAGCGCATAAGGTCCATTTTGGACACACAGGAACGAAAGGACGAGTGAGGGATCTGGAAAGCGAGCCTTTTCCGCAATAAAGGTGGCCAAAGTTGTCTTTCCTGCAACGCCAAGGATTAGCTTCTCGAAGGTCGTGGTACCGTTCTTGGTGGATTCAGAACATTGGGCCGTAGTTGCATGTCAGACCTACCGGATCCTGGCTTTCCCTGAAGCCATAGATATCTTCGCCGATGGTCACGGTCCAACCAATTTCGAAAGTCAGTATGGTTCAAGATCCAGTTGCACGTATCCTCTTCACGAGCCTCGGAACGGCGGTCGAATAAGTTCTGTTGTGTCTGATCATGACCTTCGAGCTGAAGCCAGTCAAGGCTCTCGCGCCGCGCTCTGTCCAATTGTTCTTTTTGTTGTCTGTCCAAGTCAGCGATCCACTTTTCTCGGGCGTGTTTCGCCTCAGTGAGACTCTGGTTAACGGCATGTAAGAGTGCAGGGTGAGCATAGCTCATATGATAGACATTTCCCTGGTGGACGGTTGCATTTCCCGTCGCATGTGTTGTTCCGTAATCGTTGCTCGCAGCACGAAACACTGCACGCCGCTCAGCTTGCTCTTCGGCCAGCTGTCTGGATTGATCGAGTCGCCTTAAAATGGATCTGAAGCTCACCTGAAACTGATTCCAGGAAGGAAGAAAAAGACATGTCCATGCTCCTCTCCGAACGAGACCATAGGTCTGTGCATGGAAGTCCAACAGATCTTTGCAAATATCCAGCAAGATAGTAGCCGAACCGCATTCGTTATCGGCAAGGGCTTTGATGTGATCGGCCGACGGCATGCACTGCCCTATCTGTGAGTATGCATTGATAATCTGCTTGAAGCTCTCATCGGACTCGTTTGCCGTCTATAGTAGAGTCAGACCAGACCAGGGATGTAATGGTTGGGTAACAATCCAATTGACTGTTTGCAATTACTCATTGAACAGTGATGTGGCACTGACCTGTAGCAGCAGTTTCACAGGAGCCTACAGATGTAAGTATCTGGATGCAAAGACCTTTGGTCCCAACACTCACCCAGAGGTAGCACACCTTGTTGACATCTGGGCAAATCTGTTGAGCAACATCACCGAGGATGCCTAGCCTTTCTAGGAACAATTCGAGGCGTTTCTGGCTGCGCATGCGCTTTTGCAGCTCTCGATCGCGCTCAATTACTCTTGCTGTCTCCCAAACATCTGCCAGCGGTGTTCGTTGGAAATCATAGAGGTCAGCCTCCTGGATATGGGTCTCGAATTGGGACAAGGCATTTTCGAAAGTATGATTGTCGAAAAAGTTCATTTCAGAAGCATCAGCACAGTCCTCGGGCGGGGTGGTCGGTAGGAAGACTGCACAATGCGATTTCCTTCATACGATTTCCTTCATAGTCTCTTGTCATGAAATTGGGTCGTTGAATTCATCACCTGGAATGTTGCTCAAAAGTTGGCGGATCGAATTTCAAGGGACACATATCACAGCCCTGGAGGTTGGAGGTCGCAGGTCGCAGGTCGCAGGTCGCAGGCCGCAGGCTAGGTCATCGCAACCTGAAACAGAGGCTTACCTACTTCGGTACGAAGTAATGGAAAGGCTCGACGCCCAGGCATTGCGGATTTGGGAAGGCAAACTGGGCGCATCTGGACTGGGCATTCTTTGTAAGGCTAATTAGGCTGAGTCCTTTGCCCGAATCCACACCGCTGCTCAAAACCCCCCAAACCCTTCACTCGTGCTTCTCTCAGCTTCGCGACATCAAGAATATCCAGCATATTAGCTCAGGAAAGATAGTCGTGCCCGCAAGACATGATATACACATAGCTGGAGCGAGGGATGGACAGTTATCTGCCAGCCCATAATTACGCCGAGTGCGGCCACAAGCGACAACGCTTAACAGACTACGCTAGCGGACATCTGTCGGCCGGTGCCGCCGAGTCATCCGTTACCTGTGGCCACTTTGACAATCATGTAATCCACAGCAACCAAATCGATCTCTTTGGGGCCACCGCAATTCCTGCTCTGCCCCAGACGCAACTCGGCAGTTGGCCGAATCACGATCAATGGATACGTTCGCCCAGCCCTGATGAGGATGACCCTGGTGCCGATATAGTCTGCTATGGACTCATAGAGCCATTTCACATTGCCAATTGTGAGTGTCTTGTGGATGACGAAGCACTCACATGGGATGGACAAGATAACCTAGTCTGTGGTTCTGGCCAAGTGGTAAAACTGTCTGCAAGGAATATCAAGATTCTATCGTCCCTGTGTGAAGAGGCTAGCGCTGTCTTCGAGTTCTACGTCAGCAAAGACGAAACATCTGATGAAAATGACGCTGTCCAAAGTGAGCGCAAGCAATGTCGCGGTTCGAAGGCCGAGAACTCATTCATATCTCTCGTTGTCTACGGTCCAATGCCGGTAGCTGACGACGTGGGAAACTGGCTTGACGATATTGGTCTATATCTACAAATCCCTTCTCGATGCAGTCGAAACGTCCTATACTACAATCCCCAGTCGATGACCCGAAGCGACAATCGAAACATTATGACAGCCGAGCTCGTCGACACCTCTCATAGGAACGTCGAATTGGCCCGTGATGGGCACCCCGCCTATGATCTCGAGTATTTAAGTGATCGCGTCTATCCAGAGACCTCACAACCGACTAAAATTAGGTCTAGCCTACATCCTCACCAAATACAAGCCCTCTCTTTTCTGCAAGGACGTGAAAAGGGCTGGGATCTTCGTGATGATCGTAAGACGAATGATTTGTGGCGATGCAGTATCGACCAATTTGGTCGAGAAAGGTACAAGCTGTCACTTTCAGGCCAGTCTCAATTCGGCAAACCTCTTGACTTCAAAGGAGGTATCTTGGCAGATGAAATGGGTCTCGGAAAGACCTGCACTATGCTTTCATTGATTGCGTCTGACCTCGACGTGGTCCAGAATCAGGTCCCCGCCAGGGAAGAAGGTAAAGCGACACTGATTGTCGTGCCTTTGCCTCTACTTCAAGTCTGGGAAAAGCAAATCGAGGAGCATTTCGTTCCTCATTCAGTCGTCTCTGGTACCTATCATGGTGCTTCGCGAGTTCACACCAAATTTCACGATTGTGAAATAGTGCTGACGACTTACAACACTGTCTCACAAGAATGGAAAGAATCTAAGCGGGCACAGCCTTCCAGGGGTGAAGCCACGACAATTCTCTTCGCGACAATGTGGCGTCGTATCGTGCTTGACGAGGCTCATGTCATCAGGAACAGGGCTACCGACGTCGCTCGTAGCGTTACCGCTTTGAAAGGAGGTCGCAGATGGTGTATTACCGGCACTCCCGTACAGAATCGTGCACTGGATGTCTATAGCTTGGTACGCTTCTTGCGGGTCCACCCTTATGACGACTTCAAGAAATTCGAGGCCACCTTCATAGAGCCGTGGGCCAAGCATGTAGAAGAGTCAGGATTGCGCAGGCTTCAAATACTGATGGCAACTATCAGCATCAGACGACCCCGACACGTCATCACCTTGCCAAATCGCGCCGAGGATACCTGCGCGGTTCAATTTGATGTCGAGGAATTGCAATTGTACAAACAGGCCAGAGAAGGTGCCTCCGAGAGTCTAGCTGCAGCCTTTGCTGCGGATAGGCGTCACCTTGCCACCTGCTATCTTAACGTGCTGCAGAGAATCAACGACATGCGATATATTTGCAATCACGGTGTACAGCCTCGACCCAAGAAGCGGGCTAAAGTGCCGAAGCTCGTCGATGAGGCAACCCTGATCGAGCAGGAGATGTGCAACATGTTTGCACCCGAGATCGACGCAGGCCTATTCTGTGAGGTCTGTGGCAACGATCTGTCCGAAGATCGGGAAGGCGAAGGTGCATTTCTCCAACCAACTGCGCGACAAATGCAGTCTTCTCCACTCTTTTGCCAGAATTGCGGAGCAACAAGCATGCTCGCTCGACCCACATCGCTATCTGGCACGTCTTCCCCAGCAGACTCGGGCCTCGATAGCTCAGTGGACGAGACATTGCAGACATCTAGCAAAATTCGTTGTCTTATACGCGAGATCCAGCGAATGGGTGTTGGCGAAAAGTGCGTGGTTTTCTCCTTCTGGACAAGTACGCTCAAGACCGTCCAACAAGCCTTCGAACAAGCTGGAATCTCCTGCCTGCTCTACGAGGGGTCAACGACCCGCGTAAAACGTGACGCTGTCCTACAGACCTTCTCAACTAGCCCCAGCATCACCGCTATTCTCGTCTCGATCACTTGTGGCGGTCAAGGCCTTGATTTGACAGTATCCAACCATGCATTCCTCCTCGAGCCTCAATGGAATCCAATGCTCGAAGAGCAAGCCATGGCGCGTATTCACAGACTTGGACAAACGAAGCCAGTCAGGGTAGTCCGCTTCATTGTGCAAGGCACATTCGAAGAGAAGATCGTAGCGCTACAAGAAGGCAAACGACTGATGGCTGATCTTATCATTGACAGAAAGAGGATGGAGCGTGGCGATGATGCTAGACGACAGCTGGTTTGGCTAAAGAACCTCGTCTCTTGACTAGTTGTGCTCCGTAGCGCCTTACATCGATACTTGGCTCCTACATTGATGAACCGGTCCCTAATAACCCATGCCTCCGCGTTGAGCACTATCGGTGCTATTTGCACTCATTGCATCTGATCATTTTCGGAAAGACAACGGCAATTGCATTTCGGAAATTGGCGAGGATGTCAGCAATTGACCTCATGCGCCACAAGTAGTGGTGTAAATGTATCTACTTGGAGTACCCAATGGACAAAAGCGATCAATCTCTGCGAATGTGAGTCCCCGCGATCACAGATACGAAAGTCAAGTCGCTAACATTTTCTGGTTGTAGCAGTTAGCACGATTCAAAAAGGCAAACAACCAGCTGCTCATCTACAATGAAATGACTTTAAAACAGGGCAAGTGTCACCGCACCGGAGTCGACCCGGTGCCCGCTCTCAGCCCAGTGAATTCTATCCGGCCACACAATCCTTTGGTCATACTTGGCAATCAGTGTCCACAACACAACGAACATCTCCAGCAACCCTCGTGGGTGCGCGAGAGCGGCCTCACCCTAGGCCCCAAGCGGCGGTGCGCTCGATAGCCATTTTCCCCCTTGGCGTCCGCCCAAACCGGAGACTGCGGAATTTACACTCGAGGAGTCGAGGTACGGGGTTTCAAGCTGCCCTACAGTAAATAATTAGAAAGTACCTATGTAGGAAGTACGTGGATCTATTCGTAGCCAGACAGCCTGTACACACATTTGTTTAGCTCGAATGGAATAGACTTTCTCGACACTGTTGCAACCAGGGCTGGCCAGCTGCGCAACGCAACGCAAGATTTGAAGTTGCGCAACGCTGTGGAGCTGTTGGTGTAGATGGAAGAGGAATAGCTCGTATAGAACGTATAGAATTTTACTCGTCTTCACCGCCCCGTCGCTCGGCATAGATAGATCTTTGTATATTCGCCACTAAGATGTCAGCGCTTTACGCGGTTGCGTTCAGATAGCGAAAACGTTCCTCCTCTTCAGTACATACATAAAGATCAGCTATATACCCGCGGCGACGTCGCGGGCATTGATACTGGTCGATATTCGTCTGAATGGTGGGCATATGGAACTCAATACTGCTTCAAGTTGTCGACAGCCCCTGGAGAGGTTGCTGGCTAGTATTGCGGTCAATCAGTTTGTGACGCTCGCTTTCTAGTGACAACTCGCGGGGCTGCGTCGAAAATCAGCGTCATCTGCAAGACGTTCATAACTTCAAAAAGAGGAGGAGGAGGACGACGACGACGATCTATAAATAGATCAGCTGCGCAACGTTGCGCAACTTTGTTGCGTTGCGCAGTTGGCCAACGCTGGAACTTGCAACCAAAGGCTAAGATTTTTCAATATTCCTATCTTCGTTTTGGGAGTACTCCGCACTTCTAACTCGAGAGAGGCCTAGGTACGGAATAGTCGTTATCTTGCCATCTTTTACTCTGGCCCTTGAGCTTTATCAATCACAATTTCACACGCACTTCCCGCTGACGAACAGAGGAGAAATCAACGCTTAATGAGAATCTCATGACGGGGGTAAATTTTGCTCAATCAAGACTGAAGTCCCATTGCCAAATAAAATGTGATCAACACCACCGTACGTATTTTCAAAACGCTCTAGGCCAGTCTTTGTTCCTATCGGTCTTTTTCTGAGACGAAATCTTCGAGTGCAAAATTCTGGAGGCGCTTTTGTACGTTGACCACGATCGGCTCGATGTATGAGTTCAAGGTACAATGGTGTTTCGTGTATGTGCTCGGCCTATCAAACCAATGTGGATCTTGGAACTCTTTTAGTAAATGGGTCAGATTAAGGCCAAAGTAAGGCACTCCAGGTGGTGGATCTAAGATGTTTCGATTCTGCATTTCCTTCCGGAGGGCGCCTAGAAGAATCGAAGCACACTCAAAAGAGCAAGAGTGATAGTTCGCTAGACGGGATTGAAGCTGCATAAGCGAGGTGAGAACTTCGTTGATGCATCTTTCTCGTTGAAAATCAATTTTGGCTATAGTATGTGAGTCAGTGATTTGCTCGTAAGAGTGCTAGAAATTACACCTACCCACGATGGCTTCCGATATTGGAAGCGACAATGTTTGCATTGGTCCGTTGCTTTGATTTACAATGACCAGGATAGTCTCTTTGAGACGATCAAGTTGCTCAAAAACCAAGCATATCTGGAGCCATAGAACGATGTCTCTGCCATACTTTGATACAATCGATTTCTTTAAACCCTTGATCCATATGTGGGCATACAGCTCTACTGCCTCAAGACATTGATAGTAGTCGACGAGAACCGCAATTTTGGCCAGCATCTCCAAGCTGACA
Source organism: Incumbomyces delicatus (assembly GCA_017655985.1). Lineage (NCBI taxonomy): Eukaryota > Fungi > Ascomycota > Eurotiomycetes > Chaetothyriales > Trichomeriaceae > Incumbomyces > Incumbomyces delicatus. The sequence continues at coordinate 1,040,744 of JACJVS010000004.1, forward strand.
GATCGCGGAATCGCTCGATTGCGGCAGTGTATGATATTCAATAAAATCAATAAAGCTTCAGCATCCCAATCTTCTAGGTGAACAACACTTCCGCCTGTCTCATGTAATTGACGGCCTTCTTTCCAGTTCGACGAAAATGCCGATTCGAAGTGTTGACTCGACAAAATCAAATGACGTGATGAAACACGATATTCCACTGAATTTTCACCGTCTGATGAGGATGCGGATTGTTCGCATGAAGCAGATAGGTCAATCGACTTCTGAAGTTCATCATCCTCTGGAATAACCTTTGTAGGTGTGTGTTCTGCAAGACTTGTCCCGAAGTCCGATGATTTATGGCGTCTCTCGTTGTCTCGCTTTTTCCAGGCCGCGACGAGTTGTTCGTCAGTTCTCCAAACAGCGAAATCTGCGTTGGGGTTATGCAATATCAGCACAGTGTCTCCCTTCGCATCCAGCACGTGTAGCATATCGCAGTTTCAGTACGGCAAGATAGGACGCCTGGTGATGGGCCTGTGGTAGAAATAAACAGTAAAATAGTCCGGTGAGCAGTCGTTGTAGAAAACAGAGCGACCCCACCTGGCTAAATTGTAGCCTTGTCACATGTCTCAGTCAAGCAGCGCCTACGCTTGTCCACCTTGTGAACGCATTGGTGAAGCTAGAATGCAGATTATGTGGTAACAGTCTGATCGTCCACGCACGGTACTGCAGATCCAAACTGGACCAAGAATGCAGAGCGCAGATACCCAGGAAGAGCCTAACAAAGCCTCAAGAGTATGCCCTACAATATTTCACTACAGAGTACTTTGCACGCCGTCGGCGGTCGATTCTCAAGCCACCCTGGCCGCTAATTGTTTTGATGTCTCGGGCAGATACTGCTCTCCTTCTAAAATACTTGACACACTATCCTGCGGATTGATCTTGCTTTACTAACGGTGGTGGTCCTTGTATCATTTCGCACTGGAGTCCTTCCGATCCATTCTTTTCACATTCTCCGCGTACGACTGGGAGAGTAGTATTTCAACCGCCTGTTTCCAACGAAGATTCTGCAAAACGTTCCGAGAGACTTTGTATCGGATAACCCGGTCCAACCAGTGCTGTGCCTCTTTCCGGCATTCCTTCAGGTTCCTGCAGGTGAGCCGTGGGACGATGTCTCGTCACGGCTGACTTTGATGTCTGTTCTTAAGAGTGCCGGTGACCAACATTTTTATGTCTCAACGTACAAAGATTGTATGAATGCTGCGCGTCTAACATTCATGTAAGATATGAGCTCATTCAGCTGGGTTGTATGGGCGCCAGTTGCTCAATAGCTCTATCGTAAGCGTCAATTACGGATTTGTAAAGGGGTGAGTGATCAACAGGTGTGCCCGTGTAGAGTTCGCCTGTATGAAACAGAATATCCCTCAGGTTCCGCGCCAGGTCTTTGATACATTCGAATGTTGGCGAGAACTTTGTCAGGATAACGCTTTCAAAATTGACCGGAACCATTTGTCCAGTCTTTGCCACAACAATGCTTTCATATGGTAAGGTGTACCAGCTCTGCAGCGGGTTCAAACTAGATTCCTCGTTCCCAGGCCGGCGGTGGTTCACACATATGGACAAAAAAACGTAGAAGAAAGACTCGAGATCGTGCCGATATGTATGTTGAATGTCGCGGTTCGCAGATCGAAGGACCTCGATAGCCATATATGCAAGGGTACCCGTCATCTGGTGTGCTCCAGTCCCTACGTTGGTACCGTCGAGGCCAACGCGGGTCGACATATCTAAGTCGATAAGCATACCTGAACGCCCGTCGGCCTCTGCAGGATCAGTGATGATGATGTTACCCTTCGATATGTCCCGGTGCAGCATGGATTTGACTTCAAACAAGGACTGATGCGCCTTGATGGCATCGCGAAGAGCACGAAGGAGCTCGACGGCACTGCGGAAATCCGATAAAGGCCGCCCTGCCGGTTCGACTACAAGCCAGGTAAAGTTGCGGTTGCGGTACGTGTCTTCAAGCAGCCCATGGAGCTCACTACACGACGCCCCGATGTTGTCGGCTGTATGGCTCGCATGGTATTCTTGGCTCAGTCTAGTTGCTTGACTGTTGGAACGAGACTTCTTTCTCGGTCGTCCCTCAGACAATGACCGCTTTCGTTTGCTTCCCTGCGAACTTTCCCACCCGGACTGGGAAGCGCCTTGCGAATGAGGAAAGAATGACCCTGTTCTCTCCTGACGGCTGTGGAACGTTCGTTTTTTCTTGAACTCCAAGTCTGCTCGAAGCTTCTCGGTCTTTGTGATCGGTCCTGACGCAATCAATCGTGCCACCCCTTTCACATCGTGAGCTGCCTTCAAGTGCTCGGCTTCGGTGACCTGCTTGTCGGACTGCCAGGCAAGCTTGACCACAGCTTTGCCATTGGTGGTGCGGTAACAGCACGTTGCCCGCGATACTATCGCGGACTGCAAATCGATCGGCTTACAACCAACCTCCAGCTGATGCTGCTGCTCGTCGTCATCGGTTAAAGTCAACACATTTGTCCTCCCCAACCGCTGCACGAAGTCATCTATTCCCAACTCTTGGTCGGTCATCATTGCATATCCCGTCAGCACGCGAATGAACTGCGCTGGCTTCGCCACCACGTCAAATTTCTCCATACTGTACGCGCCCGAGCGATCAAACACATGTAGTTCCATGCTCGTTGCGCACAGAAGAAAGCCGTGCACGAAAAATCGGGTCGGCTGAGCAGAGAAGACGTCCCTCACGTACCGCGCCAGCTGTAAGAATTTGCCACCTTGCTTCACCGATGATGTGTGTTCTCCCACGACGCGCACATCGGCCCAGTCATTTTGACCAGTGGACTGTGCCTCCCGGCTCTTCATGAGGAGGTCTAATTGTCGTTCAGACTCAGATCCGGTCATGTCTTTCTTGCTGCGGGTTGTGTAGTACACGCTTCGAGTCTGATCGCCCTTGAGATGCTGTTCTTGGAAATCGCGTAACCAGTTCCACACTGCTTCTTCGGTAGGGACAGAAGGAAAATTCAGACGTGACCCAACAGCCGTAACAACATTGTCACTGGCCGCTGACCAAGTCTTGTTTTGAAAGTATTTGTCAAAGAAGCCGCCAACTTTTACGTAGCAGTTGTTTCTCAGTTCCTCTCGTAGGTGTGGTTCAAGTAATTTTTTAGTTTGTTCTGATCCCTGTTGTGACGCTGATGTAAATGTCCGCGGGGTGGCGCCGAATGAAGCGGATATGCTTGGAGGAGGGGTGGCCCGTGACAGCGACGAGAGCATGTCCAGCACTGCTTTCCATATTTCGAGGTCGGCCGCATGTAGATCTCGTGTGACAAGTGTTGTGAGAGGTAGGAAGGGTTGTAAATCGCACTTGTCTGAATCAAGTCTCTCAAAGACTAAGGCGAGTTCTCCAGCGACCCTGCGATTCGATGTTCTTGACTTCAATCTTTTCGCCACAGGGTGAACTTGAAGAAGTCCAATAAGGCTTGAAATAGCATCTCTTAGATCTATCTGCTATGAGTGCACGTCTTCCAAACGACTGAGGCACTTACCGTCTGATGTCTCTTCCGTTTGTGTCGAGCCTGCGCTTGATAAACGGTCTGATTGCGAAGTGACTGATCGTAATGACTGCCGAATACCGTTGACGGAAGAGCCAAGGGGAGTTTTCGAGATCGCGACGATTTCATCTTCGGAAAAGTGCGACATCTCAGTGGCGTTGCAACAAATATTTCAGCGTTCTGTCATGGCCCGTGGTGTAAGAAGTAAACAATCAAGTACTTCGTAATCGAACCAAGGTTCTTAGGCTTATTCTAGGCGCAAGGTGGTTGGCTGGTAGCGCGCCGCGTGAGCGCTGTGGCCGATCATAATATAACTACGCCTGAATTGGCAAGTGCGTTTGCGGCGTCACGTGGGCCTTCATACCCGATCTTGATCCCTGCGTATTGTCAGCGTTTTGTGTTGGTGCAGATACCTTGGTTGTTATCGTACTGGATAACCGTTTCATGCACAGGTATTCTGTATGCCGGTTCAAGTTCGTGCTGTAGAATTTTCCACCCTTGATGTCAAAGTGTGGTTGATTTTCGAGGTGAGGATAGATAGATTGGCCGGTTTGTCGACAAGGGGGGAGGCATCCGGGGTAACTTTGTCAACTCACGATTGCTCTCCGAGTCTCTTTTGGTCCAACGTTCAACAACGATGGATCCCGCCAACTTGCCGCCCGTGCCGCCACTGCCAACTCCGCATCTCAGCCACGTGAGCGAAGGTATATCTTTGCTAGATCCGCTCTCGAGACGAGGCTATGGACCTGGCATGGTCATCCTCGCTACAGGCAGTGAATCCCCGGAATCGAGCTTAAGCTACAACAACTACGTGCCGTCCGTCTTGGTTAAATGGGCTGAAGAAGGCTACGCCGTGGTTCAAATCCAGCAAGCAGCATTGACAGCGGATTCAGAACCGCTCAAGCTCGCGCTGGAGGCGTTGAAGCAATGCCAGAAATGCGACTCCTCGGCGAGGATAGGCATTGTGGCGTATGATGTCTCGCTGTGGACCTCAATCGCAGCTAGTGTCTCCTCATCTCCAAACGTAGCAGGAGCAGTCATATACACCGATACCGAGAGAGGCTTATCGGACTGCTGTGTCCCTTGTGTCCAGCACATGCATGGCAAGTATGATTTGACGCTTCCTAGGAGTTCCGATTTGACAGCCTACGAGTACCCCAGTTCAAAGTCACAAGCGTTTGCATCTCCTACCTCGCCCGACTTTGATAGCGCGCTGGAAGCGGTATCGCACACGCGAAACTTGACGTTCTTCAAGCGCCATGACATTGTGGGTGGTCCGATCTTCGACTTGGAGGATATCTGGGAAAGTCATACCTATTACGAGTTTGCAGCACGATCGACGGCTCATACCATGGCAACAATGGTACAAGAGCCCTACGTCAACCACGTCCCAACCATGACCGGCGGCATCGGACGTAAGGCCTTGGCGGAATTTTACGAAAACCATTTCATCTTCTCGAACCCGGATGATTCCGAGTTGGAGCTAATTTCGCGAACCGTGGGGATCGACAGAGTTGTTGACGAGTTTATCTGCAAGTGCACCCACGACAGGGCGATCGATTGGTTGCTCCCGGGCATCCCGCCGACTGGCGTGTACATCCAAGTCCCCATGACTGCAATCGTCAACATCAGGGGCGACAGACTGTATCATGAGCACATCAATTGGGATGGCGGGACTGTGCTTCGACAGATTGGATTGCTCCCCGACTACCTGCCTTGGAGGCCTCCGGCAGCGGCAGCAAGTTCTGCGAACGGCAGCGACCACAACGAGCAAGCACCCCCCATCACGGACGGGGTCCGGCAAGAAGTTCACGTCCCCGTCGCCGGGAGGGAAACCTCGGACAAGATGCGAAACAAAAACAGTGCTCCGAGCAACGCGATGATGAATTTTGGAGTGAGAACGACCTAGTGGACACCAGAGGAACGAACGAACGGGTTGAGAAAGTCTAGTTTTGATTTAATTGATCCTTCGAGTTTGGCAAGTAATCTTACCTAGGTCCCCAACGATCCCTCCTTAAAACCGCTTATTAAAGACGAGCCTGACTACCCCTGTACTTTCTTTGGCTTTATGTCAGATTCCCCGAGTAGACTTGTAGAGCTCATCATTCATCGTCGTTTTCTTGTACACGACGTCCACTGAAAATCGTTTGAGATTAAATAAGCGTCCGTAGAAAACTCCTCAGCAACCACGTACATGGGATTTTGGGGGGTCGGGTACGAAGCACGGCGAGTTATAGGTATTGGAGCACAGAAACGAAGACCACAGGATACTGGTCCCAAGTTCCAAAGTCAAAACGTTTTATCACTACCCAGACAGGTACCTAGGTACCTAGGCTATGTAGGTATTAGCTCCTGATGTGGTACAGTATCTTACTGGAACCATTTCCCTTCGACTTAATACTGTAGAAGCCACTTACATCACTGGTGCGCCCCCGACCCGTTTGATTGATATCTGTGTTTGGGGGAAACAAGGTAAAAAGATCTAAGGCGAGTGTGATCGTCTACCCCTTCACCAGCGCTGTTGTGCGGCTCGAGCCGGTTCGTACTCTAGGTATCTACTTCAAAACCTGACGATTGTGGTAAACGCTTACCTAAGTGCTTATGTCGCACCCAAGACTTGTAAGATAATGTCGTTTTTCCCTCCCCCCCGTCCCCATTTTTGGAACTACGTACCTCCAGCAAGGCCTCCCCAATGACATAGTGCTCGGGATTGTCTCTGCTGAAGGTCTCATCTTACATGACACAATGTCATGCATGGCGCCCCAATCTTAAACCTAGGCAATCTGCAGACCTCCCAGCGCTCGTGCAGCGTCTATGCTGTCTAGATACATCCTCCGATCTACACTGTCGGGACTGGCCGTGTTGGTCAGAGAACTGCGCCTCTGGATGGACGAGTGTCCGTCTTCCGAGACCTCGGTAATCCCACTTAGGACACGATTCGTTTTTCCAAAGAGAGGCTGGCGGTCTTCGGGAATGGCGTCTTCTTCGGTTTCTGACCCTGTTGGTCTGTGGTTGGCTACAGTTGTGGTCGTGGCTATGCCAATGTCGGTGCCGGCGCCGGCGTCTGTGCCCAGCTCGGCAACTCCGGGATCAGAATTGAAGCGTGGTCGAAAGCGTGGTGGACCTTGGAGGAGGTGATGATGGTGGTGGTTGGAGTGGGGTTCGAAGATATCGTCGGAAGAGGATTGGCTCGAGGTTTTGGGCGCATAAGCACGAGGAGTGGATGTTCTAGAGCGCACGTTTGGCGGGAGCTGGTGGCATTGGTGTCGGCCGCGTTGGTAGAAACGGATGGATACTGCGCTGTCGATCTCTTGGTCTTCTACGTGCGACGGGGATACTGACAACGTCTCTCTGATGCGAGGGGGGAGGCGTGGATGGGAGGCTTGACGGTCTCCGCAAGCAGGAAGGTCGGAGCGGCCCCTGGTTGGAGCGACGGGCTTGCAGAGTGTCTCGGTTGAAGGAGGGGTGCCCAGGTCCTGCTTCATTGGCGAGCAAGGCTCAGACGGGAGGCTTCTGTCCTTGGTGAAGGGTGCAAAGACAGAGTGAGTCGAGTTAATACTGTTTTGCATGGGTATTGTTTGGTTCGGCTTCTGGTGGCCGCCCAGGAGTCGCTTGAGGCGGCTTGGGGGCTTGTCGGCATGCCCATGATCGATTTGTGAGGATTGCAGCAGCTGACGAATCTGAACTTGTAGCTCGGATTCTCGTGTGTATGCCCTCGAAAGCTTGCGCCTTAAGTTATTTATTTCAACTTCTCGTTCCCAAGCCTCTTCATCTGTGGCCGAATCGGATGCTTGGACACTTCTTTGGCGTGCACCAGTATCCATCCATCCCAGGTGTTTTGCATCTTCTGCTTCGACCAGTTTATCATCACCACCATGGTGTTCTTGCTTGAACTCGGCCAATTCTACTCTCATTTTCTCATTTTCTCGCTCCTTTTCACGGAGAAGGTCGGCTATCTTTTCCATTCGACCCATGTACAGGTCTAGATCCTGTGACTGATGTCGAATCGTCTTCATCTGCTCGGTACACACATCTCGCAGGCCATCTCGCTCGGCGTTCGACTTTTGCAAGGCCCTTTCGACGTCCCGATAAAGGTCCGCCCGTACGTGGGTGGAGGAATAGTTACAGGTGCTGCCTGCCTCGACGAAGGCATCAAAGACAGCCTGGGCTTCGTCGTGCGAGGAGGACTCCAGAGCCTGGCTAAGGTGTTTGCAAATGAAGATTCTCAGCAAGTAGAATCCCTGCAACATCTTGTCCTTGAATTCCTCGATCTCCCTTTCGTACGCTGCGCATTTGTCGTTGTGCATTGAAACATGTCGAGCCAGCGCGATCACAGCTTCTGACTTTTGTGCGTGTGCTTCATCCAATTCGGCAGTCCTCTTTTGATTGTCATCATTCTGAAGGTCCTTGGCAATGTCAAATAGTTTGTGGTAGGTCATAGCCACGTCCTTCGACTCTTCAATGACCTGGGCCAAATCCTGTTCTACGTTAGCAGGTAGTCAGCCAGCATAATTCGTATGTTGTACCTTTACAAGCGTGCCTGACGATTCTCCGGTGCCGGTACCGGTTCTATTGTCGTGCAACCATTTCTTGAGTTCAGCCTGCCGGTTCTCCATACACGGCACCCAGTCGTGGGCAATGATGGCAGCGTTCAAGGTTGGGAGAACTTGCATGAGCTCTTCTATCGTCATTTGGGAGAGAGGAATCGGGGGATGTGGTGGTTGTGTTGGGTCAACGCGGGGCAGCAATGAGGAGACTCGTGGTGGTGGTGCACTCCCGGTAGCTCCTGTATTACAATGCTCTTGTAGCCGTTTAGCCATACTGCGTGTTTGAGTTAAGTCAGGTCTTGGGACGCTAAAACTCCCTGTCAACCTTGACTCGGATGGCGCCGAGTGACTTCGCCCCGGAACCATTGGTCTTGGAGGCACGACAGGAGGATCTGATTGAGGAAACCCTTGACTAGGCAGCAACAATGAGCCTGGTAGCTCGATAGGTGCGCCGAGAGGAGGCTCTGTAGGTGTGTTGTAGTTGTCTGAACTCTCCTTTGAAGGTGATTTCTCAGCGGAGGTGCGCTCAGGCGACAGTTTTAGATAGAGATCGTGACCATATTGACTGTAACTCGGAATTGAGGGGGCAGGCATTTGCTGGTCGTGCTTGTTAAGAAATGTCCGTTTGAAGGGTGTCGTTGGCGTTTGTGGGGTTGTAGGACTCGGCCAGCCTTCACTTCGAAATGGGGACATTGGAAGTGAATCACTCGAAGGACTTTCCACGTCATCGGCCACTGAAGACGATGGTGAAGAGCGTGAACGAGCTCCAAGGAGCCCATACTTGCTCTTGGATCTTTCCAGCTTGCCTGCCTCATATCGTCTTGCTAATTCAGCGATTTCGACAAACCCTCCACCAAAAATGTATGTTTCTTTGTACTCAGACGGTGATATTACACCACGACGTCGATATCGATCTGCACTAGGGATCTGGAGGTGGATTTTTGGACCCATGCTGCCACCCCAAAAGTCGCTGCTGAATCAGGCGTCAGCCCGTCAATCAGCGCTTTGATCCTTATTATGCACACCGCCATGAGCTCGACAGTAGACCTTATTGCCGACCGCACGATGCTTCTCCCACTATCTCCCACAATCTCCCACAATCTCCCACAACTCAGTATTGGTTATTAAGTTGGAACTAGCACATGAGGTACCATATAGCATAAACGTGTGGACGCTGAAACGGGCAAAAGCGCTTATTTGATGCGTTCCCCGGTTGAAGCTTGGCTTGATGCATATTGTCTCACGTAGCGAGAATGGCAGGTAATGGGTCATGGAAAGTGATCAAGTCTCGTGTGCATGCAATTGATGCACCTCACCCGGGTCTTGTCACATGGAATATGGCTGGTGCATCCATACTTAGGTAAGTCTGGATGGAACTCAGGGGGGCCTTCGCACAATTGAGGGATTAAGCGGCATTTCCGGCCAACACACTCATCTCGACATCCCTAGCAAGCAAGTACAAAGCTTCGATGCATATCGCGCTGGTATAGGCCACCGACAAGAAAATCCAAGAAGCAATCAAACCATGTGAATTTTAGGTGTTCGCCTACTCTACGGAAAGTGGAGATGCCGACACTACTGCATAGTGGGTAACTCCACAGCGGTGGAACTTGAAGTTTGCACAGACTCGGAATTGGTAGGAAATAATGTGGTACGGATTGCAATCTACCTCGGATGTACCTGAAAAAGGACGAGCGCCAGTCTTGTATTTGATAATATGCTTTCGCAAGCGGGAATGCGGCTTGGAATAAGGGATCATGGACCAAATAGCTTCCACAATGTAGATGGCCAAGTAAGCGCTGGCCGGGGCCCGGCCTAGTCGGCTAGCCTTGATCTGATGGCCTCCTATGCAAATCTGTCGAAGGCCGCAATGGCGGCCATGGGCCCAAATCTACACTTCTTCGCACGGAGCTGCTCGATGACCTCCTCCGTCGTAGTCTGATCTCGTTTGGATCAGCTGTTTCCAGCCCTCCCGCTTTGGCGAATAGGATGAGAATGTCGGTCAAACTGATCACACCGACCAGCCGGCCGCTGATTCTTGCTCCAGGGAGGGCATTCGCAGAAATCGAGGGGCCCGAGGGAGAGATCACAGATGTCTTTAGACTTGCATCGGCGACCTGCAGCGGATCGGAGGACACAGGCTGCGGTGGTTGACCATGGTAGTGGCCTGAAGCCGCGCTAATGGACGATGAATGACTTGACAAGGGAGCCATGGTTGCGGTGTGCAGTGATGGGGTCGGCGGACCAGAGGACATGGGTGACACAGGGTCTGTCATCCACATTCGATGGCTCTTGGTTGCCACAAGTTTGGCGACAGTATGGGCTAGGGTGTTCATGGGCGTGACGTAAAAGACGGGAAACGAGTCCTGGCCTTCAAACATGCCTCGTGTGGACAAGATGACGGAGATGAAATGTATACAGGTATTGCGCAGTAGTGGCAGTGAAGAAGACTTGGTCAGTAATTTGGTGTCGGTGGTGGAAATGTTGCCCACCACATTGTTGGCACTGTCAAGCACTGCCAAGGAGGAGATGCCTTCATCGAGCAGCAGAGCCAAGGCTTCGGCGAGCGGACGGTCACCACTGTGGTCGGAGTCAGCTCTGGCTAAATGCTGAATGAGACTGATTGAGTCGGAGGGAGACTTACTTGATGGAGATTGGATCATTGGAGCCGATCTTCAGGTCGCGGAGATAGTGGGTATAGAGCTGCTCAATGACAGGGAAATTCCGACCATTCTCCCACAGGAAGCGCATCAGTCGGGTCTGGCTGAGCAGGCCAGTGACCTCGACGCCACCATTGGAGCCTTCACGAGCGATCAAGACTCGATGTACACCTTTGCCAAAAGTCTCGATTGCCTTGGACAAGTTGGCGGATTCGGGCAAAAAGGTGACAGGATCTCTGCGGCCGATGTCGCGTACATCACGCAGAGGGACGGGTTTGCCTTGTGCCGCTTTTTGAGCGACGGCATTATATCGTTCAACATGTTCCTCGTCCGGCTGGGCAATGCCCAACACGGTCAACAAGTATGCATTGAGAGCGTTGTAGTCGAAGGTGCCGACGACGGGAGCGCGCGACTTGGCATCACGGAGGAGCAGGATCGGAGCACGCGAATCTATCAGAAGCTGGCTCGATCAGCAGCGGTGTAGCGGTGTAGCGGTTGAGAGGGGTAGGGGGTGCAGGTGCAGGTGCAGGTGCAGGTGCAGGGATATAGGAAATGTAGGACGGGAGAGGTCAGACTATGTCACCTACATTTGTCGCTTCTTCAACGCTGGCATCGATATCAATGAACTTCAAGTCTTCCGGGCTGGTCAACTCGCCCACGCGGATCGTCCTCCAATCTCGATTCGCGAACTTGGCATCTGCGGGCGTGCGAAGCGGCGGGTTGTCTATCAGCTCCTGGACGGCGATGGACGAGATCGACGACCCTCGCGCGCTTCTAGGGCTCGGCGGAGGATATCGGGTGTCACCGAAACTCTGCCGGTGTTGAGCAGCGGCGCTCGGATTGGAAATGTGGAGATTGGGGACGCTCAGGCGAGGCGATCGCGACGCATCCACGCTGCCTCTCGACGAGCTCATGTGCAGCGGTTGCGACGTAGGTGAAGACGAGGCGGATGGGTCCCGAGGGGGAGTCGCCATCGTGGCCGTTCGAAGATTGGCTGTGTTCAACCGACGGCCTTCACGTTCCACGTTCCACGATCCACGATCCACGATCCACGATCAACCTCTAACGACCAGGTTTAGGTCCAGGTCCCGCTGTCGGTCCCAGTCGACGCCTGCTCGACGGGCGTAATCGCAATGCCAATTCTAGCTCGGCAGAGAATCCGACAGCCTTTGATTGTCTTGTGCTGATGGAGCCAAAGGCCGTGTAGGTTGAGACGGCGACCTGCCACCCGGGCTGCAGTGGAATGGGATCGTGCAAAGGACTTGTAATCAAGTACGAGGGAATAAAGTACTGAGGTAGTAACGGAGTGGTTAGCGGTTTATCAGGCCTTCAGGCACTTGCTCTGCTCGACGCGAAATTACCGCGTAGCTGCATCGTATTATTTCGAGCCATGACGTCCGCGCGGTACCTCGCGTTCTACAAATCCCCGCCTATTCTTGGCCATGCCCCATATGCGTATTCCTAAGGACCCAGGAGCTTCTACAGCTGCTTGATGTGAAACACATGTTGGTGAAATGTGCAAGAAAGGACTAGTAATGCTCCGAGTCCCGTTAGACCTAGTAACAAATCGTCTCAATCCTCAACACCTCCACTTCTCTAACAAGTCGAAGAACCTTCTTCCCGCAAAGGTAAGCTGATAGGCTATTTTACATTGTACATAAGTACGGGGTGTGGAATAGGTGGGTAGATCTGGGTACTTGTTATTCGCAGCCTGGGGATTTGCATAGATACTTTGGTATATAATTTTGTAATCAGGATAACCGAGAATGAAAAATTTGTGCATTTCGCTAGATGGATTCATACTTTCCGCCTCTTCAGGCTCGGCTGCTTCGTTCGCTGCTCAAGCCTCTTGCCCTCTTGGATACGGCCCATTTTGACGTTGGCCGGCGGCTGCTGCTTTCCAAAGGTCGGGCGATTTTTCTTAGTCTGTCCATCTGGTCTCGACCTGCGACTCAAAGTTTGGATAGTATACATCATGTTATCGCCAAACACCATCAACACCGCCACAATGTCAACCACATGAATGGCCCACCATACATGCTGTACACCGAGCGGACACATCTGGATCTCGTATTGCCATGTTCTTTGGTGAAAGTCGTACCACAGAGAAAGAAGACCTGCGTTGCCCGAGTATTCGCCCATCATGCTGCGAAGGGTGACTTCACGAAGGGAGGTGACGATTTCAGTCTCGGACTGGGCTGAGCGGTTGGGGGCAAGAGATGGAAAATAAGAGGTGCGAATCGCTTTCCAAGACCATGAGGAAGATGGCTGTGGCGTTTCTGCTTTTGTCGCTGAGCCTTCCAATTGATCTGCATCAAAGTCCTGTGGGCTTGCATCAGGACCAGACTCATGCTCCGAGCTTGATTCCGGGGGTATTGTAGTCGTCTGCTCAATGTAGTGCACCACGTCGCAGCCCTCATGATCGTGGCCGGTCAAGATCAAACCATTGCGTCCTTTACCGCCAGCAGGCGCAACACGGTTGCCGGTCATCCCAAAGAGACCCTGGAGAACACCAGAGTGACTTGTATGCTCAGAGAGATGGTTTTGTTCTTTTAAGCCTCCGTTCTTGAAGGCTCCTGCTTCTTCGTCACAGTCCCAAAAGTCGAAGAACGGGCCGTCGATGCATGTTCCTTCCGGCTTGTGTAGCGGTACATGCGTGAGGAGGAGGGTAAAGGTCGTGTTACGTGATTCTACCGGATGAAGACGAGAGGTAATCAAGGTGTTGAGATAGTTGAGTGTCTCACGTTGGACCGAGTCGTACAGCGCGGGTGTATCGAGGATCATCGAGTTTAGTACGATCAGGTGGATCGACGGTGTGTCCAAGCCTGCCGAAGTATGGTTGTCTGGGATGCAATGCGCTGGGTAGGAGAAGTGGATGTCCCAGTTGGCTTTGCCAAAGGTTCTTTCGAATCGATCAATACGGGACGGTGAAATGTCACCCGCATAGCCAATGTCGTGGTTGCCGGCTATGTTGATGACTTGTTTGCTCCAATCGTCGATCGCAGACCCGAGTGGTATGGCGGACTGTAAGTCCTTCTCTTGTTCGTGCTGCTTCATAAACTTCTCATCCACCTTCCGCGATCCGGCCAGGACGCGATTCCAGTATCGCCAGCCTCTCCATTCGAATTCATCGTCGCTGACCCATTGGCTGCCGAGCAAGTCCCCCAGCACGGTCACATGGGTCGGCTTTGTCCACCAATGTAGGGTGCGGTAGATGTGTGCCAGGTAATAGTCGTTTCCAAACAGATCCAGCGTCTTTCGCGCAGCCCACAGCGCCCTCGGGATGTCTTCGAGGATCAGTTCCTTCGCCGCGCCTACCAAAACGTCCCGATAGTCCTGAAAATGCGCATCTTGGAGTTTCCTCCAATGCGAACCAACTCTGGCAATCAACGCTTCGTCGGGATCCGGTAACGAGCTGTCGCCTTCCAACTGTGGATCGGCAAGCACCAGAAGGCGAAACGGTGCTATCGAGGGATCATTCTGTCCAAGCTGGCCACGATGTAGTGCTATCGTGTTCTTGAAGCCATCCCGGCCGACGCCAGAGATGCCAGGAAATGCGCAACCAAAAACGACGGGATAGAAGTAGAGGTATGTTGTTGATACAGCAGCCAGAAGAACGACGATACGCTTCAGCAAGAAAAAGACATGCTGCAAGGACATGAGGTACAGCTGTCTTTGATCGTACCATGTTCCGAATATGCCCTCCCCCAGTTTATGTTTGTGGTTTGCCGGATTGGGAGACGGAAATACTTTTCACCGAGTATGATTTAGTGTTGCCTCCAAAAACCTGGTCGTCATTGATCACGATAACGCTGGTGCCAAACTCCTAGCTAATCATTTTATGTCTTGAAATACTACAAGAATTGCACTTGTACACCGTCGTATCTCCAGCCATGTCGATGATATATCCGGGCGACGACATTATTCCCGATGCTGTAATGATCTACGACCGCAAACGTCTCATCAGAGCTCCTCCAGAGCAGGTTTTCCCGTGGCTTGTTCAGCTAGGCGCCGGGCGAGCTGGCTGGTATCTAACGGCCTTTTGGGAGCGTGTCTTCCCACCTACTTGGCGTGGCGCACGCGCAATCAACCCAGAATGGCAAAACCTCAAGCCAGGCGACCGCGTAGAAGACTACAAGATGGGAATGGGCGAGGGAGAGTTCTTCAGTGTGGTGTCTATATCTCCTCCCACATCACTCGTCTACATCAGCGAGCGTTTGGGCACCACCTTCACCTGGACTCTAATGTGTCATGAAACAGGTCAAGGCGGCAAAGACACCGAGGTCCATCTGCGGTTTCGAGGTCGCATACGTCGGACCGGCTGGCAGAGAAGACTGATTGTGTGGGGTGGAGACTGGATCGATTGGATCTTCACTGAACCAATGCTGAGCGGTCTTGCTGAAAGGTGCGAGAAACCACATCGACTATGATGAATGCTAATCGAATGCTATCGTGCTCCTTTTCTTTCCATACACAGTGCTTCTGGCACCCTTCCAGATTCCATTGAGATACATCTGACTTCCTTGGTGACCATGATCTGGTGAACTCTGGTAGCTGAAATTTGATGATGCAAGGATTGAGATTCTCGTGTATGAGCTTCCACCAGCCGCAAATGGAACCCTCCACCAACTCACAAAGACACGTCTTCGAAGCATCGCGGCGTGGGACACGCCCATATCAAAGTCAAGTGTCTTTGCATGCCATCTCGTATACAACACCCGGGCTCTGCCATGAATGACTCACAACACATATAGCCACCATACATCCTTCTATCGATTCTACACACTATACACAGGTCTATTTTAAGCAGAGTTGTCGGTATCACAAACCTACTAAAGTAACCAAATCAACTTTCTTTCCGCCTTCTCTGCCGCAGTTTCGCCAGCATTTACCGCTTCTTGACAAACTCGATCTGTTATCTCACAAGGCTAAGCTCGATCCGTTATACGAATTTTGTCAGGCAAAAACTGCCTATCCAATAAGCTTGACGATGTCGGATGTACATTTAGCAAAGTGTAGCGACTTTCGTTACAACAAACTTCCGGCAGCTTTCACCAAAATTCTATGGGCTCGCAGCATCTCCTCTCTAGTCTTTTTGTTAATTATCGATGATAAGCCAAGCTATTGCCAAGCCTCGATCCACATTGGCCGTCATCGCTGTGATTGGGTGAGACGCACTGGAAGTACTTGATGACAACTTCACCAGAATAACCTCGCTACACCGCAACATACCTGTGCTCGAAGAAAGTTTGCGACGGAATTATGCCCGATACATCATGTCGATCACGTGGGGCAGAGCTTTTCAAGCTCCAGGACAATACTTTTCTAAAAGATAAAGCTTGCTTCTCGCTGGCTTTTTTGACCAAAAAGCCGTCCGAGGTAGAGAGCTTCTCCATGGCCAGCCTGGAACCTTGAGACCAGGACTCCAAATATCCGTTATTTCCAGTCTGCACTGCATTCGTCTACTGTTCCGCGATGACAAAACCCTTGGTTATAGGCTCAGCCTTGTTGTTGGTTCAGCACGCTGCCGGCCAATCTCAAATCACGAATGATACTGTCTTCTATGGCCTAAGCGAGCCTGTGTATCCGTCGCCGCAGATTCAAGGTCTAGGTGACTGGGCGACAGCTTTTAGCGAAGCACAAGCCTTTGTTTCTCAATTAACAATAGAAGAGAAGACAAATCTTACCTCTGGATACACTGAACTGCAAAATGGATGTAGTGGAAATATATATGCTATCGACCGGCTCGGTTTTCCAGGGCTTTGCATAGCCGATGCCGGAAATGGAGTGAGGGGCACCGATTTCGTGAATGGATATGCTTCTGGAATCCACGTCGGCGCTTCTTGGAATAGAGCGCTTACGTACCAACGTGGCGTAGATATGGGTGGAGAGTTCAGGCGAAAAGGTTGGTCCCCTCCTGATGAAGGTAGTGAATAAGTGCGTTTCTACGTCGTTCGACCTTTATTACCTGAATCGAGCTTAAAATTCACGCATCACCATCAATCGGCATGCTTTGGCTGAACATGCGTTGGCTGGTATTTCTTTTGCTAATTCGCGCCTCAGGTGCCCATATTCAACTTGGGCCTGTGGTCGGACCTCTTGGCCGGATTGCCGAAGGCGGGCGGAATTGGGAGGGCTTCAGCAATGACCCTTATCTTTCTGGAATTCTGACCGCTCAGCATATTAGAGGTAACGAAGCCTTCTCCTCAAATAGTTTCGCTGGAAGAACAGTGCTGACAGCCGAGCGCAGGCTTTCAGACGAATGGTGTCGGTACTTGCACGAAACATTTGATTGCAAACGAACAAGAAACTGAGCGACAACCATCGACGTCTAGCCAAAACGAAACTATTGAGAGCCTGAGTACAAACATCGACGACGCCACTATGCATGAGCTCTACGCATGGCCTTTCGTTGATGCTGTCCATGCCGGCACCGTGTCCATTATGTGCTCGTACCAACGCATCAACAATAGCTACGGCTGTCAGAATAGCAAGCTCATGAACGGAATACTGAAGGAAGAGCTTGGTTTTCAGGGGTTTGTTATGTCGGATTGGTTCGCCCAGCATTCAGGTGTGGCTGCAGCAGAATCAGGAATGGATATGACGATGCCTAGTGGGTTGCTTTATTGGGGCACGAATCTTACTCTTGCTGTAGAGAACGGCACGCTCCCAGAGTCTCGATTAGACGATATGGCGACTCGAGTCATGGCGACATGGTTCTATACCAACCAAAACCAGAACTTCACCGAGCGAGGTATCGGCTTCCCCGTAAGTTTGCTGGTACCTCATCGAATAGTGAATGCCCGCGATCCATCGGCCAACGCTGGTCTACTTCAGGCTGCCGTCGAAGGCCATGTGCTAGTCAAGAACACGAACGGCACTCTGCCTCTACGGAATCCGAAAACTCTATCGGTCTATGGTTATGACGCGACCGTTCCCAGGTCCTTCACTCCTGTTCCGGGCCTTTCGGATTGGGGCACTGGACTGCCTGGTAGTGGCTCGCAAGCTGTTCTTTGCGGATTTAGTGAAATTTTTGGGCCATGTCCCGAATTCGTTGGCTACTCCCTTAACGGGACAGTCTACACAGGCGGTGGAAGTGGCGCAACCACGCCAGCGTATATTTCTGCTCCATTGGATGCCCTGCAGGCAAGGGCGATTGAAGATGGGGACACCATTCTGTTCTGGGACACTATCAATTCCACCGCTGTTATAGCTGCGGAGTCGGACGCATGCCTTGTCTTTATCAACGCAGAGGCCAGCGAGGGTGTCGACCGTCCAGGCCTGTACGACTCCTTTTCGGACGACTGGGTCACCAACGTGGCAAACCATTGCTCAAACACGATTGTCGTCATGCACAACGCCGGTATCCGCCTCGTCGACGCCTGGGTTGACCACCCCAACGTCACAGCGGTGATCTTCGCCCACCTGCCGGGCCAAGACAGCGGTCGCGCTCTCGTCTCCATTCTCTATGGAGATGTTTCACCCTCAGGCAAACTCCCGTACACGGTCGCTCGCAACGAGAGCGATTACGGCGCCCTTCAATCACCCTGGCCCGTTGGCGAAGAAGGCAGCGAATACCAGCTCTTCCCGCAAGACAACTTCACTGAAGGCGTCTACATCGACTACCGTGCCTTCGATGCACAGAACATCACCCCTCGATATGAATTTGGCTTTGGTCTGACATACACCACGTTCAACTACTCCGACCTAAGCATACCCGCGGTTGTCGGTGGAAATCTCCCTGCCTACCCCACCGGCGCCATCATCCCAGGTGGCCACGCTGACTTGTTCGACAACGTCATCACCATCACCGCGACAGTTACAAACACTGGGGAAGTTGCCGCCGCTGAAGTCGCACAACTGTACCTTGGCATTCCCGCCGCAGGCCAACCGGTCCGTCAACTCAGAGGCTTCGACAAGGTCTTCTTGCAACCTGGCGAGTCGCAGACCGTCAACTTCCCGCTCAGAAGGCGGGATTGCAGTGTTTGGGACGTGGTTGCGCAGCAGTGGAGGATCGTGAATGGACAAGCGTACTCGGTCAGCGTGGGTGCGAGTAGCAGAGACCTACCACTGACGGGGAGTTTTACGTTGTGATGCAGTTTTCTTTGCTGAGTGGCACTATTCCACTTGTTCTTAGATGAGAAAAATGACGATGACGATGGCGATGAAAATTACAACGACGATGACGGATAACGATGACGATGTAACGAATTGATGAGCCAGAGAAAGAAACGCAAAGACAACGACCAAGTGATGTCTAACTAGCAGCAAGAGCCAGACAGGGGCATTAGCATATACCTCAAATACCATACTACTACATTCGGTGGTCGTTGAAGCCAACGCAACGCTCCTATCTTCACAAGCACCAGCTTCCTATGACAAATTTGTCTGTAATGTGTCAAGTTAGATCACATTCGAACCACCTCGCAGAACAAAACATCACGATTAATGTCTATTGCATCTACCATCGATAGTGGACACGAAAAATTGTCATTATTCATTGACCCAGCTTCAGTAAGAGCGCAACGAGTCCTATAAAGAAACATCCAACGCTCCAAGCCGTGGCCCAGTCCTTAAAAACAAGCTTAGCCAGGGGCACCACGAGGATCAGCGCCAGAGCTGAAAATAGCAAAATGAAGTCCCAAAAATCGTCGGCTGTGTCAATGTAGAGGGCTTCGAAATCTACCTCTCCGAGTCGTTGGCAGTGCCACACATTGATTGCCGCGAGAATATCTCTGTTTGGTCACTGGTCAGCGATCACGCTGCAAATATTTGTCTCGATCAAGATTGCTTACTGGTGACTGTAAATCAGATTGTTGTCTTCCAACAGATGCTGTGACTCAGCGAGTGTTGGATAGAGAAATGCCAGTCTTAGGAATGGTTGCACGTCTAGGCGCCTCAGTCGTCTCTCTGCTTGATTCCTAACGGATTCGGGACATTCGGTACAATCCAACTGATAGCTAATGCAGTTACTGTAACATAAGGTCCTGCCAGTCAAAGAGTCGTAGCGGCAGGGAAACTCTTGTGGCACGTAGCCCTCGCGTATTGCCTCGAGACGAGCCCTCTCTTTGGCGAGTCCTATTTGGTTTCAAATCCCTATGAAGGAAATGTGACGAATAGAACCCGGGTTTCTCCCTAGCGCTTTCCCAGTGATAGCAATCTAAGATGTTAGAAGAAGCATCTTGCAGTATGTGCAGATTAGTGACCTACTTTGACACGCCAGACATCTCTGGCGCCGAATTTGGGAATCCATCTTCGCCATAGGCTTTGGGATGCATGGTATGCATCGCGAATCTCTCGCCAGATGGTCACTGCGTCCGCAAAATTGGGAACCTCGACTGCCAGGATCCTACAGTGGTTTTGCCGCCCTAGCAGATGAAGACGTGAGAACTATCTGAGCCATTAACCCCCGTCAGCGCCCCTAATTGTTCTAAAATGTTTTTTCGACAATCATAATGCTTCCGCGTACGAGCATCTATGGGAAGGTCGAAATGAGTCTTTCATCTAGGCATTTCGTCGTCGTGTACCTTGTGCATCACTCGTGCCCATAGCAGATGCTGGCCTGGGTGTGGTTGGCTTGGGCTGGTCCTGGTGTTGCTGGCTCCGCAGTCCGGTTGTATGTTGTTTGCATTTTAGCAATTCAACGTTAGGGGTCAATCCTTTACGCAAAGGAAGAGTTATCCAAAAGTTGTGACCTCTTTCCACAAAATAGTCCAGGATGTTCTCGAAAATTGGAAAACTGCCGCTTTCAGGTAAATTGAGATATAGGATCAAGCCACCACGGTCTCGTTGACGATACTTCGCTCCATTGGGTGTGACAGCTTGCTCATCTTCACTGACAGTCTGGGTAGTTCTTGGTAGCCTTAACGAAGCATGTTCAGGATAACAAAGCTCGAGATCTATTTTTGCAGTAGTCCTTTCATGGCTGACTCAAAGGAGCTTGCTTTGGCTTGAATAAATTCAAAGTAGACCGGACGATTCAGGCATCGCCTCAAATAGGACTTCGCCAATTCTGAGGCTGACTTGGCTATGCAGCCGTGTTGAATTGTGTAAACAGCAAGGCAGACTCGTACCTGCCCCAGCTCACTGTAAGTGTCAGCCAGGAAATTGATTGGTCGGTGCAGCGAGGCTGAAGTTCAAGTCATCGTCGATCCAATTCGATAAGACCATGTCGATCGCCGGATCGAGGACTTACCCGTGCGAATACTCAACGCGTGATTGTTCATGTCTCTTGGTCAGCCTTACAATCGAGCACCACATTCAGAGAGAGAACAATTCTGACTGGCGGATGGACGAGGTGGGCTACGGTATGAACCGGTGAGGATATGCTTTGCTGGGCTCATTGGTTAGATAGTAGAATCTCCCCTGGAAACCCCAGACTGTTCGCACAAGTCCTCTGACTACGTGATGGTGACGACGAAGGTCATAACGAGAAAGCAAGCAGCACAACAAGCTGCGGGAGTGCGGCAGTGTATGAAAGCTAAGAACAGTAAAGCACAGGGTAAGGGAATTAATTAATTATATGAGCTTTCCAAAATTGGGCTGAAGGGTGCCGAAATCTAGATTTTTAGGCTGTAGTTGTGAGTTCCCTTATTTCGTCCTTCTTGGCTCCGAGAAAAATGACCCGCAGACGAATAAATTTTTTTGGTTGTGGCGGTCTATTTTGCTATATCCATTCTTGAGTTCATGTAACCGTTCTTGACCTTTTCTCTCGAGTCCACTTGTGGAGAGCTGTGGGGGTGTTCGTAATACCACTATCCAAACCTGTTGGAAAATCAAATCGACTTGCAAAGTCTCCCCGTTCAAGGCGGCTTATCTTCCCCATACTCCGTTCAGCCATTCAAGCTTCCAGCTTCCAGTTCTCTGTCATTGCTGTTGGTATGGCCTACTTTCGATACCATTTTCCGGAACGGGTTCCGATGACTAACTCCGCCGCCAGGAGCTGTCATCCTGGTGTTATTAAGACGCGCGTTTGGATGCGTTGATCTTTGTGCACCTCCTGCATTTGGTGGTGAGCCATTGTAACTGCCCTCTCTAGAAGCGCCAGGAAGACCATGTCCGCCATCATGAATGGTCTTGAACATTGGCCTTACAACCTTGGGTCCATACACTATAAGGAACGTGGGGATGAAAACAATGGCCGCCGCAATGAATATGCTCAATGCCATCTTTCCATTCGGCACTCCACTCGTGCTCATTGTCGCTGCCCCAAATCCCAGTGGCAGGAAGACGACGGTGATGTATGTGAAAAGCCGGACATTCTCGGCGCTCTGGAAGCTCAGGTCATTGCGCGTGGACTCGAGCCTGCGGGCGAGGGAATCCCGGAGGGACTGGATCTTGGAATGATAGCGTTCAAGATCACGGATCTTACGATTGTTGGCGGTCGTTATCTTTGTGATCGCGGAACGGTATTTGCTCTCATCACTGCGCGTCCAGCGCGGGCGTTCGGGTTCTCGGTCGTGTTCACGTGTCTTCCATAGACCAATTGTGTTGAGTGTTTCCTTCAGATCTTCTTCCATGATTTGCAGTGTGTACTGGAACGGAGGCCACTGTTTTCTGAACTCTAGATAGGCTTGGTTGTCCATCTCTGACGAGAAGATGGCATTGGAGTTCGGCAAAATATCTGAGGAACTTGGAGAAGTGCTGGTGCAATTCTCGGTTGGGAGGAGGCTCTCCAGGTGTTTATCAACGTTTTGAAGCATCTCTCTGTATCTTCCAATGATCTTCTCTAGCATCCTATCAAAGAGGATTAGCTCTAGTACCTTTCGCTGCCGCCAGTGCTTTCCTTCTAACTTTTCTTCTAATTTGATTTCGGGAATTCGATCTTTGAAAAGTGCCCGGAAGTGGTTCAGGAACGTTTCCTGGTCGTGAGCATTGCGCCCGATTTCAATATTATCCTGCAGCAGTCTTTGAAGACGACCATGCAGCTCTCTTTGAAGATCATACACCAGCTCACCTTGAAGATCATCCTTCGGCTCGTACTCAAGGACATGGCAGGTCCAATAGCGATCGAAGAAGTCGCCCACAATTCGGAAGCCCATACCAGCCCGTCGCATCCAAAGTACACCTCCGAGAAACCTCAAATCGGCGACCCGAGCATAATGTGTAGGGACCAACTGGTAAGAAGATAAATGAAATTCAGTCTTCCAGACATTCAAAGCTGCTGTTGTCTCGTCGGCGAAATATTTTTCCCGGAAAAAGTGTCTATCGAAGAACAAGGCCATGGATGATGCTTCACTGTTGGGTGAGGCATACAAGCAGAGTAGCCCGAGGTCTCGATCAGCTTTGGGTGACCAAATGAGTCTTTTCTTGGCCTGTTTTGCTGTCCTTAACTTTCGGAGTTTGTCGTGCATCTGGCGGCTGCTCAAAGCATGAGGAATGCTCAACTGGTGCTGAGCTTTAGCACTCTTCTCAACGCCAGCTGTAGACTTGTTCTTCTTCGGAACATCGATTATCACCCCTTTCAAGTTATTTACTTCATTCGTAAATAAGCGAGTCGCTTCGTGGAGTGGAAAACTTCGCTCAAGACCCCACAAGATCTCAAGAAGAGTTTCGGGCGATGGCTTGAAGTCAGGCTCGAAGTTTAGGAAATCAGGCAGATTATATAGCCATTCATCTGAAATCTCCACAATACTCTGCTGGTCTATGAGATTGTTGTGTGGCATCGATTTCTTCATTCCTAGGTGTCTATGACCCACAAGTGGATCTTTTTCCGGTCTGGGTACGGGAGTCGGACGTTCGCTCGCATCATCAGACTGTGTGGAGGGGGGAATCTTTCCACTCTCAATAATCATGCGGACTTGCCAAAGGATATATAGAGTCTCAAAGCTGGTGTGCCAGAAGAAGTCGCTCCGAGATTCCTCCTGGTAGATTCCTGGTTCCTTTGTTTCCCTATTCAATTTCCCTGGCAGCATACCACTGGCAGACGAAGCCTTCAGGAGGACTTCCTTGATCGTCTTCAACATTTCTTCAGGTGATTTGCTATTGATCTGGTGGTGTTTGCTTGCCATCAGTAGTGCCAATGCGTAGCGCAAAGGGTCGTCCCAAGTGGCGTCTTGATTTTCCTCGTGAAATTTCTGAGCATCAATCGTAGCATTCCATAGATCATCTGAGCTATTGAAGAATGCCTTCTTCATGTCATAGAGGAATCCTGTCTCTGTGTGATAGAACAAAGCTGTATCTCTGCTACGAAGCAGAAACCGATTTTCCGATGGCGAACGTGCAATGGCGAGCATGCGCTGTCTCGAAACAGGATTCTGGGTAGTGAATTGCCTAAGAACGACTCGTCGAAATTCGGCAGGAGAGTAGCCCGAAGTATTTTGTTTTGAGCTTTTTTGGCGTCTTAGTATCCCTTTCGACTTCTCCTGCTTCAGCTCCAGCTCCTCACGCAAACCAAGGTCCTTGATGACCTGAAGTGCGCTCCATATCCAAACGTGATCCTCTAAACGGTAATTCTGGTACCCTTCACGTGGCATGCCTGCCGTGCGGGAAAAGGCGAAAGAGCCTCGTTTGTCTTTCTCGTCCAAATGTTCGACCCAAGGACGAACATAAAGACGTAATTGCTTGCATATATCATCACGCATATCGCCAAAAACGGCAGCAGACTTGGCAAGCTTGAGTACTTGGAATGGCGTGTCGGTTAGCATTGTCAAGTTCAGGGCAGCATCCGAATCATGGGTCAGAATCAGTTTTCCTGTTGCCCAGTAGTGAGTTCCAAAACATCCATCAACTCTGTGGGCTTGTTTAACCCAAGCCAAATGTTCTCTGCACGTATCTTCAATCCTTTTGAGTAGAACTCGGCGCATCTCAACTTCACAGACCAGTCTTTCGGTTGTGCCGCATTCACACGGTTGAGGGTGGTACGCCATATCGTCTTTTGGGTATCCTTCTCTAAGATACACAAAGATCGCTAGTAAGAATTGAAACGCAAAACTTGTTCCGTCAGCAATGTGGAGTTGGTAATGGGACTTAAACTTACAAGCTCGCTGATGTTACAAGCCGGTGCCCTGAAAGGTCCCCACACGTCAGAGCGATGGCAAACTTGTTGTTGCCATGCTCTGCTGCCTCTGATTGCTGCAGTTGCACGTTCCCGCCTTCGGACTCCGCCGGCATCAATGGCACTGGGATGCTGCAAACCGAGAGGATGTGTTCTAGATTCCTTCGCATAATAAAGTCGAGATCAGGATGAGGCGAGAACGATACTTTCCGAAACTTAGTATCGCGGATTTCGTCCATTTTGAGGAATTCTGTATGAGAGATGACAAAATCTTTCCATTCAGCTTTCTTTGGCACTAATTGCAATTTGTAGGCCTGTAGTATTTCTAGTGGATGTGATGGGGTTACCGTGAAATCATCTGGCGTCATGTCTTTGACTCGGTAGTAACCATTCGTGTCTCTCTCTTCGAACTCTCGGACTTTGCCATTTACGGAAATGGCGCTGATCAAGCAGACGGCGTTGTGATAGTCCTCACTGGCGTTCCCCGAATCACTGCGCTTAAAGCCATTATTGACCAAGATCACACTACAACCGTTTGGTCCAAGACCATGCGAATGCTGGCTTGAGCTTTTGTTGAAGGCGTTATTGCCGTCTAGAAAGTCCAATTCTCGTATGTGATAATAATCGGGTTGGTGGTCCAAGCCAGAGATCACCGGCACCGTTCCGACCGGAGCTGTGTTTGAATGAATACGGTGTCGAATAAAAACGATGCCATCCGATACGTAGTGTTGGCAAGTGCGAGAAAGATGGTCGTTGCTTACAGAATATCGAGGCCATCGGTCATGGAGGAAATCAAGCTTCCACTGCCTAAACCAGAGATTCCTAAATTCTTCGGAAGGATCATCGGGTATGATGGTGACCCCATCAAACTCTTGGTCCAGTTCCATGAGTCGTTTTGCACGCTTTTGAACCCTGTACGGTTCCGGCGTGCTGCTCAGATCCACAATGAAGAACCCAGACGGACCAGTTCCCAGATAGCGGGTAATTTGCATGAGGGTGCCGTAGGCATTGGCGCTTGCAGTCGTGCCATCTTTTCCATAGGATGCGGATGCGTGCCTTGATTCCTGATCTTTGGGAAATGCGACGTACTCTTCTTCTCGAAGTTGATATGTCGGTTCCTTTCCGTCCCGGGTGCCTTAATGATGATTCATCAGCATGTCACTGAACACCGAGTATCAGTACGGCAACTGACCAAAGACGAATTTCTTGTATTCTTCATCAGTCGGCTCTTGACACTTTATGTCAAACTTCGAGGCCATGGGCTTATCCTGCCCCCGGGACTCCGAGAAGCGAAAATGGGCCTTAGGAGATTCTCGCGGTTCGGATGTGTCGTTTTCATCCATCATGATTATGATAATAGCAATAGCATTGAGTGTTGAAACAAAACGAAGCTAGTGTGTATCCGTAGTTCTGGGGAGTGTTTCGGAGATGACAGAAGATTTTTACCAAAGTCATAAGCCGCTGAAGTTGCATAATCATGCGCACAGTACCCTCTATGGATTTCTCCAGCCTATGTTTTATAGCAGCTGGGAGTGTTCGAGTTTCCCAATTCGGTGTCCGAAGACGACCGGTGTAGCTGCATCGCAAAACTGCAGTCTCAAGCTATCTAATGGAGCGAACACTCCAATAGACAGGTCCCTTTCATGGGGGTCCATTTCCGGGGGTTCAAGATTCTTTAGTAGGAAATACAATCAAGGGTATCTGTAGACGAGCACCAATAGAGAGCAGCCACAAATCTCATACTGCGTGCATTTCTCCGTAGGCGCATTGACTGTCCGAAGAACGTTACCCTTTACGTAAAACAAGCGAGTGCCACGAATATTCTCCAAGCTGGAGATCAGGCTGAAGAGTATCGTCGTTTGCAAAAGCACTCCGTATGTTCAACCCTTAGCGTGTTCGGCCCTCCTCATCGCTCTGCGGTTTCTCGTCAGTAAACAGTTATCATCATATTTTGGGCAGTACCCAGGCAAACTACAGTGGAATCTCGAATTCGAGCTAATACGGAGGCGACGACGTGGTCTATAAGATGTAATATTCGAGATTTTAGCTAATCTGCTTGGGGAATCCAAAATCGCGTTCTTCCATTTTCTCTGGCTTCATTGGCCAGCTCTCTTTCACATGTTGAGCAGGGGTCGAGTTTGGCGATTCAGGCTACGAGGGTTAGCCGCGGGGGGAGCCAGAGCGGCCCCACCCTAGATCGAAAGTGGCGATGAGGCTCTTTTGCATCCCTCAGGAGGAGATATGGTCGTCGATTGTCTCCCGTTGACATCTTCTTCAATGGTGGCCGTTCTTGTTTCTGCTTTTCGCGTCGCGCGGTCTATATCCTTAGCAAGGAAACGTGAGGCAGCCAGTGGGCAACAAGTGCGCAATGGAGCGCAGAAGAGCCTATTGTAATGACCAAGGATTCTCATCCCACGATGTCATTAGATCAGTCAGGAGCGTAATTTGCGTACGTGCCGTCCCTAGTCTTTGAAGGGGTTCTCGGGACCACCGTCTACCGCAACCTTTTTATATATACAGTCCTTGTCTTTTGTTTTGCCAAGCGGTGTCGATTAGATCGTCCTTCTGTGGCGCACGCCACAATTTGTGCAGAAGATGTGCCTCCCTTATAGGGCATCCGTCAAATGCCTCCCTGACTTGTTTGGAGAAAGGCGCTTGGGCCGTGGTGCGACAAGACTTGGTCTCCCACGCTGCCTTGTCACATGCCACACAGGCCGAAAATGGGCGACCAGAAAGGCATCAGCCTTATGTTCTGTCCAATTCCCGCCGCAGCAATGAGGAGCTGCTGCTGGGTTAGGTCGAAGGTGGGGGCACTCCTTGAGGTGAAAGTGTAGTGACCAACGGGTTGGAAGTACCCATTCCGCACAGCACCGCACAGCACTTGCTACATCAGTTTGCAGGGCGCTACAGTCGCAGGATAGGACAGAGGGACATTGAGTCAAGGGTGGCACTCTGTCGCTCTAGATTGATGCTGTCGTCCAGAACCGCGGCTTGGGAGGGGTGTCCTGCTGGGGAACAGGACGAGGATTTTCTGCACTTTGAGGTCAGCACTTGCATTACCGGCGTTTCGACGTCGCTTTTATAGCCACCGCTCCACATACCTTTGTGATATTTATATCGAATACGAGATTTGGTCAGTCGAGGAGTTGTTTTTCGTCGATAGACAATGTTAGCCAGTAAGGGGATCTCGAAGGCAGTATTTATAAGTTAAAGAAGCATGGGGTTTTGGTGGGACAGTGAGCCAACGCCTTGACTGTTGAGGACTTTATCGTTTGTAGGACAGTGTCATGATTACGATTCGACGTAGCGACCGTCAGGAGAAGCGTTGCCTTGAAACCGGCGACTCTCTCCAGCCTCCATATCGACCGGCGCTGTTTGATCTGGGCAACCCACCGAGGCTGACGCAGCAGCAAGCTTACTTACCAGTCGATCATGAAGACGCGGTTTCAGTGAAGAGGTTCCTGTTGACTCATGATCAATCAGGGCCCGGTAGATTAGGAAAGCAAGGCTTAGCAGGTAAACAAGATCCAAAGTGTCAGGCATCAAACTCAGAAAACCAAGGCATCAATGAGTACTTCGGAGTGGGGAGCCGGAGTTGGATTTCGCCAGGCCCGAGATCAACCTCGGCAAATTCGTGATCCCTCAGGACTTTGGACTTCTGTCATCTCAACTCACGTTCAGGTGAAGGGAAGAAGTTAATATTCGGCTAGCTATAGAAACGTCGACAACCAAATAGATAACCTTCCTCGTACTCAGCACCAACTAGCGCACACACACACAGTCAATATTTCTTCTGGTGATTGACGAGTTCGTTGCAACACCATAAGAAGGAGCGACTTTCCTTACCTGCCTGTCATCCATTTCACTACCTCACACACACACCCCGAGTCAATCGATAAGATCCCAAAAAAGGGCAGCAGCAGCCATGTCGATTGACAAAGCACCGACAACGGCGCATTTCAAAATCAGCTCGCCGGCGCCGTTCGTCGTGCACATCGAGATCAACCGGCCGGAGAAGCTCAACGCATTCTCGCCGCCGATGTGGCACGAGCTCAAGGCGCTATTCGACTTCTTCTCGCACGACGCCGAGACACGGGCGATTATGATCTCCGGCGCCGGCGACCGGGCCTTCACAACGGGCCTCGACGTGCAAGCGGCGTCGGATCCGAACCAGTCCGCGCTAGGCTCAGTTTCGAGTCCCTCATCCTCAGATTCAGGATCAGATGCCGACCCCAGCCGCAAAGCAACGTATCTCCGGCGTCACATCCTCGAGCTGCAGGACACGGTCAGCGCAGTGGCGCGGTGCGAGAAGCCGACGATCGCGGTGCTGCACGGGTACGCGTACGGTCTGGGGATCGACCTGTCGTCGGCGTGCGACATCCGGCTGTGCAGCAGCGACCGGCGCACGCGGTTCAGCGTCAAGGAGGTGGACATTGGGCTGGCGGCCGACGTCGGGTCGCTGTCGCGGCTGCCCAAGGTGCTGGGCGGGGTGACGTCGTGGGCGAAGGAGGTCAGCCTGACGGCGCGCGTGTTCGGCGCCGACGAGGCCCTGCGGAACGGCTTCGTGTCGCGCTGTGTCGACGGCGGGAAGCCCGAGGTGCTGGCCGAGGGCCTGGAGCTGGCGCGCCTGATCGCGGCAAAATCCCCCGTCGCCGTGCTGGGCACCAAGAATATCCTCGATGCCGCGTGGGGAAGGACCGTCGAGGATAATCTGAATTATACCGCCGTGTGGAATGCCGCCATGTTGCAGAGCCGTGATGTGCAACGCGCCTTGTTGAGTGGCTTGAAGAAGAGGGTGCCTACGTTTGAGAAATTGTGAGGAAAAGAAAGAAAGTAATGGTTGTGTATCATGTCTAGTTACTAGCTAGAGTCTAGACCGGAGACAGAGAAAGAAAGAGAGATTCTACACTTTGTGAGCTTGGGTCCTATCAGAAGCCTTTCGTTCTCCTCCCTCCTCTGGCGCTTCCAAACCTGCCTCTGACCAGGCCTGATCCTTTAGCTTTCGAGTTCTTGTTCTTGATCTTCAGGCTGCGAAAGTTCAAGTGTGACTGTGCGTTTGGATTGATCATGCCGCCGGCCGCGTGTTTGAGTTTCTTGCCCTGAATTTTGCCGGCCTTGCCTTTCGCCGTTTCGGTTTTGGCTTTTCGTCGTTTACCTTTTCTTCTTCCTCCGTCGTCTTCTTGTCCGCTTGCATCGGCGTATTCCTCGTCGTTGTCGTTGTCATTATCGTCGTCAGACAGCATCCGTTGTCGTCGTTGTGCCTCTTCCAACATCGCGTATTCATCATCATCAACGTCATCGTCAACATCAGCATCGTCATCGTCATCAGACTCGTCAGCAGCGACAAAGGTTGGCTGCGCAGTCGGTTTGCTGTGCATCACCGGCTGAATCTTGACTCTCTTGGTCGTGCGTTTTTGTCCTTTCTTCTTGTACGGCCTGGTGTGCTGTGGAAGGCCGCCTGCGTCGACATCGACATCGACATCGACGTCTGCACCGGCTTCAACGAGACTCGGCGGCGGCGGCATATCTACGGCAAGATTGAGCTGGCTGTCTTCAACCAAGACTCTACTACTTCTTGCATGCGACTGCGCTGGGCCTTCCAGTTCGCGAAGGGCATCGAGGTCGTCATCGTGGTCGGAGACCTGGTCATCGGGCTCCATCTCGGACGGGACTGCCGGGGTTGCTGCCGGGATCGCCAGGGTTGCAGCTGCCTGCGTCTTGAGGGCTGTAAATGTGTTGGCTGTTGACGAGCGGAAATGTCGCAAGGTCGGAGGCCCGGTGCGCGGTATAGACATAGACGACTTTGGAGCTGAATGTTCACGGCTGCTGGAGAGTGGTTGAGCGGCAGACAGCAGGCGATCTTTGAAAGAGGCCGACCGTCGGAAGTAGGGCGGAGTGGCGTCCAAGGCTGCAGTGTCCCGAGGTTCAGAATTCTGAGGTGTCTTGGCCAGGACGAGATCTCTCAGCGGCGTCTTCCGACCGGCACCCGCTCCTGTCTCCGGCGCGGCGGAGAACAAGAACCGCTGCGTGCTCGGTGTGGCAAACAGCTGACTGAGCTGAAACTTGGTGCCCTCGCTCTGTGGTGTGCGAGAGTGCTTCAGGCTTTGACTGTGGTGCAAGGCCGGACTCTTTCGGGGTGTTTGTGTGTCCGACAAGTACTTTAAGAGATCTCCCTGCTCCTTTGAGCGCGATCCGCCCCTTGGGGTCTGAATGACCTTGAGCGCTGACCGTTGTACAGGGGTGTCTTCGTAGAGCTCATCTATCGTTCGCTTTCGCGTCGAGGTCGAGGGTGTTGCCAACGATGGCTGCAAAAGGTCGAACAGGCCCAGCACCTTTCCGTCGCGATGTGGGGTTGGGCCGATCGTATGGAGCCATGGTCGGGGCGAGGAGGCAGGCTCGTCGTCACGATCAGGGGACTGCAACTGGGACAATGCAGCTTTCTTGGGCGTCAAGTGCTGGCTTCGCTGTTGCTGCTGCTGCTGCTGGTTCTTGCGCGGAGACGAGCCATCTCCACTGTCTTGTCTATGATGGGTCCTGCTCGCCGATCTTGTTCTGTCGCTTTTCCTTTTGCTTTTTGGGGCGCTCGCTTGATCAAGCTTGTCGTAGGGCAGTTTGCCGGCAAGCACATCCTGGACCTTGTGATACTGCTTATACTTTGCTGCTATGGAAGGATCACTCTTGATATCAGCTTGCTTGGGTTTGCGGTCGTTCTGAGCGGCAAAGATGCGCTCAAAATCTTTCAAAGCCGCACGCAGTTGGGCAGATTGGCTGTGAAGCGCTGTCTTTTTGGGCGTGTCGAGCAGCTCAGCCTCCATGTCGGTCTATGCTGGTAGCATACTGACACAAACACAAGCCGAGAAGCGGAAAATAGGTTTCTTCAAGCCGAGTGTGGTCTGAATTACACCCACCCACAATCACTATCATCGTTGGGATGACGCGTGACGTTGGCCACTCTACGGACGAGGCGACGAGGCAGACCGTCGACGCGTTTTGGCGTGTCAACGCTCCACTCGGCTTGAAGCTCGCTTAGTAGCGGCCGCGCCGCGGGTCGCCCAACTCCGTTCTCAACCCAATCTGCAAATCTGCATAGCCTGCCGTCTCTCATTCAGTCAGTCCCTGGTGGCTTGGCTCCTGAATGTTCAACATGACAAAGTGATGTGGCAAGACGGAACTGTCTACGATGGCAGCACACGGGAATCTGTGACGCGATTTGAGAGCTCTGATCACGCATTTCGAGAGTTTTACACCCGGTGTGGCGCATCAGTGCTTTATTCTTCCAAGAATGAGCCAGGACAAGTGCTTCGGGCTAAAGAGGGAGCGCTGGCCAAGTCGTGGATCAAGTGGAACACGACGAAGATCTATCACCAGCAGGAAGATGCAGTGGACGAGAAGTTGGTGGATCTCGTCAGGAAGAACTCGAGTGCATTGGCTCTCGTCAGGAAGATCTTGAGTGCATTGGATCTTTAATTAGTAACAGAGATGGATAGTTTCAGTCGCCGTGTCGTCAAACGTGTTTACATCTCTGTGGCTCGAGATGTAAGAGGTTGCAGACTTGCAAACATTGGAGGCACCACCAAGTACCCACGTACCCTGAGCTGCTTATGAACAGGCACACTTAATAGGTCAACTTAAGGCTAGAATGCGGGGTCTGCAGGTGAACGCGCTAGCCGCTGAGTTGCACGGTCACGGTCTGTCCCGAGCCCAAAACTTATGAGCGGCGACTACTGACCCACCCGCTTTCACCAATCCATTTGGCAACTCTGCCTTGCTTGCACTTGAAACAAAGTCGCTGCACCGCATCAACATGCGACTTCGATGCTTGCTTGTCCCAATCCCAGACGGCTGTCCTTCTTAACCGACCAGCACCTGGCCTCGACATATTTACAGCCATGGCCTGCCTTTCAAATTGCGAAGAGCAGCGATACTCATCCACGCCCGGTAACTCGGCAAGGACCAGGACCAGGACCAGGAAGCGACGACGTCTGCTCCCGTCACCATCGACCAGTGACCTTACACAACAAGAGGTAAGCATGTGTGGAAGTCATGCCAGATCAGCTCTGACTTTGGCAGAACGGCCTACGGTTAAACGCACGCATTGAAGAGACAGCTACAAGCCCCCAATCAGATCCTGACCGTCCAGTACCCTCCTGGGATACAGAGATCGTCCTAACTGTATCAGCCACTCAAGGACGGAAAAGAAGAAGATCGCTGGAGGCAGAAGATCTGCGTGAGCACCACAAGAGGAGCCAGATCAGGAGGAACTCAGCCGCGGTATCAACGGAGGCACACCCAACACTTTGCCCGCTTGGAACTTGTTTGCTAGAAGCAAAGCACGAAGAAGCCGTGGCGCAGCAAGAGGAAGAAGAAGAAGAAGAAGATAGAAATTGCCTTGGCGAAGCCAACGAGAGCGTATCGACAGAAGAGCCTGTGGCATATTGGGCCAAATTTGGGACCTGGCCAGAGCACTTTGCAACAATGAATCCGCCTCCTAGTAATCCTTCCAACAAGAAACGTCCATCCTGTTCCAGCTATACGGCAAGATTCAATAATGGCGAGGTTCCCGAAGCATACTCCCCCGCATACGAAATGCTCCTGGTCAAACATGGGATGATCATGGATGAATTCGCCGGCGATTCATACGCAACGCAGGCCAGCAAGGCTCAATGCACTCAACTGCTGAAGGCCATCCATCCCGAGCCAGACCACACAGCCTTTCCATTATCGCAGTTCCCATTGATGTGGCGGCGTGCGCGGAATCGCAACGAATCCCGCATATACCGAGACCTCACCCCACTTCTGGTCCCCTCTCCCGAATTACTCTACATATCCGGTCGAAACGAACTCGAGCATCTTGTCGAAGAGATCTGTGGGGAATGGACTAAACCTAGTACTCTGGGTGGACCTAAACCTCGACCCGATTTCGCCGTTGGGCTTGCTTCGTCCGCATTCACCGAGAAAGAATTCGCAAAGCTAGAGAATTACACTTCACCGGATCGAGCTACGGCATTTACCAGTAACCTCTATTTCCCTTTTTTGATGTGCGAGGTCAAATGCACAGACCAGGGCATCAATCGTGCAGATCGCCAGAACATGCATAGCAGCAGTATGGCTGTAAATGCCATCTTGCAACTGTACGCTGCCCTTGGTCAGGCGAAGATGGACACCTTGAGTGGGGAAATACTCGTGTATTCCATTTCGCACGATAACGAAAGGGTGAAGTTGTATGGTCACTACGCGATCATCGAAGCCGCCAAACCAATATTCTACCGCTATCCTATTGAGTCATTCGTGTTTAACGTCAGAGCGAACCTGGCAACGAAGACAGTACACGACTTTGTGCGAGAGCTGTACCACAAGATCTATCCAGAACACCTCAAGCGAATCCAGGGGATTTTGGCGCTCATGGATGATCCCCAGACATCATCAATTGCGCCTAGCAGCAGCGTGGCTGAGAGTGATACCCAAGGTCAAGACTCTAGTATTGTGTCTCCCCAGGTAGTGGAAAGCTTTCCCAAGCCGGCCATTCCTGCAAACAAGAAGCAGAAGAGTGAGATTGCCCTCTTACGAGATCAGCTAGCAGAGCAGAGACAAAGCGCAGAGCGGCACGCAGAGCAGATGACCATACTGCTGGAGCAGCAACGCCAAGACACAGAGCGGGAACGCAAAAGAGCAGACGCGTACCAGACAAGGCTGATGAATTTTCTCGAACGCCAGGGCGAGCGATCCAACATCACATGAAACGTGAACAGCTTGACCGCCTCCCGCAGGATACGTACAATATATGTACTGTGAAGGTGTAAAAGATGCATTGGCTGGTATCAAGATAAATACCTAGGTAGACAAAACGCAGCTACTATACCCCGCTGCAATCGTGCCCAGGTGCTTTCCACAGCTCCTAGGCCCCTAGGTACTTCGTAGTTTTCACGGCTCGTTTTGTTGCCCCATTGACACGGGCAAGCCTCCTCCGCAAAGCGTCTAAGCGTCTTTTCGTCCTCGGGCGGCCCCGACCTCTGTAAATTATGTATATATTTTAGCATCTCCGTGTCTATCTTTCGTCATGTTCGTTACAATTACAACGCTTCCAATCGCCGTGCCAATCCACCCACCCTATTGCCCTCCTACCGACTTCGCGTTGCAGGGATTGCACCATCCATGCCGCTAAAGGAAATATCTCGTCCGTTGTGGCCCTTTTCCCGGCCTCATGTTTCGACCTTGTTAATGTCACTAACTCCAGTGGTTCCAGTGGTTTCCATGCTTTTTGTGCGTTCCGGACCCTTCACCGTTCCAGGCTCGGCCGCGTTTTCCTTGTCCTCGTCTCTGTCCTCGTCTTTGTCCTCGTCCTCGTCCTCGTCAACGGCTTTCTCCACCGCTTTCTTCTTCAACGATGTCTTGGGACCTAGCCCCAACGTGGAGCGCGCTTTTGGGCTCATGTTGACGATAGATGTATCCTCCTCGCCTGCGACGTCGGGCGAGTCGCAAAACTCAATCCCCAATCCACTTTCTCGCATTTTGCCCTCTCCCTTGTTGGCCTGCACTCCGGCCGCCTCCTCGTCACCTTTCTTCGTGTCTCCGAGTGCCGGCGGCCGCTCTCGGCGTGCTCGAGCCTTGGCTAGCGAGATGGTCTTTTGCTTGTTGGTCGTTTCAAACGCCGTCAGGTCGTGCTCGATTGTAGCCTTCAAGATCTCTCCCATCCATTTCCGGCCCGCGGTGATGTCTTCAACCTGAAAGTAATGGATGGCAGGCTTGGTGAATTGCACGGCTCGAGACAGACCGGTTCTGGGCGGAACCAGCTTGAAATAAAAATACCCCGCCGGCACTCCCGCCTTGGTGGGCGTCGACCTCCCACTGTCGGGCTTCGGCACCGACGATGCCTTGGACGCGCCCGTCACGCTCGCATGAATCACCACCATCGGATCCTCGGTCGCCACCAACACTTTGTGTCCCGAAATATCGATGATCCCCCGTTCTTCCGCGTCATTCTCCGAGTAGTAGTACGACAACCGTCGTCCTCGTAAAATGAACAACCGTGGCTTCCACGTCGACATGAGCCCCGACGACTTCTTCCTCATCCACCCATGATGATCACACGTCTTTCGCGCTTCCGACGGCGGGATCTTGAGCAGGCCGTGTGTGTATGCACTGGTGCGTTGCTTGGTCTTCACCCGTGATCGGCCGGCCGGCTTGGACAAGGACGGGGTCAACTCGACCCCTTCGGCTGTGTCCAAGTCGAGGCTCGGCGTGGCCGAGGGCGTGGTGTCGCCAGTGGCGGGGGAGGCCACCATGTCGGACGATCTCGCCTGCTCGGCTGGGGTGGTAGTTTTGGCAGCGTCGGCTTTCTCCTCCGGGGACCGAGCGTCGAAGGTGGTACGAAACCCCATGAATCTGCGTGCGCGACCTTGCATCTTCATCTTTTCCACCGCCGGTGTCGCCAGATTCGACATCGACTCGGTCTCCAAGTTGGTGACCGTCGGTGTCAGGCTAACCATCGGAGTCTGGTTGGGGGTGGAACGAGCACTGGCGGAGCGGACCCTGCCCGTCTTGGTCTGGGGTTGCTGATGGTAGACGTTGGCCGCGCCTGATCCGACCAGTGGGGAATCTTCCCGCACCGAACCAGCACTACTCACTCGGGCGTGGCGCTTGATCATCGATGCCCGCTGGGACTGTGCGTCGACAACGGTGCTGGACTGGTGCGAATGAGTGGCCCGGCCAGTTTTGCTGGACCGATTCTTGGCCTTTCGATTGTCCAGGTCATTGCCGCTGAAATAGCCTCGGTCAAGCTCCAGCGGTGATCGCTCCAGTAACGTGGGGGACGGAATTGGAGTTGCGACCAAATCATCGGTCTTGGTGTTGGGTCTGATGGACGAGGTCGGTGTCGTTGCTTGGGTGCTCGCTGTGGCCGACCAGCTGCGGTCCATGGAGCCTTTCTTGTAGGGCGAAGTTGTGCTCAGCGACGAGAGGTCGAGATCCGGTTGCGCACCATAGTCGACGGAGGAATGGCGCCGAGAGCGACTCTTGGCGGAAGCTGCGGCCCGAGTAGGACTGTCCAGGCCCATAGACATGGAAGTCTTCCAGGTCGACAAGGGAGTGCCGGCGGCCCAGCTGGTCCGTTTCGACGTCTGGATGGGCTGCAAGGGTGGTGGGATGACGCTGGGCTCCTCGCTAATGGGCGGAGTGGCCGAGTGTTGCATGGCGGGAAGGGGTCGAGTCAGGGAGGAAGTTGAGCGGCTCTGACCGACGGGGCGGGCGACGTCTTCGACGGAACTGTTTTGGCCCGTGTCGGATGCCATCCCCGAGGCGGACGAGCGTGACTTGACGTCGCGCTGGAAGTCGCGGATCTTGTGCCACGTCTTCAGGCGTCGGCCCATGACGCCGAAATCAAACTCTTTCATGTAGATGAAGTTCTGGTCCATGTCCAGAAGCACGTCGCCCGATATTTCTTGTTCGCGGAAAATGTGGCAATGGGTGGGATCGACGCCCAGGTCGCCTAGATGCTGGGCGGTTTGGAGGTGGTCCCAGGCCCTCACGGTGGCTTCATCCAAGCCGCCGGTGTCTTCATCGTCGGTTGTGAGGATGAGGAACGAATGGCGGTCTCGAGGCAGGCTGTATTCGCTTTCGGAATCGTCTCTTGATGGGGTGTGGGTCAGCGTCTGGCGAGGAGTGCTGAGATCGGTGATATGCTCGTCGATCACGCTGAGGGTCTCGTTCATGACGGGACTCTCGGAGCCCCGGTCATGTCCGCCCAAGGCCTCTCCGATGGTGCGGTGGACATAGGTGGTATGGTGAGCGGCCGGGTGGGAGGCAGTGTCGAGGTCGGGCTGCACTTCTCTCACAGCTGCTGTCTGAAATAGAGTGGAGGTGGACGTAGCATTGGAATTGGGGGAGCCACCGACTGATGATGTTGGGGTATGCTGGACGGTCGAATTGGTGTGGATTTGGATAGGCTGACGCAGGACAGGCGCCTTGGAAGTGTAGACTGGAGGCAAGGCAATCAGTACTGGGAGCTTATTCAGCTTGTTCGGTTGTCGCTGTGGTGGGAGTGGGAGTTGGAGTGGGAGCAGGAGGGGGAGAAGGAGAGGATATAGGTATGTATATCGACGTGGAGATGAACAGAAAGCTGAATATGAACATGAACGTGAACATGAACATGGCCTCGACGAACCTCCGGGAAATAGTCCTGTCCCGCCTCGTGTCAAATGTCTGCCCAGATACCAGCCATCGCCAAAGCCGTCGTCGAGTTCGATCAATTCGACGTGCTCGGATCTTCGTAGGGTCAACTCGTCGGCGCTTCGGGCGTCAAAATCATCTGCTTCGTGTCAGTCCAACTGGTTTGTTTTGACCGGCCGGGCATCAACGCACGGATGACAAGCAGCACGTCTCCCGGCTGCAGGGCCATGGCCAAAGGTTGCGCTTGGACCGTGGTCGGGGTCGTCTTCGTCGGCGTGGTCGAATCACATGCTAATTTCACCACTGCAACCGGAAGGTGACGGGCCCGATTTGAAATGGGTGCAAGAGTCGTCCGTCGTTAACGAGACTTGCGCCGACAGGGTGCGATGGATCGAGCGGTCGATGGCAACGGCGATGGTGACGACATCGAGGTCGGAAGAAGACGGCAACTGCAGTCCACAGAAGATTTCGTGAGGGGCGTGTTGACAAGTAATGAGCGATGAGCGATGAGTGACTGTTGGTAGCGACGACGTGTGGGAGATGTGAGGAAGAGGCGGAGGAGGAGGAGGAGGAAGAAGACGAAGAAGAAGAGGACGGCGACGATGGCGACGACGGCAACGACGCGATGTTGGTGCAACGCAAATGCAATGAAATGAGTTGCACAACCACCAGCCTCTACCCGTGGACAGCAGGGCGAGCACGGTGACGGCAAATCAGAGTAGTTGGAGCAAGGGTCTGTAATAGTGGCGTTCCAGCAACTCAGCATCCAGGCTGGTGACTTGCCATGATCTGAGGTAATAATGTGGGCGCGCGGGTATTACGAAGCACCTTGTAATAGAGTTTGCCATCCATGGATTGATATTTCATGCATATCTTGGAACTTCCCGTCGTCTGATGCTTAGTACACTATGATTTGCTTTGTACTTGGTACCTTTCAGGCGCTTCACATCCCCTCCGTCGGTTGATCCGCAACTCTGCATGTCCGGAGGGCGATCGTCTTCATTAATACCTTGCCTCGTCCCTGGGCTAGGCAGGTAAGGTACCAGATACGTCGCAGCCAGACATACAGACACTTGCAAAGTTCCTCCTCCAAAAGCTATGAACCTACCTGCCTTGAGTATTAGATGCTTCGCACATAGGGGTTTGCTATAAACTATCCTTCAGGGGCAGCGACACCCCCCTATAGCAGTGTTCCCTGTACGCAGAAATTAGGTCCAAGCTTGGAAGGCTAAGGGGCCAAGAGTGGCAGCACGGGGAGCGCTATTAACATTAGCACTGCGTGCACTGTTCTTCGTGCCAAGTGCTAAGAACGCACGGGGATGGGCGCTAGTTTGACTCCAACACGCGGCGCGCAGTGCTTGAATGAAGAGTAGCAGGGATTATTGGCGCCGACCGTGTGGGAGCCTGCACCTCAACGCGAGACAACCACCATGATGCCTGGGTAATTTTGCCGGCACAATCGCTCATGTTGTCATTGTCGCGTGAGAAAGCTGCAGCGATTCGGTCGTCAATCATGAAGCCGTGTTTTGTTTTCACTTTGTCCACTCAGACACGTCGCATGCACATTGAACCAGCGGTATGATCACGCACGGTGACCACAGCTGGAGCGAACAGGCGTAAAAGGGATCTGTCAGCAATGCTGTGTGATCCTGTGACTGTTGGCTTTGCTACGCGGCCTGGACCTTGACTTTTGAAGCACTGGCAGCAGAGTCTGGTAGGCCATGCAGCAGGCTCAGGCTCAGGCTCAGGCTCAGGTGCCGACTCAGGCCGCGGGCCAAGCACCATTTTCCGGGGCATCTCAACCTTCAGCACATGCAGCGCGACCGGCAAAGACGACCCGTACCACGTCTGCCCACGACCTTGCCACGTCCAATTCGACCACGAGCCACTGGTTGGGGACTAACCAGCGCTCGTGGATGACGGAATCAGCCGCGAACATTGTACGATCGGCCATTCCACTTTTGACCAACACGGCGCAAGCACCCAATGCACCCAATGCACAAGCACAAGCACAAGCACCAGCACCAGCACCAGCACCAGCACCAGTACCAGTAGAAGCACCACCAGAAGCACCACCAGCTCCACCAGCTTCACTGCCCTCAACCGGCTTCACCCTGGGAGACCCGATCACCACCACGTCTGTCCCTTCCTCCCTCTTCTCTTCACGGGCCTCGACCACCTCCCCTCAGAATGTTCCGGCACCGGCTACGAGAAGCCAAGTTACAGAGCAAGAGGAGCAGACGGCACAAGCCTACCCACCGACGACTGATCCAGGGATTCCTCCTCAGCCAGGAGCGAGGGACAATCGTCTCGCAGAGGCACCGACCCATGCACAAGACGAGATTGAGGTGGTCGACCTGACTGACTCACAAAACAATCAAGATAATCAAGAAGAACCGGTTGTGGGGAGTGTCCAGCAAATTCAGCAACTGCAGCAACTGCAGCAACTGCAGAATCAACTAGAGTCTGAAGCCCACCATGCCGACACAGTTCAAATCTCGTCGCAGGAGGTTGCCGCTCTGCACGAACTCGACGCCTTGATAACGGCCCAGTCCCAATCGATCCAACCGATCCAATCGATCCAATCGACCACCGCACACCGTCCACACCACTCGCAGGGCCCGTTTTCAGACCTCGCTCGCCATCGGTCGTCAGACTCGACCA
This sequence comes from Incumbomyces delicatus, assembly GCA_017655985.1. Classification (NCBI taxonomy): domain Eukaryota; kingdom Fungi; phylum Ascomycota; class Eurotiomycetes; order Chaetothyriales; family Trichomeriaceae; genus Incumbomyces; species Incumbomyces delicatus. Next base: position 1,081,323 of record JACJVS010000004.1, read on the forward strand.
CCCAGCAGCAAAACTCCGTCCCACCATCCTGTACAGGAAGACCTTCAGATTCCCTTCACCACCCAGCCAGCGAAGCTACAGTTCCGTCTGTTCCTGCCTCTGCTTCGGCTTCTGCGTTTTGGTCTACAGCTCTGCTCCCGTTGTCGTCCGGCGCAAACGCCCTCGGGCTCGCTCCGTCGACCGTCAGCCCATACTTTGCCACCAACACAATTCATGCTCCCTCCCATCAACTGTTGACTCCTGCCGCGTCCCCCGTCAATCAATTTAATCAGCATCTCCAGCGCAAGCGACCCTTCGACCCCTCGTCAACAGCACCCACCAGCACCCAACCTCATACACGTCTCAGATCGGATTCAAATTCACCACGTCTCTCGCCGCGCCCGCAGCATGTATCTCTACAGCAGCTTCATCCAACTGCTCAGCCTGTACCGCCTGCCGCCCCCGCTCGCCCGAGCTCCTACCAGTACCCGTCCTCCATATTGTCGAATCAGTCTCAACTCCAAATGCAGCCACAGCCACAGCCACAGCCACAGCCGCAGCCGCAGATGGGAGCATCTCGACAGGACCCCATCTTGCGTAGCGTGCACACCCCACAGGTGAGTCTGCCAAACAACATCACCAACCAACAGACCGCGCAGCCGCAGCGACCCAATGGCGTCACCTATGCAGCGCAAACTGCACCTAGTCGCCTCGGTCAGCACCAACGGGTCGTGTCTTCAACAGCCATGTCACCTCCTCAACCGGTTCCCGCTGTGCAATTCACTCGGCCTCCACCACGCACTCATGACTCGGGGACGCACCGTCGAACACCGAGCATCTCTGCAGAGACCACATCTATCCAACCTCCCGCCCACCTCGTTGCTTTCGACAATACTATAGCCAACCTCAGGCCACGCACGAATCTCTCGGGCCCGGCTGACGCGTTGAGGATCCCCTGGATTAGAGAAGCTTGTCAGAACGGCGACCTCTTCTTCTTACTGGTCAATCAGCTATGCTGCACCTGGACTTTGGACCCAGGAACATTGGCCAGCTTGGGCCTCGACCGGACCTGTGACGCTGGCTTTCGAGTGCTGGAGCTTCTCTTCGCTTCTAATAGTAGCTTGCCAACCGAGCTCCTGGCCCATCTGGCCGGCTGGCCGAACTCGGTCTACTCGCTCAAAGCCTCGCCCGAACTGCGTGCCTGGATCTCGAGCATTGCCCAGTTCTTGCCGCACCTAGGCATGTCGTGGGATCCCTTCCGACATGAATGCATTCGTCGTCGGTGCCCTCCATCCGCCAGAGAGATTACCGAGACCTTGCATTGCCCAGTCTCGATTGTGTTGCCAAGAGCCCTGTACCGTTCACTAGAGCGACAGATTCATCCTAGCTCACCTCCCGCCTTCTCAAGCGCCGCCTTGGCTCTATTTGGTCGTGATCAGGCAGCCTATCTAATGATGCTGACACATCACCGCCCACAGCCACCCTTGGCAGAAAGCGTTGCCGCCTTTGCTGCCTCCTATCGCAACCTCATTAGTCAACACTGGCCTCACATGAACACGCCCAGCCCCTCTACGCGTCCGCATGTTGCTCTTCACCACACAACGCAGGGACGCACAAGTCCCCATCAAACTCAACGCAGCTTAACAGCACCTTCACACCTCCCTCGAACCGCAAACCAAAGCAGCGACCAACATTCGGCCACGGCCACGGCCACGGCCACAGCCACATCAAGGACTACGAACAACCATGCGAACCTTCCTTCGTCGCAAGTAGATGGCGTTGGCCCTATTCAAACCGACTTTTTGCGGTCCCAGAATGCATCTGCCGACGGCGATGCATCAACTCGTCAATCCACAACTGTGTCCGACCCGCCACCACATGTTTCCCATTCGCTCCTCCCCGGTCTCAGGACGCTACCGGCGATGCTCGCCAACCCCGTTCCGGAGCAGGAAGCCCTGCATCAAGCACATCTGCGCCAGCCCGTCACTGAGGTGAGAGACGCTGGTCACGCGGGAACCCCTAAGCTTTTCCAATTCATCGAATCCTGTGTGCTGAAGCCGTATCTCTTCAAACAAGATGCATTATTCCTGTCAGTCGATTTCGACCTCTCCGCCGCGACGCTCGGCAGGAAGGCTGTCACCATTCACCCGCCTGCCAACTCTTTCCTCCCGGTCAAACGCGTCGTGAGCAGTGAGTCGGTGATTTTCAATCTTCGTTGCGTTCGGTTGGACTCCCCATGCGACTCTATGACCGAGTCACACTGGGCTTCGCTTCCCACATACTGGCCACAACATCTCTTTGTCTCCTTGAACGGCCATCACTTGGAAGTCCGGCGCAAGCGGCAATACAGCCGTGACCTCCCTGTTGATGTCACCCCCGGCGTCAAGGTTGGCCTGAACAATGTCAAACTGTCCATTCACGCAGAGCCTGGCCAAGAAGGGAAGCAATTTGCCATTGCGGTCGAGGTCATAGCAATGCGCACCCTGGACCAAGTTCGAGCCATGGCACGTAGGCTCGAAGCGGCTACTTCACTGGAAACCTTCGTACGCAGCATGCAACCGGCACATGACCACAGAGACGATGATGATATGCAAGTGGTGCGTGACAGCATCACAATCTCAGTTTCCGACCCATTTCTCTCGCGCATGTTTGTCATTCCAGTCCGAGGACAAGCTTGTAAGCATCAAACATGCTTTGACATGGACAACTTCTTCGAGAGCCGCACCAGTGACAACAAAGATGCCTTGACGAGCGTGTACCAGTGGCAGTGTCCCTTTCCCTCTTGTGATGGAGATGTTCGACCAGGTAGCTTGATCGTCGATGGCTTTCTGCAACATGTGAGGGACAAGCTCGTAGCCGAAGGCAAAGGCGATGCTCGAGCAATTGTATTGAAAAACGACGGGTCATGGGAGATGAAGACAACTGATGAGGTCGGAGGAGGACGAGCAGGACGAAGGCCGCAACAATCTGGGAAGGCGGAGACTGCTCCTCCCAATACTGCTGCCGGTCAAGCCACACCAGTGAACTCATCACGAGATGCATCAGCGGCAGTCGTCGGTCCTGGACATGTTCGGCCTTCCCGCGGACTTGAAATCATCGAGATTGAGGATGACTGATTGGTTGGTTGGTTGGTTGCTATGTTTACTACCCGTCACGTGTCTTGCTTGAGGCGATATAATTTTGCTGGTAATAGGCAAAGAAAGATACTGGACAGGGTCAGATGGAAACAGGCTCGCTTCTGCGAATAGAGGGCGTCTCTGGTGGTGGGCATTATGATCGTTGTGGTTTGATTTATTTTCAAAAGTGATACCCCTGGAAGCAAGCATGATTATGGTGAATAGGTGCACCGATGGCTGGCGTACATATAGATACCAGGACGAGAGTTACGGGTATAGCTGCTAGCACTATGATGTAAATAACTGTTACGGAGTCAGCGGATTATAGAGACAGGAGTAAATCTCCGGCCCGACCTGCAGTGAGTGGAAGAGGACCTCTCACCGCCTCCCCTCCGTTGTTCTTCGCCCTTTCCAGCGTTGAGAATGTTGAATCCCGTCGTTATCCATAGAATTCCATAGCTAGAATCTCACATATTCCCACCCATTCCAGTCATTCTCAGGGCCCTAGAGCCGGCCTGGGTCCTGGTAAATCATTGAGGATACAAACACCGAGCACAAAGCCTGTCCAGTGTAAAATAGAGATCAGTAGAAGATAGTCGATGTACCATTGCCTTTCCGACTGCACCCCTGTCGTCGCCGCGTGCAGCTCTATCTATCTATCTATCTACCTACCATTTCTATAATGCAACCCCCCGGCCCAACACCTGGTTCCGCGTTCTTGGCGTCTCGCAAAATGGCGCATCAATATCGAGGGGAAATCTGACTCTCGCGAAAGGAAAAGGAAATATAGGGGGGTCAATGCTTATTTTGCTTTGCACTCCCAATAATAATTGGATCGTCACAGTTTGAAACACAACTATTCTGTGCCCAGTCTGACCTAAAATGATTCATTTATGCCTGATACTTCGTAGTCAGTCAGTTGACCCATTATCAAGCCTTAGGAGGAGCCCTGAATTACCTGAAGTTTACGAAGTGCGTACGGAGTACCTAGAGAGCAAGGCAAAATTAAGCAGTGCTGATTACCCAAGAGAGGTTCACATTTATTGCCAAGTAAAAATGCCCACACGTCGCTTATCTTTTGAGGTGCAGCTATATACGGGAGTACTTCGTACTTCGACTGTACTGCTACCCCTTCTAAGCGCCGCTATATTGTGAGTAATGTTGTATAGTCGTCGTTTCTTGTGAAACCCGCAGCCCGTATTGATCTTGCATGTTTTGGCCTATACGGTGCGAGGCCGCTATGGTACCACAGTACTGTCCTAATGGCAGAACAGCTAGAAATAGCCTTCAACGCCAATCCATTTACGGAACCTTAGGCGAGTTCTCTCCCCTAACAAATGCATTCTCATTCTAGGTATGGAGTCAACCTTGCGATTGTGGAGATTGGCTTTGCCGAGTGGTGGCTGACACAGTAGCGTACAAGCTATATTAATGTCGGAGCAAAAACAAACGTGTCGCAAAAATATGTTCGCGACTCTCTGTCGATGCAGCTGGTAAAGGACAGCCGCATCAGAATTATTCCTGTTTTGCAAAGAGATGCTATATACACACAGACGCTTATGAAGCTGGCAATGTTCTACAATCTCGCTGTCCGAGCTCTGCAAGATATAGGCAGGCACTATACAATGCCTAAAGTCTTGAATTCTCTTGGAGATGTTTCACAAACGCCAGTGGATCCGATCCACTGATAACACCCTCCACCCCCCACTGTTTTGCCATTGGGTTGGCGCTGGCCTAGCATCAAACCGTGCTGCAGGCCTCATGATCCCTTAATACACATATTGTGTTAATGCGAGAAACGGAGATACGGCACTTTTAATTCGAAGTAGCAGACGCAATATATCAGTATTCGCATATCTACATTGCTATGTTAACGATCACCTGGGCTATGGTCGCAGCGTCACACGTTTTGCGCCATGTATCAACTTCTGCTTCGAGCGCTGTTACTGACACATCTCGCGGCTGCACAGCATTTTCACCGCGACTATGATGCTAGACCTATTGGGTTATTGGCAGGAAGATTGCAGGATTCGCCAGAGAAGAGCTTCGATAGCAGTGTTGATGTGGGCAATAGCTCTATGCAGCCGCTTGATGACAACGTCTTCCTGAACCCGCTTGCATTGTCGAAGCGGCAGACATGTAGCAGTGGTAGTATGTATTTCTGGTACAGACTCACCACTTAACAGCATTGGAAGACTAACATTTCGAGAGGCCGATGTCTAAGTGGTTGCTGTTCAGCCGGGGAGAAGTACCGCCTCCTCAGACTTGTGAGAGCTGTATCCACTACTTACAGCTTGCAGATGCGTCCCTACCAACCCACAAGGACCCTGCTGTCCCTCCTCAGCTAGTGTCTGCGCGGTTGGTCAATGTTGTCTATCAACAACCGACTGCTGCTCCACTGGTTGCTGCAATTTCCCGCGCACGTGCTGCCAGAACAAACGCTGCTGTGAAGCGGGCCAAAACTGCTGCTCCAACGGTTGCTATACTGGACCGTGCTGCGGTTCCCGAGGCTGTGATTCGGGGGAGAAGTGCTGTAATGCTATAGCCTGCTGCACAGACAATCAGACGTGTTGCAAAAAAGGTTGTTGCTTGCAAGGCAAGGGAGAGTGCTGTGGTGATGGATGTTGTGCACCGGGGGAGACGTGCTGCGGGAACGGGACGTCATGCTGCCGAAAGGGGGCGATCTGTGGGAAAAATGGATATTGTTCGACGAGCGTGGTAATTTCGAGTTCCAGCAGGGCTAGTCGTGTGAGTCGCGCTCTCTCGTACCACAGAGAGTTGTGGAAGAAGGCTAATGTAGTGACGACAGACTTCAACATCTTCGCGCAGATCTGAAACGCCCGAGGAACCTGAGCTGCCCGAAGAAACACAAGCCACTTCACCAAGCACAACACCAACGTCTACTCCAATATGCACGCATGATCCGCTGGAGCTTGTGAAGCGTGTCCACACGAACGGTCAGTGTTCACCCAAGTGCCCCTTGCCTACTCCTGCAGTGACCTTAGTCTTCGCGCACGTGACTAGGAGCCTTCCAATCTTCCCTCCCGAAGTCCTTCAAGCGACACCCAGCCTAGCCTCTATCATGCTCGACAACTCGCGCCTTCTTCGCAATATGTGCATGGGCATGAAAGCACTCACAGGCGCCACCGTAAACTCTGTCGTCCTGACTCGCCATACCGACAGCAAGATCAACGCTGGTAATAGGCGCGCAATGTGCAAGCAGAGCAACGGCCGTTCGAACTGCGGTGAGGATCCTGGTATGACGGCCCCGGATGGCACGCCACTTAATGTCCCTAGTTATCTGGGTGACTTCGACTTCTCATCTGATTGGTACAAGAGTAAGGAGAGGTGGTATTTGAGGACGGAATGCGATGAGTTTCCCTTCGGTATGTTCGTACCTTCTCCCAATACTCTGCTTGATTAATGTGCATCTGACATGCTGGTTACAATTTAAAGCATCGAGTTGCGAAGGCGGCTCCATATCCAGTGGCTCGCGCTACTGCCTCAGTGCATGGGAGAACCGCTGGGGATCCTGGCAAATGGGGCCGTGGAATGCGCTGTCTGCTGGTCAGCGCGCCAAGATTAGTATTGATGGCAGTACTTGGGATTGCAACCAGGGCACCGGGCCTGGTGGGGTCCCGGTAGGCGTGGCAAACCCGGCAAAGAGGTTGGTTAAGAAGGCTGATCTTTGGACCGACGCATATGATGGAGGTCAGTTTTTGTTTTCCACTTGGAAGGCGTTGAGAAGAAGATAAGGAGGAGGAAATTGGCTAATACGCATCTCCCACAGGTGACCTGTACATGAATATCTCAGGGCAAGGTAATAACGGTCTGGGAATGACGCTCGGAGACCTCGAAGCCGGAAAGTAAGTTCTCCTGTCCTATTCTCTAAATCCATTGCATGGCCTCAGTGTTAAATTCCGTCACTATAGCTACACCATCCGACTTAACGTCACGCAAGGTTCTTTCCAGGAGTTCTTCGTCGTGGATGGCGGCGGCGCGCGTGTTACCACACCCCAAACCCTCTCTGCTTCTGACTGGTCCCTCAACTTCACCCTGGCAGAGCCGGTTGACGATGCATTCCTGGCAGCTTGGACCAAAAGTACGAAGGTTGAAGTCGGTTATACAATTGCGAATACGACGATGTCCATAACATCAGCTGGGAAGAAATATGTGCCAGTGCCAGTGCCTTTTCTGATTCTTTTGGTAGCAGCGGCACTACTACTTAATTAATACTGCTGTATAGCATGGAGTGTCGCCACCAATAAAATATGTATATAGTCATCTAGACAGGCAAGACCAAAGTCGATTAAAACGGTGCGACGGGATTTGGGGATCATACATGGTGTTATCGGCCTTAAGATCGCTATTGTAGAGAAAGCCTTTCTATTGCACCCACTATCATCCTTGAGCAGCGCCTAGCTAGATGTCCATGGCCTGCATTTCGGTGAGACTAGAGTAAAGGTGGCGGTCAAACCTGTTTGTCAAGGCTCGTGCCGGGGACAAATTCCATCGTGATCGACCCCGTTATTTAACCTCTATCTTATCCCTGTAGTCGCGCGACGCCACTTAAAAGCTAGCGAGGTGTAAGAGAACACCGACCAACTTATTTAGATAAGATGTCCGCCCGTTTGTAGACGTCCAGAGCAGTATCCAGAACCCCGGGAGACCTCAGGAGTCTCTGGGAGTCACCCAATTGCCCTGCCCTGTTTCGACTCCACGAACTGCGGAGATAAATCTTTGTGGAGGATGACGTATTGCAACAACGCCAAGAGGAACGGTCCCGGGGAGTAAGCGTCACGCCAGGCCTTAGCCCGCGTCACTTTAGACTTCTGTTTGACAACACTTTCAAAACATGCAATCGTCTATTCACGACTGGTGACCATGGCTGGAAGAGACGAACGACTCAACACTGGCAGCTCAATTTTGTGGGCACCGTGGCGAAACTGGAAGGCGAAAATGGAGCAAATCAATCCTGAGCTAGCTCCAATTTCCAACCCTATGCCAAACCAATTTGGAACTTTTCAAAACGACAGAGAATGCTACAGTCTTCGAGGAGCAGTGGAAAAACCATGTTGGAAAGTGAAGGACAGGTGCAATTTCTGATTCCTTTTTTGATCTGCTTGACGGGGCGCGCGGCAGCGATATAGCTACGTCAATGTCTGCAACGTGAGTTCTTCTGTCTGACAACACTGGTTCTGAACCACCTTGGCCCTGAATTTTGAGGTGCTAATGTGAGCAACAGCGTCAGTGTCGAAGGACTGGAAGTGATGACCGCCACAAAGTGAAGAATGGGATCCCGATTGGACGAAAGATCTTGTTGTTTCGACAGAAAGTTGAGTTCGGTCCAATTTTAATTCAGGAGAAAACACTATTTTAACCAGCTTCAATCCTACGTTCAAGCATCTATATCAGACACTTGCAAGGTACAGCATGACAGTAATCAAATTCTAACTAGAGCCGTCTTCCAAGGACTTAGGGAACAACGAGGATGGAAGATCTGTGGTCAGACCAGACCGTCTTTCTACTCATGTGGCCGAATACGAGTTCTGCCATTGAAATCAGAATAAAGCGCGCTGCTGGATTTTGGGAAGCTTAGCCAGTTGGGGATTTTAGTGAAGTCAGACAGCAAGATACAATTTAAGATTGGACGCGGAATTCAATAATTCCAAAGCACGAAGAAGGAGCGCTTTTGTCTGTCTCTGATACGGCAAGTCTGCCTCAGTAAAAAGGGAACAGAATCACTGAAACTTGGACATAGTTGGTTAGCTGGTAACCAGACACAATCCCAAAATGCAATATTGTCATGACACGCCGTATCATTCGGCATTAGGTAGCTGTTGTTATAAGCCGCTTCGCTGATTTCGCACGCAATTAATCCTTCGAATGTATAGTAATATATGTGCCTGCACCGCCATCATCCTAAGATCTTCCGTGTACCAACTTGTTGGTCTTCGTGGGCCCTCATCGCCGGAAATTCAAGCTCTGTCTGCCATTGTGCCCCTTACAAAGCGTACTGCATATGCGAAAATAGCCTTTACAGAAGGTGCAGCTTGGAGTGGGGACTACCTTGGTTGGCAATATGTGTAAAACACCGGCAGGTACATACGAGGTAAAGACAAAGGCCAAAGGTGGGGTAGAGTAGAAAACGGGATTGAAGCTAGGGAGCCCTATTGCTCAGACTGCTATACTACAGGCTTTATATGCCTCCTCCAGCAGTGCTCTCGTGGTCTTGTGGATGGGTGGCCCAGGATAATAATCCGCCTTACCATCTAATCTCCGCTCTGTGAGGGAGTATCAGGGGTATGGCGTTTCAACATGCATGAAGTACTTATAGCTTGTGCAATCGTTCATTCGACCGGGTATCGGAGTGAGGGGAGCCCTCTCGAGCCCACCTGATCCGATAATTCAGCATAAATGCAGGCCTGAGCTATCATGCTTTTCCGTGCTCCAGTCCCAATGATGGGTACACAAGCCGACATACCGATGCCAGGCTTCGTGCTGATCGCCGAGGGTGTGCAGCATCCGCTGTGGTTGTTGACCAGAACAAAGTGGCCCAGTGCGGATTCGCGGAGAGCTGGCTGAGCATGACGATTCCGTTGCGTCGACGAGGTGATACCGGACATTCTCATGGTAAGGTCATCAGACCACTCAAAGTACTCTCGACAGATTTCATGGAAAGACCTCGAAACTACAGCGCAATTGCGCCGAGTAGTGTAGTCAACGTGAGAAATTATCATGGCATATATCTCCACTGGCAGCTTGCCATCGGTATATCGTTGGATTTTCTGAAGCCTGGCTTGAGCGAAGAACTTTTGCAAAGCGACAAATCCATGATATTTGGACTGGAGGCGACCGATCGGTGACCGAAAGTTGGCAGTTCTGTCTGCTGGAGTCGTGTCGTCATCTCTCAGGTTGATGTTCAAATCTACAACAGGAAAGACACCGCTATGCTCGACCAGTGGTTGATCGTTCAGAAACGCCACCCGCACTAGTACAGCGTTGAGAATGGAGAAGAGCACCGTGAACGAGGCCCGTTTTGGGGATGCAGAAGCCTGGTCAATGACTTTTCCGAGAAGAGCTGGGAGATCGCGTGACAAGGCACGATTTGTAACGAGCATAATCGTAACGCCATCTATATCATAGATGTCTTCAGCGGGAGCCGATCCAGGAGCTTCATCGGGGAGATGACAGCCATACGCAAATAGTGGCATAGGAACGATCTGCCATGACTCATCAAACCGGGCGAGACAGCCCTCGGATCGGCCATTGAACGGTCGTCCGTAATAACGTTCCTGTTGATCCAGACCGAACAACCCTGCTGCGAAGGATACTACAGCGAAGGCAATTTCGCGAAAACCGAACTCGCTGTAGGCGTACATAGGAATGTGTTCCCAGAATTGTTGTTCCCAAGGATTGCTGAACTCCGCGAAGACAGCCAAACCGAGGACTTCCGCCGGAGAGAATTGGTGGATATCATCGAAGCGAGCGTCGACCTGGAATAGCGCACTCTCAACGCTTTCATATCTCTGTTGGTAGGTTTGACGCGCGGAACAATCAGGGTCAAAGTATGGCGGAGGAACTACTGAGCTAGAAGCCTCCGGGCATGACGTCCTGTTGTAGTACACCTCCATCCACCGCTGCAGTCGATTCAGTGGATCTTGTGCGTCTCGTGGGATGTTCGACAGGTCGAAAACCGTCTCGTAATTGACAACGAACAATTCGCTATCAAGATCGACCAGGTAGATATAGTCCAACCACCGGTTTTCGCCGTGGTCGAGGAGCGGTGTTGGCATGGAATCTAGCTCGTAGTCGCATGCGGGCCAGCCTTCGCACTGTTCTTCCTCTTCCTCCTCCTCCTCTACGACCAAACTCCACAACAAGTCCTCCGTCAAAGTCAAGGCTTTAACCTCTAACACGTCGAGTTTGCCGTCAAATGATTTCCGCTGGCGCTGCAACCAAGCTACGAAAGTGTCAGTCAGTCAGTCTCCGCCACTTGCTAAAATTCTGAACCTACCCTCGTATTTGGCCTTCTCCTTAGGAATTTGATTAACAATATCTCGGCCAAGGCTCTCGGGGTAAGCATCACTCTCATGCTTGTAAGTGAAGCAACGTCCGCGGTGGACCACCACATGTAGTCCCCTTGTAACCATCACGGTCTCGGGGGTGTACTGCAGGTCAGAATTATTGTAAACCCTTCAAAGGTTGAGAGCTGACGTTAAGCACACTGATTGCGGAAACATCAATTGTGTAGATAGACAGGTGACGAAGTCGATTGATCTGACCATGTGAACAAACTTAAAAGTGGCACGCGTTCATTTCTTCACGCTAAGCTTGTGTAGTGTAAAGCAACCACAATTGCCGTTTGCAGCGTTCATATACCCAGGTCGTCATTTCATACCTAGGTAGAACTTAGATATCTATCTAGATAGATACATCACGAATACCACTATGATTGAACCTTGAATCCCTGCGCGCCGTCAGCGTCTTTTGCACACTATCTCTGTAGCACGTCATTCCTCCATACTTTCACTTTATATCACTCTATTCCTAACCAGGTATAGATCGCATATACCTTAGCGTCCATACTGGATGATCCTCCTCTCTTAAATATTATCTATCTTCTTCCCTTCTGCAGTTCATTTAGTTTCTAGGCAAGCCATTATGTTAACATCACGCTTGAGACGTTGGTCCACTTTCGGCGCCGTAATTTGAACAAACTCCTCATGAACTATACCGATTGCCAGTAGTGTGTAACGTTACCCTCATCTGCTCAACGATCTAGCAGTAGTGTCATCACTTTGTTTCCCCCGACGGCATTCCCCTGCGGCAGCCTTGGACATCTCTTCCGTGATTTGATTTTGATCGACCCGTCGACCCGGGAGTAGAGCTTTGATTTATTCCTACTGCTTGCATTTTCTGCTACGGCCTTATCAGGAAGGGCTGTTAAGATTTAGGTTGACCGAAACAGAAATCGATACCACCATAGGGATGCTGTATAAATATCTGCCAACACTACAACCCTTGAACGCTCTAATCTCTACTACTTGAGTGAACCAATTGACATCCGATACACTGAACCTGGTGGTTATTCTCTGGCTCCTAGCTCGACCAGCAGCTTTACCACTTCCGCGCGCTCATGCATTCGCGCATACCACAGCGGCGTTCGACCCCCTTCATCTTTCGAGTCCAGTTCAGCACCCCGCTCGATCAGTAGCTTTACTACTGCCTCGCGCCCATAATGTGCAGCCCACGACAGCGGCGTTCGACCCCCTTCATCTTTCGAGTTCAGTTCAGCACCCCGCTCGATCAGCAGCTTTGCTACTGCCTCGTACTTATTTTGTACAGCCCACGACAGCGGCGTTCGACCCCCTTTATCTTTCGAGTCTAGTTCAGCACTCCGCTCGATCAGCAGCTTTACTGCTGACATATACCAATTTTGTGTAGCCCACGACAGCGGCGTTCGACCTCCTTTATCTTTCGAGTTCAGTTCAGCACCCCGCTCGACCAGTAGCTCTACTACTGTATCGTAATTAAAGTTTGCAGCCCACGACAGCGGCGTTCGACCTCCTTTATCTTTCGAGTCCAGTTCAGCACCCCGCTCGACCAGCAGCTTTACTACTCCCTCACCCCACTTATTATGTCCAGCCCACGACAGCGGCGTTCGTCCCCCTTTATCTTTCGAGTCCGGTTCAGCACCCCGTTCGACCAGCAGCTTTACTGCTTCCTCACGCCCATTTTGTGCAGCCCACGACAGCGGCGTTCGACCCCGTTCATCTTTCGAGTCCAGTTCAGCACCCCGCTCGACCAGCAGCTTTACTACTGTCTCACCCCACTCATTATATGCAGCCCACGACAGCGGCGTTCGACCCCCTTTATCTTTCGAGTCTAGTTTAGCACCTCGCTCGATTAGCAGCTTTACTACTGCCTCGTTCCTTTCACGTGCAGCCAACGATAGCGGCGTTCGACCCTCCCTATCTTTCGAGTCCAGTTCAGCACCTCGCTCGACCAGCAGCTTTACTACTGCCTCGCGCCCATAATGTGCAGCCCACGACAGCGGCGTTCGACCCCCTTCATCTTTCGAGTTCAGTTCAGCACCCCGCTCGATCAGCAGCTTTGCTACTGCCTCGTAATTAACTTTTGCAGCCCACGACAGCGGCGTCTGACCTCCTTTATCTTTCGAGTTCAGTTCAGCACCTCGCTCGATCAGCAGCTTTACTACTGCCTCGTTCGTTTCCCATGTAGCCAACGATAGCGGCGTTCGACCCTCTTCATCTTTCGAGTCCAGTTCAGCACCTCGCTCGACCAGTAGCTTTACTATTGCCTCGTTCCCCCGCTCTACGGCATTCGAAAGCGGCGTCTGACCCCATTTATCTTTCGAGTTCAGTTTAACACCTCGCTCGACCAGTAGCTTTACTACTGTGTCGTTCCCCCGCTCTGCGGCATGCGAAAGCGGCGTCTGACCATTCTCATCTTTCGAGTCTAGTTTAGCACCTCGCTCGACCAGTAGCTTTACTACTGCCTCGTGCCCTCGCTCTGCGGCATACGACAGCGGCGTTCGACCCTCCTTATCTTTCGAGTCTAGTTCAGCACCCCGCTCGACTAGTAGCTTCACTACTGCCTCGCGCTCATTACGTACAGCTAACGACAGCGGTGTCTTGCCAGTAGAATTTTTCGAGTCTAATTGAACGTCGTTCCGCTCGACTAGCAGCTTCACTACTGCCTCGTTCCCCCGCTCTGCGGCATGCGACAGCGGCGTCTGACCTCCTTTATCTTTCGAGTTCAGTTTAGCACCTCGCTCGATTAGCAGCTTTACTACTGCCTCGTTCCTTTCACGTGCAGCCAACGATAGCGGCGTTCGACCCTCCCTATCTTTCGAGTCCAGTTTAGCACCTCGCTCGACTAGCAGCTTTACTACTGCCTCGTACCCCAGCTCTGCGACTCTCAAAAGCGGCGTTCGACCCCACGTATCGTTCGGGTCTGGTTCAGCACCTCCCTCGATCAGTAGCTTTACTACTGCTTCGCGCCCATAATGTGCAGCCCACGACAGCGGCGTTCGACCCCCTTCATCTTTCGAGTTCAGTTCAGCACCCCGCTCGACCAGCAGCTTTACTACTGCTTCGTGCCCTCGCTCTGCAGTATGCGATAGCGGCGTTCGACCCTCCTTATCTTTCGAGTCTAGTTCAACGTCGTTTCGCTCGACCAGCAGCTTCACTACTGCCTCGTGCCCCCGCCTTGCGGCATTCGAAAGCGGCGTTCGACCCTTCCTATCTTTCGAGTCTGGCTCAGCACCTCGCTCGATCAGTAGCTTCACTACTGCCTCGCGCCCATTCCCTGCAGCCAACGACAGCGGCGTCTTGCCATCAGAATCTTTAGCGTCAATATTAACGCTAACCTGATCTGCCATATGCAGAATCATCCGTAGTGGTCCCATCAAGTTGTATCGCGATACAATATGTACCATGCTGGTCTCGCCTGGTGGACAACCCTTTGACCATCGGTCGTATGTACGGTAAAGCTGCGTCCATATTTGCATCAGGTCTTCCGAGGGCCATTTGAAATAGCTTAGAAGATCGTCTTGAGAGACATTCCTCGCCTCGCTTTGTTGTGCATGTGGCACCCACGAGATCGTAGCATAGCGCAATAGTGGAAACACAGAGTCCAAGTCAGCACTATACTGGTCAAGCTGTTGCACTGTGCTGAAATGGGGCTTTTCCATTGACCGAGAAGCAATCTCTTCCATTTCCAGGTACCGTATGCAGGTTCTAGACAGCTTATAGTGTGCGCGTCCTACAACTAAGCTGTCCTTGTCAACGAAGAAGTCCCGGACAAATTGGATAATACCTGTCCGTGTCCTGGAGAGCAGGTGGAGTGTACGACCTACAAACCCGGACTCCAAGAGATTGATGTCGGCCACCTCTAAGCTGTTATGCAGAGCCAGGAGGCCTTTCTCGAGGAAAAAGTCCTGGACTGACTGGTGGATGAACTGCACAACTCCGGTGCTGGATGGCGGTACGACCTCGGCAAGACCACAGCTGAGAGCTATGACTCTCTCTTTCATTATCTCGGGGTCGTCTATGTATTCTCCCGCGCTTTGGCAGTCCTGCAATGACCGTTGCTGGCAATCAGGATCTACGAGCATGGCCCATTGCAATTCGTCCAGCGTTAGGGGGCGCAAGGCAAAACAGATCCATCTGATCATTTTCAAGGAAGCTGGTTTGTCTTTTATGCTTTGGATGAGTTCGTCGTAGAGCTTACCTAGCTCTGGAGGGATGCCATGGATTTCCTGTTCCATCACCTTCAACAGTGCCCCTTCGCGGTCAAGAGCGAGGACGCGCTTCACGGCGAGACACGCCCACATGAAAACGCCGTTGGCGCGATTCGTGATCAGAGTTGGAATATTAGATGCTGTCAGCTTACGGGAGTCAGAAAGCTGTTCTCGCACGAAAGTGGAGATATCTTGTTCATTTTCACGTTCCAGCCATACTTCAGTCGCACCATTTGTGTCAAAACCGATGTAATGACGGCAAGTAAAGCAGATGCGGAACTGCAAACTTGTAGGCGGGGGCGTCTGAAGCAGAGCCTTGAACTCCTTAAAAATATGGTGGGCATACTCCTTCCCACATTCGTCTAAGGCGTCGACGAATAACCAGACTGAGCGATTCTCCAGCAACTTCGGAAGCGACGACTTGACGAAGCGCTGCATTTGTGGCAAAACCCATTTATACTCTTCACCTGGTGCTCCAATAGTATCACGCCACTTTTGCCAGGTGGCCACTAGATCTGGCAGGGCGTCGGGGACTTGGCTGAGCATCTGATGAAGGAGTGACCTGAAGAGGCCAAGCGGCGTCTTTTGAAGTTCATTGCCGCGACCGTGGAAGAAGAAGGAGAGAAGTAGGTCCTTGTTCCTGAAGCTAGGTGCATTCTTGACATTGTTGAAAGCGTGTTGTAGCAAAGTCGACTTCCCAGAGCCAGGCTTCCCCTTAATCCAGAACAAGCCTCGATCGGAAGCGGCCCAGCTCTGATATCTCTCATGTTGAAGCAGCCACTCACACGTGCCTTTAGTGGCGGATTCGATCTCATTGAACCGGTGGTTCATCTCCGGGAAGGCAAGTGATCTCAGGCAATCTTGTACATGCGATTGTTGCCGCGGGTCGATGTCTGGCGTGGACAGTTTCATTCCTTGAGATAATGAGCCATGGATTTGAAAGAAGGTGTGATGGGGCTAGTTACTCAGATCAGAAAGTTCAATCTTCTCAGTGGGATTACAGAGAATTGAAACCACCTCCGCAACACTCCTTGCAGTCTTATCTTGTTCCAGGTATCGAACGGTCTGCGTCCTTATATATGCAAGTTCATTTGCTTCCTCGAGCTTGACGTCTTCCAGGCCCTTTTCAACATTGAAGCGAAAGTAATGGCCAGGCTTGTCGCTGAAGTAATGACTCACATCTTTCTCGACGACTTCGCAATCGCCGGCCATCGCTATTAAAACATCAATTAGCGCCTTTGGAATTATCTTCTGGCCGAACGTAGGTTTTTTAAAGTCTGGGGCATCCATTACTCCGGTCCCAATGCTGACGACGCATGCAACACCACGTGGGTTCTCGAAGATTTCATATGCTTCGCGCATCATGAGTTTGGTTGGATTATTGGATCCCAGGCCGCCATCCACGAACTCTTCTTGTGCATTTGATGTTCCAATATTCAGCCTTTTGAAATATGTCGGGGCGGCAGAGGTCGCGCGTGCTGCTTGCCAAATGGTCATGTCGAGGTGCTCGCTCGCCGAGTAGCCACGGTAGGAGCGGAAGAGACGGACCGTATCCATTGCTCGGGCATTTCTACAACAGACGAACCTGGGAGGTTTGTTAAATTGCTGAGGGTCTCAAGCGACGACAACCGACAGGGGAGAACAAATAAAGAGGGCCAAAAAGGGGAGTATTCGTGGACGGCTTACACTTTACACTCCTTCAGGGCCGCTTGTGTTTCCAAGAACTTCATTTCCGGATCCGCCTTGCCATTCTTATCCTTGGGCTGTCCAAACTTTGAAACTGTCTCTTGCATGATCTCTTTAAGATTCGTCGCGGAGAATTTACCTTCTGTCACATGCATCTTCGGTTTCCCAAAGATTTTGTTCGAAACGTTGCAATACACGTCAATCGCTTCTTGCACAGTCATTCGGAGCCTGCCCAGCATCAGCGCAATAATTCCTCCTGTGCTTGTGCCGCAGATAAGGTCGAAGATTTCGCAGGGCCTCGGAGGGGTAGGGAGACTCTTCTTCTGTTGGATTTTGAGCATTAGCTGGTCGAGGATAACGAGTTCGCTGAGGCCTCGCACTCCGCCGCCATCTGGGTTGAACGACCGTCAGTGCTTTCCTGCGTAGTTTTATACGGAGTGAACTTGCATACCAAGCGATAAGAGGCATAATGGTGGTTTGGCCTGGGCCGCAACCGGCGGAGCAGCAGCCGAAGTCATGTCTACTACCAACTCGGTGAGGTCGGTGTGGACCTGTAAGGCTGGGGGGTTTGTCCGAACGAGCTGCCGAAACTCTGAAGTTCAAGGCGGTCACTTGAACGAACCAGGGGGTGTGATTTAATGTGTCCAGTATCTAGTGCCTTGTTGAACCTCGATACCGTTGTCGCGGGGGAAGACAGATCGCGCTCGAACTCGGACAGCTGTCGAATGATAAATCTTCACCCTGTCTGGGAGGTCCTCGACTGCAAGTCGCAGAGCAAGCGTTGAGACTAAGGGATCACATGCAGATAGTTCACGACAGCAGCAAGATGGTAGCAATTACCTTCATGCAATTACTTTGTTGAGTTTGCTGAAGTAGGCTTCCGCGAGGCGGGAAATGGCAGCTGGCCTATCCCGAGGATCACCCCACCTACCTCGCCACCCCGCCTCACTTTGTCTCAGACACGTTTGTTGGCGGGCCAATCAGAAAATTCGTTGATATTTTCTTTAAACGAGTCTGAGAGCTCAATGCACTTTTTGTGTAGTTATGGGGACGTGACGTGTCATTTGAATTAAGCATATAGTAATCGGCTGTTTTCGGGGTGTAAAGTCGTTAAAATTTAAAATTTTGACTAGTCAGTCAATAAAAACTACCACAAAACGCCTTGAAATCTGCACAGAGTGGGCTATCAGAATTGTAGTTCATAACCTCGGTCCCATTAAGCCAGGAGCAAAGGTTTGCTATCACTACTGGACTATCTCGCTTCTCGTGGCGAGCAGGTTACATTTCATCGTCGGCCGCAGACCAGCGTGCCACAGTGCTCAAGAACAATTACCCTGTGACACTCCCTCCAATGAATCATAACATCAAACTGGGTATTTTTACTAAAAGAACGTACGTTCGCATGGCTTCAACATTTGTGGGTGTCGGAGCTTGGTAAATCTATGGGAGAGCCCTGGAGATTACCGTAGCAGCTGTTCGGAGCTGGTTTTGTAATCTGATTTGAACATATCCAGTGACATGACAACGGCTCTTGCCCTTTCACGCCAGGAATCCAGTTGCGCAGAAGTGAGCTTGTTATTGAAACCCCATGGGAAGTTGCAGCATCCATGGATGTGGTACAAAGTTACTTCGTAAATACGGAGTAGTTTCGGTGAGGTGGGCCGCTAACAGTCACACTGCTGCAAGCTTTAATATTATTAGGCCGAGCTCCAGGGGCGCCGCGCCAACTCAAGTCCCTAAATGAGGGCGACGGCTTGGACTTCGGAACGCGGCTTCATCGGGGCCAACTGTGCTGTTCAATCGCTGCAATATGTCAATGTCTTCAATTTTTTCATCACAAGGCAGCTTTCGAGCACTTTGATGATTACAATGGCGACTTGAATGACTGTTACGAGCGGGGTTGGGACGCTGGGGAGAAAAGCACAGTCACTATTGGGACTGTCTACGACAACCAGGTGGTGGGCGCCAGTGCCCCGTCCTTCATGTCAAAACAAATTTACCTAGCGTTCTGCGACTTTTTTCTGCGTTTCGCGCTTACAAACTGTGAGTTTGAATTTGAATCACTGGGCTCTGCTGGTCGTCATCGGTTTTGGGATTGTCATATCTTTTCCCAAGCGGGCGGGCGAGGTGCAACTTCCATTAACCGCTTTGGGTCACTGGAGAGCAAAACGCTTGCACCGCCTTGCCCGATTCGGCCCACCGCAGCTGGGATAGCGACCGTCCACTAATCAATCCAATGCACTTTGCATCATGTCTGAAATGCATTGAGAGCATGAAAGTTGATATTAAATAGGCCTTCGGGATTCAGAAAATATCATAATCTCTAGTTGTGCTCATTATTGCGACATTCGCAACCTATTGTCCCCCCGAGTGTATTATCATCTGTTCAATGCTAGGAGGAT
The DNA here is from genome assembly GCA_017655985.1 of Incumbomyces delicatus. Classification (NCBI taxonomy): domain Eukaryota; kingdom Fungi; phylum Ascomycota; class Eurotiomycetes; order Chaetothyriales; family Trichomeriaceae; genus Incumbomyces; species Incumbomyces delicatus. Next base: position 1,100,774 of record JACJVS010000004.1, read on the forward strand.
CGTCAACGATTACTACCAACAACACAAGCCACACGACTGGCAATTCATCTATCTTGGGCGCTATGTCGTCCCAAAAGGCGTTTCCATGCAATACGTGCAACCTTACTTTCGAAAACTCCCAGGCTCAACGAACGCACATGCGAGAGCCGTGGCAGTAAGAATCAAGCGAGCAATACCCACTGAGAATGAATGGCTCACCAGCTGATAGTGTCTATAACCTAAAACGTCGAATAGCATCTTTGCCGCCAAATTCAGTAGATGCTTATGCCGAGAACGTGGCAACGAGTCTTGTTTCGAGAAACCAAGAATCACCGAACGCTGCGTCTTCCACAGCAGTGGTGAGGCCTGATGGGCCCATGAGGCCTTTTGCTGAGGAGAGATCCCCGGACGAGAGCGACGGCTTTGAAAATGTCGTCGGCGGACAAGTTCCGATCAACCGCTGTCTGTTTTGTACCAAGGATTTAGAAAGCCTGGAATCTAACCTTGAGCACATGTCCTCGGAGCATGGCCTTTACATTCCTGACATCGACCATCTCTCGAGTCTGGAGACAATTGTCGACTATCTTCGCACTGTTATTACCGAGTACAATGAATGCTTATACTGTGGAATGATCAAGCACTCTGCAGAAGGTATCCGGCGGCACATGCTTGATAAGGGTCATTGCATGATCAACTTGGAGCGTGAACCGGAGCTTCTCGAATTCTGGGAACTTTCCGATAGCGAGGGACATGACACTGAGGATGAAGAAGAGGCGTTAAAGCCACGGGCTCAAAAGACTGGTTCGGCGGGACTTAGAGACTTGTCGGAAGGTGAATATACACTTCCTTCCGGGAAAGTTGTCGGATCTAAGAGCAAGGCTCGAGATGCCCGCCTTTTCGCTCGCCGAACTGCCGTGTTAGCGGCCAAAGAGAGTTCCAGCCGAATGGTTATTGAGCATCCAGTCGACAAGAATGGCATGACTTCTCCAGTGGATCCGGCTGAATCACCGATAAGCACGCAGGGAGGAACTCAGGACCGCACAGTCGCCGTACGAGATGCATTGGGCCTGGTTGGCGTCTCTGGGCAGCAAATGCGGAGTCTGGTCACGATTCAGAGAAAGATGCAAAGGCAGGAGGCGATCGTGCGAGCGTCGGCGGCCTGGGCCGGAGAGCTCGGCGGTGCTCATCAAAAGCACTACAAGGTTAAGATGAATTTGCGCGCTGGCTGAACCGTGTATATTTTTACATTTCTGCGTTACGCTCTGCTGAACGTGGAGCAGCATGTGAGAGCTTCAAGGTGGGCAGCGTCGAAAGCTGTCGTGATGCCATATGAAGTGAAGTCAACCAGGTCGTTCACGGCGACGGGTGGCGTTCGCTCGATCCAATGAGAACATTGCCACTCTGCACACTCTTCTGTTCTCGCTGCCTGTCTTTAACTGAAACATAGTGTCAGCCGTTCGTAACCTGGGCGCTTCGGCCAATCTCGGTTTTGCAGGTGCCTGTCAAATTTTTTGGCTCATGCGTAATGCACATTACCTCGGACGTCTATAGGTGCCTTTAGGGCTCGAACTCGAAGGCAGCAATTACAACAGCAATGTCTCCGCTTTGCGGTTATTGATTCAAAAGCGAGATGCAGGAGTATTCCTGTTGGATTTCGATATCCATCCGTGGGTTATGCGGTTGTCTCGGCGAGGGACGGTCCACACACAGTACGGACCTGGACTGCTAGGGGGTTTTGGTTGAGAGGATCAAAGAATCACGCACAGAGTAGTTCAAGCTGTTCATCCACTTTTGTCGTCGGCTTCAAATATTGTGCATTGATGAGAGGATTGCTAAGAGGTCCACGGTTGTTACGACCAGTCTGGCGTTAGGCAGGGCATGCTGCGGACCAACCAAGCCCATTGGCCTCTGGTACTTTAGGCTGATTACGGAGTATTACCAGTAACTGGGAGCGCCGCTAGAGTGGAAAGCCGCACCGTCACGTCATCAGCGTAATAATACGAAGTCATAAGACGAAGCAATTGGTGGGTACCTGGGTGGGTACGTACTGTAAGTGGGCAGGTGGGCTGCACTCTGCACACTGCACTGTACCGGTCCAAGGCTTCGGTCCTTCCTCGACGTTGACTCTGTGTTTCGAGGCCTTGTTGAGAGTCTGTCCTTCAACAACGATGGAAGCGACTTCAGCTCGCATGGCGGTTCGCCATCATTTTGAGGGATTCCCCCCTCCGCGAACCCAGCTGCAGCGCTTTATCTGTAGGTCTCGTCGGTTCCTCTACTCTTTCGTCATGTTGGATTCGTGGATGGATGGACAGATGGACGAATGAATGAAAAATGCTCACTGATCACTCCCAGACAATGCCTGCGACCCCATGTCCAATCTCGAACCCAACCTAGCACTGAATCTGGAGATTGTCGACCTGATCAACCAGCGAAAGGGCAATGCGCCTCGCGAAGCCGCCGTCCAGATCGTGCAGCTGATCAACCACCGCAATCCCAATGTTTCCCTCCTGGCGCTGGGCCTCCTCGACAACTGTGTCAAGAACTGCGGCTATCCCTTCCACCTGCAGATAAGTACCAAGGAGTTCCTCAATGAGCTGGTGCGTCGATTTCCCGAACGCCCTCCGCTCCGTCCCTCCCGAGTGCAGAACAAGATCTTGGAAGCCATCGAAGAATGGAGGGCAACCATCTGCGAGACGTCCCGGTACAAGGAAGACCTGGGCTTCATCAGAGACATGCACCGCCTGCTGCTGTACAAGGGCTATCTCTTCCCCGAGGTCCGTCGCGATGACGCCGCCGTGCTCAACCCCAGCGACAACCTCAAGTCGGCCGACGAAATGGAAGAGGAAGAACGAGCCGCTCAATCGGCCAAACTGCAAGAGCTGATCCGAAGGGGCACACCGCATGATTTACAAGAGGCCAACCGATTGATGAAGGTCATGGCCGGCTACGATACTCGCAACAAGACCGACTACAGAGCCAAAGCCGCCGAGGAGGTATCCAAGGTCCAGCAAAAAGCAAGGATCCTGGAAGAAATGCTGCAAGGCGTTCAAGAAGGGGACAAGGTCGAAGAAGGCGATGTATTCGAGGTCAGTCGCTCCATTCCTACCACCTACTTTCTTCCCTTGCCTACTTCTCTCACCCTCTTTGGCTCTCTACATACTAACACCAAGCAGGAACTTGCCAATGCCTTGCAGAGTGCCCATCCCAAGATTCAGAAGATGTGCGAAGAAGAGTCCGACGATGCCGAAGCCGTGGCAAAGCTCCTCGAGATCAACGACAGCATACACAGAACCGTCGAGCGATACAAGCTGATGAAGGCTGGAAATGTGACTGCGGCCAACAACATCCCCAAGGGGACCCTAGGCACCACTACCGGTGTCGGCAGAAATGCCGCCAACGAGCTCTCCCTGATCGACTTTGATCCGGACCCGGAACCTGCGCCTCGAACAGCGCCTCGACCAGCACCCCCAGCCCAATCGGCCCCGAACGGCTCCTTACTGGAAGATGCAGTGGCCGCCCCGGTCGCCTCGCAAAAGACTACCATTGAAGATGATCTCCTCGGTCTGTCCATGGGAACGGCTCCAACCGGAGGCATCTCCCTTGGCGGCTCGACCTTGTCTGATTTGTTCAATACATCACCCCCAGCAGCTTCTTCACAGCCCTTTCAATCTTCCCAATCGTCAGCTTTCCCCCATCATGCAGCGCCAACACCGGCTTCCGCGACTGCACCGTTTTCGGCTCCCAGTCCGCAGCCGGCACAGGCAGCAAAACCAAATTACGACGCCTTTGCTTCTTTATCCAGCGCTTTGCCACGATCGAAACCGGCTACCCCAACTCCAGGCCAGCAAAGACCGTCGCAGCCTCCTGCCGCAGCTGCCGACCCCTTTGCAGCTCTGGTCTCTTCTGGTTCCAGGCCCTCCACACCTTCGCTGCAGCAGAAGGCAGCGAGGCCTGCCTCGGCCTCCTTTCCACCTTCGGGGCCCTCCCATACCCCCGCATCAGCTCCATCGGGAGACGATGATTGGGACTTTGTCTCGTCGCCTCCGGCTCAAGAACCAGCATTGCCGCAGAAGAGCACAGTGACCGCACTGGACCACGGGAAGCTCAAAATCACGTTTGAATCCATGCGACAGGCTCATCAAGGCTCGTTGGCTGCATCTCCCATCTTCGTCAAAACTTCCTTTACCAATCAAACTAGCACTCCAATGAGTGGACTGCACTTTCAAGTTGCAGTAGAGAAGGCTTATTCGCTGCAGCTGCAGCCACAATCGGGGAAGGCTCTGGCCCCGTATCAGCAGAACGCAGTGACTCAGAACATGCTGGTGAGTAATGTACCACCAGGAAAAGGATCCGCGGTCAAGATCCGTTTCAAAGCGTCTTACACTGTGGATGGTGCTTCGCACGAAGAACAAGGCATGGTAACGAGCTTAGGTCTTGCTTAATCGTGCCTTGCTTGCTCACGTTCAGTCTCCTCTGGCCTGCGAAACCTATTTTGGCCGTTCGGAACTATGTCCCTCGGTCAAGGTAGGAAATTGCCACTAACCAGTTCATGAGATTTTGCTTGCGAGCTCAATCAAGCGACTGTCAAACCAGACACATTGCTGCTCGCTCTCTTCTCTCAGAGCTGGACTCACTGCACGCCAAGACGAATGAATGGCACTAGATGGACTACGGCCCGACCCTCCAACCAAGCCTGCAGGGCTCAAAGGTCGACCAAATTGGAGAAGCAGCCACCCGAGTAACAGCCCAAGACTTGTCTGTCAGGCCATTGGCTGCAACTCCACTTTAATCATACTCTATCAGAGCAGGTCGGTAGGCTTGTTGACAAATGATGATTGTTGGATGAACGCAGTCTGCCACATCCCACTTCCAGAGCCTCGGCATTCGGTCCAAGGGTGTAAGTACCGAGGATGGTAGTTGTCCGGGTCGAACGTCCTTGGTTCTGCAACTGCGGCACTTCGGAAACGCGGAAAAACGAAAGCTTGACCTGAGGATAGTCATAATTAACACACAGAGGCGATGGACAAGAGACATCTGAAGGAATCTTGCTTGTGATTGGCTATTGCACATGACCGATCAAGACAACGCGCGGTTGACTCTAGTTACAAGCATCTCTAGGTGTTAGCAGGGTCGTTGCTTATCGATGCAAGTACCGAACTTCTGGCGACGCCACCGGAGGAAGATTGACGTGCCCTGAGCTCAACTTGGATGTCCCCTCAGTCTGCAAAATGCAATGTAGACTACCATATTCCAAAGAACCAAAGGTCAGTTACTAAGTCTGCCTCCAAGCGGCGTGTCAGTGCAAGCGTAGGTGGTATTTTTATTTATCTGGGCTTTCAAGCACCGTTGCCATGGCAGACGATCGTACACTGTAAGCAATCCCATATGATGAGCACTTGGACAGGATTATGAGGATACCAATGTCCACTTGGTGAATATATCCATCCTCATAAACGAGACATTCGCTCCGCATGAGCGAGGTTGTCCAAGCAACTTCTAAGCTGAGCTCCAAGCTGACGTACCTGATCTGGAGTGACCGTCAACGCTGTGAAGATTGAGCGGACCAAAAAGCAATTTGGTCGTCGGCAGGAGTTAAGGTTTAGTTGCAGATTGGCGAGAACGGCCCGATCGGCAAACCTTCTTGACCATGTCAAATCTCGGAGGTTATTTCGTGCCTCATCCAACTCACTTTCGTCGCGGATAACGTTTATTTGGGGGTAAATGGGTCAGTAACCTAAAAATCACATCAATCGGATTTTTTTGGATTTTCTCCCGGGTGACCCATTTACCCCTACTGACCCATTAAGCCCAAGTCGACGTTAGCATCATGCCATCCAACACCCCTCACTGACCCAAACCTCCTCTGTTGCGTGGTTTTTGCCGAGCAACAAAGCATCCCAAATTGTTCCAGTGCAGCACTGGCAATTGGACCATGCATATTCGGCACGATGGACGATCACAAAGGTAGGATCTACATTTGGGTGCGCCTGTACGGTCTCCCTGGGCAAAGCGCAAGCACCGCCTCGACTGACGTAAAGTTGACCTTCTTCTATGCTTCCAACATTGACCTCCCGTGGGTAGAGCCGTACGGATTCCCTGGGCAATCAGTACAAGGTCGAGGTACAGTACGTGATCGAGGTACACAATACAAGGTCGAGGCGAATTGACCTATTTCCATGCCTACCATATGGTTTTACCACGGGCAGAGGTGCTGCTGCAATATTGTGGCCGTGATTGCCAAACATGCACATGCGCGGCTCGATCGCGATCGTACCGCTTTACTCGCCACATTCTGCGTCAGTCAATTCACAATAACAACCCTCACTGACGCCTGACAAGGCTTGCGTTGCCCTTGTCTCTGCCTCCTCCATTGTACACGCGGCGTGAAGTTAACTTTGCAATGGCGCTTCCGACCTCACGACGAAAGGTTCGTCAAAGATTTTGTCCACGACCCAGATGTGGGATTCCGGGATTTTGCTCGACAAGTGTGTCATAGACCACTGGGCCAGGTGCGATGAAGCTTTATGTTTCCCTCGACATCGAAAGTGCACTCATATTAATATCTGCTATCGTCCACGTGAATGAATCGCTACATTCACCCGTCCTCTACATCCTGGACATTGAAACTCTTGATTGCCTCACAGCACTCACTCTTCTCACTCTCTCAAGTCCCTTGAACCTAATTCTTCTCTTTGCCCTTCCCATCTGACCTCTTCTACAGCCGTGACTTGCGCACAGTGATTCATAATCCACAATCTCAAATATTCGGGAGTTCTCCTACTGATAAGTATAAGTGATTGAAACTTGGCACTCGCTCATTCGCCTGCTGGCGTTGGGACTCCTAACCTCACAGGTAGCGGCACATGGATACGTCCAGGGTATTGTCGCAGATGGTATGTTCTACCAAGTTTCCAGTGAGCTAGCTCGCCACCAATGGTCGCAGGATGGTACGATGAGAACGACTCTAACAGGCCCGTCACCGACTACACGTCCCCGGATATTATCTACCACATCAATGCACGTCCAGGGCAGACCCCCGTCACAGTCGCAGCAGGCGGCTCAGTTGAATTGCAATGGACCACTTGGCCCACGGCTCATCCAGGCCCCGTACTTCATACCTGGCAAACTGCAACGGAGAGTGCGAGAATGTGGACAAAACCAACCTGTTGTTCAACAAGATCGATGAGACGGGTCTGGTGCAGGACACTTCCGTCCCTGGTACCTGGGCTGTCAGTGAACTGATCGCGAAGAACAACAGCTGGACTTTGACCATTCCCTCCTTTGTTGCGCCAGGAAATTATGTCTTGCGGCACGAGATCATCGCTCTTCAAGACGCGGTCAACGGGGGTGGTGCTCAGAATTATCCGCAGTGTGTCAACCTCAAGGTAACTGGATCGGGCACGGACAGTCTGCAGACGGGCATGAAGGCGACAGAGATGTATACGAGTCAGGATCCGGGTATCTTCATTAATATCTATCAGCCTTTGAGCAGCTACACCATCCCAGGACCGCCGCTGTATAGCAGTGCGTCTGTGGGTGGTGCACCTGCTCTAGGGCCATCCAACACGACTCCTGAAGATACATCTTTGCCCCTTGCCAATGCCACGACCGCAGATCCCTTGGTGGCCGGTACCAATGCTACCTGCTGATACTTCGGTACCATACGCCAATGCCACGACCGTAGATACGGTGCTGCCCGGTGCAAGTACCCCGACGGTAGATAAAACCATGCCGAACGCGAATGCCTCGCCTGCAGATACTCCAGTCCCTTATGCCAACGCTACGACTGTGGATGCAGTTCTCCCGTCCGCAGATTCCTCCACTGTAGATCCAACTATTCTGAACGGAAATGCTTCGTCAGCGGATCCAGCTATGCCCTACGCAAATTAGACCACGGTGCTCGGCTTCTCTTTCCAAAATAGCACCATTGAGTCTGCCCTCGACACGACTGCCACCGGTGGCTCCACTCTCGCAATGACGAACGACGACACGCTCCAAGTTGCCAGTTTCCTCCCCCTAGCTCCAACCACCTTCGTGACCCGCACTTCCTCTTAAAGTACCACCTGGGCGATCCTTGGACCAACAATTGGACTGATACCTGGACTAGCAGCTGGACAGACACCTGGACCAGACGCTTTGCAGCTGCAGCAGCAACACCGACTACGACCTCAGCCTGGACATGGACCACCACATCCTCGACAACCACACCTCTAGCCTTTGCCCGCTCCCTCACCACCACCACATCTCCTAGCAGCAGCTTTGCAGCAGCCGAATCCACCGCTGCAGCTACAGTCGAAGCTTCCTACATCGGCCCTGACTCCATCTCCACACAGCCAACCGGCCGGGAGTATATCCGAGCCTCAGCCTAGACCGTGACCACAACGTCGACAGCAACGTCGGCTAAACACCAACGGCGGAACCATTACCGTCAACGTGGAGACCTCGGTCGAGATCACCGCATTGAACGCTAGGAACCGCCGGCGGATGTTTAATCGCGAGAGGAGAGAGCGCAACACAAACACGAGAGCGACGGGAGCGGCGAGAGCGAGCATGGGACGGTCAGTCCTGGAGGGAATGGAATGCTGAAACTGCCAAAGTTGGCGTGCATGGACTTTTGCCGCAACGAGCCGCATCGAGCCGAACTGAACTGAGCCGAGCCGAACTGCGCTGCGCTGCGCTGAAACCCCATCTCCGTTCTATGGCACCCCGTCTTATCTCAATCAGGGCAACTGTCTGGTCTTCAGGTATTTGATCCTGAATCGACTTGAATTGCCTTGACTTGATATGATTTGCTTCGGTGACGGTCGAGTGCGTGAGTGAGTGAAAGAGCAAAGAAGTATAGCTACGCCCAGCGAAGGTTAGTGAAGTGAAGTGGGGTGCGATGATGCAAGGTCTGGCAAAGCAGCCAGCCAGCTTTTTTGTTTGCTTGCTTGCTTGTTGACTTGCTTTAAGCAAGGCAGTTTTGAACATTCCGACATTCCCCACTGGCTCAGATCATCTGAAAACCGACTCACTGCATCTCTTTTCTCCCTTTTCCTCGTGTTTACTGTTATATGGCGAATGGATCTTCGATACCCCCCTCTCTGTGTCTTTTGGCGTTTTTTCCTGGACCGGTAGGCGTTGTGGTTGCGGACTATGTATGGGGCTCACGGGTTACGCTTTTACGGGTTACGGTCACGGGTTCGAGTTTTTGAGCTATAGATGTGGCTCGCTCTGTCTAGACTCTGGAGACGAAAGGGACGAACGACGACGACGATACTGATAATAACAACGACGGTGGTGGTGGTGGTTCAACGACAATATGGTGTAAGAGGGGAAGAGAAAAAAGAAAGAGAAAGAGGCCTGGATCGGGGCCCTGTTTATCCTCTAAGCCCATCCATCGTTCATCGTTCATTGTCCCATCACCCCATCGTCCCACCGGCCGGTCGACCGTCTTGCGCGTTTCTCAAATAGTGAGTAGCGTGTACACGATAATCTTGAATTCTCCTTCGATTGCTTTTCTTTGGCCCGGCCCCTGGACTCGCATTTCGTCTCATTCATTCATACATACTTTACATACTTTACGTACGTACGTACGTACATACGTACAAGCTTTCTATGTCTTACATGCCTTCGCCTGATGGGCTTTTATCTTCGTGCTTCTGGTTCACTCAACATTGGGGGCCGCAGCTAAACAGAGGTGGAACCACAGAAAAAGGAAGGAAATATAGCGGCATTATTTCGCTCCCGCTCCCCACTCCCGCTCGCGTCATCGTCTAGGACCCGGGTGCTCGCTCGCTAGATTGTAGCCAGGATCTTAATTTGCTTTAGGTTGTGAAGACTCTCAAGAGAGGGGATGGAGAGATGTTGCGTTGCCCTTTTTGCCCTTTTTGCCCTTTTTGCCCTTTTTGCCCTTCCCCTGAGAGACAGTGACAGTGACGTTGGTCATATTCGACAGCAAGTCAGTACTGTAATGGAGTGAAGCTGAGCCTTCAAATCTTTTAGTAGAAAACAGGACATTTAGAAAACCCAGGAGCTCCGGTTAGACTGATGCAGTCGCGCCTCTAAATAAACTCGATGATTGTTCAGTGGAGAAGAACAGGAGGTTGAGCAATACATTGCCATGAAGGTTGGACAGTAGTGGAAGAAGACTCGGCAATGTCACGTACGATATTCTTATATTCTTCTAGTCCTGCCTACTGATAGCCTCCTCCTTGGCATGCGACTATCTCCCCTTGCGTCACTGGTATGTATACCCCTCCATTTGTTCATCTGTGCTAGTACCCAACCGCGCAATCCAAAGTTGGCAAAATACCACGTAAGAGCACCTCTGTTAAAGAGATGCAACAAAAATTTGTACTCCATGGCTATGAAATGGCTTGCAGGATCATTCTTGAGGCCAAAGTGAAGCGTTTCCAATTCCGGTTCAAAAGGGGGAGCCATCCATGATGGAAGTATACTTCAAATGAGAAAGCCTGCTTGATGACTGTCGGTACTCCTTCTCGCGATCGATTGTTCAACTAGCTATGTGTGACAAAATTCATCAGTGCATCTGATTTTCCCGACCCAGCTCATGCCATAATAACGGGGATCGTGCAAGTCGTGGAAAAGGATGGCCGGAATGGCGCAGGCCAGTTTGAGAGGAGGGGCACATAGCGACTCAGGAAGATGCTATTGGAGAGGACTAGTAACCGAATATCGTCCTATTAAAAGCTTGGTGTAATTCTGTCTTGATAATTATTCACGCTTCACCTTTTTCAATATCGAAAAGTTCAGACCTCATCAATCGAAGCCTAGCCTAGCTCTGACATTGTATTGGTGTTGGTGTTGGTATTGGTATTTGTGTTGGTGAAATTATTCGTCTTTGTATTCGAGCTCCTTGTTTCGTAGCCAGTCCTCGACGGACTCGAGCTGTCCATCTCTGCGGGGTGAAATGGTCCGTGATAGTCTTTTCCTGTGCCCACCATCGGTAGTTCGGAACCATGAGGGTATTGCGATATCTCACTGACAGGCGGCTGCGAGGTCTGAGCTTGTTGTCGCTTCTTTCTTCTCCTTCGAATCAGAAAAAACGCACCTATTATGAGAGCGATCGCGGCTGCACTACCTACACCTCCTCCTATGCCGGCCTTCGCGCCACTGGATAGACTTCCTGAGCTTGAGGCTGCGGCCGAGGCCGTGGTAGAGGATGCCGCAGATGTAGAAGCCGATGAGGATGTAGACGACGTCGAAGATGTGCTTGCAGAAGTGTCCGAAGATGATGTCGTCGTCGTCGAAGTACTAGAGGAGCTCGTAGAAGCGTTTGGATTCGTTGTTACCTGCTCGCCGTCTGCGTTGAGAAAGACGCCTTCCTGTTGTGCACAACATTCGCGGTTGTTGTTCCCGTAGCAGAAGCTGACGTTGTCATCGCAGGGTGTGATGTTGACGTCGGTAACCGGTTCATTATCATCGTTCACTGCGTTGTGAAGTCTGTCAGCACAACCACGAATCCAACAAGCTTATCATAGACCGATAGAGCAGAGGCACATTTGCTTACTAACGGAAGACAAGTTGACTTACCGTAGATAACGGGAGCATCTCCATAGCCTGTACCATTGACAAATAACTTTTTGCAGGCAGGATCTTGCCAGGTTTTGTCTGTACAACTTTCTCTCCAATACACATCACCATTTCGGCAGAAGCCGTCGCCTTCACAAGTGTCTGCGTTGCCACCATTCTGCCTCACTGAACCCCAGGCACAGCACATTGAATGGCCTCCTGGGGTTGAACGTTAGCAGGTTGCCCGGATTGCAGACGGACGCGGCCAAAACCCCACCAGTGTTATTGCAAGGGGCGTACAACTCCATGTCATTATAGCCAAACATCTGATTCCTGTTTAGGCCACTCGGAGTGTAACAAGCCACACCCTGAGCCTGCACAACAGAGATCCATGAAGCTGCTGCTGCTGCCAAAATGGCAGTCACATGCATCTTCTATTCGAGAATTGTTCGTGGCTTCGTATGCGCAAACGAGAGCTGGTGCGAAGTAGATCCTAAATTTTCAAAGCTGAATAGGTTGGATGGAGCCGAGTTTTGTTGTCTGTCGTACAAGGCAGGGCAGACCTTGCACGTTCCGGCCGTAAACAGGAACAATGTGAAGACCGCAGGAAACGGCCCAAAAATCCTCAAGGCTAACAGTTATAGCTTTGCTATGATAAAATAGAATTTGCCATGATTCCATCCAGGCTTTGAATTTGAGAAAGCAATGATTGGAGATGGGAAACACAAGCTCCGTTCGGCAGCGTTGGTGAGTAGTCCAGCTTTGTGGCTATTAACATTGCCAAAGTGACCAGGGGTCGTCAAGGTTTGGCGCGCTTCCTAGTCTCAGTAGTCGCGGGCACGGTCTTGGTGGGGGCGATAATGCACGAGTGAGAACTTGAGCGACGACAACTTTTTGTTGCCTGGATGCCAGAAAGACCTACTTTATTGGGCGGGCAGTTTCCTGGTCCGATTGCTCGGTGTTTCGTGTTCCGCAGCATGCTGGTAGACATTTCGCCCAGATCGAACCTTGAGGTTGCGGGGCGGAATTGAGTAAAGACCGAAACACCAGAGCACAGCGATTTGGTTGGCCGATCCCAGTTGGGCAAGCGATCAATCTTGAGATTATTCCCAAGCTCGACCACAGGACGTGTACGGCCCTTCTATTTCAGTCAAGTATCCATGAGTATGCTGCCTATGAATTGTCCATGATGCGAAGTGCTGTATATTCCCCACGGGTTAGATGTGAAATGTGTGCGTTCCACTAGCGGTAACTCAGGAAGGCAGACCAAGTGGAGAGCTAGACGTAAGGCGGCCAGTAAGGCGGGATGGAGAAAATACATGGCAAAGTCTATCCCTCTCTGCCAAGATGGTCCAGCTCTCGAGGCTCTATACCAAACTCTAAGCTTTTGATCTACCAACACTGACCGAACTGGCGGTCTTTCTATGCTTTGTTGGCTCACCGCCGCTGATGGCAGCATCCACTGGTGGTTTCTGCGCTGTCTGAGAGACCTCGGCAGGTTTGGCCGCGGCAGCGCTAGCCTTTTCAGCATCAGCTTTGGCCTTTTTCTCAGCCTTTGCCCGTTTTTTCTTTTCTTCTAACGCGTTCATCATCTCTTCCGCTGTCTTGCCGTGAAACAAAAGCGGTTTCCTGGCTAAGAAATCAGCTCGCACCTCATCTGTGACTTTTTGTCTTCGTGCTTGGAATTGCGACACGAATTCTTGAACGTGTTTGATGCATATCGCCTTGATCTCGCCGGTCATCATCTTTCCGGATTCGTAGTCTTGTTTTATCCGTTCAAGCTCTTCATCATCCTCGAGGAAGAAGGTTAGATATTGGTAGGGAACATCGACGGCCGTGCGACCACCGAGCTCTCGCTGTTTCTCTGCCGTATCCTGGCCACCAGAGAAGGCATATTTATTGATCTTGTTTTTGATCTCGTTCGGCTTGTCAGACAAGAAAATAGCCGAGGTATTTACCGAAGCCGACATCTTCGAACCGGGGCCTTGCAAGGCGGGGAGGAAGATCATGTGCAAAAGGGCCGGCTTCTTGTGCTTCATCTTCTCGGCTCGATCTCTGCACTGGCGGAAATAAGGGTCTTGATCAATAGCACAAGGGATGAGGCAAGGGATAGTGCGTGTTTTCAGCTTATCAGGACCGAAGATGTGCGGGAAGGAAGTGGCATATGCCGTGGCAGACTGCGTGGCAGGGAAGTGGAACTTTCCGATATTCGTGGAATCATCGAAACCAAAAGTCCCCTTTATCTGGTTGATGGTAATATGTTTGGCTATCATGCAAATGTTTTCATAGAACGCCCCTGAGACAAATTCAAAGTCGCTGAAGATGAAGGTCTTTGTGGGGTCGAATCCCAGGGCGATGATGTCTTTTGAATTCTCCAGGGCGTAACGTTTCGCATCCTCGATGGTGATCTTGTCACTGTGCATGAATTTCTCGTCGTCGGTCAGCATGATTACGAGGGGGCAGTCGAAGGCCTCCTGCAAGAAACGAGTGAGCTCGAAAGGCATGGCATGGCCAACGTGCATCGAGTCGGACGATGGGCCCCTGCCGGTGTACAGGTAGAAGGGCTCTCCTCGCTCGTACCTGTCCAGCATCTTGTCGAGGTCTCGATGAGAAGAGACCATGCCTCTACGCATGAGTCTGTGCGGTCGCTTTCCCGTAACTCTTTCGAACCTCTCCAGTAATGCAGGAGTCATGGGAGTAGCACCAAAGTCTCGGACGATCTTGTCAAAGTCGATGGCCAAGGCTTTGCCAGCCTGGTCAACGCCTCCCGAGACTTCGAAGGGATTGACTACCTGCTCTGCCGCGAGAGACTTGGGTGCACCATTCGCCAGGGCATCTTGGGACAACTTTGGAGGCTGCCCTGGCTCGTCAGGTACTTGTGCAGCGGCCATCTTAACTCTACTTTTGACAAGTGCCCTGCAGAGGATGCGGTCTGTGGGGCAAGCACCCGGGGAAGCGCTCCTTGTCCCCTTGGCTCCGAAATTCAGCGATCACTCTCAGTCAATGCTGTAGGTTCAGGTGGCTTTCGGTAGTGGTCGTGCGGTCCCAATATACAATTCGCAGGTGGGTGCGGTGAGTCAGTGCTCACAAGAAGGTTGCCCGGTCGTGGGAGGGTCAGAGGAGAGGAGAGATGTTTGATGTGTGTAGCGCGATCTCAAGGGAGCCGGGAAAGAGTCATTATTCTTCAGGCAACACGAGCAGCAGCTGCATCAGCCTACCACATAATACAAGGGTGTGAAGGGTACACATAATTTGGCCCAACGATAGAGGGGAGTCCGCATGTTTGCCTTATTTGCATTGTTTGCGCTGTTTGCACACGGGACGCAGATCCGCGTGGAACAACACGCCCCAGGACGTCAGGGCAGCCGTTCCTGCCACTAAGCCGGATTGAGAGAAAATGTGGAGGCTAGTGACGGAGATGTAGCTCAACTCCTCAAACCACATAATTGGTAATTATTTCGCATGTGCTGTCAGCACTCAGCCTCCCTCTCCCTCTCCCTCTCCCTCCATCGCTCATCATCAGCTCATCTACAAAGCTGGCTGTACAATCATCGCATGGTCTAGGCTACTCCTGTCGCATGTTGCAAAGTCTGAAGGATTGACGAGCTCATCGAATCGAGCGTCGAGCTGCAGCATCTTGCCACCTGAGCTTTCCTCCCTCTCGTCTGCCACACCACCCTGATATCCGTCCAGCAGGACGAGCACCGCTTTGTGGATGATTTAGCTTCACCAACATTGCCGCCATGAAGATCTACCAGTCTTCGACGGACTACGCAGGCTACTCCTTTCCAACCGTGTCGCTCGCGTACTTCCTCCGCTACCCCAACCCCTACTCGAAGCATGTCCTGTCAACGGACACCATCTCTCAGCACATCGATCCCGTCACGAAGCGACTACATACGCTGCGCTTACATTTAAAGAAGAGCAAGGTTCCTGCAGGTATTCTCAAACTCCTGCCCAACTCGTTGAGCGGGCCGGATGGCTCCTCGCAGACATATATTTTGGAAACGAGCGTGGTGGACGTGCAAGAAGGATGGATGGAAACAGAGTCGCGAAACATGGAATGGACCGGCATTCTCTCTGTCATCGAGAAACAGACATATCGAGATAAATCCAAGCTCGACCTGGATGCCTTGCCCGGGACGAGTTGCAAGACCACTGTGACTTTTGTGTCCAAACTAGGCCACAATATCATGAAGCGCCGCAAACAGTCTCAGTCGCCATCCGATGCAACTGCTCAGGAGATGGATGACGAACAGCCTAGACAAGGCTGGTTCGCTTCCTGGTCCACCGCCGGCATTCAGAGGACGATCGAGCTGATCGGGGTGAAACGGACGAAAACGGCGCTCATCAACAGCTCCGAAGGCATGAAACTCGTGCTCGAGCGTTTGCGGAGCGGAGGCATCAAGGGCGTATTGGAGGGCATGCGCCACGACAGAATGGAGATGATGGCAGGCATGGCTGCTGTCACCGAGCACGAGCCCAATCGCAACCGGTGGAAGCAGATCTGGCAGAGCGGCATTGACCGTGACCGTGACCGCGATGACCACGACCACGACGACGAGCACGACTGATTGGAAGCATATCATGCCATCTCACGCAGCTGTCTCGACAAGGTCCCAGAATGGGTATGTATCTCTACTCGTTAGCGTTGGAGTTGGGTTAGGTTGTCCCCAAAAATCAGGTATGCATTGCAAGGCCCATCATCATCATCATCAGCAGCAGCAGCAGCAGCAGCATCATCATCATCATCATAATCATCATCATAGCCATAGTAAAGTGAATCTTTGTACTAGGATACTGTTAGTAACACGGCAGCAGCCTGCCCCAAGAATGAAATATTCATCCACTCTTCATAGTTTGTGATTCTGGTTCATGGTCGGACGACGACCAAACGGCCAAGCCAATACAATGCCGCTCTCCCCCGGGGTTCGTTCCCCTGCAGTTGTAGCAGCATCAACTCGCAAACTCGCTTGGTAGGGAGGGTCCCCAACGCACAAGCGCGCGTTGTAAAGAGTGAGTGACCTTGCTTGGCCAACCGATCAAGCTATCCAGTGATCCCACAAACATCTAGCATCTAGCATCTAGCAGCTGACAGCTCGCAGCTCGCAGCTAGCATCTTGGAGCCCTGCTGGGACCCCGGACACCAAGCTCCTCACTCGCCCTCACCTGTATCCATCCACCCATCAATCCATCAACCCACAAGCCCATCCATCCCACTACTGATCGGTCACGGTCCACAAAACCTTTTGCTTGCTTACCGCACGTCTTTCAATGCAGGCTTTTTTCCCCAAAGTCTTTTTGCCTTTTTTCCTCCCATCAGTCTCAGTCTCAGTCTTAGTCTCAGGGCCATGACTTTCACTCAGCTAGCTAGCCTGCCCCAATCGTATATATAATCCACTCTTTCTCCGTCTTGATCGTCTTCGTCTTCGTCCGGTTGGGTTGGCCCCCTCGTCAACCGTTCAAAGTTCAACGTAAACCAACCCAAAGACGGATCAATATATGGCATCATTGACGTCAAAAAAAACGATACGGAAAACTTTGGAGAGTGAACCCTGCATCTGCTTCTGCTTCTGTATCCACACTTCTTTGTTTCTTCTCAGCGGAAGAGATAGCGGGGTATATAGTGGTGGTGGTGGTGGTGGTTCGTGTCACGATGTGGTTTCTCTCGTGAGAGATGGCAAAAACAAAGATGTATCTCTCTCTCTCTCTCTCTCTCTCTCTCTCTCTCTCTCTCTGTGTGTGTGTGTGTGTGTGTGTGTGTGGTTGGGGCCATGTATGTCTTTCCTTGGGTTGGATCTCCTCCGCCTGCCCACTCACCCACTCATTTCTAGTTCATTTGTGCTTGTGTTTGAATTCGTCCTCGTGGCGATTCTCCCCAGCTCGCCCAGTCGTCCCTTGAGTCCCCTCACCTCCCTGCGCAATTGCTCAATCTCATCGTCCTGCTCTTCCACACTCCGCTCCACGTCGGGCAGGCCTCTGACCACCACCCGCGCGGCTGCAATGCCTTTCTTGATCCCGTAGACGTGCGCAGGCAATTCGCGCGTCTCGATCGGAGCTGCTGCTGCGCTCTCCAGCGTCGTCGTGTTGGACAGGTGGCGCAGCGAAGCCGAGACAGCACTGTGTTGTGAGTCGCTGGAGATGGTCTGGGTGAGGGGGTTGTGCGCTGTGCTTGTGCCTGTGCTGTCTGCTTGGACTGTTGTTGATTGTGTCAGTGACGGAGTCTGTGTCTGCGTCTGTGTCTGTGCCGCAGAGATAGTAGGGCCGTAGTCATGGTCGTGATTGTTGGTTGTGGACGATGGATCTACAGCCAACGCGGGCGGATTCCTCAGTTCACTCAGTCGAGAGATGATGAGGCATAGTTCGGGGAGGAAGGTGAAGAGGGCAGGATCGGGATATGTAGAAGCTTTGGTTGCGCCGTCGCCGTTTGCGCTTTCAGTAGACGGGAGGGCTGAGCCCGGCTCGGACGATGCAGCCGTCGTCACGATATTGATATTGGGTGTCGATGTCTGAGTCTTGACATTGGCTGGTGGAGAAAGGGCGGACATTGCGCCTTGCAGGTAGGGTAGAAAGACTGGTAGAAAGATACCAGGTCTCCTGCCAGAGAGAAATGATTTACGGAGGAGAAATACAAGGGGTCAAGACTTCGCCGTGAAATCTCCCCGCACTACAATAAACTTGAACCCTCGAGGACTCCACGTGCTCATGTACCGGGGCACAACGCGTCGGGCTGCACGAGATCACGTGACGTTCTTCACTTGCTAGCACGCGTAACGTATGCCCCATGGGTTAAAATGACTCCTTCGTACCTTGACATCTTTGACAGACACGGCTTCGGTGCAGATGAGAAAGATACTGCATTCGAGAAATATTGAGAATAGCCGGCGATGGCCAGCTGGCTCCGCACAACTAAAGATAGCCAGCAGATAGCCAGTGTTTGCCCTTAAGCTTTTTGCATCTGCATCTGCTCTGCAATAATCACACCGCCACGCACAGGTTTTGACGTCCACCGACCTTTCGGACACCACGCTTGTCGGCTCCATCCACATGCGCAGGGAATACGGCCTATCTCCTTGCGCCCATCATAGCTGCATTTTGCATGTTGCCAAACATCAACTTGAACCCATTGCACAAGTTCCGCATGTCAGGGTACGGCTGGTTCATCATCTGGAAACCTTGCGGAATCACCTTGACCTGCCAATCACCAAGCTTAGCTTTCTGCCCAGCTTTGAAGCACAAGTGGAAACTGCCGGGTCGTTCTCGGTTGATACAAAACTGATACATCGACCGTTTCGGGTTGGCGTTAGTGTAGGTCGTTAGCCACTCATCTGCCATCTCATCAGCGGAGCCTCAAGCATGGTAGAGGTTCATCACTTACCTAAAGCAGCCTTGCTTTTGTCCTGAAATTTTTCATTGTTCATCATCTCGTCAACTTTCTTGGCCATCGCTTTGACATGCAGCACGATCAGCTCATCCAGATCCGAATAGTTGTATTTCCCGCCAACCCGAAGAGTTTTACCCAGAGTGAATTCATTTTCCTTATCCAGTTCGAGCACGTCAATATGCTGGAACACGCCATCAGCAACCTTCCAAGTGACGGCAAGGTGGTCGTGCCCCTTGGACGATGGCCTGATCACCAGATCGCCTCGGTTCATGCTGCCGAGATATTCTTCTGCCGCTCGAGCTCCCATTTGTTTGAAGAGCGGGTGCTTCACCACGCGCACGGCGCGCCCTTGAGCGTCAGTCTTCTGGTCCAGAAGCTTCCTGTCCGTGGCTTCCTCCCGGTCGTCCCACTGATCGTGGCTGTAATCATGCGTGTCTATCCGTCGGAATGGCTTCTTGGTCTTCTCTTCTCGGAGACTGACCATGGCCATGAATCCTTTGCGGTCGATGGAAATAATATGCACCTGCACGGTTTGGTGAGGTGCATACACCGATTTGGGGTTGACGCCAGACTCGGTCGCCTCGCCCTCCATGGCGAAAGCGTCAATGCCACAATCCAGTTTTCCTTCGACCGAAGCCTCCGTCACTCGCTTAATCTGCATCGGCACATTCATGCCCTTCTGGAGCGAGTCCCGCGTTTCGTGCGTGAACATGGTGAACACCTCGCCCTCGCTCAGCTTGATGAGGAAGGGGCTTCGAATCTCCTCGTACGGGTCATTCAGTTCTGCTCGAATGTTCTCCAAAGTAGACCTCTTCTTGGCGTTGTAATCCTTCTCCAGTTGGTCAGCGTATTCGTCGAGCACCAAATCATTCACACGATCCGCAGCGTCCTCTTTGATTAGTTTCTTGACAATGGCGCCAGGCCCGTTGTCTCTGGTCTCGGCTTCGATGTCTTCTTCGTCCAGCTCCAAGGCATCTGCGGCCATTTTGCGCGCGATGTCGTAGTCTTCGGGGTGTATGCGAGTGCTGTCCAAGAACTCGGCACTGTCGTCGGTCGAATCAAACCGAATGAAGAGCGTGCTTGCGGCATTTGCCCACACTCTGGGGGTGAGGGGCGCGTGATCACCGATCAACAATGCCTCTCTGGTGCTGAACTCGCTGCTGTTCATGTTGTATGCTTTGAGCAGGTGGCCAGCTTTTCGTGGTCCGAGCCCAGCAACATAGACCAACAAATTGGCCGTGGCCGTATCTGCCGCAGCCTCATCAATATCAACTCCGACCATGTTCACGTAGTCCACCAGAGAAGTTTCAAAGGCTTTGGTCAGCTTCTCGGGTGGTAGAAGCGACTGGGATGGGACAAACGTGATCGACACAAGATCCTTTCCAAGCGCGGCATACTCTTTGAGAGGGTCTTGCAAATATTTGGCGAGCGCAACGCAATACAGCGTGAGCTCGGGTAACCCAGGATGCTGTTCACGCGCTTTGCGGCTTGACTTGTACAGCCTCGCCACTTCGTCGTTGACAGTAACGACCTCGAGCGGATCGGCCCTATCACGATCGTCTTCATCAGGATCTGGTGCACCCTGGAGATCATGCATTTTGACAATTTCTTCGAGGTTGGCAACAAGCCTCCGGGTTTCGGGTGACCAGCCTGAGACACCGATAATTTCGGGTTCTCTGCGTCTGACCACTTCGACAAACGCTTCGACATCTTTGCCGTCCGGAAGGCCTCTCTCACGATTTCCCGGTGCGAGCTCGGTGAATCGTCCGTTCTCGAGTACTCTGCCATCGTCATTAACGTAGGCCCACGCGACAGGATCTCGGCCTGAAGTACCACCGCCAAGCGAAAGGGCGAGGACTCTCGGAATAGTGCCCTTCTTCATGCCTCGAGGTTGATACGGTGCCTGATCGAGCTTCCGAGAAAACTCTTCCCGGCAATCCAGAGCAATACTGTCTTCGCATTCGTTCTTAAGGTTCTCCTTCACATTCCGACTCATAATCAAAACCAGTTTATCAAATGCAGCAGAGACGGCCTTGCGCCGCTCCTCATTCCACGCTTCGGCGAGGTTGGAATATGCATCAGATACGATTTGCTTGTGAAGGTCCTTGCGCAGTCTTTCGGGATCGCGCAGGTGCACTCTCACCTCCACCAGGCCCTCTTCTTCGGCCCTGAGCATCTTCAAAAACATGTCCGGGCGACTAGCGATGGCGCGAAGATCTTGATTCCGCAGGTACTTGAACTCGTAGTAAGGGTGATCTTCACTGATGCGGCGTAGGCCTTTTTCTGTTCTGTGGCAGTCGACGACAGCATCCATGTAGATGTTTCTTCGCATGAAACGCCGCATGCGTGGTGAAGTCACCAGCTCCTCTGCAAACATGCCTCGGGCGGCTTTCATGACTCGAGTGCCTGTAGGGAAAGTGTCATCAATGCACGAATCGGCCAGATTGTCCGGAGTTTCGGATGGATCTTCGGTATACGTTTTAGGACCATCTCGGAGTGCATTCTTCGCAAAGGAGTCGGCGGTGATGCCAAAAGCTCTCACCACATGATATACTTTGCTGGAGCGAATTTCTTCGTAGATGGTACTGGCATTGGCCCTCTTCTTGACGGTGGTAGAGCCGTTGGTTGCCCCGTTGGTGATGGCAGTGGCGGCAGCATCTTTGATTTGTGCTGAATACTGGAAGAACAAGTAGTCTTGCAGATCCTGGAGCTCCTCGATGGTGGCAGCTTGAGGCAGCATGTGATTGAATATTGCATCGGAGAAAGTCGTACTTGTGGCCTTGATATCGTCAAAGGTTTTGTTTAATTGCTGTCGCTTTTCGACAAAGGCTCGAAACTTGAGGTCGTGGTCGAAGATGTTCCACAGGTCATTCTGATTCAATAGCTTGTTTGCATCCATCTCATAACGAGGGGTGCCATCTTCATTTCGACCAATCTGTCTCCGCACGGCATGGATGAGGTGATCTTTGCGGTTTTGGAAGATGAAGGGCACTTCGTATTCGTCGTGCACGAGGAACTCTAGAACTTGGGCGACCGCTCTTCGGAATGGCTCTTGCAAGTCGGATTGAATTTGCTTCTTGGCGCGCAGCAGGTTGGCAATCCAGCCGGCCTCTTCTTTGAAGTCGGCTTCAGAGAGGTCAATGTGTCTGTAGGGTTTCCTGGCTAATTGGTGTCGCTCAGGCTCATCAGCCAGCCTAATCTGATTGTCTTCATCGGTGAGGAGTTTCTCGGCCAACTGAGAGGGCTCAAAGACGTCCTTGAGGTCGAGGTGTTTCTCTCGTTCTTGTTCTTCTTCGTCGGCCTCCTCTTCGGCCATCAGAGCAAAGTCGTAGTCTGTGCCGTCGCCGAAGGCTTCCCGAAAGTCCTCCATTGCCTGTTCATCGAGACCAGCATCTGCAGCGATGGTCAAGTCGGCGATGCCCCGTCGTCGAGGTCTGGCCACCTCCTCGTCTTCTCTTTGTCTCTGCTGCTCTTCGTCGGAGAAGACATCCTCCTCGATAAAATCGTCAAACTCGTCTTGTGCGGCCCTGCGGTCGTAGCGTTCTATGCGGCGGTCGACCAGATCGTCCTCTTCGTCCGAGGCGCCGAAGATGTCGTTCACGCCCGGGGCACGCTCTTCACGGTCCTCTCGGGGGCCTCGCTTGAGACGTTTGAACTTGGGCTCGGTCTCCTCCCGCTGGGTTCTGACACCGATCAATTCTAGGTCTTCTTCATCCAGGCCTTCGTCTTCGCGTTCTCGTTCCTCCCGTCGCCGCTTCTTCCTGTCTCTCCGGCGTTCTCTCCTGGCCTCCAAATCATCTTCATCGTCGTCATCAATGAAGCCCTCGGCAACTTTGGCCGCCTCCTCCTCATCATCCTCTTCGTCCTCCTCTGACGAGTCTTCCAAGCCAGCCGTTGCGCCGTTTGCGCGATATCTGACCTGACCGGTCTCTTCGTCTAGGGACTCCTCATCTTCCTCATCGCCGAGCATGGCGGTGTCGTCTACCAAACTATCCATGCTGGATCACTGTTGACGAGGAATGGACAGGTAGAGTATGTCACTTGTTACCTTTTGAAGGCCAAAAGAATCACGAAAGGAGGAGGATGGCACGAGTGGTTTGGAGAGCGACGACAATTACAGAAGTCAAGGCAAGCCGCAGGCAGCATCCAGCGAGGCTCAAACCTGCAAAGAGGGAAAAAAAAGTGTGGCCAAAGAGCAGGATCAGTTCGAAGCAGTTCTTGCATTGACCCGGACGGCCACTTGATATTCATGGGTCCTGCAACGAGGCCCTAAGGCTGATGAAGCCGCCCTTGGGCTGTGGCCACAAGGCTGCAGGGTCCTACTACGTGGTGTCCAAGCGTGGGTGATCTTCGGGAAGACATGCTAGGGGCGCCAGGGCCCCTAGGTTTCTGGCGTTCATCTATACAGGCACCCAGGGTTCGAGGGCTGTTGTGACCTTTTACGGAGTACTTTTTGACGTACGAAGTACCTAGGTAGTATTTAACAGGCCGCCAAGTGCCCAGGTGATATGTACGTACAATATTCCAGCCATGGCGTGGGAGCGGATGGCATAGGCTGA
This sequence comes from Incumbomyces delicatus, assembly GCA_017655985.1. Taxonomy (NCBI): domain Eukaryota; kingdom Fungi; phylum Ascomycota; class Eurotiomycetes; order Chaetothyriales; family Trichomeriaceae; genus Incumbomyces; species Incumbomyces delicatus. The sequence continues at coordinate 1,124,210 of JACJVS010000004.1, forward strand.
AGCACTTGATCATGTGGGCAGGTAACACACTGGCTAAGGCAGTGGTGGTAGTGGCTAACTACCTAGGTAAGTACGGCTCGTACTCCATCGGACGGAGTACGCTTGACCACTGTGATGAGCTTGCAGGTGTGGCTACTTCGTACAAAGTACTTGGTCCTTATTAGGTGGGAGGTGGACGGTGGACCTGACGTCGGATGGGGTGCACAAAGCCTACTTGATATAACGGACGAGATAGTCTGTGATTGACAGACCATCAACCTTGGCTCTGCACCTCTGGTTTCTGATATACTTTGTAGGGCAGGTCCGGCGCTCTAGCTTCGATAGTGCTTCCAGGTCGAGGCAAAGCAAGCATTGAAACAGCGCACTCAAACGCCAGCCGCTGCAGCCGTTGCGGCCACTGCAGCTCAGGATCCTGGCGTGTCAAGGCGTGCCTGGCCAGTCATAGCGTACTCCGTGCTCGATTCTTGTAAAAATAAACCTGGGAAGTGGGCGAATAGGTGCCGTGCGGCTAAAAATGCTGTTACACCAATAGTTTCGAGCGCGTCGTCAACCTGAAGCGATTCTAAGCGCTGTCATGTACCGCTGGGGCTTGACGGGCTAACGGGCTAACGGACTAACGGGCAGTGGCGACGCATAGCCGCCGGCATTGCACACACCTTGCAGTGCATGAGACAGCAGACAGCAGACAGCGGACACTGGACACTGGACAGCCGACAGCGCTTGCCTGAAGTGTGCTTTGCCGTGCTTGCCTCTGGTCGCATCGACGCATGCAGGTGAGGCGAGGAGCCGTGCCGTGCTGCACAGTGGACACGTTCAAAGTATTTGCGTGTTTATTTCCAATCTAGTCCTACAGCAGCCTCCCACTAGAGATCTGAGATCAGAGAGCACAGAGAGCAGAAATCAGAGAGCAGAGAGCACAGAGAGCAGAAATCAGAGAGCAGAGAGCAGAGAGCAGAGAGCGTCAAGACCGCCGGGTCCGACCGATATACGACATACAGACACTCCTTCCAGCCCGACCACTGTATAGATAGAACCGCTTTCCCTGGCCTGCCTGTCCTGTCTGCCTCCTGCCTCCTGCCTCCTGCCCTGACTCCAAATCATGGCCGACCCGTTCAAGGCGAGAACGCTGAAGCGGAAAAATGTCAAGGGCCTCGCACTCAGTGCTCCCCAGCCAAAACATCCCAATCCGTCCGACGGCGATGCTCAGATTCCCGGCGCCCGGGGCAATGCCGAAAGCCACCGAGCAGACACGCTGGAGATCGGGCTGGAGTTCAAGTTGGATCTGCGGAGTGAGGACCTCATCGCGTTGAAAGAGCTGGGCGCAGGCAATGGAGGCACCGTCAGCAAGGTCATGCATGCCACAACCAAGGTCATCATGGCCCGAAAGGTAGGTCGCCCTCTCCCTCGTCCTTGTCCTTGTCCTACGCCGCACAGTCGCCACCGCATTACACTGCACCATGCTGCACTACGCTGCACCGCGCTGCACCACATCGCAATCTCCCCTGCTCCCTGCAGCGACCGGCCGCTAATCTTCCCTTCCTCACCAGATCATCCGTGTCGATGCCAAAGAAAACGTTCGCAAGCAGATCGTGCGAGAGCTCCAGGTCGGCCACGAATGCAACTCACCTCATGTCATCACCTTCTATGGCGCTTTCCAAAACGAAGCCAGGGACATTGTACTGTGCATGGAATATATGGACTGTGGGTGAGTGGAAAAGGGAGAGAGAGGAGAGAGATTGTCCAATTAGTGGCCTCCCGCTGACACATCCAACAGCTCGCTCGATCGGATATCCAAAGATTTCGGCCCCGTCCGCGTCGATGTCCTAGGCAAGATCACCGAATCCATCCTGGCCGGGCTCGTCTATCTGTATGAGGCCCATCGCATCATGCATCGAGACATCAAGCCTTCCAACGTCTTGGTCAACTCGAGAGGCATGATCAAGCTCTGTGATTTCGGCGTGGCCACCGAGACGGTCAATTCAGTCGCTGACACCTTCGTCGGAACCTCGACCTACATGGCCCCCGAGCGAATCCAGGGTGGCGCCTACACCGTCCGATCCGATGTGTGGAGTGTGGGTTTGACCGTTATGGAACTGGCCATTGGCCGCTTTCCATTCGATCATACAGATGCTGCCGCCGGCGACCGAGCCAGTTCAGGTCCCATGGGCATTCTCGATCTCCTCCAGCAGATTGTCCACGAACCCGCACCAAAGCTGCCCCGAAGCGAGGCCTTCCCAGCCATTCTAGATGAATTCGTGGCCAAGTGCTTGCTGAAAAATCCCGACGAGCGCCCTTCGCCACGACAGCTCTACGACCACGACCACTTTGTGCAAGCCGCCAAACGGACCCCGGTCGACCTGCAGGAGTGGGCTGTCTCCCTGATGGACCGCCATAACCGCAAGTCGTACTTGGCCCCGCCAGCTCCGAAATCCTTGAACAGCGACGGGAGTACCTCAGACACCTGGTACACCGGCTCGACCCCCTCGACCTCGTCCGTGACGGGCGCACCCACCGGCACCCCTATCTCCTCCAGCACCACCCCGCTGACTGCCCGACGAATGGTCAGCCCGACCGGCGAAGTCACCGTCATGTACCCGCAGTCTCCGCCGAGACACGGGTCGACAGCTCCTGGAGTGTCCGCTCTGCAGATACCCTCGGGCATTGTAGAGCGTTCCCCTCCGCCACCGCTCTCTCTGCAACACCTGTCATTGGAGACCAACAACGCACCCGAAAGCATTAGCCGAGCAGGTCGAGGTTTCAGCGGCAGCAACATCCCTGAACCTGCTTCGGCCATCGAGCCACGACGGCCTGTGTTTCCTCCCCGGACATCGAGTAACAATATCATTGCCGCTGGGAGCGGTGGCGGTGACGGCTCCGGTGTTGGTGTCGGTGTCGGTCGACTGGTCGGTCCCTTCAACGCAGGCCTGCCCGCCCGCCATCCGCCTCCAACTGGGCCACTGCCGCCGCCTCCTAACAAAGACCTCCCCACCCCACCACTGTATCACGCCAGCATTATAAGCCCGAGACGAAATGGCAGGTGAGCGCATTGAAGAGATCTTGACGATCCTTCTCTTTGCATCAAGGACATATTGAGCGAGCATATGTCAAATTTTGTAGCTGCATTCGTCAGGCGTCCATCTGTTGGTCATTTACGGCTTGGGCAGAGTGCCATTGAACCTGGGGCTAGGCAGAGGCATGGCCAATCTTGATGGGAGTGATCTCTAGCAATCCAAAGCTTACTCCAAATTCTCAACTGTCTACTGTCACCAGCTCTGTTATCTGGGTCTACGTCACGTCTCATGACATACCTGAACCACGCTGAATACTGGGCCGCATTGCTTGCACGCGTCGGCCTCTGCCTGCCGCGACTTTGAAGAATATGCACTGGATGCGCCTTTGGCCACTTTACTTAGCTTTTAGCTCTGAAGACATCTTGCCTTGTGCCAGAGTTTCATAGTCTCCTGCAAAAGTCATCGCGCCTAAGATGTGAACTGTGAAGCTGTCGTAGGCACAGAAGCGCCGTAAGCGCGTCCCTTGGAACCGCGATTCGCTAGCCGCTGTTTATTCCGACGCGAGTGGTTTAGGTGGCCATCAAGCCCTTGGCCTAAGGCCGTGTCATGTCCCGTGAGCCTTAAGTCTTTGGCAGGCGTGGGCAGTCTCAGCCTTACTCCGCATTGATCCAGCCCTAATGTGACCTACATGCAGCCCGTTTCCGGGCCTACACTCTACACGACACAACGAGCTGGTGTTGCCTCGCACGTCTTCTACTAGGTGAGCAAGCTTACCGTGACGTTCAGCTTAGGCTTGCAGCACGACAGGAGCCACAACATTGAGGAGTCCCTTTCCTGCGAGCATTATCATTATCATCATCATGGCGTCAAAGAAGTCCAACCCCGACGATTTACTTGCTCAACTCGACGACTTGTCAACACAAGGTCAGCAAAAGCCGCGAGCGTCGAGACCAACAGCCTCGAGAGCCCCGAGATCAAATCATGGCAACAACTCACAAACCGAGCAGGATCTTTTCGCCGAACTCGGGAATCTAGCCCAAAGACCTTCGTCTCGGCCGGCAACCCCTTCACTCCGATCTTCCACCAAGCAAGCAGGAAGCTCCTCCCCCAAGCGTGCTACGGCTCCGACCGGTGGCAACCCACGATCAAGCGAAGACAAGGCGGTCGGCAGCGATCGTAGGTCTGGCGACAGCGCCCGGTCTAGCGGGAATGCCCCAACCCCTGGCACCACCACGGCCGATGAAAGTCCAGAAGAGGAGCCGTCGACAGACCGTGCAGCTCCGCCACAACAACAAGAACAAGAACCACAGCAGCCTAGTGGTGGCGGATGGGGAGGGTGGTTCAGCAGCATGGCCTCCTCGGCCGTCACTCAGGCTCAAGCAAGAGTAAAGGATCTACATCAACAAGCACAACATCAAGCCGAGCAGCATGGAGTCAACGTTGATGCCAAAACCTTCGCCGAGCAGCTTCGGGGAAACCCAGGGGGCTTGCTGAGGGGCCTCGGCGTGTCTTCAGAGACTATTGGCAATCTTCGGAGCATGGCCATGCCCACCTTTCAGAACATCCTGCAAACCATAGCTCCTCCCATCAGTTCACATGAACGGCTTGCTGTTCATATCACCCATGATCTTCGTGGCTATCCAAGCCTAGATCCGACCGTCTACCGAGTCTTTGAGCGAGTCATGGCTCAAGTCGAGGGTGGCGATTTGATGGTCGTTCAGAGAGGCGAAGAAGCCGGCCCCAAGAGGTCCAGTCGCGGTGAACTAGGAGGTCGAATAGGCATCACCAGCATGAACGGCGCATGGTCAGATGGTCCTTGGTGGCGGTCACCCGGCCCGCGAGGTACGAATGCGGTGAGGGGTCTAGCGGAGGGTTCCAAACTTGCACGTGCGAGTGCAGAAGGTTACGCCACCGACTTCTTCGCCGCAAAGGGTGGTCTGGAGGAGGCGGCCAAGAAGGCCACCGAAACCCTGAGCGACTCCAACCCCACCAGGGACAGCCAGATATTCCTTGCCGTCCAGGCCGTCACACGAGAACAAGAACACCCAGCGGATCGATCCCAAGGGCTGGGCTCGGATTCTAACGACGCTGCACACCACGAATCCGACGACGAATTCCTGTTTGCGATCCACCTCCACGACCCCATCCACGGCATCTCATTCAGCGCCGTCAGCCAGGCGGTGCCTCAACAATGGGTCAACTGGCTGGATGTCACAAGTGACGTTGACGGTGCGCTTCCAGAGAGTATCCAAGAAATTATCGAAGGTGGTGGTGTTGACCCGCGGGAATGGGCCAGTGAGTGGGTCGAGGAGACGTTTAGTCTCGCTGCCGGCGTGGTTGCACAGCGATACGTCGCCCGACGGATGGGAGTTGGTGAGCATGGCAGCAAAGGTAAGGAAAGATTGAAGGCTGATATGAACACGGCTCAGATGAATGAGAGTGGAGGCGGTGAGGCGGCCCGCGCTGGCCTGTGATATCTCCAGTAGGCGCTCTGTAGGATGAATCTGTACGAAGTACTTGCTAAGTTACCTGTTTGAACACCGGCCTCGCATCAAGGACTGCTTTAGTTAAGGGCCGATGTCAAGTTTAATGATGGATGCTTGTTGATGTCATCCAATAATATGCTGTCAGCTCGCACTTTTGACGACGTCTTCCCAAATCTTGAACGCTGAGGTAATAATAAAGCTTTGCACAATTTGGCTGCATTAGTCTGCTTTCCTAGTCAGGAAAAGGTTTTGACTTTGGTCCTTGTTCTCGGTAGTCCAATCACAGTGCATCAAATTGAGGTGTATCTGCCTTTCGACCACAGCGAAGCGGACAGTTCATCAAATCAAATGGCAACTCATTATCATCAAGCCATCGAGTATGCACGAAATACCAACTTACTGTGTGGAGAGGCCGGGGGGTTGTCCACGGGGCGTCTCTCAGGCCTGACAGAGAAGCAATGACTGTCTCTCCCTCCCTCTAGCAACGACAGGCATCAAACAGGCCTATAGTACAGCACAGTGAATCTCCTTACCCGAATCTGTAACTTTCTCTTTGTCACGCCGATCATTACATACAGTTGTATTCGATGTCGTTGTCGTTGTCGTTGTCGTTTTCAACTCCAGGAACATAGAGCAGACGTCAATTCATTGTACGAGGGAACCATCGTCACACAAAGCTGGGTTGAGTGTTCTAACAATCCCAGGGCTCTAACGAAAGGGCAAGGACGGGAATGAATCTATACCATGAAGGGGAAGGCAAGTTCACCCACAAGGACCGCTGCACGCCGCGGTCCGCGCGAGCCGCCGTCGTCCGGCTTCTGGAGGGGCAAGAGAAGGAAATTCACCATTGCCAACTTGCTCACCGTCATTCTGCTCGAGGTCCTCTTCTTCTTGGCCAACCTCTCGAACCATGTACGGCTCGCTGCATGATTCGACCGTGAACATCCACCACTTCCACGTCCTGGCGGTAGACCACGTACGACAATGGTGGGCTCGTGAGCCGGTCGCTGGCGGCTGTATATCACTACTCCGCGGCAATGATTTTCCGACTATGTATACTAATTCCGGCGGGTGACGATGCTGCTGCTGCTGCAGCTTTCCCGACAGAACAAGCTCTCCGTGATGAGGTGTGCAGAAACAGGCATATCTAGGCTGCCGTGTACGTGCATGCAGACGCATCCGATCGCATTGCAGCCGCGTTGGCGGGAGGAGAGGCGTCGGCTGCCTACAACGCCTCGGATGCAATCACGTACTGTACATTTGGAATGGAGTTCGTTACCCGCAGTTTGCTCTGGCGGATGTCAGCTCGAATCTCCAGCGGCTCATCTCTGCAGCAGGAGTCGCGTACCTGACGGCCAACGGTGCGGCAGTCCACGTCGGGGCTGAATACCTCGTCGCCGCAGGCTCTTGGTGTCGCGGCACAGCCGATCGCGCCGGCCAGCATCGATCTCATGCCGACGAACCAAGGGTCCAAAGGTCTTCTACAACACCCGTCACCCAAGTCATGACCATCATCAGTAATTTCTTCTTCTGCATGGCCATCAACGGCATCTCCAACGGGTTCATGATGTTCACCAAGCTGTCCGTCACGCGCAACCTGCGCATCCGGTGGTGCAGCTCGGCCATCTTCTCCGCGGGGCTGGCCGCCGTGCTCACGGGCATCATCTGGTCGTTCAAGCGGTCGTGGCCCATCAGCACGTCCCAGGGCGTCGAGACCTGGCTCGCCTTCATCTGGATCTGCCACATCCACTTCCTGGTCTTCGACACCGCCAGGGGTTTCGTCTCCCTCACCTGGATGCCCTTCTTCGCGCTGACGTGGATCCTACTCAACGTCACCAGCACCATCGCCCCGCTCGAGCTCGCCCCGGGCTACTCATGGATACTAGTATCATGCGTTTTGTACATAACTTAGTGGCACGTGATAGTTTTTAGCGTTGTAGCCTTTTACAGCCCAAACAGCCTTATTATTACTTAAAGTTAGGCCCCAACTCCCTAAAGATTATTGACTTTTAGGCTACAATTCAGGGGCTTGGCCCCCCGAAATTTAGGCGATAATCAGACTACGAGAAAGGCGGCGATTTACACGTAAACTCTACCCTCTTCCACAGCTACGTACAGATACTCAAAACGCATGATACTAGTATCCACAAGTAGCCCGAAGCGAGAGGATCATTTTGCATACAATCGCCGCTTGATTTGGCCTATTATTCAGGGAGCTGCGTGGGTGTGAATGTCCGGTTTTCGCATTTTGCGTTTTTGTGGTTTTGCGATTTTGCATTCCTATCAGCTTGAAGGGGCCTAAGCCTAGGGGCTCCTAAGGCTCCAGTCTCAGGCTCTCAGCACCCGTTCAAGTCCGGAAAATTATTCTACGTACGAAGTAACCACTCCGTACCCACGGAGGCCCTGGGCGAGTAGGCTAAGGCGCACTGCACAGTAATAAATACACCGATGAAGACCAATTTCGCGCTTTTCCACAACGTACTTCCTAGTAGCTGCTGAGGGATCTGACTTGCTGAGAAGTGGCTGATTATCATAGTAATTCTTATGTTTTAGAATGGACGTTCCGCACGCCCTAGCCGCCTCACTTTCTAAAAGGTCTTTCAGCTAGCCTTACTTGCTGCTCGTATATGACGATAGCATTGCTGCTTCACTGACTCTTGTTTTTTCTTCACGTAGAGAAATGTCTACAGCAGCATTCGCACCACAATCGTTTGACTCTTGGGTCGTCGGAACACTGAGAGTTGTTGTACACAATCTTGGACCCGTACAGCCGGGGGCAAATATCAGCTATAACCACTGGACTATCTCACTACTTGTGGCGGCAAGCAAGCAAATCTTAGAATCTGACGGACCTCAACAGTCTGTTCGCTTAGATATGCAACCGAAAGGACCTCGCAATGGTGAATTAAGCATCGAACTCCGCGATTTCCTTATCACCAAAAATGCGATCACGTATTTCGACTTTAAAGTTAGCTCTGAATGGACAGTGACTGTCGCAATGGTCAAAAACGCTTTGCAGACGAAGGGACGTCATAGGTACACTATGACAGAGCACGGTGGCTGCCAATGGTGGTGGTAAGCGAAGCACAATTAATCAATCATATAAATTATAATATTAATGTAATACAGCTGGAACGTCGTGAAGGATCTCGTTGACGCAGGCTACCTATCATCTAATGCTGCAGCGCAACTAGAAACCGTGCTTAACCACAACTACTCCGTCACTCTGCCACCATTCGCCCACAATATCGAACTCGGGACATTCTATTGACCAATGACTGGATAATCGCTGAATCTAGACGACCTTATATTCCTCGGATAGAAAACGTGGTCTAGCTAGATACAACGGGCAAGACTCATAAGACCTACGTCAAATTAGCAAGCAGCTTGAAATAAGTGATAATACCTTACCAGTCATGTAACATATTGCCCCGATACGCTTGCCATAAGGCGTAGATAAGGTCTTCTTCTGGTGGTGTTGTAGTGACAGTAACCTCACGTAGTAAGGACTTATAAAAGTCCGAATCTGATCCTGTTCCCAGTTGGAGGATCCAAACCTCGAAGAATCTAGGGTAAAAACCCGCATCGGCCCAGTCTAGAACGTACAGCACTGCGTCGTCGCCTAACAACGTATTGCGCGGTGCAATGTCAAGATGGCAGAATACAAGTTGATATTCCTCGAAATTGACACGAGCACCCTGCTTATAAAGAGCTCTGTTAAACCAGCTGTCAAGGTCTTTCCTATCTCTAAAACACTCGTAGGCGCGACAATCACGTCCCCAAAGTAGACCTTGAGGTTCTCCGTTATCAACGGGGCCGGGTTTATCACGGACGGTCTGCCACATTAGCTGTATAGCTTGAGCCAGCCTTAGTATACAGTGTTGCGACTCTTTCGTCGAGAGGTCTTTGACTAGACTACCCTCGATATATTCCATGACTAGGTAGCCGGTCCTGCCAGTGCCGTCCGCTGTAGTCGTCTCGATGTACCTAAACACCTGCGGGACAGCCACTCCAATTCGACCTGATCGAAACATTTCGTGCGCAAATCGTTGGTTAGCCGCCTCGGAAGCAGTGACAGGACGTCCGAACTTGACTACGGCTCGATCGTTAGCCTTAACGATGATGTTAGAGGTCATGCTGAGCAGTCGGTGCTTGTCCGCCTTAGTCTTTGTGAAAGCATCTTTCCAACGGTGGCACCACGCCACGATATCCTCGTTACTTGCGTTGATAAGATCTAGGTCATCCATCTGTCTTGCTGGTATGGGTGAAGAGCAGAGACGATGGCTCCATCTCACATGCCGAAAACAAACCCCTCCGCTCTGTAACGTGTATTCGGGCTCAATGAGTTGCGGCTCGACCTCGAAAATAACGCTAGGTACAAAGTGGTTACTTACTTTTGTGCCACTACGCACACGTACACAGGCTCAAGTACACGTAATTATTCATCACGTGTCATCTCTGGTCGTCATAATAAGTTTGTCTCAGTCGGCTCAGCCTCGTCCTAAAACTGCTCCACTGGCATGGGGGGCGGAACATGGACATGGTGGATATGGACTGGAGCGTGAAGTGGAGGTAAGGAAGGACCGCGAGTAGTACGATAGTCTGTGTTGCGGTTTGTGGCTGAGCCAACTGAGAAAAATGGAGCGTTGTTGGGAGCGGCCGCCAACTGCGTGAGACAGGGGTGGGGAGGCGCTTGCGTCTGAGGTTTAGACCGCCCCCGGCAACAGAGACGCCAGGTCAGAAGTTATTTAGACACAGAAAAGAGAGGCAAACCGAGACGTCAGTAACCAATGCGCCAGGTTGGCGGCAGGTTGACGTCAGGTCTCGGCCAGTGATATACTCAAGGAAGCGCCAGTTGAATCACGGGCTGCCGCGTTGAGCCGAATAGCAAATTACATTGGGAGTTACTTTACCCTCTATACTCTCTGCACAATAGAACTCGTGCTCGCTTGCTTGTGGAAATGCCCTAGAGCACACGAAAGAAAATTCAAACATCCAGCGCTTACTCCCTTAGCTACGGACGCTGGAATCGCGCCAGCTGGTCCATGATATTTTGCACGTTCTGCTGTCCCGATCCATCCTGATGCTGCGGTTGGCCATGAGGCGGCTGCTGGTAAGGAGGCTGGTAATACTGAGGTGGCGGCGGCGGTTGCCCGTACGGTGTGTAGGGTTGACCAGCAGAATGTGCGGACTGAGGCGTTGGGGGGGGCCCTGTCCCTCCCTTTAAGCTAGCTAGGAGTTCGTGTAGGTTCGGAGGTTGGCTAGTCGCGCTACTGGGAGTTGGGTAGGTAGGTCGATATGCTTGGGGTTGAGGTGGTGGAGGTGGTGGTTGATGAGCGAATGGGTAATGTTGGGCGGGAGGCTGTGCATTATGGGACAGTGGATACTGCGGCATGCCTTGGGGTGGAGCTGTCCAGGCGGCAGTGGGTGACTGTTGTTGGTATGGGCTTTGAGGTGGTGCCAAAGGGGGCGGGAACGGTGGTCGCGCAGACTGCAATGAGCCACGCTCCTTTTGTCGTGCTTGCAGGACGATGTCTGCGGCAACTGGGACATCGAGATCGACGTATTCGTTGAACGTGATATTCGATGTTCCAGCACTCCGGTCAAATACTTGTAGAGGAATCTTACATTTCATCTGGTGGGAGGAGCCGATCTTGACGACAGCTTGCACACCCTCCATAATCTGCCTCTTGATGACTGCAGGGAGTGGAGTTCTCTGATTCAACCAGGTAGAAGCCGCGGATAAGCCCTTCCTCTTCAGACCATCCTCAACCCAGTTGACGAAAGCCTGGTTGATCCCGCCATCCAACACAATGACTTGGACATCAGGCACATAGCGAGGGTCTCTTCGCGGGTATGGTAAACTCATTTCGTCATCATACGCTGTGGGCTGTGGGGTGACAAAATGGCTGCTATGCGTGGGAGATCTTCTGCCATCGCGACTCATGCGATCGTCTCTGCGGTAACCGCGGGGAGACGGGCTTCGCCGGTTCCGGTATTCCTCTCTTCTCCTCGACGGCTCATCCCGAAAGTCGCTGTACGAGCGTCGTTGCGGAGACCTGGAACGTCGTCGGTTCTGGTCCTTTTTGTTCTGTTGTTGAGTCGCTCCCTTACTTCCCTTCTGTGGTTTGGAGATTTCGAGATGCACTTTGCGCCCACGTAGCTCCACCCCTTGTTCGGCATCGAGAGCAGCTTTACAACTCTCTGCGTCATGATACTGAACAAAGCCATAGGCTTGTTTGATCGATATCTGAGCCAGCTTCCCATGCTTGTGGAATCGATGGAACAAATCTCGCTTGGTCACCTTCTCGCTGGGTAAGTTCCCAACAAACAGTCTACTGCCCAACGGAAATCGATCCCATATCCCTTCAGTTACATAATGTCTTTCATCTTCGAGAAAGCGGTCATAAGTTGCCTGTGTTTTGGGTGACCACGGTCGGTCGGCAGGGTCTGTCGCGAGCCGGTCGGGCGGAGTGGGTGGGTTGAGTTGTTGGATTTGTTGGCCGTAGTGCATGTGGACGGCTATGGCTTGTTCGTTGGTCATGCCAACATCAAATGGATTGGCAGAGATGGGCTGACTCGGACCATTCTCATTCTGAGGAATGCTAGAGGCTGCTTGATTAGTGGTAGACGAATAGCCATTGGCAACAGCAGCTTGTAGTGAGGAAGGGTCCCCTCCTTCCACGACAGCAGAGATGGGCTGCTGCTGGGCTTGAGCAGGTTCAAAAGAGGTAGAGAAAGCAGCTTGAGTTTCCAGTGGAGGTGGCTTGGGAGGCAGACCAGGGAATAAAGGTAGAGATGTGGTGTGAGAATCAGGCAGAACGGCTTCGGTAGTAGGAGCAGTGAGAGTATCCGCAGTGGGAGCCGTAGAGGCCGACTGTGCAATGGTTTCAAGCAACGACTGGTAGTCTACACCGGTGTCTTCTTTTGTGGCAACCAGTTCAGCAGCTCTACCCGCAGCATCGTCTGATCTCTGATCTCCAAGGCCCTCTGTTTGCGACTGTGATTGTGGCTGAACAGCGTCTTGTCCCTGGTCACCCAGCGCCTCATATCCCAGCGAAGCATCGGCAGATGGAGCTGGAGCCATTGCGAAGACAGGCTGAATGCTGCTTGCGTGCGGCAGCGGCAGTGGCAGTGGCAGCGGCACAACCGCGTCATCTTGGTTTGATGCTATCGGACCGGCGGACAAAGGAAGACCAGAAGAATTAGTATAGTGCAGAGACGCATTGACGGTGGGATTATCAGGCACATTGGCAATGGGCTCGGGATTCAGATGGCTTGAAATCGCACTGTCTGCGTTACGAAGGAAATCTCGGAAGGGATCAGCCTCTTCCTTGGTGGGCGTGCTCTTGTAGGCGGGGTTCTCTAAACCATCGCCATACTGCGCAAAGTTCTGGTCGGCAGGTATATTGTAGGTCGCGAGATCATTGGACGATGGATCCATCTGGTTGAGGAGAACGGGGATTTTGGCAGGCTCAGGGACATGCACGGGTCGTGGACTCTCGGGCGTCTGGGTTCTGGCAAAGCGTCGTTGCTCGATTGGAAGGCTATCATCACTCATGGTAGTGGTTTTGTGGTTGACGTTGACCGAACACTTGCTTTACTGCTCATTGGGCCTAAGCGAAATGAATGACGGGAATATGAGACGGACCAAACAGCGTGTGGACAACCGCAATGCCTGCGCGATACCAGCGAGAAAGTGAGGAATTGAGAAATCAACGGTCTATTGCGAACAAGGAGTGAAGGTGGATGACTATTATGATGGCGACGATGATGATAACATGGAAGAAGAGGAGGCCGGATAAGGTCGACGATAATGATGATGGTTCGCGGGATGAAGTTTTCTCGCACCTTCCCAGCCGTTTGAGGTCACTTTGCACCTGCCCTGCCGTTGCCTACAGCTGCACGTCGACAAGCTAGAGTTAAATGTGGCAATAGCGGCTGACTTTCCCTTTCGGGACGCTGTGCGCTATTTGCTATTGATTCACTGGATGGATCTTTCTCCACCTCCTTTCTCATTCACTGCAGTTCCGGGCCTCGTGTCTTTTGGTAACTAATTGAGGAGGCCGAATGCACTTGTGGCTTGCACGGGGTAGCTGCCCAAGAGCTTTGGGGAAGGTTGCCACTTCTCAGGTCGCACGGCAGTGCCATCCCGCTTGGCTCTCCACGATCGCACCATGGTCTGACTCAGACTTTGCTGCGGCCCGCGAATGGCAAAGACAAGTCGGAGCGGATCCTCTTCCAAGGGAGATTGGTGAGGTTTCCTATGCGAGGTCTAGCGGCCCTGGTGGTCAAAATGTGAACAAGTCAGTATTGGCACGAATCCCACCGACCTTAAACAAGCTGACATAGGTGTAAGAGTCAATTCCAAAGCTCAATTGCGCGTGTCACTAGATCAACTTTTGCCCATGCTACCAGCTGTGCTGCATGATGGTGTTCGAAAATCTCCATTCTATGCTGGCAAAACTAATTCGCTTTTGATCCAGTCAGACGAGAGCCGGAAACAGGCTGCAAACAAGGATTCCTGCTATCGCAAGCTCAATGAACTCATTATGGAAGTTTATCTCCGCACAGTTCCAGGTGAGACGTCAGCCGAGCAAAAAGAAAAGGTCAGGAAATTGCAAAGGGCTGAGAACGAGGCTCGGTTAGACATGAAAAAGAAGCATTCCAGCAAGAAGGCCGCTCGACAGAAAGGCAGAACCGATGAATAGGCCGAAATGTCCAAAATGTGAGGGGTTGATCATCTGGCACAAAGACCTTCGTTGCCAATTCGCTCGCCCTTTTAGGGTTTCACTATCATGCTACCACCTGATTCGGCCCTATACTTCTCTGCCTTCTCCACAACAAGTTGCTCCCTCAAATTTGGGTTCATTCCACCTTCATACCTTTCACCTCCGAGAGCGCTCTAAGTAATCACTCTAACACCTTACTCGATGATGTTACGGTCGCAATAGGCGATGGCTTCGTCACTAACAAGAACGCAATGGTTACAGTTGCGTCAAGAAGGCTCGCCAATATTCTGTGCCAATGCCTGTGTGAGCACCAGATCATGCTCAAATTATTGATCGCTCTCGTCGGGATGCCCTGTCCTATGATTGGCCGTCGTTATAAACGCAAGTACATAGGCACACAGACATTAGTGATGTGATCGATTGTTTGAGAGCTTTCATCGGACGAGAATTTGTACCGGGCGAAACAACATTTCAAGTGCTCGAGTCTGGCACCAATAAATCTATTGCTAATGCCGCCAACCTCAATCTTGAGGGTTTAAAGAGAGCTATTCGGTATGCAGATGCAGAATTCAAGCCGTTTCAAGACACTTCGGAGCACGAGCGGTCGAGCATGCTTGGGAACTGGGCAAGCCTGATTCGTTCCCACACAAACGATCTTGGTGCTATTTTGACTAGAGAAAACACTAGCCGAAGCAATATGAGAGGAGGAGTACGGGACAAATTTGGTTCGCCGAGGAGGCTATCAGGCCCTACGGTGATGTAATCTCGTCTCAGCGCACGACCTAATATTGTTTGGTATTGATATCCCTATCTCAGGGGAAAGGCTGGGTTTTCGAATTGCTAACAGTTTCGAAACCCGCAAGCGCTTGTAGTTAAAACGTCGCCTTTCTTTCCTATGCGAAAACGATGGAAGTAAGCCAGATAGCCACTTGCTCGATTGGATAGAAGGTATTGAATGTACTTCGACTCAACAGAGGCGCATTGTCGTTGTCGTTGTCGTTACCTTCGCTGCTTCTCAGATCACACAGTCATCCAGAACAAATCGATCTTGAATAACTATGCATCCAACGTTGCCCTACCCGTACGAGATAATTATCAAGAAACAATCGGCTACATCATATCTCCAGCTGTGTAGTACTCCCTCTGCAGCTATCAACGAAATCAGTGCGTGGTAATCGTGGTGGTAGGGATGGTGTGTGCACGACGTTATCACCATATCTAGGGCCTGGTGTAGTGTAAGGGTGTAAAGGGCAAGAGACTCTTATCTCCACATATCCCTACGTCTACCAACACCAGGCTCTTCTCTTTGGATTGCAACATGATCCTTCGATAGCTAAGTCTTTATTGCAGTACCTGATAAGCTCCAGATGTCACATGATTAAGCTACCAAGATGATGGCGCCAGCCAGAATATTCAACATATACACGTCGATATCAGATGAACGCATTCATAGAACAGCGACGACAACGACAACATTGATAAGTGAATGAATGAATTGATCATTACGACAATACAAACTGAACATAAGCCCCGTTCGAAATAAGATTCGCACCACAATCTTCGCTCCACTTTCAACTTCCAGACATTGTTACGTACCAACAGTTTCTATCCATGGACGTGATCGGGAATGCATTGACGCTTTACGATCTCGGTATAAGGGTAGCTCACTTCATCAACGACCTTCGTCATGCTCAAGATGACTTCCTCTGTCTTCGCGCAGAAGCAAATTGCCTACAAGTGTGTTTGAATTCCCTCTGTGCAGAGTCGTGTCAGGACACAATCTACCTCTATATCTCAAGGCAACAACGTAGCGATCTGGAGCTCATACTGGAGAATACCCTTCTCAACATGGAAGACCTGAACTACTTTCTTGGTGGCTGCAAGTATCTAGTGGCAAAGGAAGCAAAGAAGATGGCGAAGGAGCGAGGAATGAAATCAGCATGGTCAGATTTCATTAAGAGGTGCTGGGCAAAGTACAAGTTTGCCCTCACTGATGCACAACCTTTCAGGGACAAACTTGTCATACCCACTCAGAGTATTCAAATCTTCTTGCAGTCTTTGACTCACGTGGGGCTTGCAAACGTCGGCAATTTGCTTGCCCTGAGTGGGCATCTTCCTGAAAGGAGAGATCCTTCAACACCCGCATCGCGATCCATGGGCAGCTGGGAGGTCATTGGGTCGAAAATTGCTATCAAAAAGGCCAGATACGTCGGAAGCATCGCCTTACCGGCGGATATTGAGGATGAAGCCCTTCGGTACATTGCCCACTTGGGTAAAGGAGGATCACTGTTTGATGCCAAAGATGATCCAAAGGAGAAGAGCAGCCGCTCTAAATCGCGAGGTGTTGTATATTATGGCAAAGACAGGAAAACAGACACATTTATCGTGCGAAGGAAGTCAACAAGTTCAGCTTCCCCTTCTCGGCGAGTCGAAGCTGTTGAGGACTTCCCTCGTTCTCCTGGCAATCGTACACCACTTCAATTGAACATACCATCATCTCCAGTTCTGCACAGTCCTATCTCTTCACCGTCGCCACGCATAGTGGATGCAACACCTCATTTCGAGGTCAGCAGTGACGAGGAACCTGTACAGAGGCGCTCTAGCTATTCAGAGGTGGGGAACAAGCGCAAGGAGTTCACTTCTGCAAAAGAAGTGCAGTCAACGCAATTCACTTCACGAGCCAGGTCGCGTTATTACGCTTCTGGTTCCGGGGATGTGAAGTCTTCTAGGAATGGTTGTAAACAACAAGTTGAAGATGATATTGAGCGTGAGCAGGAGGAAGCTGCAAGGCAACTGCGAAATAGTTCGACCTACATACGCCGCGAGCGTATGGCTGGAGTTGCAGAAATCCGAGCCAAAATGAATGAGGAATCGAATGAATCTGATGACGAAGATATGATGGACGTGCTCGAACAAAGGTACGGACTTCGGATTGAGAAGCTGTCGGAAGAGAGACCCGTGGTGGACAACGGGACAGTGGCCCCTACCATGCCAGCTCCCCTCCGCGAGGCGAGCGAGCCAAAAGAGCCTGAAGAAGCAACCATCCTACCAAAGAGAGGCGCAAGGCTTACATCGGAAACATCTTTCTATGAAGCCGGTCACAGAAGCAAGAGGTCGAGGTTTCCAAGGCCGTTTGATGCCTACCCGGTATCGAGTCGTGAAGCGTTCATCACACGACCATATCGGAGCGCCAGGTACCCCACCGATGATCTTCAAGGTGTGAGAAACTCTCAACAAGATCGTCATGCCTCGAGAGCGGATCAGCGAAAGCATTCGGCGCCGAACATTGTGATATTCGACCATGATGCTCAGGAGTCTTCTGAGGGCTTTCAACAGAAACGAAGGTGCGACTAGAGAGGGCTCAAAAGGGCAGAAGTGCGAGTTACGGTGGCACTGGTGGATATGACACTATAATCGAGCAGTCACCTAAAATAATCCGTCGGCACTGTCAGGGTGGCGCGTCAGGGGGAGACACAAGCTCGTGAAGATGCGATTGAAAGATAACACATTCCTGGGGATAACGTCGCGTTCAGCTTGAATTGGTACCTGCACGGTTATTCTATTTTGAAGGCCTTTTTCAGTCACCCCTCCGGTGCCAAAACGGAACATTGTCCGGGTGGCCATCTTCACAATAGTGCATTAGCTAGGTACGTCGACCAATGTAGCAGGAGACTAATCTGAGTAAATTAGGTCGTGAATTAGGTCTCTTCTAGAGTCAAGGCAAAGTTTAAGAGGAGGTGGCACTGAAGTACCCAGGTAACAAACAAACAAAAACAAAAAGACGTATGCATTGAGTGAGGTTTGAACTCACGCGGGATCACTCCCAGCAGAGGTTTAAGTTGACAACCAGACATGAGTCGGAAGGGCTTAAATCTGCCGCCTTAGACCACTCGGCCATCAATGCGAATGATATTGTTTACTGAGTGTGTGCACAAATTTGCCACATTTTTGGTGCACTAAATTTATAATGTGTCATTTGGAGATGCGGGGCTGCAAAATGACGCGAATCCCAATTTTCCAACTCCCCTTCGGACACTGATGTGGTGAAATGGAAATTGACTCCTGGAGATTGCTGTGCCATAGATTTCTCCATTTCTACTTCAGAACTTATCCAGCGTACGGAGTATATTTTTGTTTGCTGGAAGTGGCGAAGGAAAGCAGAGGTAAGATCCGAGTGAAGACCTCCCATTGCCAAGCGTTGGTGCGGTCACAGGCCGTTGCGCCACTGCGCCACTGCAGCTGAACTACCTACTTTACGGATCCAACTTTGCTGGGTACTTCAAGGACCATATATCACAAATCTTTCGAGCACATCTGTCGTTTCTCATGTTGAACTATTCGCCTAATCGAATTGTCGACATCGCAAGTTTGCTGGTGTAGGGAGGCTCTAGCCGAGCAAGTTGCTCAAAATGTCCATCAAAGCGATCGTCTACAGTAAATTCGATCCACAGGAAGGTGCGACATTCGACTAAGTTCCCTCAGCGATTGCAATCTGATCACAAAAGGTCCGAAAATCATACATCAGGTTCCCGAGGATACAATCGCAACAAGCTCAAATCCTGGTCCTGATGCGTTACTGTCATTTTCGACCATTTCTCGGTTCTTGATCCCACGACAGTCGCTCTGCGGCAACTTGCTCTGTCTTACGCCTCCTCCTTTGAGCGCGGACAGACCCCAGTGCATCATTGTTTCTCACCCAGTCTGCATAAAAGGCGAGCATTATCCCCGAAATGAATTTATTTTCAATTTTGCCTTTGTCCTATCGCCCCCTGATACGATCGACGTACCAAGCTACAAGTCGGTAATCGTAAAGCTTTCACACCTGATGCGGAGCTTGGAGGAGCAAACGAAATTCCTGTCTGATGATGCATCGGCCCATGGGACTAGCAAAATCTACAGCCTTTGCGAAACTCTCATGGGAGACTTGAATAACTATGCAGAGTGTATGATCCCCATTGATGAGGTCAACACCCTGAATATTAAGCTGTTTCCGACCCTCCCCGACCCAGCTCCGGTCAACGCGTGGCACGTTCCACTTTTCACAGTCCGGATAGAAAGCTTGATGGACGAGAATTGGGATCTCACCATGCAACGAGTGATACCGTTCATAAACGGTGTGAATAGCGTCAAGAAGATCGCCATCCTAGCTGACGCTGACCTCAACCTCACAAGAAAGTGTGTTCGTCATCTTCTATACTATGGTTGTATCATATTGCTTGATATTTTCTCCTTTAACGCCATCTACGCCCCCACGGCTGAGTTCATGAGCATGATTGCGACTGATCCTGAGATGCAGGCTGAATGCGCAAGATATGTCAACACTGCGTTCGAGCCTATTGCTCAGGAAAGTCATATACCTCGTGTCGAGCCAGCAGGCTCTTTCACCAGCAATAGTATCGCGGCAACAACAGCTACACTGGCCGATGATGACTTCTGGCCATTATCGACAAAAGGGGATCCGATCGATGGTGTTGCTATTGTCCAACTGTTTGCATGCTTGAAACAAGGGTTGACCGTTCGTGATTGGTATCGGCAGAACAGTGATATGCTCGCAAACATCGATATTCGTCGCTTCATCACTTTCGGGGTCATCAAAGGGTTCCTGTACAGAGTACATCGTTACCCATTTCAGACAATGCCAACGAACTCCAAAGATCAGCATGCCAACAGCAACACGATTTTCGACGCAGTAGATCCACGGAAGATCACCGGCTCAACCTCGAACAAGCGCAAAGGCTTGTCTATAAATCATTTCCTCGACGGTACGCATCACTTCGATGAGATTTGCACCTATTTCGAGATCAACGAAACAGAAATGTTGCGACGGTTGAATAATCCTCAACTGGGTGAAGTGGTTATACTCAGCCGGTGATGGGTCGATGGAAGGAACACTTCTTTAACGAGGTGTTTTTGATTTCGGTGTGCCAGCTACGTCACGTTGTCCTTCCGTCCAGGATGAGAACCTCGTTCAAAAGTGATTCGGAACGTCGGCGTATTTGGCATTCATCATACAGCAGAGGCTGCTTCAAACCATATTGATCAAGCTGTAATCCACATGAAATCCTATATCAGCCGACATGGATATCTCACCAGCCACATACGGCGGTGCTTTTTTGACAAAACCCAAGGGTCGATTTGCCGATGCACCGTGGGATTGAGCGAGGCCGTCATGGTATGTGGCGCCACAGCAGTATCTCGAGCCTGTGGAGGCACGAGGCTGATACTTCGCTTGTCGCAGCATGGAATACCACACAATATCGTTCAACGGCGTTGTGGTCTGGTAATCAGGCACTTTAGCGTCGGTCCGATATCCGTCCAGAGACGCCACGGACAACTTTCCCCTGCACAAAGCAGCTTCGAAAAGCTCCAGCCCGAGCTGCTACCAAGCGGGTACAAAGTCTCTTCATTGGAGGATCGGCCCCTCCCCAATTGGTGACATTCTGCCCGATCTTCGAGCTACGTTGTGGCTAGTGACATTGTCATGAGGCTTTGGCTGTGGCTGGAGACTCGATCTGCGAAGCCACAAGGCAGACCAGGCACCAGAGGGACACACCCTAACTTAAGGTTTAGGCGGCGCGGGTGTGCAGTTCCAAATGTGGAGTCGGCTAAGTGATGCTAACTAGCTTACCCTAGGCTTTGAAGGTCGCTGACTTACTGTAAGCCTGCATATACTAGCTTTTGGGCACCCTGGACCGGCTTCAGCTCATATGTTTCGTCGCCCCCAATAATCCCGTTTTAACATTAACTAGACGATGTCCGACCTTGCTTGTAGCACTTCGGTCCTTTGGGATCCATTATGCATCGTTGACAGTACCAAATCACAGACTGGAGGACATTATAACCAGCGATGTCGACCGCTGCCGTTGTCAAGATGGAACACAGTCTGCCGAAACTGGGTTTGCTGAAACCCTTCAAAGAGAAGCGGCGAAGGACGAAAAGGGCAATGGCGTCGCAACGACTGGATTCACCATTTAGTGGAAGCGATGGACAAGCGAGCAACACTGCCAGAGTGAAGAGATTCCACTCAAAAAGTCGGAAAGGATGTCTTACTTGCAGGTACGTCAATTCAGCTGCTGTCTCCTGCTTAGACTGACGACTTCGCAGACAACGACGTGTCAAGTGCGATGAACAACGCAATCCGAAATGCGCTCGCTGTGAGAAGGGTGGCTACATCTGCGAATGGCCAGACAAGCGGCCGGGTCGATCTCAGGCATCCGAAGAGAGAGTCAGCCCGTCAAAAACTCGCTCACTATCCCAAACAACAATGCGCTCGGAAGATGGGGCCACCCCCCATCGGTTTTTCACAGATGGAACGGTGACGAACGTGTCTGGCCTCTTTGTCGATATGGCCGACTCTTTCATCATGGATCGCTCACAAGCTCAACTTGTTTCTACAGCGATATCCAGATTCTACTTCAAATGGGTATATCAGTCCAGTCATTCAAGTGCTATCATTTGGAAGACACTAACAGCTCTTTGTGGCATATATGTACGTGCATTTATGTCGAGCAGAGGCTCTTCTCCTCGTAACCACGATCACATCGCTCGCTACAGCGAAGCAGTCACCGAGCTTCGAGCTTCATCTGACAAGCTCGGGCCTGATATCATACTTATCACAAGCATTCTGATTGCAAACTGCGAATACTTGATGGGAGACCTCTGCTCGGCTGTTCAACAGCTTCGTGCAGGAGCCAAGGAACTGACGAAGCACAAAGACGCTTCCGATGCACGTCTACCTCAAGAGCTGAGCGATATTCTCGGAACAATATTCGAGGCGTTTGACCACAACACAGTGGACCTCGAAGCCAATACACCAGGTTCGGACTACCTAGACACAATCATAGAGCATCAGTTTAACGACCTCAATCAGGCCAATGACCACCTACTGCAGATCTTCTGGCATACGTTTGCCCTTCAGAGAGTTGGACAGAAACATCCCAGGCACATATCACCAGCGGCGCATGATTTTCAGAGGTGGTCCAGCTCATGGCGAAACCGCACCTCAACCTTAGAGAATTCACTCGGTGTCGAACGCCTTCCGTGGCTACAGCTGCTCCATGGTCAACATTCAGCGTTGAACACGGTGATCAATGGCCTATCAAATCCTACTGAACCGCCGTTACCGAACTCCGCGCCGCTCGATGATATGGTTTTACAAGTGTCGACGTTTCTGCAAACTTGCTCAGAAGCTATTGAAGACCCGCAAATACCAGGTCGACCATTCCTCGGCAACGCCGGCCTAATATTGCCACTTTTTTTGGTCACGCTACGATGCATAGATGCGGAAACTTGTGAGACAGCACTTTCCTTGCTTGGGCGTTTGAATATAATCGAACAAGCATGGAACAGTTGTTATGCCTACGCAGTAGCGCGGTCGATCCTCAATTCAAGGCAAGCAATGAGATTTCAGCGCAGCAGTACAACCTATTCGCTGCATGATATTCTTCCAGTCGCGGAGATTAAAAAAGTCGCCGTTCTTCCTTCTGGTACAGAACTCGACGTTACTGTCATATTCCCACATTTGCACACCCCGTTCGGCCCCAGTGAGAGCAACGTAATCGTCGGAGGGTTTTGCTTGCAAGAAGGCGGAAGTGACGAAGAGCTTTGCAAGGTGGTTCAAGCCGGAGGCTTCCAAGGTCCTGTGCTTGCGGGTCCTTTACGCGGTTGTATGTGCCGTGAAAATGCCTGATTACGGTCCACGCGAGGGAAGTGCATAGGCATGGCAGGCACTAGGAATGTGCAGCAGCGATTTTCAAAAATCGCAAAATTCCTTGGAGCTTCGCTTCAGCTACATTTCAAATCTGTACGCTCCTACTGTATTTGTACCGCATCTAAGGAGAATCGGAGATACGAATGAACCAATGAGATTTCAGATGATCGAAAATTCTTTTGCGAGATTGTGGAGCCCTCTCCGTGACGGGTCGATGTTGTCCACAGTTGCGTCCAGAAGGCGAGCGCAAACAATAAATTTCGCATTCATTCCAGCACGTGCAGAGTGTGCAATCCACAATCACCAACGGAGACATATTCCTTGACTTTCCTGATCGAGTGGTGAGCAAGGCTTGACAAACGCGGAGGAAAGTTGAGCTAAAGCTTGAGCTAAAACAGTGACGAAACGGCAGCAGCCGGAGCCGTTGGATTAGTGTTGCGCGAAGGATCGAACGAGGACGCTAATGCAAGCCTCTGGCATACTTCGTACTTGCGGGTGCACAATCTCTCTAGGCCCTCAGGCAGGTCCCGTCATGGGCAATCCACAGCAACCGTTGCCAATCGATTGGCTATCTCGCTAAACTTTTGAAACCGGTCTGTCGTGTAAGAATTTTCATCACCGCTCAAGTTCATTGTGGGTCATTGGCGCACGCTTTCAGAACGTTTTCACCATCATTGATCGGTTTTGCAGTGGTGCCAATCTACCTTTGCGACTTGAGCCCAAACAATATGGGGGAATTATAGCAAGGTCTCAGTACGAAGTACTTTTGGACTCGTACCTCGGAGCCTATCGATGAAATCAAAACATATTGCCAAGATTATGCGACTGAACTTTACCAAGACAGATCCGATAACGGTTCGTCCTATGGGGACGGAAATTACCTAGCGCTGGCGACGACATTGTCGATTCAAACTGTGATTTGCAAACGCGTCATCGAAAAGTCCTTTGGGCTTGCTTCCGACCTTACTCGATCAGACCATTGAAGTTTGACAAGTTGTCATGGAGGAATGCGAAAAAGTCATTCCTTCAATTCTGTGCTGATAACTTACTTTCAGCAGCCTCACGAAGGATGGACATCTATGCGTCATTGATGCTTCATGGCAGTAGTCGGCAAGTCTCGCACAGCTATTGTTGCACCGACCGCACCTAAGCTCAATCGAATTAGCGCAGTATCGGACTCAGGCAGCAGAATAGGCAGGAGTTCCAGACCGCATACGTCCAATGTCAGGAAAAGGCCAAGATATACCGC
The DNA here is from genome assembly GCA_017655985.1 of Incumbomyces delicatus. NCBI lineage: Eukaryota > Fungi > Ascomycota > Eurotiomycetes > Chaetothyriales > Trichomeriaceae > Incumbomyces > Incumbomyces delicatus. Next base: position 1,148,398 of record JACJVS010000004.1, read on the forward strand.
AACAGGACAGTCAGAGTCTTTTACCCAGGCTTCCAGGTAATGATGATGCCAAACCCTGGAACTGTCAGAGCGATCATGTGGCCCCTGGCCTCTGATAGGGATTCGCTGTGAGACCAAGTAGACCCAGCCTACAGATGCCTTCGATGGTGCTATCGTTAAATCTTCCGCTTCCGGCGTTCCTTGTTTCCGGTGAAATATTATCCCTCTTCGGAGATAACGCAACTGTTCCGGGAGTGCGTTCTAATGGAGGAGCATAGTGTATAGCAGTGAGGTATGAAAATCGTGCGAACCCGCCGGAAGGGGTCAAAGCGGGCCGCTGGCACCCCCAACGACTCGATCCCGTCAGCGACATATCCAAAATGGTCCCCCTCAGACAAGGGCCAAATAATCCAATAGAACGTTCTCCCTCTTGACAATACTGTAGAGCGTGATTGGTGTCTGGCTGCAGTCGCCTGATCTTTGCTTTACACGAACACACTTCCGGCCTTCCGCTATGCAAGAGCGCCCCCTGGTATCAGCTTAGAAAGCACTCATTCTGGAATTAGATGGCTAGAGACATCTTAAAGGTAGACCAAGGCCTTGATTTAAAATAGATTAAGGGCCTTTGGCAGCGGCCCCAAATCGTATTATCCGAAGCTCACCTTCCGGGGGCCAACGGAAGCGAGTGTGCAAGGCCTCGCTCGATTGGTCATACGGCATTGATACGGCGGAGTGAGCTTGGAGTTGTGTACAGAAATTGTCATCTTCTGAGGAGGATCAAAAGTCCCATCCCGATTCATACGAAGAATGATGAATTGACTAGAGCAGCCACAATCATTTAGGACGGCGGACGAAATTACATCGTGGACCAATCAGGGAAGCTTAGCTCGTTTGACAGCAGCGGTGTTGTCGTCATCTTTTCCGATTACTGCCCCCAAATTTTTTAAGCAATTTTGAGCTTCCTCAACGCAACGAAATGCTGTCCGTTGTCGTTTGCAGTCGTTCAAACATCGCTACGAAGCTAAGATGGGTTCAGAAGAGCTCTACGCAAAATCCAAAGCGTCGCGCGTTGGAATGTTACCGCTATCTGATGGTTTAGTCGCCGAAAGGACTGTCGGCGAGTTTTTGGTTAGCTGGTCACGCTGGTGCACACCCACACACCCTCCCAAGTTTTAGGCGCCCCAGGATTGAGCCTGGCGACGAATGCCTTTTGTAAGCGCAGGTACTTTTTCCAATCATTCAACAGCGAGCTCGGGGAGTGATCCTGGTCGAAAAGCTATTTCGCACCACCCTACAGATATACGCTGTGCTTTATCCCTCGAAGTCCACTCAAACGTGCGGATTTCTCGTGTCAACTCAAGTTAGCTTTTTCCAAAGCTTTGAGCTAGACTTCAACATGCGTCGACGTAGGAAGTATGTACGGCATGAAGTCGCTAGCTGCGTACAAGCTCAAGTAACGCTGCAAGGGAGCTGCCGTGAACTCCGCATTAAGGTCGAGATGCAGCTAAGATGCCTTAGCCCAAGTGCCAAGAGACAGCCTTAGCCCCCATTTTGTGGGGACCGGCTGTACTTTCCCTGTTTGACGATGAGGATGGTAGCCTGCCGCAGTGGCTAAACCCTGGCCGTGGCTTTGCAGGCACTTTGTTTAGTATCGTTCCTTCTTCATCTTGCTTCGCCAAAGACATTACCAGTCCGCCCCGAAACGCCCGCGGCTTGGTTAAATTTCTATGAGTTGAGCTATATCGATACAGGACTAGGCTCGAAAATTGCACGATTGGTCTTCCCGAGGCTGACTCTTAAGTACGTTGTAGAAGTAGGTAACCTGAAGGTAGTTCGTGCCCGGAGTGACCCACTTATACTTCGTATCTTCGAAGGAGCTTTCCATTAGCATGGAAATAAGGCACAAAATCCTCGCACTCAGCACAGCAGGCATTAGAACGACCCTTTAGTGGCAATCTTCTTATGTCGGCATTGGCAGGCGCCATATCGCCGTCTATCACAAAGTTGCACCCCAATCACGAACCAGTCTGCCTGAAAGTCGGCACAATTGAATGTGGCACCTTGGATATGGATCTACGTTTTTGTTCCTACAACATGTCTTTAGAACCTCCTTAGCTTAAGGTAGATTTCGGACTACCAACCACGGCTCAAACAGGGAATAGCGCAATCCATTGTGTTTGGCCTAGATCGATGACGCTTGAAGAAGCTCAACACAAGATGCTTGTTGAGTGGTAAAAACACTGCGGCAAAGTATGATCACGGAATGCCATCTCTGGCAGATTGGAGGCGCTCACCGCTTCTTCCAGTGCTTCGTAGAGGACTTTCCCGTTGCTAATATGCGCTTGTATTTAGATCGAGGTCATTCTCAGAGGTATCACTACCGTTTAGAGGTATCAATACTAACCAAATTCCAACACAACCATATCTGCAGTGTCCGTTCGAGATTATGATCGTCGATCGTCGGTGGAGTGAGCAGTCTATGAGACTACAGTATGACCGGATCCAGCGAATCACCGCGACCTGTAGCGATAGGCAATGTGTGCCTGCTATATTCGTTGCGAATGGATTGCCGCAACAATATCAGTACCACTTTCCCATGGAAAGGGGGTAATTGGCATGAACCCCGGTCGGCACAAATGTAATTCAGCGTGCTCCAAGTCCACTTGCATAGAATTACCTGCTCGTTCAGACCGTGCACAAGGTCACCCACAAGCTCCTTAACTCCAACATCAATGTAGGTGAAACGAGCCACAAGTGCCCAAAAGCGTAATTTCAGCAACATCCAACATCCTGGTCCACATATACTCATATGCACCTAGACTATCCTGTAGCGCTCTCTTTCCAAAAACGAACCAGGAAAAAATTTCGCGATTCCGCCACTTTTGTCCCCAGACCCCGAACGATGCTGTCTCACTCCTTGCTTGATTCTCACCGTTTCTACAATTACGATTACACAGATCGGTATTCTATGGCAGAATTAGCGAGTCATTGAATACGTAAGCGAGGGCACTATGATGGAGGAAGACTGATGCGACCAGACCTTGAAGATGAACGCGATTATATGATAACAGACTCAGAAATGAGGAAAGTCAGTCTTAAAGCGTTTCAAATGCCTCCCGCTGAAGTCGAGGGGTTCTCGGACTGCTTGGTGTCTCAAATCAAAGCTACGAATATCGTTATGAAAATATCAATGACACTTTTCATTCATGTATCCTTTGCTGGCCGCTATGTGCCTTCTGAATAACCATTGCACAATGCTTTTCCCAGCTCTTCGTTGAACGAACGAACTTGACCAACCACGTTTGGTGGAGCAGTATGCCGCGCTGGAATTTTTTAATTGCTACGACATTCCATGAATTTTCCACTTTGATATCGTCTGTTCTTGCCAATCTAGCACTGCAACGTCAGCGGTAGCTCCTATAGCCATGATCAGGGAAATTTGGCGTAGGCGGTCACTTCGAAGCTCGTGATGCTTGCCCACGACGGAGTCCTCCATGAGATGGAAGAAGCCAAACCTGATATCCGTAGCTGAGGTCTTCTTCAGCCGAGTCCGATGAGCTAGGCAATCGATGCCAGCTATGCTCATTGTGTCAGTTGATAAGAGTGGCGCCATGCCGCTGATTGTTCAATTCATCTCAGTCCTCTGCTGCTGAAGAAAGAAGAATTTGTTTATCTGAGGTAGACGTAGCTATATCAGATAATCCAAGCTCGCGCCTTCCGTCATATGACACATTACCAGGGGCCCGCATTGGCCACTCGTAACCTCGCTCAGAGACTGATAGTGCGACCTACCAAGAATTTGGGCTGTTGGTATACATAAAATGACTTCTTCTTTCAGCGCACCACACCAGAGACGACGTAATTTAAGTCTAAAGCACTTGCTAGATCAATCAATCTCATATGAAGATTCCTTGGCTTAACCTCGCCTTTGTCTGCCATCTGAGAAGTTCATCGTGCCTCCTCGTGCCGGAGACTTCTATGCTGTATTAAGGGAACTTGGTTAGGTCCTAAGAGATGAGCCTTGCGCCCAATATGGATGGTTGTGATCAGTGCAATGGACAGCTTCGGTGACTCTAAGTTTGATGGAAGGCACATAAGTCTGCTGACTCTTGCAGTCGCATGTTCATTGTAGCATTCGATCGAAAGCCAACGTAAGGCTTTAGTGCTATTCATGCTTGGTATTAGCGTTAACAGGCAAAGCGACTTACGGGTTGCCTCTTTCATAAGGTAAGTGTGACATAGATGAGTAGTTTCTTGACCTTTACCCTGCTAACGTAACTGGTCCGCGCGTTGAGGTTAATGCCCCTGTTCGACTTGGCTCTCTCCGGGATGATAGATAAAGGCCAACATCCTTTGCTGCACTTCCCACTTTGATACATGCCCAATCTGAAACGTTGGCCGGTCCACGGTCAAACTAATACTCTTAATCCTACTCTTCGAAATTATGTGTAAGTGGTGAGCAGTGGGGGAGTAGAGTTTCCTTAGCTACTTGTTATACGATGCATACGGTAAGTAACGAGGCTGACCGTGTAAATGCAATGTGGGCACGTTGACGCACTGACCATGGCAAGAATCGGGTCTAACTCCTGCCACATGGATCAGTCATGTCATCTGTGATGTTGACGAGCAAGGCTCTCAAAATCAGCCAGGCGCAAGAGGATCAGATCCTCTTCTAGGTTGAAGCACACAGAGAGAGCTGCTTGTCGCTCGAAAGACCCAATGGTGTTTTGCATCTCAAGTCCATCCCGGTGTGATTGATATCGACACGATCGAAGTACCTCCCTTTAGGAATGCCTGCATGCCCTGCATTACTCGATCGAGCAACCTCAAATACGTTCGCTCTGAGAGGTATTCAACATGCTGGTCGCTGAACCGCACTAGATGTCGCAATGCCAGATCGGTTGATGGCCGACAATTGATTTTGTGGGAACAATCTTCCAAAGAGTAACAATTAAATCAGCAGCGCTCCTTTGTGGCCAGCCTTGCACTCTGCCCTAATTAGGAAATGTCAGGTGAGCAAGAATTTAACTGACGATTGATACTTGGATAAACTTGCAGAGCTAAAGATGGGGTGATCATAGAGTCGACGAAAAGTTTCACGACCCGTCTACCAACAAAGCTTGTCGTGTATTGAGCCGCGAAAGATTAAAAGCCAAAAGAAAGGCTGGATTGCTTTGTTCTAGCTACCGGTAAGAAGGGAACCGAAGATTTTAAAGTCTTCATTAACCTCACAAGGTATCGCCAAGCTTTCTGTTGGATGAGAAAAATTCCGTTAATGATGGATTTCAAGGACGTGGGCTTGTATTCGAGGTACATATTACTTCGTACTATACGCCGGCTACGTTCTTGGAAAGTGTTGGGCCTGGCCCCCCGAACGCCGGCTTGACTCCTTTAGATTACGCTTAACGCAGCAGCCCCGACCCCTTTGCGACTTGCCCTTGATGCCCATCAGTCCTTTCCCCAATCATGCTAATGATTTGGCAACAACGGCAGTCCTCAGCTACGTGGCTACTTAATGTTGCACCCAGATTTACAAAGAACTCCGTAATGACACCTTTCAACGCAAAGGTCTGTATATCTGCAGGACAGGAGTTTTCGCTCCAAAATCTGCAGACCGTGGAGCCGAAAAGGTCCCACGAGCGAATCTCCAGCCTTCATTATTAAAGCTCCAGCCCCATAGCCAGATTTTGATTTGAGGAGACTACCGCCAAGTCTTGGCCTTGGAGAATCTAACCACGTTCTATTTGGGGCAGTGCAGAGCGGAACCCACGTAACGATTAGCTTGGCGAACCTACTCCTGGTCTGCGCGACCGACGCTCGAATGGGATTCGTTTCTTTGCAAGGATGGGAAATTTGCCTCAGCACATCGAGCTCCAGCGTTTTTGGCTTCAAATTCTTTGTTCCAAAGACCTTACTATCTACTGCCAAGCTGTATGTGCTGCTTTGATTTGACATCTTCTGCTGCGATACGACTCCTTTCTAAAAAGCAAATGGAAACCTTGGTGTAGACTTCGATAGTCTGTTCAGCTTCGCGGCCAGGAGAAGCAATTTCGATGTTGGCGACGTGACGCGAACAGGATGAAATGCATCTGTCCTAGCTACAGGACCGTTCTCACCGTCGTCTTATTGCTGTTAGGCCTCACCTTGACGTTGCTTGTTCTTCACCAAGGAGTATTCCCCATTCTTGGTTATCTTATCCCATCATTGGTCACCCCATTTTACGATCTTGGAGTGTATGGGCCGTATCCGACGACTGGACACATAACCTTTGATCTCGAACCACCGGCTGCAAGTATCGTCGCTTGGGAGGACTCATGCGACAGTGGGTATATCTTGGTTAGTCCGTTTGGCCCTTCGGTGCCGAATGATGGCCCAATGATACTGGATAGTAAGGGGAACCTAGTTTGGATGGCAACAGGCTTTGGGGTAGTCATGAACCTCAGAGTACAGCGCTACCGCGATGAAAACTTTCTGACCTTCTGGTCTGGCGACAAGTTTGGTGGAATTGGCATGGGAAATTACTATATGCTCAACTCGTCCTACGACCTCGTTCACGTCATCGCGGCGGCTTCTTCGGAACACGCACCCCGAATGGGTGATCTGCATGAGTTCATCATCACTGATCAAGGGACAGCTTTGATCACAGTCTATAACGCAACGCAGTTTGATCTGAGTGCAATGGGCCGGCCTAGCGACGGCTGGATGGTCGACAGCATTTTTCAAGAAGTCGATATCGCTACCCGCGAGCTCCTCTTCGAGTGGCGCGCGTCAGAGCACTTTGATCCTTCGAAATCAAAGTACATCAACCCATTCGGCGGGTATAGCTCCTCAAACCCGTATGATTTCTTCCACATCAACAGCATCCAAAAGGACTCAAAAGGTAACTATCTCATCTCATCCCGACACTATCACTCGATTTTCTGTATCTCTTCCAGTGGTGATATTCTCTGGACTCTCGGTGGTGCAGGCAACGACTTCACCGACCTCTCCAACGGCAAAGCCACATCCTTCACGTGGCAGCACGATGCACGCTGGGTCGACGAAGAGCAAGGTATCCTCAGTGTCTTCGACAACGGCAGCGCCGGTCCGATCATGCACGATGCTTCCCACAGTCAAGGACTCCTCATCCAAATAAACACTAAAGAACGTACGGCAAAACTCCTGCGCGCCTTCTCCTCTAAAGATCAAACTCTCTCCGCGTCACAAGGCTCCGTCCAGGTCCTGCCCAACGAACACGTCTTTGTAGGCTGGGGTTCCTCAGCAGCCTACTCCGAATATAACGCGGCAGGGAAACTTCTTTGCGAAGTCCACCTCACTCCAAGCATCTGCTTCTGGTGGGAGCGTGTGAAGACGTACCGCGCACTGAAGACGTTCGACTGGATTGGCGAGCCCGAATACCCGCCTACTGCGAAAGTGATGGATGATAAGCTCTATGTGAGCTGGCACGGGGCGACCAAGGTGGCTGCGTGGCAACTTGAGGGCCGAAAAGCAGATGCGAAAGAAACGGAATGGCAGACGGTAGATATCAAAGAAAAGACCGCATTTGAAGAAACATTCAGTTTGCCCGGGGCTCGCGAAGGATTTCAGGTCTATCGTGTTGCTGCGTTGGATAAGAAGGGGAATTTTTTGATGCACACTGCTATTGCTGATATCGTGGAGGGCAAGGCGTCGAAACTTGTTTGGTTGCTGTTTGCGGGGTTTTCTCTGGTTGGACTGTTGACTGGAGTATGGCTGTTCTCCAGAAGAACAACAAGACCGAACCTACCAAGTCTACCGAACCTGGGATGGCTGAGGACCAGAGCTCTCCCATGGAACCGAGATGGGTACAGGAAGGTACCAGGTATAGAAATGAGCTAAAGGCGCTTTTTCAACGAGGAAGCGTACTTCAGGAAGCGGAAAAGGTGATATGGTCTCACGTGTCGGCTTCACGCTCCCCAAGAATCAACGATTTCCCACCGCCCAACTGCAGGACCCAACTCACTTTCAGCTCGATCCTTACCAAGGATAAACCCCTTGACTCCAGACGAACTGCCCTACCTCCTGGTCCCTCTTGCCTTCGATGATCCCTAATAGAGTTCGACCACTCTCTTCGGGGCTACCGGCCAGCCCACCTGCTGTCCGATCTTCCTCAGTCTTCCCTCTCAAATTGCTCACCACAAAGCCGGGACACATGACAAATATCTTGATCCCCTTGGGGCCCCAGACCTTATGCTCCTGTACAGCCCACATGTTCATCGCGGTTTTAGACACTCGATAGATCGGATAGTCGACCGCGTAGTCGTAGGCAGCTGGATCGGTAGCGCGGCCAAGGGAACCGAGGCCGCTGGACATGTAGACCGAGTACGCATTTCGGGAGCGAAGAAGCAAAGGGCGGAAGGCCTCGGCAACGAGGGCCGGGCCAATAGTATTGGTGCGCAGGGTCTTCTCCAAGGCTGTTTTGGTGTCTGGATCTCGGCTGCCTAGAAAAATTTACGTCAATGACAGGTTTTGCGGGCAAATGTGGTTTAGTATGTTTGCGGGGGTGAGGTTGAAGCAGATCTTTGTCAGATAGCTAGCGAGCAAACGGAAGGGGTTAAGAGAGGGAGGGAGAGGGATGAGGGAGACTGTACCGATCCCAGCGTTGTTCACAAGCACGTCAAGACGACCAAATTGCTCATCAACCTGTTTCGCGGCTCGGGTGATTGATTCTTGGTCATCGACGTCGAGCAGCAGGGTGGAGAGTGTACCCTGGAGAGTGTCGTTGGTCTTCTTGAGATCTGCCATTGCTGTTTCAGCATTGGAAAGATTGCGGCTGGCCATGATAACATGGTAGGATGGTGAGGCTCGAGCGATAACTTCGGCCGAGGCCAGGCCGACACCTGAGTTGGCGCCAGTGATGAGGATTATCGTTTGGTTGGCCATTGGTAAATATTAATGGTCGTGATGACACACTTCAAGGAGCCGAGCTTCTCCTATCCGGGGGATGTGGTTGTGGGGAATGTTTCTTGAGATCGGGAATGGAACAGCAATAAGATCGCCCCGTCGTTTGTTTTGGTTGCTGAATGAATTGCCCATGCTTTTAAGCTTGGGAACTCTTCCAGCTTTATACCTGGCATGTTTTCTTGATATCAATACCCTCAAGATCTTAGATCATGTCTGTGGGATCCAAAATTTTGTAATTTGATTCGGCGAGCCCTCTTCATTCATACCTGGCACATCCTGCCGCAGGGAGTCTGGGTGAGTTAACGGGCGAACAATCTTTCCGGAGATAGAGGCAGAATTACCTGACTAGGAAGTTCTCTGCTCCGAAACGACTACATCTATGACGACCACGACCACGACCACGACCACGTCTTCTCCGGCTCAGCGTGATCCTTTCAAAATAGCTTTCGTGATCTATTTTGTGGCTGACGGACCACAACTCTAAAATCCGTGCTGACGGACCACAATTTCTAAAATCCGTAACCGATCACGTGACGACATGCCTGAAGAGAGATTCTGCCACCTGTCGCACTGTTCATACATGAACGGTTCCGATTCCCTCGACCCTATCAGGAGGTCCATAGAATTCGGATGACGGCCCCGAGTCCTCAGAATGCAGAAAAACGGTGGAAGAATCACTCCTGTGGAGTCTCCAAGAGCTCCAAGCCTCAGAGCAACAGGCGAAGGATCAAGGATGGATAGGACAAGAGTGTCGCTATTTGGTGCTACTCACTATGTCCAAATGAAACCCCCAAATGATCTGTCGATGCGATAGGCATGTATCAGGCATGTGCCACAACTACAAAGCGAGCACGTAACCTGGCAAGGGCCGAGAAGAAAGAAAAGCATGTACCTAATTCTGGACCATAGTTCTACAAGAACGTCCAGCAAAAATAGATCGGTCATAACAATGTGTTCACAGGAGCTCAGCCACTGGACGCTCTCACTTCTTCGGTTTCCCGTAGTCCACCGAGGTTGACAACATCTACCCCTGGCGTATTGGCCTCCTTTCCGTCTGCGGTAGGCTTGCTTTCGCCTTGGAATGTCGGCCTAAATGTGGTACCCGTCGTCTTTCCTTCGGTTTCTCGTAGTCCATTGAAGTTCACAACATCCACCACTGGCATATCGACCGCCTTTTCGTCTGTGGTAGGCTTGTTTTCGCTTTGGTACAAAGATTTAAACTCGGTAACCGTCGTCTCGGACATAGCTGCCATCGACACATTCGCATGGTGTGTGGTAGCATCGTAAGCAAACGTGTCATAATCGACATTGTGATCATCGACACGGAACCATTTGCGGCGATTGGATTCAAAGGGCCCTCCACCGTAACTCTCCAAGGGTCGAGGCCGCTTGCGCAATGGAAGCCTCAAGGACTGCACTAAACGACACCTTGCTTCCGCGGTAGAGAATGAGTCGGGCAAAGTCCCTTCTCTATCAAGAACCAACGCCTCATCGAGTAAGGCTATAAACTGACTGGCTTTGAAACGTTTGTAAAACCTCCAAGCATTGAGATCACGCTCCACAAGGAGCTGGCCCAGCCGGATCTGCTGATGTCTAACTGCCTTGTCTTCGGCAAACCTCGACAGGACTTCGATCAGCGATATCTCCGGGTGGTTGGCGAACAGTTGCGGAAACAGTTTCTCGAACCCGGTAGAGTCCAAATTGGTGCCAACAATGAATTTTCCAGCCCATTGTCCCCACAACGTTTGGGCGTTGTTGTTATGAAGACTAGTGCGTACCAACTTGTGCATAGAATGGGTGATCCTGCCAGATGTTGCTGCGTAGAACCACAGAAGACGGCACAAGTTTAAATGTTCCTCACGAAAAGCGAGATGAAACAGGGGTTCAAGAATGTCCTGTTGAACATCATCTTCGTCCTGCATTGGGTTTGAGCGGATGATTTTGATAGCATCCTGCAGGTTGCCGGCCTTCTTTGCTATGAGCATAAGCTCGACCATGCAGTCTCTATTAAGCGCAAGACGTCGGGCCTCCTTCTCCTGGACCCAAGCAAGGATTTCCGAGACTTGCGGAGTCCCAAGAGGCTTTATCCGACAAATTCGCAGTAGACGCATCAAAACGTGTGTTGAGAAGCGTCCCGGGCCTATTTGGGCTTCGGCTGCGTTAAGAAAATCTGTGATGCCACTGGTTTTGCGTATTAGCCGTGCAGCAGATTTGAGAAGTGCTCCAATTATTGGTGTCGTGTTTACAAATGGCCGAAGTAGTTCGTTGTCTTCTATGAATGCTAAGATGCGGCGACGACTGTTGGGATTTTCTGCATATCGCAGAGCCAATGCCCATGTTTGAGCATTTGCTCGGATGCCTCGATCTTTCATGGTCATAACAAGGTGGGTGAAGCGGTCACCGTCTTTGACGACCAGACATCTGCCCAGCTCCTCGTTAAAACACGCGACATCCGGCCACAAACCTGTCGTCTGGGAAATATCCCAAAGTCTGAGTGCAGTAGTTGAAAGTTGGGTATGTTGTCTGCAATACGCCAGAGCCAGGTTAAGGGAACGAGTTGAAGCAAACGGCGCAGCAGCCGGATCGTTGAAGACTTCTTCCAGCATTTTGGCAACGACGTCGTGGCGTGTGAGAGAGTCGTGGTAGATGTATCTCATTCCACTTCGGTATTGATGATCGGAGGTCAGAATCATGATGTATCGGTGGAAGGTGAACAGCGTCCATGAAGGAGGACGCGGTGTGCATCGAACGTCACTGTTTGGGCCGTACCTCGCAGCTTCGTCGGCCCAAGTAATGTTCTCGGGTGGCTCGGTGTAGGTGGTCGCTCTACGTAGAAAGTGCTCTGCGATTTCGCAGGCCCTTGGAGATCCGTCGAGCACGATGGAGGCCGTTCGAGAAGACTCCCAGACTGATGCTTTTACCAGACAGCGAGTTCCACCCGGATGGATCCATGTGTTCGGCACAGCTCTACCAAACAGATTCCGCAGAGCCGATGTAGGCAGTGTAAGGCGGGTCTGGTGTCGACCTGGCTTCGGTGTCTCTGCTGCAATGAGCTTGAGTTGGGCAAAGACCGCATCAGCATCGATTCTACGCCGGCGATGCGCAATGGCGTCCCGCCTTTGGCTGTCGTCTGAGTCTGGGTTTCGGCTCGCGCCACGTTCACCACGCTTTTGCCTAGATGCTCCCGATTCGTGGATCGTGTTGGTCGGCAGAGAATTAGACTGTCGAGTCTTTTGCAGGAGAATGGGGGCGCGGCTCGTTCTCTGCTGCGACCTACAGGTCGAGGTCAAAGTTCGTCGAAACAGAGGCCGTGAAGTAGCAGGATGGACCAGACTGGCAGGATGCCCATGTGAAGTGTGTGACACCGCTCCTCGGAGCTGATCGCGGGCACGGCCTAGCCCAGGTTCGGGTCCTGTGTGGTAATGACGCGACAAGGCGAGTCTGAACCATGGAGGATAGAGGAAGAGGAGCGGTTGGTGGACCACAGGCGAGGTCGGAGCAGCTGGAGGAGGACTGGATGATAGAGAAAAGTGGTTCAATCTTCGTAATGATCTCGATGCATGATTCCGGGAGCCACTGGACATATGTAGAGTGTCATTCGTGCTGGTGGCTGTGGAAGGGTCAATCAGCTCTCTATTTTCATTTCTCTGTTTCTGCCACCGGTAAAGCTGTTGAGGCCGACCTGCCAGCGACGAGTCGCTGTGAGACAACATGACAAGGCTGAATTTCTGATGAGGCTGCGTAGGCGGATCACGTGGGTGGACCAAGGCTGGCTTAGCCTGCCAGTGTCGTGCCTGACCACTCCTGACCCTTAGCAACCTCGGCTAAACTCCAGAGCTACAATACCCTTGAAGCCTGAGATTTTCAGCCTTGCCATTTTGGGGACGGCGTGGGACAGGAGTTAACGAGAATGCCACATGCATGGTGGGACAGTGACGGCGGGGAGCGAGACGAGGCAGCTCGTTCATTTGACACCCCTGCAGAATCTCAAACGCACAGTCTCCAATGTCTTAGACTGCCTCTTGCTGTATGATTGTATATGATGTGCCACATGGTATGAAGTACGAAGCAAGTTGATGTGCCAGGACACCAAATCTGCATATTCTGCGTTGGCCTTATTGCGCCCGCATTTCTCGATCGCACACGCTTCGACCAAGTATACTGCATCTCCTGATCGCCTGCCCGTACACCCTTAACTGACCGTCCTCTGGAAGTGTTGGCAAGATGGCGAAATCAGCCCTTGGCGCAATCTTGCCGCTCATTATCATTGTCATTCTGCTTGCCGTGGTGGCAGTGGTAGGTTTCATAGCGTACCAGATCGCCTGCGATGTCGCGGACAAGACAAGTCAAAAAATGGAGAAGAAAAACATGGCTTTTAGCAAGGACGGCCTGAAGGTGGGCGTGAAGGAAGTATCAGCCGAACAAGTGGGAGACAGTACGCAAAGGTGTGCATTTAGTTTCCTTTCCACACGCCGAACCATCTGGCTGATCAAGACAGCGTTCTCGTCAATGCCTGGAACCATGCGAGTTGGCCTGCGTACCAGTCAAAGTTGGGTTGGGGCCAAGGTCCCAAATCAAAAGGATCTAAACCAAATTCTCCAGCGACGACTCCCGGTGCAAGCACCGAGAAACGGAAGCCGTAAGTTTTGTCGCTGGTTGATGCTGCGCACCACTGACCGTAGCAGCTTCTCGCGATCCAGCTCCTCTAAAGCTACGAAATAAGACACCTCTCACGTCTCTTTACCCGGGCCCAAGCCCATTCGCGAGAGAAGATTCGTCTTCCGTCCCTACATGGACACCACTTGTCGCGGCGATCAGGGGTGCTGGCACTGGAACACTCGGACAACACAAGAGAATACATATGACGAGCCTGCACAAAATTTGAGAGGTGGTCCCGATTGGCGAGCAGGAAATGCTGTGCGTGTCTTGATCTGAGTCTTGCCATAGAGCACCGTGAGCTTGCTGTGTGCCGCACGTGAGGAGACTAAATAACGGACAATCCTTTTGGCAAGGGTTGTCCATTTACGTATCATGCGGACTGGCTTTCCTGTGCTTGATCGGCTCCAACGACAAAAGCTGTTTCCATGCGTCGTCATAGCCTGGAGCAAGACGAGCACTTGGCCTGCGCGCGGCTCCGAATGGTGGACAAGCTTCACACATTTACCGGAGGCTCTCGTTTCCCTACACTGCGTCTACGTATATAGTTCAAAGTTGTCAAGCGGAAGCATTCACCACTGTGAAATCAGCAGCGATCGACTACACCCACTACTCTTAGAACGGCACAGGGGGTAGGGACTTGAGGAATCGACCAGGTAGAAGTGCAGGGGGAGCAAACAGCGCGATACAAAGAGTAGAAATCGAACGCTAATCTCGATACTCGCGACCATGAATTGCAGCGCTCGCGTGCGCTGTGATGCCGGGCAAGCTCAGGTACAAAGCAAAGGTGCAGTTTTTTCATCTTGCACTAGAATCCCATGTGCTCTCTTTAACCAATGAAGTACCGTGAATACCTCAACTTCTAGCTCATCTCCGCATCTACAGCTCGTACAGCTAAGCTGGCAAGCTGGCAAGCTGTCAACGCCGTGCTCGTGTGCAGCACGTCGCTCAATCCTGCCAACATGTGTGTCTCCATCAAACAGCTTGACAGGATGCTGCTGTCGGTGTGCCTCAAAGCGGCAAAGCGACAGAAAGCCTACAGAAATAGCTAGATGGCTAGGTACGAGGTAGATAGCAGCGACCCTGGTCAATTGAACGAAATCAAGCATGTGCCCGATCGAATAATAGCAAAAATCTTCCTGCAAATTTGATCTCGTCGCACGAAGCGACGCAGAGAGCCACTTAGGCGAGCTGCAGATTGGCTGAAGTTGTGTAAGATTACTGTTCTGCCTGAGCAGGCGATAAAGTGGATGCATATGGGTAAGCTGGAGGCCGTTAGCGCACTTGATGTGCTCCTTTTGCCAGGGACGCTCGCGTGCGTTTGGTGGGGAGCGTCGCTGCAAACGGAATGCGCGTTCTGAATTGCAGCTTGTTGAGCTGGGGGAGGAGCTTCTGCCGTCAGAGGAGCCGGTAGCAGGCCTTCTGCAGTGTGCATGGCATAAAAAGAGGCACGGCGCATTGATCGTGTCATAGTGCGTGAATAAGCGGTGGTGGGTGACATCAAGCTGCAGCCTGGGGAGTGCCCTGGACGGACGAACTTGCATGACAGAGTAGGATTTGGCGGCCGAAGCGGATGTGCAAGGGCCCCAAGGCCGCACTCTTCGGTTCGTGGGTTTTAATCACCTTTGTACGAAGTAGCCGACTAGCGATTAGTAGCAGCAGACGCCAGCCCATTATTAGCTTTTGGTTGGTGGTTGGCCTAAGCCTGACTAAGTTGGCACCAAGTACCTCCATCGACTTTCCACTTTTCTCATCTCTTTTTACCGGCCTCGACCTCGAGCTCGATTTCAAAGTGCCAGCACCATTCTTTCGCCGCCGCATCTCTCCCTCACCCGCATCATTCGACCTCGGATTAGCAGCAGTTGCTTTGGCCTACCCATCCTTCCGCCTGACACGGTCAACGTACAAGATATTGTTTTCGCATCCATTTCCGACGCCTGCCGCGCGGCGACCATCCGACCACTGGAACTCTGTCGCAGCGATTCTGTCCAAGCTCGATCGGTCGCACGCACTGACGGCGACACCTGGCACCCGAGGGTGCAATGCAGCCACTACACTCGTCGGCAAAGACGACGGTTCAGATCCCATGGAAGTCGCTGCAGCTGCTGGTGCCGCACAGGCTGCGGCGCCGGCTACGCAGTAAACTACGCAATCGACAGTCTCCCGCGAGCTCGTTGCCAGCGCTGCAAACGTCGATATCGCCCGCCGACACGATAAGAGCATTGCAAGCACACCGGTGGTCCCTCCATGACGGGCAATGGCTTCTGATTGTCATCTTGGGCGTCTTCTGCTTGAGCATCATGGAGTCTCCCGGTCCCATCGTCAAGACAGCTGTTGCGACCCTTCTGCTCGTGTCCCTCCTCCTCCCCATCACTCGCCAATTCTTCCTCCCCTTCATGCCTATCGCCGCCTACCTCATCTGGTTCTATGCTTGCAGGTCAGTCTTTTCCGCCTCGCCCTATCGGCTGCGCCGCCGTTGCCAAGGCCGATGGCATACGTCAGGGAAAAATTGCTGACATATTTCACAGATTCATTCCGAGCGAATGGCGCCCACCCATCTGGGTCAAGGTCCTACCGACCCTCGAAAACATCCTATATGGCGCCAACCTGAGCAACATCCTGTCCGCCCACAAGAGCACCGCACTTGACCTGCTGGCCTGGTTCCCCTATGGCCTCGGTCATTTCGGCGCACCGTTCGTATGCGCTGCGATCATGTTCCTTTTCGGACCACCCACCACCATTCGATATTTTGGCTACGCTTTCGGATGGATGAACATCATCGGGGTCACCACTCAAGTGCTGTTCCCCTGCTCCCCACCGTGGTACGAGAACATGTATGGCCTTGCTCCGGCAAACTATTCTATCAAGGGCTCCCCTGCCGGCCTGGCTCGCATTGACGCATTTTTCGGCATCGACCTCTACACCTCGGGTTTCACAGCCTCGCCCATGGTGTTTGGAGCCTTTCCTTCTCTGCATGCCGCAGACGCAACCCTCGAAGCCCTCTTTATGAGCCACTGTTTCCCTAAGTTGACCCCGCTCTTCGCTGGCTACGTCTTCTGGCTCTGGTGGGCCACCATGTACCTGTCGCACCACTATGCCGTCGACTTGGTTGCAGGTAGTCTCCTCGCAGCCGTCATCTTCTTTTTCACCAAAGCCCGATACCTCCCCCGCATCCAACCCGACAAACGCTTCCGATGGGACTACGACTACATCGAATGCGGGGATGCTCCGCAATCTGATTATGAGTACACCCTGGCCGGTATGCAAGGCTCCCATCCCGACAGCGACGAGTGGACCGTAGGCTCGTCTTCTTCATTCTCTTCTGGATCCCTCAGTCCATCAGACGAAGATCAACATGTCTGGGCCGATGTCTACACCACCGCCCGATGACAAATAAATGCCGTTCTCCAGGGCTGGCTCTCCGCATTTCTTCACCGGTAATCTCGTGCCAAAAATGCATGCTCTGTACGGCGTTCCATTTTCCTTTTCGCAGCGACACTTTGATGTTTTGACGACTTCACGACCGGAGCAACATCATGATCTGAATGTGATTCATTGAGCGGAACAATACATATTTGCACAATATTTTGTAATAATTTGCTGGGACGATCTACTTCCCATTTCTTCACTTGCGCATTCTTGGAGAGGCATGAGCATGGAATTTGCTCTTGGGTTATCATTTTGCAGCATTGAGCGGCACGATTGGCGTTTGCCCAAATTACATTCGCTCTGTATAGATGGACATGATAGATGGGGTGAGTTGGGGCCACGGTGTGTTTATAATATACAGTACAAAAGGAGGAATTTGAAGGGTGGACTTGACTTGAGAGCGCTGTCCACGCTGGTCAAGACGACACATTCGCTTGTACAATATTTTGCCATGTCACGGAGACAGCCTAGGCGACAGCTACACGGGCTGTCCGCTTCCATTCGCTACACCAAGGAGTGGCGGAACAGGCCGCACGAAGACGTTCCGCTGTACGGCGCACTGACAGAGTTTATCGATTCTGCCCGACTGACCGTACGTGCGAGAAGAATCAAGGGGTCGTGGAGATCTGGTCTCGCGCTGGTTCGAATGGAAGTAATAGCTAATATAATGCACAAAAATTCAACCTCGGGTTACAAGATCAATCCCCTAACGTCAAAACAAGGATCATCTGTACCACGTCTCTCATCATCTCCCCTGCTTCAATCTTGTACACTGTTCAATGCACTCGGCATCGGCGCTTATTCACGCTTTATGACTTGTGACTTGTGACCGAATTAGGCATGAACATGAACATGCACGCGGCCATTGCGGGAGGGCGTATGTACACAACACCGACTCGATTGATAACGCCGGAAATCAGCGAATCCCAAGGGGCCCACATTTTCCCTAACCATGTAAATAAAAGATGTCCGCCGCTGTGTATGTAGGTATCGTACCACGATCAGATATCGGGTGGGTACTGTTTGAGGCCACCACCACCACCAACACCAGCACCACCAGCAAAGGGCAGAGTGCGCGTGAACGGTGCTAGCTTTGTGTTTCTTATGTCTGTTGTTTTTGTATGCAAGGCCAACGAAGAACAGGACAGGAATAGAGCAAAGTTTTCGGTTTTATGATCCATCATTCCTTTTTGGAAAATATTCTTCCGAGATTGGCAGGCCTTGAAAAAAAAAGATCAACGTTCCCGATAGAATTAGATGAATATATGTGGTACGTAACGGAATACACGTACGGGGCGTGCGCTGTGTCATCTCAACAAGGTTTGCAGAAATAAAAGCGTTTTGGAAAGCGACAAGAAAGAAAAACGCTTATCAGGAAGTCCTTTCTTTAGTTGGTCATTTTGGCATTCATCCACGTTTGCCCTGGGCATACGAGGTTTTGAAAAGGGGGGCGTATTCTCACACACACACAGAGAGAGAGAAAAACACACAACGAAGCATGTCAGGCGGTGCCCCGCTACCCCAGCCAACTACGGAGGTGATCCTCTCCATTGCTGATCTCAAGTCATCCGCTGACGGGAAACTCCCCCGCCTGGCCCGCGAGTTCTACAACAGTGGCAGCACGGACCAGCGCACCGTCGCTGCAAATGCGGATGCGTTTGCCAAGTTCCACCTGCGCAGTCGGGTGTTGGTGAATGTGCGGGGCCTGGATACGAGTGCCGTGGCTCTCGGGAGGAGAGTGCGGTTCCCCCTGGGCTGTGCACCGGCCGGGATCCAGGGCATGGCGCATCCAGAGGGCGAGATGGCAACGGCCCGGGCCGCGGGTCGGTGGGGTGTGAATATGGGGGTGAGCAGTTTTGCGTCGTTTGCGGTGGACGAGATTGTCAGGGCTGGACGGGAGGAGGAGGAGAGGAGTGGCCAGCTGGTTGTTGCACGGCCAGAGGGAGGCGGAGGCGGAGGCGGAGATGTACGCCAGGTGGGGAGTGCGTATGCCATGCAGATGTATCCTATGCGGAACCGGGCGTTGCAGGAACGGATTCTCCGGAGGGCGGAGGATGCTGGCTGTCAGGCTGTGTTTTTGACCGGGGATAGTCCTGTGTTAGGTGTCAGGTATAATGAGTGGAAGAACGATTTTCGCACGCCCGAGGGAATAGCGTTTCCGAACATGGAGATCACCAGTGAGGACATTCGACGCGGGACACATGATGCGTTTTTCATGAGCATGAATGATGACAGTGCGTGTTGGGAGGAGGAGATCCGGTGGCTGAGGCAGAGGACGACGATGAAGATTTTCGTCAAAGGAGTGCTGTGTGGTGAGGACGTCGAGCGCGCTGTGAGGTGGGGTTGTGACGGTGTGGTGGTGAGCAATCACGGTGGACGTCAATTGGATGGGGTGCCTGCCACGATTGATGTGGTGGAGGAATGCGCGAAGGCGGCGGATGGAAGAATTGAGGTGCACATGGACGGAGGTATCAGAAGAGGCACGGACATCTTTATTGCGCTCGCACTTGGTGCGAAGTACGTGTGGGTTGGGAGGCCCGTACTGTGGGGACTAGCTCACGATGGGCAAAAAGGGGTCGAGAGGATGATTGAGGTTTTGTATGAGGATTTCAGGAGGTGTATGGCACTTTGTGGGTGTAGGAAGGTGCAAGACATCAATCGAAACTGTTTGGCGAGAATGGGTCACGATGGTGTACTTCGGTCGCTCGGGAAAGAGTGCAGGTTGTGAATTGAGAATCTAGGACCTGAGTCGAGACGAGACGAGACGAGACGAGGCGTAAAGGGAATAGATGTTTTACGAAGTACAGCCAGTCCACGGTTGTTGCAGTTCCACGAGTTTGTACCAAACCTTTAATCTGAGCCATTTTCAACAGCAATACTACGTACCCGTGTTCTTGTTCGCAACCACGGCTGAGCATGGCATACGGTTCTGAGATCTTTGCAAAACCCGCTATGCGCTGTGAGATACAGAGATGCCCCTTACGCTTGCTGTCAGTGCTGTCAGTGAATTTGCGACGGGACATAGCGCGTGGAAAGGCAATTCCGCCCTCACCAAAGGGTCGGCGGCTCATCTTCCGCAAAAGTAAAATAGCTACGTAATTACTCGCAACTGCTTCCGGGAACAGGCTAGTTGTTGTTGGAAAGTGCGATGATGGCATCTACCTCAGCATGACGAAGCGCCATCGTCGATGACGGTCGTCAACAACCTTGGAACCAGCCACTTGACAATTTCAGATATCGGAAGAAAAGTATTTCGGCTGGATGGGGTCGGACACGACCCACAGATGACGTCGCGCGACTCACATCACACTCACCACGCCACATGGTTGAGAGGACCTAGACTGCTGAATTGATGTCATACTGCATTTCAAAGGTCACGTGTGGATCTCCACTAATCGATTTCAGTGCTATGGGTTGTTTTTGGAGAAGTCAATAATTTCTGGCTTATCAACCAGACTTAGGGACGAGGTAGTTGTTCGAATCGAAACAAATGCGTGTGCAAGTGAGAAATGGGACCCGTGTGCAGATGGAGGTTTGAATCCGATGGTGAACACTCGAACGGGAAAGGGGATGGGCACGAAGTGAATGATATCGGCGTAGGAAGAATAAGGACTTGGCTTGAGTGTGTAGAAAAAGCCAGGCTTTGTGTACCCTACAGACGTGGGCTGTGTGCAGTATATACGATATCGTCGATATCGCCGATTCGCAACGAAAAAAAAAGAATACAAGGCTGCATCTGATGGGCGATCCGCCATGCGTTCGCTCGATGAGCTTGCGAAGATCTTCGATGCAACGCCTTTGTCGTGAGCCATGATTGGTTGTGATTTTCAGGGTCGAGCCCTCTGCGGATAATTGTCTCCTCATTCTCCACTAATATGTCCCGATCGTCAGCACCTATGGGGCCTCGAATTTGAGTTCCGGGGATCGGCGTCTGCTGACTGGCTGCGATGACTTGCCTTTTGCCCACAACCTCACTCGGGATTGCTGCGACACCTGAACGGAACGACGTGGGCCTCGATGCAGGCCCTCGATCGCGATGGCAGCACCAGCAGCACCAGCGCAGGGACACGTCAAAAGATTCAACATCGTTGGTCTTTACCTATCACCGTCACTATCACCATCATCATCAACATCACCATCACCAATACCAATTTCGATTTCCCAGAGCCAAAACACCTACATCATCTTGAACCGGCGGTGGAAGAATTTTCGATATCGCACAGAGACCATAAAGCAGAATATCCGTCGAAGCAGGTGACGGAACCAACACCGTAAACCAAAAGCGACCGATCTACACGTGGTGCAGAATGAGGAACAATGGCCACGTCGCAACGACCAGCAGTACCTGAGCTCGAACCAGGCGGCAGGTCGATGACCATGACAACACCGCATCCACGCCGGTCCTCTTTGGAAAACGCTGGCGCGAAAATGATGCAAGAGGGCAGGAAGAGGCAGAAATTAAGTCACAGTCCCGAACAGCGATCGCAGCTCCTCGCCTCTCGATCCGGCCAAGACGACGGCGTTCGTCCCGCCCAGGCTTTCGTGAGCCAGACATCGGACTCGTCGGATCCCAGCGCCTCCAAATGGTTCAATTCAGCAACACATAACGCCAGGACTGTCCAAAAGCAACCAACTGAATGGGATGGTATGTCTTCCTGACTCCCCAAACGTCGTCACTGGTTGCAGCTGCTGATCTCGACCGCAGATGACCCTCCTTTCTACATGACTCACCGTGCACACTACGTTCCCGGCAGTTTCGCGCCTTCAGAGTCAGACCGCCGCTTTGGCGGGGCTCAGTCGAGACTCGACAGCGAAAACGAGGACTTGCGAGGAGTGATCGATGATTTGACCATCGAGAACAAGAGGCTTCGACAAATGCTCCGAATGCAACAAAGGCAGGCGCAAAGTGCTACCAGTGATTTGTCCCAGCAGCAAGACAGATTGTTCGAGGTTCGCATGCACGGCCTACCTCCTGAGAAAAGACGGGAGTTGGAATATCTGCTGAAAGATTTCGCTACCAGCGTTCACACCAGCGTGCCCTCCAAAAAGGCACCATCCACCTCGAACGCCTCAGGCTCGGCCACTTCAAACAACAGGCCCTACAACAACGCCCCGCACAAGACCTCGCAGACCGATTCTGGCTATGTGTCGAACTCGACTTCTGGCTTCGTCTCGGCGTTGCCCGGCATGGGCCTTGGCCCTAGGCCATCTACGAACAAAGCCGTAAAGAGTTATCTCCAAGACATACCCGATACCCTCTTGCCCAAGCAGAATCCGGTGATGAGTGATCGAGCCAAGCAAGCCTTGATCGTCAGGCGCCTGGAACAGTTGTTCACAGGACGGCAAGCTGCCCCCGGCGACCACGACCAACCAATGCAGCAGCAGGAAATCTCTCAGTCGGCTGCCCGCGCAGATCGTCTGCAGGATGTTCGCAACAACAAAAAACGCAAGGCTGAGGGCAACCGAGAGGCTCGCGTCATGCCACCGGACACCAAGATCAACCTCGACGCCATGGACAGTGTTGAGTCACGACCGAGGTCCAAACTGTTGAAGGAAACATCGAGTTCCGAAGCATCGTCCATAAGCCGACCGAGTTCACCAGATCAACGACCGACTCGGCCTCTCGATCTGGACATCCATCGTGCTCAGATCGCGGCTGAGAACATCTCGTACATCCGCCACCTTGGTCTATCACCACCACCACTGGGCGGCACCGGTAAGGACGGAGACGAGCATCCATGGATGTTTCTGAACCTGCTTTCTGGCTTGGCTCAATTACACACGTTGAACGTCACTCCCGAGCATATTCGGAAAGCCGTCAAGAAACTAAGCAAGCATTTCGAACTCAGCAAAGATGGCCATAAAGTTCGCTGGGTCGGAGCAGCTGAAGGCACCAAGTTCGCGGCCGAAGAAGAAAAAGCGATCGAAATGGCCGACGTTCAGATGCACGACACAGCAGACGACCCAACCAACAGCGGTAGCGGTGGCCGCAGCAGCAGCAGGCGATCAAAGACCAACAGCACGTCCAACGCGGCAATAACTTCAAATACAGCTTCGGAGGACAAGACGAGCGGACTAAATACCAGCAGTGATTCTCGCAATCAGCTACTGACAACGTCGGGGTTTTCTAACCAGCAACTATCAACCATCCCGACCACCCGACAAACTACAACCGGCTCCTCGTTTGACTACAAGCCAGTAGTATACCGTCAAAAACCCAAGATGGAAACTGATGATTCTTATCGGGATTCTGACGAGTCCTTCGACAGCCAGTCAGGAGACTCGAGCGGCTTAGCCCATGCCCTAAGCAGGTCCAACTTGAACCAGAAGAGTAAGGACGAGGGACTAATTACCTTCTACAACAACCCTTACTTCTGCAGCGACTTTAGCCTGGACAACGAACCCTCGAATTTGAAGCCACCTCGGCCCGTCGTGATCGGTGAAACTCTTGGCATCATTCCCCCGGCGGAGGGGTGCGAGTCACCGTTGCGACACCATGACGCCACCTATTTTACTATTCAATTCGCCTCTACCCCTTTCGACGAGGAATCGCTATCTGCTGACCAAAAGAAACGGTTTACACAGTCTCTGCCGTCCATACCTGATTTGATGCCCATTCAAGACGCCGGCGAGGATGAGACTGTTCCAATCGAGCTCGAAGTCTGCGGCCTCGGTGGTGTCACGCCTGAAGACAATTTTGTTTTGGACGTCAAAGTTGACATGGACGCGGCTCCGTCTGGAGGTCCAGATGCCGTCGTGCGCACACTGCCTTTCTCCAAACGCAAGTACGCACAAAAGTTTGTCACCTCTATCAGTTCTTGCGAGCAGATCCAACTTTTACCGGCCAAGCTGCCACCTCCAAGCTACATCTTTTTCACATCCAGCTCTTCTTCTGACACGCCGGGGTGGGAAGACGAGGAGGCTTCGGCCGACGATGCATCTGACGGAAGCAGCTCTCCGTTCGCGGATGAGGAGTACCCTGCCCCACCGACCTTCTTGCAGCAATTTTCAGGCAGCTCTGGCGACAAGCGTGTCATCAAGGGTGAGAACAAGATGAACTCATCGGAGATTGACATGCTTGCACTTGCCAGGACAGTCAACCCTCGGAATGTAGCCGAGCAAGAACGAGTATACATTATCAACGAGCCTGGCAGTGCTCAGCGGGCTGTTGCTGGGAGTCTTGCGGCAACGGTCGGCGCAAGCAGAACCAACAGCTCTACTGACGACGCGGATGAATACGCATCGTCAATGTCCGAGGATGGATCAGACCAGGCTGAAAATGGACATAACGACGAAAACTTGTAAGAGACATGGGTTTGTTTGGTTGGATTCTGTGTTTGCTGATACTACGTTTTAATACCACTCGCATCGCTGGGCATTTACAGGAGTTCAGCGTATTTACCGTGAGATACCCAGGTGCGCAGTGCGCAATGCGCAATTATTAGCCTTGTTCGCTAGATATCCGAGACAGAATGTACAATATGGAATTTTCCAAAGCATCAATCTCATTGACCTCACATTCCACACGATCCTTGGCATCGTCGACTGGCCCACGGGTGAACGGGGATGGTGGATGGTCGGGAAAAACTTGGCTTTGGTGCATGATCCGAGGTACAAATCTTCCGGAACTTTCCACCATTTCCCGCAGCCTGCCGCACCGAGTTCACATCCGAGCAGCCCCAAAAACTCCTCCGCAGGTGGGGGAGCAATTTGCTAGCAGTATTCTAGCTAGGTGCTAGGGGACGGTATCGTTCCGTGCTCTTTGCCGGTGCCGGTGCTAGTCAAGTTATTGTCAATGAGCAATTATCCGTTGCGCTCTTGCGGCATACATGTATATGCGAGTTCCTTCGTCTTGCTTGCTTCTTGTTTCTATCCGCACCTGACCGAACACCTTGTAGTCCATTGCTTCTTGCATTTCAAGCGTGATCATAGCCTTTCATTAGCGAGACACTGAACAACAGCAGAGAACGACAAACTCTTCGAGGTCGCCCTGCTCTATTGCAACAACGATCTTTAAAGTCGTGAACGAGAGCAAAAAAGCGGACTGAAACTCGGGCAACAAGCTTTTTCAAATTGCATCTGGCCAACTGCTAGCTCGCCCACCATGACTACCTTCCTCGAATCTTCATCGCGGCTCACGGTGCAAGGCACACGATGTTTACGCGGAACAGTACGACACACGCCACGAAACGCTCGGATACGCGAGATCCTCCTGACCCGGCATTTCTCCTCGTCGCAGGGCCGACGGGAAATCAACAAGGTCGTGGCTGGCCCCGCAGAAGCGCTGAAAGACGTGCAGAGCAATAGCATCGTTCTGTGCGGCGGATTCGGACTCTGCGGTGTGCCGAACACGCTGATCGACCAGATCGCTGAGACACCCTCGATCACCGGCATAACTGCGGTGTCGAATAATGCCGGAGTGCCCGGGTCGGGCTTGGGGAAGCTGTTGGAGACGCGGCAGATTAAGAAGATGATCGCGAGTTATGTCGGAGAGAATAAAGTGCTTGAGCAAATGTATTTGACCGGCGAGGTAGAGATGGAGCTCACGCCGCAGGGGACATTGGCCGAAAGGTGTGCTGCTGGTGGGAAGGGCATTCCTGCTTTTTACACGCCGGCTGCCGTGGGCACGGTGGTGCAGACCGGTGAGATCCCGTTCAAGCATAACGCTGATGGGTCGGTGAAGGAGTATGGAACGCCGAGGGACGTCAAGATATTCAACGGGAAGGCCTACCTCATGGAAGAGGCTATTCCTGGCGATGTTGCTCTCATCAAGGCGTACAAGGCTGACAAGCTGGGCAATTGCCAATTCAGGTTGGCTGCGCAGAATTTCAATGGTGCCATGGCTCGAAATGCTAAATATACGATTGTCGAGGCAGAGCATATCGTGGAAGTGGGCGACATTGATCCAGTGGCCGTCCATCTTCCGGGCATCTACGTTAAGAAGGTGATCCAGTCAACGGCGGAGAAGGGAATTGAGAAGTACACCTACAGGAAAGAGGAGGGTGAGGACGTCAAGGGCGCTTTGGGTGGGGGCGCTGCCGCGAGCAAGCGAGAAAGAATTGTGAAGCGAGCAGCAAAGGAGTTCAAGAATGGCATGTATGCCAACTTGGGTATTGGTATGCCCATGCTGGCCCCATCGTTCGTTGACTCGAGCGTGGATGTCATCCTACAGAGTGAAAACGGTATCCTCGGGCTCGGTCCGTATCCCAAAAAGGGAGAAGAGGACGCTGATCTGATCAACGCCGGCAAGGAAACAGTTACTCTCCTCCCTGGCGCTTCCTGCTTCGGTTCGGAGGAGTCATTCGGTATGATCAGGAGTGGGCGAATCAACCTGACGATGCTCGGAGCTATGCAGGTCAGCGCTCGCGGTGACCTTGCCAATTGGATGTTGCCCGGCAAAGTCAAAGGCTTCGGTGGTGCCATGGACCTTGTCAGCAACCCTAGCCAGACCAAGGTGGTGGCGCTTCTTGAGCACACAGACAAGAAAGGCAACCCGAAGATCCTGAAGCAGTGCGAATTTCCGCTCACCGGACGGGCTTGTGTGAGCAGGATTATCACGGAATTGGTAAGTGTCTTCTCCTTTGCTGAGACAGGATTTATTGCTGACCATGAAACAGGCCGTATTTGATGTCGACTTTACCGAGGGACTCACCCTGATCGAAATGTCTGAGGACGCGACAGTGGATGAAATCAAATCGAAGACCGAAGCCCCTTTCAAGGTGGCTAACAATCTGAAGACAATGGAGCAGTAAACACGGTTCGCCACTGTAGCAAAAGAGGCGTTGATTGTCTTCGTGGGTCACAAAAGGCACGTATGTCTATCTCTACGATGTCAAGGTTGCAATAGCATTGACGCATGTTGGGAATGGGTTGCAGGCGCTATCTGAGGGACGAGTGAACTCCCTCCGCAATATCGACCATCAGATGCATTGTCACACCTGAATTGTGCTACCAGCGCTGTAGATATAATTTGCATTATGTTGAAAATCCATTATTGACCAAAACATTCTGAGTAGCCTCCTCGCGGGGCCCTTCCAGTGCAATGAATTCGATCTTTGGCTGAGGACTGGGGGGCGGTGACGCCAACCCGCGTTTGGCCGAAAGTTGGGGAACGCCTTCCACCTCCCAATTCCTGCCGCCTGCCGTTGAAACGGGCAACACATCCTACCACCACGATGGCGAATACACACACTGAGGCTTGGTCCTCATGCTTCAAACGAAAAGGAGAAGTGCAGTCACAGGAACCGATCCAGCTATCCTATCGTGCTGCACCAGTGTCGCGACGTCTTGCGCCGCCTGCCAGGTCTCGGCCTGATTGAACATCCCACCGCGATCAACCCCCCATCAGCAACATCCTCTACACCGGTGACACTCGTTCGGCATGGCATTGACGGTCGGCTCGCTCCATGGCTCAAAGAGTGTCCCTAAGAGCGTCACTCAGATCACCAAGGATGCCTCAGACTACGAGTTTAATGCACTCGTCCCACTCAAATACTGGCTGAGGACGGCGGATGCCCTTATTAAGCAGGTAAGTTGGCAAGCGAGATGCGTTTGCGAGCGAAGCTGAGCATGCCGTAGGCACAGGTATACATGCGAGAGGGCGACGATGAGATGACCTATTTCCTCCTCTTCCGTCATGCCCATCTGTTCTTGTCCAATCTGTCCACCCATCCTCAGTACCGAAAGAACGACCCAGCAATGAAAGTGCTTGAGCGAGAGGTCTTCCAAAACCTGAGCGCTCTAGATCTATTGAAGCCACGGATCAACCGAAAACATGAGGAATACATAAAAGCCACCCAGGCTCGATTTCAACGTCGGCGGGAAGAGGCAGCCATGCAAAACGTTCTGCAGCGGCCGTACCATTCTGAGCGAGACGACGACTATACAGTGTCCACCGTCGAGCAGTTGAGAGGGCAAGAGCACGCTGATTTAGCTGCAAGACTGGCCGGCCTGGAGTTCTCTCGAAGAGCGCCGAGCCGACGTGCTCATCCTACCGCTTCAACCACGCCTGGCGGTCGTGATGATCTTGCGGCGCGGATGCAGGCAATTAGAAACAGGATCGAACCACAAGCAAGAAACCTGCCTGAGGACATAGACGATCAACGAGAAGCATATATGGCCAACAACACGGGCTACCGCTACCCCACCGTGCCTGTACGGAAGTTGCAAAAAGCACGACCGCATCCACCACCAGAGACCATTCATTCTCCACCGTCGCAAATGTCGCAGCCCGAAAAGCCGCCTCTGCTGCCGCCCAAACCAATCATCCCACAAGACGCCAGAGCCTCACCTGTACCTCCGAGACCCGAAAAATTGGCAGCCCCGACGGTCCCGAGCAAGACAGGAACGGAACCATCGTACACCTTCGCGCCCGGCGCTTATCTCGAGAATGGAACGCCTCTCCGCACCATGTTTCTGCCACCGACCTTGCGGACAACTTTTCTGCGACTGGCCCACAAGAATAGCTTGAAAAACCTGGAAACGTGTGGATTTCTTGCTGGCACGCTGCGAGCCAACGCTCTATTTGTCAGTGCATTGATTGTTCCCAAACAGACTGCCACGTCGGATACGTGTGAGATGACGGACGAATCAGAACTCTTTGATTACGTTGACCAGCATGACTTGATGATACTCGGCTGGATACATACACACCCAACACAGACGTGTTTCATGAGCAGTCGAGATTTGCACACACATTCAGGTTACCAGATGATGCTCGCCGAGAGCATCGCCATTGTCTGTGCTCCGAGTAAAGGTGACACAACTCATGGTGGCGACTGGGGTGCATACCGTTTGACCGATCCGCCAGGCAAAATGACGATCCTCCAATGCGACAAGCCAGGTATCTTTCATCCCCACGATGTAGATAACATCTACACCGATGCGATGAGACCTGGCCATGTGATGGAGATTTCAGGGATGGATTTTGAGATAGTGGACCTCCGTTGAGTAGACATATATCTGCATCTTATCAGAGTGGGTTCGGCGAAACGGTCTGGACTTCTCTTTCGTTCTGATGGCGCATCCACCGGGAATTGCTGCAATATTATTAGTATTGTGTAGAGTTTTTTATAATGCACTGCCTCGTCACTAGATGCTACGATATCTGGGTATATCGATCACGATCGATCAACAGATTACTCCATCATACAGTACATATTCAACTTTCAGGTTCCCTGACGCGGGGTCTCGTTATGCTCATTGTGTCTCAAATGTAGTTTGAATTTGACATATGATAACATCAGAACTGCCGTGTAAGGTGCGCAGGTTTCCCGTCCAACCTTTTGCGATGTGTCGTACGCAAGATTGTCTGCGGACATCAAATCCTGAGCACAAGGCAGATATGCTGTTTCACAACCATTTGCACTGAATTCATCCAACGGGAGCCCACAAAGACTGCACTAGCCGCTTTCAGGTCGATGTTTCGTGCAGCTGAATGAAGGGAGCTGACAGCTTGGCCGGGAGTGCCGGGACGATTGGCTTACGCCATGGCGGCGCCGTACCAACAGCCGAGCGAATGGAAGACGCTGTGTGGGGAATATGCAGGTACAGAAACTGGGTTGGCGATTCTCTGGCATGAGAGGCTCCTGGCCGCCCGCCTTTACTCCTCAGATCTGCAGCAGGAAGAGCAATCGTCAATTGTGTTTGCATGCCTGTGTCTATACCAGCCAATCTCTCCACGGAGGCAGTGCCTGCATCATTTGCACATGGTTCACCAGGCGTCCTTCTCGAACGCCGGTTCAGTGGTTGCGTGCGTTGGTTCGTTATCTTGGGTGGAGGTCCAATTGGAATGTGTAGGACTAGCTGGGCTGTCAGGTACGGGTACACTAAGCCCACTTAGGGGTGATTTTTCGGGGTTCTGATAGGCTGAGGGCGCCTCCTGCCATGTTAGAGCCCCAGCTAATTTCCGCAAAGTGGGCTACTTAGTGGCTGGCAAGGCGATGAACAATTGAACAAGTGCGGGCTTTGTCTCTCCTTGAGGCTCCAGCGTACCCTGGGTCGGCGTCGTTTGCCTTTGCTGCAGTTGACGAAAAGGTGTCGACAGCACGCGTTGGCCTCCTGCTTCCCTACGCGACGTCCATTATTGCGCTGCCAAGAGATTGCATTGTCCGACTAGCTAGTGCTTTCCCATACCCCAAAGTGAAGTGCAGGCCTGTGACCTTCCCAGTCTGCGTTCTCCCCTTCGCACTCCATACCAGCCAGAAACCTCCCTCCCTCTTGTGCGTCTCCATCCACATAGAGCAGCATTTCTCGTCTCTCATTCACTACTACTTTGTACTTTGCCATCTTTCTTGGGCACCCATTCGTTCAATACCACTTCACAGAACCTGCCTCTCCTTTCACCCAGACATCGATCCAACCGAAGCGTATCGAGAAGCTGCACGGCTGCCTCCGAAGCTTTCATACCATCCTTAGTCATTCGAATTCGGGTTACACAGACTACCAAAGTCCACGTCTTGCTCGTCACTGGTCCTTCCCTCGAGCGTTTTCTTCGACTCAAGTTCTCTGCTGGCCAGAAGAAGGCTAAAAAGACCACGACGAGACAAAGAGGTCATCAGGCATCGAAGAACAAACGAACCACGTACCATTTCAAATTGGCAAACAATCACTACATCTGACACCCTTTGTCACGCAGAATCGACCTTGTTATCACTCGTAGTTACCGGTAGCAGGACACCTTTAATGCAACGCACTCACTAGCAAAGACCGACTGTTTTCTCGGATACTTTCCACTTTTGCCATCTCAACGAGCACGGCATTTTGGTCGTATCTCAACGCACCATGATGAAGGCCTCAATGTGTTGGAAAAGAGTCCTGCAGGCCTGGATACTAAGCCTGTTTGTTGCCAACGTTCGTGCACAATCTCAGCCCTCAGCAACCGTGGACTTGGGTCCAATCACGACGCTGGGATGCTACGATTCAGCCGGTCCCCTGATAAGAGACAACGATAATACTTTTCAGACCAGTGGAAGCTGCCAGCCAGCATGTGGGAACAAAAATCACGCTGTCATGGCCATTGTGGGTGGCTCGACATGCTATTGCGGTGACATGCTTCCTCCAGAAGATGCTCAGGTTGATGAATCGAAATGTGATTCTCCTTGCCGAGGCTATGATACCGAAACTTGTGGCGGCATAGGATATTGGCAGCTATATCTGACGGGTTTGTCGGGAGACGTCGAGACCGCCCCCAACTCGACTACTTCCAGTTCGTCCGCGAAAGCGTCCACGAAATCCTCGGACATCCCAGCAGCTCCCACCTCCCACCAAGCCGAAACAATTGTCGTTACTGCATCAGCTACTCCTACCTCGAAACCAACACCAAACCCTAGTCCCGGTCCTGACAAGCTCGGAATCGCAGTCGGCAGCGTGGTTGGCGTTATTGTCATTGCAGCTTTCGCTGGTGGAGCTATCTTCTATGTCAAGCAGAAGCGTAGGAAGCGAATAGAAGCCGAACACAAGTTGCAAGCAGCTATGAGCTCCAACTTGTCCCCTGGTTCTCGCTCGTCAGACCAAAAGTCTGATGCAAGGCTGGACCCCAGTGTGGCTTCCTCGTATCGGCGAGAAAGCATTGGCAGCATTGCAGATGAGAGAGATTTTTCGAGAAGGATACTCCAGGTGAGAATTATCAATGTCGATGGAAGTGACGCTGCTAACACGAGTGAATTAGGTCCGAAATCCTGATCGAGGCTCGGTCAATTCAGCGGCCTAATCAAGACGACAATACCGTGCACGCCCTCCATTACGCTCTCCAAGTTAGACACAGACGGCGGATGTACCGGCTTGACGACCCTGTCAGTTGGCTTCAAGAACGTGGCCAAGACATGTTCGCTTGTGCAAAAGGTCTTCCTAACACCTCAACCCGATCACATCCCTTTCTCACTCGAAAGTTTCTCACGATCCACGATCTCAGTCTCTGCTTTGATGTTTGTCGCATTGCGTTGGTGTTGGTAGGATTGAATGCTTGGAACCAAATCAATGGTTCAGAATAGAGAGGACGACTGGGCTTTCGTCACGAATATTGAATTTCGGAAGGATGAAACAGCAGCTTAGTTACATGTCATTGTTTTTCCCGGTCTTGTCACGTCGTTGCGCTGCGTGGCTGCTCCCAACTGTGGTCGCCACGCAGAGCAATCGCAGTTGGAACTCAACCGAACTTGTTTCTCATCACGGGCGCTGTCGTACATGGGCTAGAGCAATGGTCGACAGCACATGGTGGAGGGGCGACGGGTAGATATTGTATCACCATTCCTGTCTCGCGCCTACGAGTACATAGTCCCTTGCAGAGCTAGGGAACACAGATGTTATCAGCCTCATCAATAGAACTGTCGGCACCTCGGCATTCAGGACTGGGGATGTTAAGGTCTCTCTCGAGGAATAAGAAACGATCGCCGAAACGATCGAAATTAGATCATGAGCGTTTTGTTGAACCCGTGGCAGTTTCCAGATCAAAGTACAAGAACTTCTAACAATGTCGCTCCAACCATCAACCAATCTGCTCTCGGCTTGGTTCGATCCAACTACGTACACTAGACTGGCCTTGGCATGTCAAGGCTGGAAAAATGTCCATCGCACTCACCCTCTGCTCAGCCTCGTCCCGCCGCTTTTATCAACTGCTCACCCGCTACTCACCTCTGCTCACCCTCTGCATAGCTGCCTTTAGGGCGGCTGGGACAGACTATGAGTTAATCAATCAATCAATCAATCAATGACTTGATACTTCCCAGGCTCTCAATTAGCGCCCGGGCCTGCTTGGCCATCCCAGGGTGATTGGTCGGCGCTCCGGTCTTGTCAGCTTCATTCAAATTCAACAGCCGTAAGGAGATTGTGTCCCAGCTCAGCCAGGATGTCATGGTCTTAGGCTCTCCGGGGTTTTGTACTGAACCACACAGGAACGGCAACAGCGCTTCCCGGTCGCTATATCAACCCTCAAAAAGGCCACCAAATCGACCCTGCCGTCGCCCCAGCCCCAAAAGACCGGCATCATGAGAACGTTTGCAATCTCTTCTCCACTCTTCCCCTCGCCAGCGGTGTGGTCCGCCCAATGTCACTCCAGTCCTTCCATACCATCCCGGCATGCTATATTAGCCCTCAAAAAATCCACCAAATCGACCCCGCCGTCGCCCTAGCCCAAACTCCGACATCATGAGAACGTTTGCGATCTCTCCTCTACTTCTCCCCTCGCCGGTGGTGTGGTCCGCCCAATATCGCTCCAGCCCTTCTATACCATCCCGGCATACTATATCAACTCTCAAAATATCCACCAAATCGACCCTGCCGCGACCTCGGCTCCAAAAGACCGACATCATGAGAACGTTCGTAATCTCTCCTCCACTCCTCCCCTCGCCGGCGGTGTGGTCCACCCAATGTCAGTCCAGTCCTTCTATACCACCCCGGCATGGTATATCAGCCTTCAAAAAGTCCACCAAATCGATCGCCGCGGAGCCCCAGCTCCAGAATACGGAGATCAGTATATCTTTCTCCATTTCTCCCCTCGCCTGCTGCCCATGCCAAGTCTACCCATGCCATGACCTTCCGACATGCCAAATTAATCTTCAAAGTGTAAACACTAGAGCCGCAGAGCTTGCAGCAGTGAAGGTGCTTCGTTTGCGCCTGGACCCCGCCCTCCGCTAGAGTGACATCCGACCTCTTCTAACTCAATATGCCTGCTCCGTCTACCCTTATTCCCTGCTCACCCTCATTCCCTGTCCACCCTCATTCCCTGTCCACCCTCATTCCCTGTCCACCCTCATTCCCTGTCCACCCTCATTCCCTGTCCACCCTCATTCCCTGTCCACCCTCATTCCCTGTCCACCCTCAGTCCCTGTCCACCCTCATTCCCTGTCCACCCTCATTCCCTGTCCACCCTCATTCCCTGTCCACCCTCATTCCCTGTCCACCCTCATTCCCTGTCCACCCTCATTCCCTGTCCACCCTCATTCCCTGTCCACCCTCATTCCCTGTCCACCCTCATTCCCTGTCCACCCTCATTCCCTGTCCACCCTCATTCCCTGTCCACCCTCATTCCCTGTCCACCCTCATTCCCTGTCCACCCTCATTACCTGTCTACCCTCATTCATTGTCCACTCTCATTCTCTGTCCGGTATGCCTTCTCAAAAGCGCCCTCATTCTCCCTCCGACATACTGCCTCGAAAGCGCGCTTGTCCTCTGCGCCCTCGCCCACTGGACCCGAACAACCCGTTCCCCCTGCAGCCACTGGGCAGTGGCCTGCCGATCCTCCACCACGACATCCATCCCGACGCCGGCAGTCTGTCTTGGCTAGAATACTGCAACCAACAACTGTCCACCAGCCCCGTCCATCAAAATATCACCCTGCTGGACCAACACATCTTTGGCTGGAATCTCCGTACTCTGGATGAGCGTGAGACTACGAGAGACTGATTGACTGACACATAGATGAAACAATTCCATTGTGCATCAGACCGTAAGAAGTACCGCTGCATGACTTGCATACGAACGCGTGGTGGAAAAGCCCGACATCTCTGCGCTGTACTAGATGCGATGAGCTGCAAATCGATGTTTCTGCGTTCCTCCATAATGCTTGTATTTCTCACCTAGAGCCATGGTTTCTGATATTCCAGTGCTCTGGTCTTGGAAACCAGGACAAATCACCCTCGAATAGTAGGAATCTAATAGGGAATTGCCGGATCCAGATGTATTACATCATGGAACATAAATTATATGTCGAAATGCCTCCTTGTAAATCTCACCTGAATCCAGAGACCTAAGTCACTCCACGACATGTCTTGGAGGAGTCATGATATCCATGATTAGTGGAAACTTGTCCCTTATTCCGCGGATATACATCGTACAAGCATCTACGTCGTCCTCGAAGACTTCTGATTCTGAAATGCAAATGCGGGGTGGGTACAATATCCCTCCCCTGCTGTCGGAGACGAAGTTGAGCTCCACGCGAAACCTTTCCATTGATCGAAGACATGCAAAGTCTGCCGAATGTCGCAGGGTGTCCAGAACGATATCCCACGTCCCATCTCTCACACTACTCTCTTCAATGCGCAGATAGCGAAGGGTCGACCTGTGGTTGCGGATGAGTTGGAGGAGCGCTTCGATGCGAAGGTCCGCGTAGATAAACGTGATAGATTGAAGGTTGTGGAAGTATCGATCTGTGTGCCTGTGCAATTGGACATCATCGAGTAAGGAGTCTGGATGGCCTGACATGTCTAGCATGGTTGCTGCTGGGTCCGTCTGGTCGAGATCGAGGTAGACTCTTTCCACATTACGCGCTGCTCTGATTAGTCGTCTGAGGTTGCCGTAAACGGGAGTTATGCCTGCTTCAGGCAGGCAGTCGTAATTATCACCACCAATCGACAACGCCAGAGACTTTAGTGTTCTGAAATGTCGCTCCAAAATCTGCAGCTCTGGTGTCCATTCACTAAAGAAGTGGTGACAAAGTCCTCGGTGCATAGATTGATCGTATACTGCAGCTGGTTTAATAATGAATTCCTTAAGCTGAATATGAGGAGCACCAGCTAAAGCTTCACAGATTCCTTGAATCCCTCTGAACGTTCCAAAAGTGGATAATTTACTTCGAGCGTCGTGCTCTATTAAGACTTTGCGGGTTATGG
This sequence comes from Incumbomyces delicatus, assembly GCA_017655985.1. Classification (NCBI taxonomy): domain Eukaryota; kingdom Fungi; phylum Ascomycota; class Eurotiomycetes; order Chaetothyriales; family Trichomeriaceae; genus Incumbomyces; species Incumbomyces delicatus. The sequence continues at coordinate 1,183,989 of JACJVS010000004.1, forward strand.
GCCAGCCGGAGTTCCAGCGGTTTTGCGGATCCAATGACTCCTCGTTGAAACCCTGTGACTGCATCAGGCGCACGGCCGGTGAAGTCTCGCCTGGTGGAAGTTGAGGGTAATATCGGCTACACCTTTCTGGTCGGAAAGCGAGTGTGGTAAGCTTGATCGACTTCACATTGGGCAATTTCGAAGCGAGGGCTGTTTTCAGTGCTTGAATGTCGAGACTGTGAGATCGAATATAGAGGTGATCCGCAACGAAAGATTTCCAAAACGACCAAACCTCGGCATCTTTGCTGAAGTCCTCGTAGGCGCGTGGTGAGAAGGTAGTTATAGGACACTCGATCCGAGGGTGCATTCCATCTACCAAATCCGCCCAGTAGTCATCGTCCGATGCTCTTTCATCGTACGTTGAATCGTCAAATACTATCTTTTGCACTCTTTGGCGGAGAGCGTCGTTGCTAACAACCGCCTCGAAGACTTCCAGATCAGCCTTGTTGGATGAGATGAAGAGATTATCACTGCCATCAAAGAGATATGGTAGGACCACCGACCTGGTAGTCTTGCAGCACACCCCTAGTACTTTTAGATCTCTTACCGACAGTTGACGCATGAAAACGGCCAAAGCAGTACATGCGCCATCATTGAGGTACTCAAGGAGGCCGACAAGATTCATGGTGATTCGAGCAAATAACTCTCAGAACCGTGCTGGCGGCGACCTACAGCCTCTCGCCAAACAAATGAAAGCCTAAAGTAGGAGAAAGAGGGTATGGTTATCTGGGGAATGGAATTTTGAATGCACGATAGTGTGACAGTGCGAGCGCCCGAGGAGGAGGAAGAGGGTGGCATTTGTTGTGCCGAGACCAAAATGGCTGTTATATTTAGTGCATGCAGATCGTTGCGAAGCATTCCCAATGCTTCACCGTAGTTACCATGATAGAGCGGCAGCTCCTACTGCGACAGCCACGTCCGACGTATCCACCTTGGGTGAGCGATGGGTGATTCTGGCCCCTACGAGGGTGAGCCGGGGGTGAGCCAGAGCGGCCCCACCCTAGACTCCAAGGGGAGGTGAGCTCGATGGACAAATTCCCATCCTTGGCATGGCAGATCACGAAAGGAATCTGGTCGAGGAAGATAAAGATTCCACGACTGGGAACTACTTGTACATTGGAATTAAAACGAATCGCTGCAGAGCCGGCGAGGGCGACGGGGAGAATCTACCGGAAGAGGCGGGGTTTGGCAATGACTACGCATTCCACCTCAACCCATCGCACCGATCTTCGCAAAGACAGCTTTCCTCGAGCAGTCTTCGATGGCCTCTGACTAGTATCTCAGCCAGCACAAGACGGCTCTCGCCGGGAAAGTCCTAGCAGAGGGACAATGTTGGTACTCATAAGCGCTGCACGCAACGTTGGGTGATGACCGTCCGTCTTCGTCGGTTCTGCTTGTTCTTTGCAACTCAAAGAGGATACCGCTTTTCCTTCTGAGACAAGACTTCTACATGGACCACTGCCCTCTACCAATGGAGCAATCTCCCTCGTGGACAAAGGTGAAATGGCGACAGCACGAGTCACCGGGTCCACCGTACTCGCAACCTTCTTCGAGGCCACCATCGCTCATAGGACGGAACGCCCCTTGTCCCGGCTCGAAGCGTAGTATATTCACTCGAATCTGGCACGGCGTGATTTTTTCAATTTACATGGTGTGTGTGGGCGCTCCTGTCGTTGCTGTCGGGCTGATTTTCATTGCTCTTGTAATTATCTTGTTTGCAATTTCCATAGTTCTGGCGGTGCTTCTCTTCATCTTCAATCTTGGCCTTCTATGTGCAGGCCGATTCATTGCAGAATACGAATATACACCGCTCTCATCAAGGTCAAACAGTATCCGCTTGCTCGAGATTTTGCCAGGAGAGCAAAGTATGGCGCTTTGGTGCAGGATTGTTGAAGGAGCATGGGATACCTCGGAGTATGAGGCTCTGAGCTACACATGGGGATGTGAGATGGCATTCAGTAGTACCAGAATCTTCGTCGATCGCCGCTTCATCAAGATCTCTCCAACCCTCGATCGGGCGTTGAGATGCCTCCGGTACGAAGATCGCAGCAGGTTCATTTGGATCGATGCCATCTGCATAAATCAAAGAGACACTGGTGAAAAAGGCTCACAAGTTCAACAGATGATACAGATATACCAGCATGCTCAATCCGTGACAATATGGCTCGACGTTGACTCCTGGAACAAGATAGGACCACAGGATGAACTGTCTACTTGTTTTGAACAACTGAAACTACTCAGCGAAGCCTCAGGACCCAAGGACCTAGACCGCTTATGGCTCCGACCAGGAATATGGAAGGAAAATCTCAAGACAATACTCGGTCTCCCTTGGTGGAGTCGGGTATGGATCATACAAGAAGCTGCTTCGAACAAAAATGCTACTGTGCAATGTCGAGAGCACACCATAGCTTGGGATCTCTTCTGTCACGTTCTCATGCAAGCAAAGACGACCACTCATCTCGACGTACCTCCAGCCTTGGTGCCTTTTGTGTCGAGGATTCACGAGCTGCAAACAAGCACGTCGGATCCAACGTACGGCTTACTGAGTCTCACACACGAATTTCGCCACTTTGAAGCCACACAAAGCATTGATAAGATACATGCTCTCAAAGGCCTCGTCAAATCTGACGAACATAGCTTGGACGTCCCGACGGACTACTCCAAAACGGAGAATGCTGTGTGGATGGACTTTGCAAAGGCATGTATCCGACGATATCAGAACTTGCTTGTTCTCGCGGATATCGACAGGCGCGACCACGACATGTGGTTGGATCGCCCACCGTCGAGCTGGATTCCAAACTGGGAAGGCTCATGGGGAAAACCAAAGGATCCACGTCACACTTTATTGATTTGGGGGGACGGTCCCCTTGATCCCTCCACGCCATTGTATTCTGCTTCCGGACAAGCCTTGTCACGAAGCTGCGTCGATCTCGAAGACACTGATGTGATCTCCGTACAAGGCTTTGTGTTCGACGTTGTCGAGGGCGTCGGCGACACATTTCTACCATCTAAGCCTTCACATCACCAACGAAAAGTCATGGAGCAATGGAAGAGGCTCGCGATAAGCCATCTACAGATGGACGATTCAGCCTTGGATTCCCTTTTTCAGACAACTCTGAGTGCTGGGCGATCGCGGTTCGCTGCGGCATCGACGCCGTTGATTGACGTGCTCGAGGGGCCAAGCCAATCCGAGTCTGCTCCAAATACTTCGATCGAGTACCAAGATTTAGACGATGGTGTGGTACAGGACGATTTCATCGACCCCAACAACAACGTCTGCACCAATCGACGGCTGTTCACGACTCGCGATACGAAAACCATCGGCCTTGGCCATCCAGCGGTTCGCCCTGGAGACATCATCGCGGTCCTCCTCGGCTCAGCAGTTCCCTTCCTCCTCCGGAAGTCGAAGCACACAGGTCCAAGCTTCTGTCATTCCGACCGCTGTTGGATTCTTGGGTGTCGGAGGGAGAAACATCTGGGTTGCTGCATCCCCGTTGTTCATACTGTTGTGGGTCACGCCTTTGTGAGGGACTGTGTGTGGTACAAGGGGGACATTGAGCAGGACATCGAGGATGGTTCATTGCAGTTACAGGAATTCTTTCTAGAGTGACATCACGAGGCCATAGAACCTGACGAGACTCGGAGATGAATTAGATCATGGGTGAGCGGCCATGGAATCGAGCAGACGATGGCTAATATTATTTCGGCCGGTGGCTGCAATTTTGCAGTTTTCCCTCCTGGATCCCAAGTGTGTGTTGTTCCATGCCTTTCACCAACTTTGGGCAAAAGCAATGACCGGGTCGAAAAGCCAGAACTCAGGTATGTGACCGCAATAAGTTGAGTATGGGAATACACTTCCACTTCCACTGCCGCTTTACCTCTGTCCTTTCACCTGTCGTTCTTCAACTGATCTAAAATGTTAGGAGGAGGTCTTGCTCGTGAACCAACAACGACTAATCACATGATGTGAAGACCTCGCTCGTTCCATTTCTCATATCTCTCCCGTTTTGAACCTTTGTGGTTGGTACAGACATCAACTACAATGGTATCCACATATTGCTACATTGCCGTCCACCAACACCAATATTCGCACTTCATCATATCCCTTGCCAACAGTATTCTTAACCTTGTCACGAACAAAGCGGCACGCTCAAGAAATTGCCCGCCTTCCCACCCTCGTGTGGCTCGCAGACCTTGTTCAACCGGTCAACTTTGGATGAGCCCAGAACTATTGTGGGTCGATAACGTGAATTATGATTGGGGAGTTACAGTTTCGACTCGGATAAAGGACTGGCTGAGAAGTAATAATATGTCAGTACACCTGCTTCGTAGGATAGCTGCGTCTCTAGCACTTTGACACCTGCAGATGAATTAGAGTTAAATTCCCCATGGACAATGCCTGCGGCATGTTCTGTTGGTTCAACCGCATTTGTCTTCACGACTAGCGAAAAAAAAGCTCGCTTAGATCCCGTTTCCTTTTGCCATTCTCAGCAGGGGAAGCGAAAATGCTTCACCTTATTCTGGGCCCCCTGCATACAGTCGTGGAAGGCTTCTTGAATTTGACTTAAACCCTCACTTTGTTATGTAGACCACTGCGAGTATTTCGTATTTGTGTTGTGGTGGGATCACTCCAGCAACAGTTTCAAAACCATAGTCGCAAAAAACAAGCTTTGTAGCAGTGGCACAGGGAGGGAAATACTGTATTACTAAAACGTTATGGTTAACCTATTCAAGAAGCTACGTTCGAAGGGTTTAGATTCCGAAGCGCCTGGCCCCGTGCAACAACGCTCCAATGAGAGCCCAAACACGACTACAACGACGACTACTACTGCTCCTGTCCGGCAACAAGCTGAGAGGGCAGAGATCATACAACGAGTGAACCCTCACCGAGCCTGGTACGACTTAGTCGAAGAAGAGACACGGCGCAACCCCATCTCCCCCGGGGACAGACTTGACACCTTCTCCTCTTCAGCCGAACGATTCGCGTCTTCCTCGGCCTTCAGAGGAGATGCATACACGGCAGGACTCTGGCACCGCGACCTCGCCGCGGGCCTCTTATGGCACGACTGCGACTTTGAAGCATGCAGCGGCGACTCTCAACAATCCCCGGCCGCCCAGGAGAGGGACAGAGGAACGCCGCTCCAGAAACCAGCGTCGTCTCCCCGAGGCCCATCCTGGACATGGGGCAGTCTCGACGGGTCGATCCGCTTCCTCCGCGACGGAACGTACGATCCCGATCCGTCCCTGGTCGAGAATGTCCGCGCTCACACCCTCTTCACCACGCCCGACGGCGGCTTCGGCGGTGTCCACATGCAGAACGGGACCGTCAGCCTGACGGGCCAATTGCGCGATATCGAGGGGATGCGCGGCTTCAACGAGACGTTCGCGGTGTGGATGAGTGAGAACCGTCCGCATCTGGGCTACGACTGCACACCGGACATCAGCCCGGATCCGGATTATGTGTTCGACTGCTCCAAGTACGTTCTTCCGCTGGCGCGGAAGAGGTGTGATCCGCGCTGTCGCCATTCCACGGGATGTGATAAGGATCCCATGGTGTACGGGCTGGTACTGCATTTTGTGGGGCAGGGGCCGAAGTTGGATGAGCTGCCGGGTGTCATGCTTGCGAGGCAGCAGAGTGGCGGCCGGATTCGGCCTGGCGTTGAGATCTTCATGCGCTGTGGTGTGGTTACCTGTTACATGTCAAGTTTCGAGGGTGTGAGGTGGCAGGAGGCTGTTATCTTGTGAGATTGAAGACGCAGAGGAAGAAGAGGAAGAGGAAGCAGTTTTCCTTCTTCTTGACTTTTTGAACTCATTGTATGGTAAACTTCGTCCAAAGAAGGCACACTAATTACATATAGAAGCTGGGCACCTTTGGGAATGAATGAAGCTGAAGAATATATGAAAAACAACCAGTCATGTTTTCAACCTCTTGAAAGTTGAAGTAACCTCTGCAAAAAGAAAACGATCGTCAGCCAAGGACATGACATCCCCACTTCGCCTTCCATTTCTCTTGCGCCGCCTTGGTCAATATCTCCGTGGGTCCTAGAACTCCGCAAACCCGCTCGAGAACAACGTCGCCGCTGTATCCACGTCCGCCACCGCCGCTCGAGCTCGATCCTGCAGGACGACACAAAAGATGCCCGAACATAGGCAGCTGATTATTGTTCATCCAGAGCACCGTGTACCGGCCGTCGGGAACAGCAATCATGTATTGGGGTGAACTCCATGCCTTACCGAGTGGAGGCAGCCGGCCAAAGTACGGACCCCGACTGCGTTGAGCCTTGCGCAATTTCAACATGGCCAAGATCCTGTCTTCTGCGCGTGGTCGACGATTATTACTGCTGCTGCCACTTTGTTCGTCTGGCTCTTCCGCGCATATGTATAGGTTTCGCTGGAGTATGTCCTTGTTTGAATTGATGCCGTTGCGTCGATGTCGTTTGGTTCCAGCCATGATCACTCTGGAAGAAATTTTCATCCACTCATCATCTTCGGTCACCAGTTCGACGTTCGAGGAGTAGGTGCAGAAGATGATGTGGAAATTCGGTTGGAGGAATGGGAAGGCTTTGTGAGACTGCACGTCGGCAATTGTGAGTGTTTGTGAGTACTCTGGAATAATATCCTCCTCATCCGGGTTTGCGGTTTTGGAATTTGGTTTTCTGGCCGAAGAGCTCTCTAAATGTTTGTTCTTGCCTGTATCTTCTCGGCTGTCGTGCTTATTTGATGAGCCTGGCAGCTCAGATTTCTGGTCTCCTGAAACGTCTTCCCTCGGCTTCTGATCCTCTTTCGGTTCTGTGTCGAGGGTTGTCATCCACTCTGACACTTTTTCAGGGCCTTGGGCAGTCTGCATTGAGTCAAAAACGCCATCTACGCCAGATTTTGGCTTGGGTATATGAAAGTGCGTCGGATCGTAGATGCCTTCACCCCTCCTCACATATGTTGGAATGAATCGCCATCCACCTGTTGGGTTGATGAGGCGTAGAAATTTTTGACCACGATCATCAATGTCCAAAGTATAACACTTCACACCGTCGCAAGGTACCAGGTCATTCACCAAGTCGGAACTGCTGTTTCTAACTTCGTTCGCAAATTCGGCTGTCCCGTTCCATGCCAACCACGACCAGCTGGGCATCTCAGCATCCTGTACAGAGAACCTTCTTGGCAGTGCCGTCATAATATTGAAGAGCAAGTCGTTCCCAAAATGTCTTTCGCGCAGCGCAAAGAAAAACAAGGTCTGTTCTCGCTTTTCAATCAAGGAGAGGATTCCGGTGAAAGCATTCAAGATATCTCCATCGTAAGTCAATTCTCTATCGGTGTACTCTCTCACCAAGCACTCGTATGAATCTGGCTTTACCTCATAAGTCGCCTCCTCAGCATGTGATATGATGTCGTAAGCCTGTCGATCAAAGTTGTCTTCCCACACATCTACCGGAGTAGACTCTTTGATAGCCCTCTGTCCTACAAAGTTGAAAGCACTTGATTCCCAATGAGTTCCCTCACACCACGTCCCCTTTGCACATTCCCAGTAGACTTGGTATTGGGTGAACACAAGCGTCCGTCTGGAGAGAAAAGCCTCTTGCATTGTCCAGGCTCGGCTGAGATACGTGCAGTCGCCAAGGTAGTTTTCCTTGAAGCCGATATTGTGAGGCGTATGCCACAGTTTGGTGGAGGGACGAATTGTGACCCGAATGTCTTCCAAATCGAGGGAGAACTTAGCCGTGCGGCGCGGTTCCGGTCGAACGCCTGAGAGACCTGCATTTACGTCCTCTCCACTTGCAGCAACGACAGTTAAGACTGCCTGGCTGTAGATATCATGCATCTGTGGTATCTGAATCAATTTGTCCTCCAGAGAATCCTGGAGGATGCACAAGGCATCAACCCAGAGATACGTTTCACCTATTCGTCCCACAAGATCTATTGCATCGTCAATTGTCCTTGGGAGTACCTGCGAGTCAAATGCACCGGCTTCCATCATATCATCGATATTCTTCGTGGTCAATAAGAGAGGCTGTGGTGCTCTTCCCCATACGTAACTGAGGGCAACGAATCTTGGTGCTTGATTGGTTGGTCCCCTCCACTCCACCAGACGGCGTACATGAACATCGATAAATCTGATAACCAGTTCGTTAGTGGTATCGCGCTCGTCATGATGGTGCTTCTCTTCGCAACATGTGAGCCATTTCCTAAAGAGATCAAAGTCGCATGAACTGCCGATCATTCGAGATTGGCCAAATAATTCATCACGCCATAAAGAGTTGTCCTCTTGAGGACTGATCTGGGAGGGATCAAGGGGGCCAGTACGCGCTCCGTGAAACACGTAGGATAATCTCATGTTCCATCCTGACCATGTTCTGAATCCGAAAATGAACAGCATATTAAGCACCACGGCTTCCCTTTTTGGTTCATCTGCACTCCTCTTGGTTTTCCACTCCAATAATTTGAGCAAGCATCGACTCCTCTTCAGAAATGTGTTCTTTACATGCCACTCTTGTCTCATCCGCTGCCAAAGCTTGAAGCACAAGTCACAGTCGTAACGACGTGATCGAACATCCCAGATAGTGCCCAAGTTGTAGAACTGTCCATGTTGGTAGGTCCAGTTACCCTGTTCCTGTTCTTTAATATCGATTTTGTCGCCACGATGGAACCTACTATCTCCACTCCAGGTAAAAGAAGAGGCTCTATTGTCGCTTATAGATTGTTCGTCTTGATCTTCGTCTTCGTCGCTAGTATCGCCTTCGGCAGCGGGGTCGTTGTCAAGACTATTGCGACGAAGATTTTGGACTTGGCCATCTGGCTCCCATGAATTGTTCTCAGAACTTCCAATGTCAGACAAACGGCGGAGAACCGGCTGTCTTACTCCTGTCTGGGAACCTTCCTCTGTGTCAACTACTCGTCCGCGCCCGCTATCCCCGTCATCAGATCGACGAGTGCTGAACGAATATTCCCGAGTCTGGCGAGACTCATTCTCTTCTTCGCGCTGAGAGTAAGCGATATCTTCCTCATCCACGTCATCGCTATCCTCTTCGTCACTCATATCCGCAGCCAGCAGCCCCGCAGCGTCTGAGTCAATCCTAAACACGTCTGTGTCTGTCTTGACTCCTGGTAAGTTTTTGTGCTCCTCAGTCCAAGAATCAGCCCAAGACTGTGTCGAGTCACTTAGCGAGTCGTAATTAGCGGCTTGGATATGAGGCGTACGACCTCTCAGTCGACGAGTGGTCTCCACCGGTGCTGGCCTCGGCCATGCCAAAAACGGAACTTTCTCCTTTCCAGACGATTGAGGGTGAATACTTGCCCTCCATTCCCCAGTCTGAGGGTCGCGCTCGTGAGGAGTCAAGATGCCGGCGAAGTTGACATTTTTGCACACATGGCAAAGCTGCGACATGTTGGGCGGTGAATAACTATCATATACACCAAGCCAACGGTTGAGTACACCATGTAGATTCTAAAAGGGAAATGGGGTGGATCTTGTAGCACTGCTGTGGTGGCTCTGGGGCTATATCTCTAAACTCCCAAAATAGACTTTGTCTTGCTCGTGCTCATATCAGAGTACGTGTTCTTCGAGGCACGGATTGCCTAGGATGGTGACTATAACCGATCATCTTGAGGATTGCACAGCAAGAGAATCCAAGCGAGACAGCAGCAAGACATTCTTCGACGGCTATCACAATTAATCGCATGGAGAGTTCTTCAGACATTTCTGGTCAGGTCTGGCCACTGACATGGGACGCAGTAGCCTTCAGCTCGAGAACATTTTAGACTTTGTTTCACCATGTCCGCTGCAAGCTATGTGCGCTAACAATACATCTAAGCGAACGTCGAGTCCTGACCGGCCATACTCGGTAAAGCTTAAAAGTTTGTCAAGCGAATAAGGCAGCCTTGTTCTAGTGGGCTCAGCCTAACGATGAGCGAGGAGTTCATGGTTCAAGCTGGAGGCAAAAAGCCCGTTCTGAGCCAATCATCATAAAGTTGAAGTTGAAAACTCCATGGTAATTGGTCAGTTTTGGTTGTATTTCAAGTTCATCAGAAGTGTGATAATCAACTTGCTTGAACTTCTAAAGATTGACTACGATTTGACGAAAGCTCTGTTAACTTTGTAACAGAGGTGCATTACAATAGTCAAAAAGCAACAAGATCAATTCCCTCCTGCGTACTTTAAGGGCACGGCTGCCACCAAAGCTTTACCGTAGAGAATCAGCTGATGGAAGAAATTAGGGCGGGCCTAACACGGCTAGGTTATTATGTACATGACTGGTGAAGGGGACGAATCTACCGCTTCGTGGGTATAAGCCCGACCTTTTGCTGGCCCGAATTTCTCTATCCCCAAGATCAGTCCCTTTGTTGCCATACGGCATCGTGCCAGGTCGCCATCTCATATTTTGGCACGAAATCCAACTCATGGTTGAATGTGCCATTACCAATCACGGTGCCGTAGTCAAACTTCGGTCGACTGCTAATACCGTTGTGCGTTAGGTAAATAGCAGGTTCAAACCCATCGTCATTGTGCCGCAGACCTCGCCGAATTGATATTGGGAACACTGGCTTTGACGATGTGAGGCCTGATTGTTGGAATATTTGCACATACAATTGCGAAGAAAACTCCTACAATGGGCGGACTTAAATAGTAAATGCTTGGTGAAGCTTGGCATGATATCAACGCGACCCTTTTGATCCCCGGAGTGGAGAAGGGCCTCTATTTCCGCTGTCTAGGAAGATGCCATATAAATTGTCCCTGCTCAGAGAGCTGCCCCTGATTCCGGACCGCGCTGTATGGGGTATAAAATGAATTCTATATCCGTGACGATTCGTTAATTTCGTAAGGCCTGCATTGTATTCGTTGCTCGTGTTTCGTAATTGCGCATGATCCACAGTGGCGAGCGACTTGACCCAAAATATCTGGCAGAGAAACTGAAAACTCGCTATCGCCGATCTTTCACGAACCAAACGCCATGTCAACCATCTCCCACACCCTCTTGTCGTTTCGATTCAGCTTGTTCATATTCGGTTTTCATGGGACAAGCTGACCCAGCATGAGACATCTTTGGTGGAGAAGTACCCGCAGCTTCCGTAGAAGTTGTCGCGGTGACCGACCCGCCTGAGGCGTTAATATTCGGTGAATCGGTCAAAGATGGCCCATCAAGGTCTGGTTTAAATGAAGAGGGCGCAGGTGGTGCAGTGGGCCGAGGCGTGGGCGTGTCAGCAGTAACGTTTTCGATTTTCGCAACAGGACTTGGAGGTACTGTAGCGGCAGGGAGAGCCGTGGAGCCAGTTTCTACCTTGATAGGATTACCATGGCTGTCCGACGACGCGATGATCTTGTTCTCTGACGAAGATTCAGCAGCGTCCGCGGGTGCTGGAACTAAACCAGATTTTTGAGACTCTGCGCTGGCTGATTGAGGTGCCTGAGGTGTTGAAGCTTCCATAGACGTCGTACCTGTCGATGGCGGGCCCGGGGCTGGATTTTCTGCTGAAGTTACCGTCCCGTCAACATTGGGCGTAGCTTGTTTCTGGGAATTGAAGCCCTCAAAAGCAGGGTTTTGGTATCTGCCTACGAAATCATTCACGTGTTTGAGAATTGTTGTCTCTTCCGAGGTCTCGCCTCCAACGAGCAAAGACTTCTCTCCGCCGTGGAGACAACGATGTCTCACGGATCTGAAAACTTCTCGCCATCGAGTTTGCGTCGCTTCGTCCTGTGGAAGGTTCTGAGACATTGACTGTTCAAACCTGAGAATGACAGCAAGGCCTTCAAAGGTTACAGGCAAGAACCGAGGGGCAGGCTTCCCAAAATGCTGGGGCAGCATGTGTATTGGTGGAATGTAGTTCAGGTCTCCGTTAGCTTGGAAGCCTTGGGACCGGCCGGAAGGTGTACGACGATCGTGTTGCGGTTGACCAGCCATCGAAGTAGTCGAGGATATCCCTGACTGGCCAACTCCAGAACCCCCATTTGCTTGCGCGGGCCATGGACCTTGGTGCACAAAATTGTCACCGGGCCGATTGGACTGCTGGATAGGTCCACTATTCTGCCACGTGAGTTGCTGTCCATGGCTCGGTGGGAAGTTTGGTCGTTGTGGAGCAGGCCGAGGTTTTGGCACAGGTGGAGCGTTGGATCGCTTGTTCTTCTGAGCCTGGTATTCTTCCATTGCATTAGGTTTAGGCAACCATGTAAAACCTTTTCCTTCTTTGCGACCTCGTTCGAACAGCTTGCCGACTTCTTGGTTAAGATTGTGTCGTACACTGCTAGTCCAGCCATCAGATTCGACAACATACTTGAAGAACGGCCATCGGGCTTGCATCTCCTTGTAGATCTGCCGAAGCGTTATCTCCCCGGTTTCTTCCAAAACCATGTATAAGAGCACAGCATAGTTGTGGGGTGGACGAGCAAGATCTTCTGGTGTACACTCGGCGAACGGTTTATACTCTGGTGAATACGACTTGGTTCGTGCTCGCTTCGCAACGGGCTGTGGGACTGGGGCAGCGCTGACCTCGGCTGGTGTCTCGTCTTGACCTTCTATCGACGGTAGGACATCCTCTTCTTCCCCTTCTTCCCTCTTGCGCTTGGTGTACTTCCTCTTCTCGGGCTTAGCGCCTTCGGCCAAGGAGTCTGGCTTGGGTAACTGTGGTTTGGAAGGTTTGCGTTGCACGTCTGGGGAGGACGAAACGCCGTGCACTGCACGAGACTTGGCTTCCTTCTGGGCCTTTTCGCGTTCTTTCATCTCTCTTTGGGACATAATACCGTTCTTGGGTGGTCGACCAGGGCCTCTACGTTTGGGCTCCCCATTTGGACCGGTACCTTGTGAGGTGGCTAAATCTGCGCTTAGTTTGAGCTTAAGCTTGACTGCTTGGCCACTGTCTGTAGCGGCTGCAAGTTTCGTAGGGGATGATTCAAGAGCGTCTTCGCTTGCGTCAGCGCTTTCTTCGTCTGCGTGCGACAGATCTGCGACAGTGTCGGGCAAACGAAAGACAAATTCGACGCCGGAGATCTGGATCTTCGCTCCACTGAAAAGGCGCACGGATTCTCCTTTCTTCATGTGCTCCCCTTCGAAAAAGGCACCGTTCCGGCCGAGAACCTCCAAGTAAAAGGAGGAAAACTCCCAGTTCCAAAAGATCCTCACGTGGCGGCGCGAGATGCCCCTGAGATTTTCGGCTTCAGTCTGGGCCGTGGCAAGAGTAGTATGGATAGGGATTAAGGGGCAGCTGGTTGGATCGGGTAGATGATCAGCAGTAACGGGAGCGGGTTGCTCATCCTCAACGACCAAGTCGTTTTCAGGTACGGCAGCGAGTTGAGCCGATTGATAGAGGACATTCTTATTGTAGTCGTGAGGGGCCAAAGATGGGTTGTGGAGTACCTCGTCTGGGCGAACAATAGAGGACTCGGAGGCTTGGGAAGACTGATGCTTGCCCTGTTGGCTGTTTCTCTTGTCACCGTAGGCCGGCACAGGCTGATCGTCGACACCGGCAAACCCGCCCGCTTCGCTCACGACACTTCCTTGAACCTGACTTTCCGAAGCTTTAATGGCATGGGAGCGCTGAGAAGCCTTGCCGCTCGAACTTTTCTGCTGGTTCTTCTCCAATTCTGCTGCTTCTTTCTCTCGCCTCAGCGCATCCCGGTACACATGCTGGTCTCGTCCAAGTTCGCATTGGAAGGTATTCAAGTAGAAGGTACCATCGGCAAACTCGAGTCTAGCATAGGCATCGATTTGTCGTTTAATGTTGATGGGAATCTGGTGTTCCTCAGCAATCACGGGGAATTGGTCCAGAGGCATGTCAAGGGCGGGGAATGGCATTAACGGTCCATCTTGGGATGTTGATATGGGCTGCAGGTGGCTATCTGAAGCTAGAAAGCCAGCAAACCCCAGTTCAGGCGCCACAAGCGAAGTGGAGGCGACATCGTTTGGCAGTGTTGAGGGCAGCGGCGCGTCACTTGCGGCGAGGGCGGCGCTTTCCGTTTCGAAGCCTGGAAACTCGTTTTGCGAAGTTTGTGATATTGGGGAGTCCTCCGGAGGTGTTACTGAGCGCCGCGCCGGGGGCTGCACCGTTGTTGGACTGGTATTGGTAGCAAGGGCAGCCAAAAGCCCACCGATCGCCTCTCTGCGGTCCAGATCTGCCTGCGCTACATCGTCGGTCGCAGCTGCATTCGCGGTCGGAACATGTTCCTCGATTGGCATGTCATTGAGCAATCTATCGCGCTGTGTTTTCCCATGGTCTGGGTGGTCAGCCTCCATTGCATCAGTCCAGGCCGGCGCATTTGATGCCGGAGACCTCGGCGGCGGAGAATAAGGTCGGTCTAGCAGACCTACCGTCGACACAGCAACGCTTGCCGACATAGTAGGTCTGCTGCTCTACGACGACTGCAGCACGTTCTCGGATGTTTTTGGTCGCTGCATGGCAGGGCATTGGCGTGTGAAGAGATCGGCTCGTTTGTAGGTGCATCACAACCACGAACGAATTTGCAGGTGAAGATCCCGAACAACGAAGACGCTACGACGGGCCAGTAACGCGCTGCCCTACCCGCAAAGCCGCGCTGCGGGCCCACTTCCAGGTCCCTTGCAGCAAATCAGACCATCCCATCCTAAGCCTGATGAATCAAAACTTTTGTGTGGCAGATCGAGGCGAACTCCACAAAATCTTCGATTACTATTCCAACCTGACTGTCATTGCAGAAAGTCTGGGAGCAAGCCATGTTGTGATTGCCGGTGAAACGACGAAAAACTGACAATGCGACATGCCGCCGAAGCAAAAGATTAAGGCAAAATCTGCCAAAGTTGCTTCGTCTCCAGCGGAGCCTCAACGCCCAAATTGGCCGGCGCTGAAACCCGTGCTACCTGCTTCAAACCTTACACTAGAGGAAACGTTGAAGGACCAGATATTAGTGGTTCCGAACCTTTTCACTGCAAATCTTTGCAAATCATACGTGTCGTTCCTTTCTACTCTGCCGCTTACCACAACCCCAGGCAAGCCAAGACGTGGTGAAGCAACGCGTGTCAACGATCGATATCAAATTGAAGATGCCGCATTTGCACGGCGGTTGTGGCAAGAAACGGCGATTAGGGAACTTGTTGAATCCTACGAGGACCAAAGCATTTGGGGTGGCAACGTGCTGGGCCTAAATCCGAATATCAGGATCTACAGATATAGGCCCGGCCAATTCTTCGATCAGCATTACGATGAAAGCAACAAAGTTGTCGGTCCAGAAGGGCAGCCGGCAAAAACTACCTGGACGTTGCTCATCTACCTGACGAGTTGTGGAGGTGGAGAAACCGCATTCTATCCAGAGCCTGCGTCGAAGAGAGACATACAGCCCGACCCCATCCTTGTAGATCCGCTGGCCGGCAGTGCCTTATTCCATCGACACTTTCCCGAGTGTTTACTGCATGAGGGCAAAGAAGTTCTGAGTGGAGAAAAATGGGTGTTGAGGAGCGATCTGCTCGTTGCTCGTTGATGTGGTAGAATCCAAGCCGGCAGCTTGGTGTTGACCATTTGCAACTTCGACTTCTTATCGCCGTCGCCGGAACTCTTCGTGCAGGAAGGATAACTTCCTTTTCGTCGATTGAGTTCAGTATACCAGGTGATATAAAGAAAGATTCGGGTTGACACGATTCAACGATTCAGTGATCAGTGACGTGCGGCATATTTTGCAAGCCGACTTCAAGGTCACCGTTTGAGATGTTCAGCGTCGGTGTCGGGAGCTGTACTCTCCCTAGCTTCCTCGATCATTCGGTCTATACCCTTCTCTTTCAAGACTCTCTATGGGAAAGGGGAGCGTTAGCCATTCCACCGGACGTATATATCCATGAGCGTCTAGATATGCACTTACCGTGAGGCAGGTGTTGTATTTCTTGAATAGATCCGCACATTCATCGACAGATGAGCTTCCACGGAGGTACTCTGGATCAGATCAGTGTATGTTCGTAATATCTTGAGAGGCCCTACTTTCAGAAAACCATTTGAGGAAACAGGCATCGTATTTCCTACATAGGAG